>OU343222.1:158495820-158585029 GCA_910596185.1 Chrysanthemum makinoi | reverse complement strand
AAGTTTCAAAATAAATAAAACGCGTACCTCTTGAACTGGGACCGGTACGTGTTGATCTCAGGACTGTTGTGAAGTACATACCATTTCACTTTTTTCAACTCTTGGCCATCAAACCTAATAAATGACCGTAAACCAATCGGTTTACATACCGATCGAAACACCTGAAGCCGACACGTTGGGGAGGGGGTCCACATTACGGTCGGGACGATTAAATTTTGTGGTAACATCCCGAAAATAATGAGAACTGAAAGTCAATGCTTCTTCAGCAACATAACCCTCCGCAATCGAACCTTCTGGCTTAGCTTTATTTCGAACACAACCTTTTAGCTTTTTCATGTATCTTTCAACTGGATACATCCACCGGGGGCGAATAGGCCCACCTTCAAGAGCCTCTATAGGTAAATGGATAACCAAGTGAACCATAATGTCAAAGAAAGCAGGAGGATATATGAGCTCAAGCTCACACAGAATATCGACCACCTTGATCTGAGCTTTCAACATGTCATCCTCCATCAAAGTTGCAGAGCAGATTTGCTTAAACAAGGAACATAGCTCGATTATTGGTTTTGCAATCTTATCGGGCAATTAATTTTGAAGTCCGTAAGGAAGTAAATGTTGCATCATTATATGACAGTCATGAGACTTCAGGCCCGTTATATTGGTATCATTATCGGTCACTTTGTGCTTGAAGCATGATCCGAACCCATCTAGTAGTTTAACTCCTTTGATGTACTGACAAAACTTTTTTCGGTTCTCTGGTGTGAAAGAATACACAGCCTGAGGCTTCAAGCACTTCCCGTTTTTAGTTTGGCCGAGCCACAAGCCACTTCGAATGCCCAACATTTGCAAGTCTTGTTTTGCCTTGGCGGTGTCTTTAGATTTATCATTCATTAACAAAGTGTTCAAGATGGCCTCCAACACATTTTTTTCAATATGCATGATGTCTAAATTGTGTCTTAGTGAAAGAAAAGACCAATACTCAAGCTCGTAAAAAATAGACCGTTTAGTCCAGTTAAGCTCGACATGAACATTGCGTTTTATCTTCACACCTCCATAACTCGGATGTTTACCCTTCACACGCGTTGGCAATCTATCAAGTTGAGCCAGGATTACATCCCGGCCAAATTCTTTAGGAGGATCTGTGTTATCGGTTTGGCCATTGAATTCAAGTGAACGCCTCCATTTATGGGGCTTCGTTAAGAATCTTCTATGGCCAACATAAGCTGTTTTTCTTAACACACGAACAGATGGAGTGTCTTTATTGCATGTAGGGCATGCCTTGTAACCTTGCCCACTCCACCCAGACAAACTACTTTAAGCAGGAAAATCATTGATGGTCCATAAAACCATCGCTCTCATATTGAACTTCTGGCCTGAAGCAACGTCTATAGTCTCGACACCTTTCTGGTCCCATAAAACCTTTAGGTCCTCAATCAAAGGCCTCAAGTAAACATCAATGTCCTTGCGGGGATTTAGGTCCAGGGAATTAACAACGCCGATAAAAGAACTCTCTTTCATACATAACCACGGAGGCAGATTGTATGTTGTCAATATCACCGGCCACATGTTGTAGGCCTGACTAAGGTTGCCAAACGGATTGAAACCTTCAGCAACCAACCCTAGTCGAACATTTCTTGGTTCTTTTGCAAAATCTTGATACTTGGTGTCAAATTTCTTCCATGCTCCACCATCAACCGGGTGTTGTATCTTATCGGGCTCCGTACACTTTCCAGTAGCATGCCAAATCATATCCTTTGCAGTGTGACTAGACTTGTACAAACGTTGTAGTCTAGGAATGATCAAAAAGTAACGCAACACCTTCTTAGGAACTTTCTTCCTCGGCGTGTTACTGTCTTTCCATCTACTCGTGTTACTCACCGGACAAAAATCCAAATCTTTGTTCTTGTCTCCCCGAAATAAGCAGCAATCGTGTTCATAAGCATGTATCGACTCGTACCCTAACCCAATCATTTTAAATGTCTTCTTTATTGCATAGTATGATGGTGGGAGCTTGAATCCTTTACTGATGGGAAATACATTTTGTAAAAACTCTAACATTTCATTAAATATAGAATCAGTCAATCTACCTTTAGCCTTAAAATAGTAAACTTTGCCATAAAGTCTAATCGAGTCACATAGTCACAACCGGGGTACAGCTCCTCAATGGTACTGGCATATAACTCTTCAAACTCGTTACGTGTAGCTTGTTGGAATCACTCCTAAACTAGAATTCAAGTGTTAGTAATTAATATGTAATAGTTAGCTTAATTAGGCCTTTATGTTTGTTATTAAGCTAAGGCTTATGTAGAAGGCTCATAAGCCTTGGCCCAAGTCCAATAAGGAAAGGAAGGACTAGGAGTGTTGCCCTAGCTCCTTCTCCTATAAATACCTTTGTAATACCCTCACTTGAGGGTTGGTTGTTCAATTCATTTCATTACTCACGCATAACTCTTCTTATATTCTTACGCGTAGTGTTTGTGTCTTGTTCAACCGATCACCTTTATCTATCTTTCTTATATTGATGCTTGTGTTACTAATATGGGTGAACGTATTGTTTTTGAAGTAAGTTTTGGTCTTACGCGTAAAGCATACGGTTCCAAACTTGGTCACGCTTAAAAACTCATTTTTTACACTTTTCAATTCAAGATTCTTGTCCTTTCAACGGTTTAAGGTGTTAAAATATCTGTTTTTGGCAAAAAGTTTCAAACTTTACGTGTAGATCATTGTTTTTAAGCTTGGTTTTTACGTGGGATACGTTCTACGCGTAACGTGTTTTTTAGCTTTGGATCATCAAGTTTCACACTTTTGAGTTATTTTGGTGATATTGAAGCTATTTCATCACAAAAATCTGGCTTGGAAACATCAGTTGGCAGAAATCAATTTTGGCTTACTTCCACGCGTAAGAAAACCCTAATTTTACGCGTAACTCATCCTTGGTTTGATCTTCAGTTTCGTGGATTACTCAGTATTTTTCTTGCTTGGATAAGCCTGAAAACACTTCGAATTTGGATGTAAAAGATCTTTTGGGCAAAACCCTAATTTTACGCATAAGCTTAAGCTTACGCGTAGAACTCGTTACGCAAAAGATTATTCTTACGCCTAAGCTCTGTCTTACGCATAAGTTAATCCTACGCCTAAGTTTTCTACGCTTAACTTTCTGTTTACGCATAACTTTAGTGTTTTCTCAGTTCTTATGCGTAAGCTAATCCTACGCGTAACTATTGCTGTTACGCGTATCTTTGGTGTTTTTACGCATAAGTGTTACTTTGCCTTTACGTGATTTCTACGCCTAAGGATACTTCATCAACAACGGTTCATTCGACTACAAAGATCCATTTAACAACACAAGTTTTCAACATGTCACAACCACCATACTCTAGCTATTTCCCTTACACTTATAATCAACAACAACAACAACAACTAAGTCCACAACATCAACAATTTAATCATCAACAACAAATTTATCAACAACAATTTAATCAACAACATACTCCACAACTTGCAGCAATTCCACAACCTCAAATGGTTCAACCACCACCAAGTCTTCAAGTACAACCTTACACAAACGTTTACAATCAACATCCATCAAGGAACACTATGAAGGAACCGACTTGGTTTGCAAAGATGTGCGAAGCTTTAAGTAGCCAGCAATCCATTCATGAGGCTGGATCACTTGATAGACCTCCAATGCTCACTCCAGGAAACTACGATCAATGGGTGATTAGGTTCTTTAGGTTTTGTGATCTAAAGAAGCCACATGGAAAGTTCTTAAAGAAGGTCATCTTGGAAGGTCCATTTCAGATGCCTATTATCACTACACCCGGAGATCCTAATGTTGTTCCACCAAGAGATGATCTCACCAACATTGCAACTGTTGCTCAACTGTCTGGAGATGAGCTTCTACACTATGAAGCTGATGAGCTTGCAATGCAATATATCCTTTTAGGATTACCAAACCCAATTCTTTGCAGTGTTGATGCTCAAAAGACTGCAAAAGCAATGTGGGAACATATTCATCTTCTCATGGAAGGCACTGCACTTAATCAGGAGGATATGGAATCCAAAATTTAATTGGCTTATGAACACTTCATGATTGAACCTGGAGAGACACTAGAGTCTTATCATCATCGATTCTCAGACATCATCAATGATTTGGATAAACACAACATCATCATGCCACGAATTGCAGTTAATACTAAGTTCCTAAGTAGTCTTGGTCCTGAATGGGAGAAGTATGTCATTTTCCTCTGTCAAGCGAAGAATATGCATCATGCTACATACGGATTGTTGTACGACTATTTGAAGCCTCATCAAAAAGAAGTTGATAAGGAAAGGACTATCCATGGCCAAACTGTTTCACCTTCACTTCCGGAAAATCAACAACTTGCTTTGTGGGCTCAAACTAGTTATCCCCCTCAACCAGCTCCTCAACCAACTGCCACAATCACACCATATGATCCATCAAAGCAACAATCTCAACAAACTCAATTGGTTCCATACAACAACAACAATGATCAAGCATTTGTCAGTGAAGCTAATGAGGACTCTGATCCGTTCGATGCATTGCAACAAGGATTTGTTATGATTGCTAAAGCTTTTGGCCGTTATACAAACAAATCCAACAATCGCATTCGTTCCTCATCAAACACAAGGAATCAGGCTGTTGTGAACAATGGACGAGTTGAAGTTCAGAATCGTGGTTATGGTCGTCAGATGGGCGGTGGTCAAGGGTTTAATGCTATGGGTAGGACTAACAACAGAGCTCAAGTGGTTGAACAGGGTAATGCTAAGAATGGGTTGAATGGTCTTCGATGCTACAACTATAATGAGAATGGACACCTGGCTAATGCATGCCCAAAGCCGAGGACTAGGGGCAGTGCTTATCATAAGGAGGCTTTAATTTTGGCTCTTAAGGATGAAGCTGGTGGAACTCTCACGACAAATAACGAGCTTTATGGCAGATGCACTCGATGATGATATGGAGGACTTACAGGCCAATGCAGCAGTTATGTTGATGGCCAATATGCATGAGCTACACATGAGTGACACAGGCCCAGTGTATGACACTGATGGCTTGTCTCAGGTACCCGAACAAACCATATTCATCTCGATCTAATATCTCGCCAATTTCGGATCCGGAGAATGTTCAAAATGAGCCATCCACATCTCATTCCGACGATTCTCAACTAGAACCCGTAGTTACATTTGACGATCAAGATGATCTTATGGTTACCTTTGATAATCAAATTGACTCCGTGGTTATACTTGAGGATCTGAATAGTGATCATGTTGTGACTCACGCTGAACACGCTGAACGCTTGCCTAGTCCGATATTGATCTCTTACTAAAAGACCAACAATCCCGAATGGATGCATGTTATGCATTAAATCAGAAATTACACAGTAAAAATGCATTGTTAACCAGGGATATTGAATGCTTAAAACAGCAACTCAATTTTTTCAAAACTCAAGAAAACCGTGAAAAAGGTTTTGAAGCCGCTTTTGCTAAATCTCATCAAAACGAACAATCTTTAGAATGACAGATGCGTGATCTAGCCGCTTCGAAGAATGCTTTGTTGTCTCAAATAGAACAACTGAAACATGAACATAAACAGCAAATTAACGCTCTCACCTTGGAAACTCAAAAAGCCAAGGCTGAGTTGTTAACTTGTCAAAAACAGTTCTCTGCATACAAAAAGCATTCAACGAAACGAATAGATGACCATCTTGAAGAAATTTTCGGCTTACAAAACAAACTCAAAGAGTTTCGAAATGTTGTTTACAAACATGGTGAGTCAATCACAACTATTCAAAAGTTTACTTTAAAACCCAATCTAGATGGATATGGACCAAATCTCGCTGATTACAAACCTAAGCTTTCAACCAAAGCATTCAAACCAGATCCTGAAGTTTCCAGTGCAGAATATAAAATTGATGATTCTGTTATGAGTGTTGTTGAATATCATCGTCAAGAGGAATTCGATGCAGAAGACGAGAGTCGATCAAAATTAAAAAATGTTGTTTACAACAAACCATTTAACTATTCAAAAGCGGTCACTTTAGTCACACCAACGGATTCTTCTAACACACCTCGGATAATCACAAAAATGTCTGAGTCTTCTAATGTTGCTCCCCAACCAAATTATGCACAAATTTATGGTCCTTTACCTTCCATCAGTGAAGTAAATTCAAAACCTGAAAATCGTCATATTCTTAGATATTTTGACCTTTTCACGTCTGACCTCAAACTTTTAGAACATGAGATTGAATTTCATTCTGAAATAAAAGTTGAACATTTTCAATCGCCTCGGGCTCGAGAACAAAGAGATATTTTTCGAAAAAGACTTTTACCCCATGTTAAAAATTTGAAAAATTGCGCATTGTATTGGGAAAGGGAATTTCATAAGGAACTTGGATTGATGAAAGTCGTTTTCGAGAAAACAGAAACATCTATTTCTAATACTAAACGTAAAAAGAAAATGTTACGAAAAGATGTTGATCGACTCTTGAAAGATATTATCTGTGCTGATATCCATAATGTTGTGTTATTACATTCTTTGCCATATGCATCTGATTCTATCTCTGCTGATACTGTTGATTCTGTTGTAATTGTTGAGAATACTGATAATGTGCATCAGATCGAGTCTTTAAAAGTTGAAAATGAACGATTGTTAAACGAGCTTTCAAATGCAAAACATCGTCTTAATTGGTGTCAAAAAGATATTCACGATCAACAACTTGCTTTTCAAAACAAAATCAATCAGTTGCATTCCAAAACGTTTAATCCAAAATTTGAGCAACTGGATGATCAAAACGCGTCCTTGAAATGTCAAATCTCAAAATATGAACAAGAACTTGTACAAGTTAAAAAGGAATATGGTGTCATATCTGATTTACTCAAACAGACTCGTGCTGAAGCATCAAACGAACTTGATCATTATCTTGCACACACTAAAGAAGTCATGAATTTTGCTGGAAATGTTCGTTCTGAAAATCAAGATTTGGTGCACACTATTATTAAGTTACGGGAAATGTTAGGAAAGTATGAACATGTTCAGCCTAGCATCATTAAGAAAATTGCTCCTGTAACACTTAGCAAACGTGAACCCAGAATGCCTACTGACATAACACAAGTTACTAATGTGCTTCCCTCTACTGAAACAGGAATAATTTCCTCTTTTCCAAATGTCCGCACTTCACAGCCTAGGAGCAATACAAGGAAGAATAAGAAGTTGTGAACTAAGAAAAGAACAATAAAGAATGCTGAAGTAGAAGAACACCCTAGGACTTTGAATAAGACTCCCGTTGCACCCACTTTAGATATTGCGTCTGACAAATGTAATGGAAAAAGTGTTGTAACGAATGCTAAACCTTTAAGTACTTTTGATATTCAGTCTGATGCTTCTTGTGTTATTTGTCGTAAAAGTATGCTTTCTGATTGTCATGACAAATGTGTTGCTAGAGCTATCTTGTCTCGTTTAAGGAATCCTAAGAATCAGAATACCTCTAGGCCCACTAATGCTTCTAAGTCTGTGCTTGGTAAACCGCCCTCCTTAGATTCTAAGAAAGACATTGATGTCCCTGTAGCTCCAGTATCACCTCCAAGGAATGAAGTACCACCTAGTGCATTCACTAAGACTAAAGCTAAGACTAGTTGGAGATGGCACAAATGGTTACATAATACACTAGGATTTAAATGGATGCCTAAAATCATTGATGTGTGTATTTCTACTATAACTGCTGAGGAACCCTCTAACTCATCGGGTTCCACATCTACTTCTATTCCATCTGTGTCGTCTGTGTGTAATGCAGGTGATACAGATCATCCTTTGGATTGTTGATAGCGGATGTTCCCGACATATGACAGGCAATCTTAAACTGTTATCAAACTTTATTGCAAAGTTCATTGGCACTGTCAGATTCGGGAATGATCACTTCGCAGCTATCATGGGCTACGGAGATTATATCAATGGCCATATCGAAATTAGCAGGGTTTATTATGTGGAAGGCCTCGGTCACAATCTCTTTTCGGTCGGTCAATTCTGTGATGGAGACTTGGAAGTTGCTTTTAGGGAGAAAACTTGTTTCATTCGTGATCTACAAGGAAACGATCTTATGTCTGGCTCTCGCAATTCTAGTCTGTACACAATCTCAATGCAAGATATGGTTGCTTCATCTCCTATCTGTCTACTTTCAAAGGCTACATCAACAAAATCCTGGCTATGGCACCGTCGTCTCTCACATCTAAACTTTCAAACCATCACCAACCTTGCTCGACACAAACTTGTTGAAGGTCTCCCGAGATTCCGATATTCTAAAGATCACCTTTGCTCAGCTTGGGAACAAGGGAAAAGCACTCGTGCTCATTTTCCTTCAAAGGTGGACCACAGCTCTCAGCATGTGCTTCATCTTCTTCACATGGATTTGTGTGGCCTGATGCGCGTGCAAACGATTAATGGCAAATGATACATCTTGGTAATTGTTGATGACTACTCACGATGGACTTGGGTCTACTTTCTTCGAAGCAAAGATCAAGCTCCACAGATGATCATTACATTTCTCTCGAAAATTCAAGTTCAACTCGGAACAGTCACCGTCACAATCGAACAGACAAAGGAACTGAATTTGTGAACCAAACTCTTCGAGAATTTTATGAGAAAGTGGGAATGGAGCATCAAACATCTATTGCACGTACACCAGAACAAAACGGAGTTGTTGAAAGACGCAACCGTACGTTAGTGGAAGCTGCAAGAACAATGTTAATCAATGCTAAACTTCCAGATTACTTATGGGCAGAAGCTGTATCAACTGCATGCTATACTCAAAACCGATCAATGATTACAAAACGCCACAACAAAACACCTTTTGAGCTTATCCACAACAGAAAACCGAATCTCAAACACTTTCATGTATTTGGATCCCTTTGCTACCCAAATAATGATCATGATGACTTTGGAAAGCTAAAAGCCAAAGATGACATTGGAGTCTTTATTGGATATTGTGAGAATTCTAAAGGTTACCGGATCTGGAATCGTCGTACAAAGCAGGTTATGGAAACGATTCATGCTAATTTTGATGAGCTTACGGAAATGGCTTCTGAGCATAACAGCTTGGAACCCGGTCACAACCGTTTAAACTTCCCACAAACCCCATCATCAGCTGAACAAAGCCCCCAGCTTACTCGTAAACAAATGGAAAAGCTATTTGCTCCTCTGTTTAGTGATGACATTGATGAACGTGCTTCAGGTGTATCCAATGTTTCTGCTGCTCAACCCGATCAAATTCCAATACCTGATACACCGGCTACAACAACTATTGTTGATGAAGCACCACCAGTTGACTCTACTACAACAGTTGAACAAACTGCATCCAACGACGCTGAACCAGCTGATGATGTTCTTAATGAAATACCCCCACCTGCAGATTTTGATCCAAATGCATTCTTTAACCCGTTTGCTAATGAAACTGCTGCACCTGATGTTGCAGAATCATCTACAAGCCATTTGAATCCTCAAAATCTGCACAATGTATATCAACATCAACCTCTACACATCGTTGGACAAAAGACCATCCTCTTGAGAATATTATTGGCAACCCAAATCAACAGTCGTCACAAGACAACGTCTTCACACAGATGGTGAACATTGCATTTATGCACTTACTGTCTGCCAATCTGAACCTAAAAACAATAAGGACGCAATGACAAAAGACAACTGGATCGAATCCATGCAAGAATAACTCAACCAATTCCAACGTCTTTAAGTATGGGAACTGGTTGAAAGACCAACAGGGGTCTACGTCATTGGTCTCAAATGGATTTGGAAGAACAAATTGGATGCTGAAGGGAACGTAATCAGAAACAAGTCATGTCTGGTGGCTAAGGGTTATAGACAGGAAGAGGGTATTGACTTTGAAGAATCATTCGCTCCGGTTGCTCGTCTTGAGGCTGTTCGGATCTTTCTTGCGTTCGCAACTCATATGAATATAACGGTCTTTCAGATGGACGTCAAAACTGCGCTTCGAATGGTCAACTGAAAGAAACGGTTTATGTCAGCCAACCAGAAGGATTTGTTGATCCTGAGTTCCCGAACCATGTCTACAAACTAAACAAATCTCTGTACGGTCTCAAACAAGCTCCTCGGGCGTGGTACGATAAGTTATCATCTTTCCTCATTGCCAATAATTTTACCAAATGTTCGGTCGACCCAACTCTTTTCATACAATATCACGGGGCACACATCTTAATTGTTCAAATTTACGTGGATGACATCATTTTTGGGTCAACACATAAAAAGTACTCAATCGCTTTTGCAAAACTAATGAAGAAACATTTTGAAATGTCCATGATGGGTGAACTTACATTCTGTCTAGGATTGCAAGTTCATCAATCACCCCGTGGTATTTTCTTAAGTCAGTCCAAATATGCCCTTGAAATTCTTAACAAATTTGGAATGCAAACCTGTGACACCTATGCCACACCAATGGCTCATACCAAGAAGCTAAACGCTGATTTACATGGGAAATTGGTGGACCCTACCAAATACCGTAGTATCATTGGGTCTCTCATGTATCTAACAGCTAGCAGACCTGACATTGTTTTTGCCGTATATCTCTGCTCCCGTTATCAGTCGAGACCAACTGAAACCCACCTCTCTGAGGCTAAAAGAATCCTTTGATACATCAAGGGAACCATTAATTTGGGGATCTGGTATCCGAAGGATTCGGGTTTTGAACTAATCGCTTTTAGATGCGATCACGCAGGATGCTAAGACTCACGGAAAAGTACTTCAGGAGCATTACAATTTCTTGGTGATAAACTGGTGTCATGGCAATCAAAGAAGCAGGATTGTACATCGCTGTCCTCAACAGAAGCAGAATATGTAGCCATGTCGGCGTGTTGTGCTCAAGTCATTTGGATGAGAACACAACTCAAAGACTATGGTTACGTATTTGACAGAATCCCGATGTACTGCGACAATCGGAGTGCTATTGCAATCTCGTGCAACTCAGTTCAACATTCAAAATCAAAGCACATCGATCTTCGATATCATTTCATCAAGGACCACGTGCAACAGGATACTGTTGAATTATACTTTGTGGGTACAGAATATCAATTGGCAGATCTTCTCACCAAAGCCTTAGCTCCTGCTAGGTTTAATGAGTTGGTCCACCGGATTGGTATGCGGTGTTTGACTCAAGAGGAACTGGATGAACTCTTAAAACATTCTTAAAACTGGTCAAACACCAAAACCTCTTTTGTAAATATTTTTCAAAAACAAAATACAAAATTACAAAATCAGATAAAACAACAAAAATATTCTTCTATCTATATTTCTTTTAACATGGCAAGTACAAATCTTCCATCAACACTCAAATCTTTCAAAATTCAGTATTTTTTCGATCAAGTGTTGAGGGGGAGAATGAAAATATTTTTCGGTTTCATAAAACCTTGTACTTGCATGTTACTCTATCCCGGTTGTTTCTTTAATAATGGTGGTCACATTTCTGGTTTACTTGCACTCCTCAGACTAAAGTTTATAAAATTTCATTATTTCTTAAGTCGAGAGAGAGTGTCGTCAAAATTCTTTCCAAATATCCTTCGTTTGGTAACCAAACTGGAAGTTATGGACATTGGATGTAAATGGAAAAGGTGGAGGGGCTAAAACTGTCAAAAGCTCAAAGTATTTTTAATAAAACAATCCACCTAACTCATTAATTCACCTCATTTATTATCCCAACCTCCAAGATCTTACGCGTAAAACTCATCCTTCTAATCCGTGGTTTTGATCATTATTTTATCACTACATGGACGCTCAAATGCAAAACGTGGAAGCACCAAACGTTCTCACAGTTGAAGATATCTTCCCTCATGGCTATCCGATGAAGATTGGAAAGAACAACCTTCGTGTTGATTTTGATACTCTCACCTACTCAGAGTCTTCTTGCTTAATTGCTGTGGATATTCTGAAGAATCATCCTTATCAGAACATGCTCACAAATTCTGCTACAATGCCTGAGATCTACATTCATCAGTTCTGGAATACAATGCAAAAGATCAAAGGACAAAATGTTGTGACGGTGACGCCTAATGACAAACAAGTCACAATCACACCTGCAGACTTAAGAGCTGTCCTCCTCATTCCTGTCATCGAGCCAACCGAATACAATGCCGCACCAACTGAAGAGACCGTTCTGCAATTCATGATCAACATTGGTTATGACGAAGCTACAGGAGTAATCACAAAGCATTCATACGTGGATCTTAAGAATATTCCTCAGCCGTGGAGAACTCTCTACATCATCATCACCAAATCTGTCTCTCGGGCGTGGCGGTGGCTATGAGCATCCTAAGCTCATGGAACTGCAGATCTTTTGGGCTTTGGTCAACATGAAACACATCGAAGTTGAAGCTCTGATATGGGACGACATGATGTCATTCCTCAAAAGGCTTGGCTCCAAAATCCCATACATCGATATACAAAACGTGTTGATCCAAAGAGCTTTAGGATATAATCCTGATATCCCCAAGAGACTCAATGACCCCAACAATCACTCCATGTTGTATGAGCCTACACTCACAGTGATTCAAGGAATCTACAACAAAGAAACAGTGTTGTGCTGCCGGATCACCTTCTCTCGATGCAATCAAGGCTTTACTCATACAAAAGGTATCCGGTAGCATTAATGAAGGCAAAAGTTGGTTTTCTCGATGACAAGTCTTCAGCAACACCTACTAGGAAAACCGGGAGGCGGTGTAGGAAGTGTTGCAAGAACTGAGAGTCAAAGAAAGTTCCCTAAGAAGAAACCTCCACTCAAAAGGACAGTTCCCTCTAAGGAAGCTATTCCTATTCCCATTCCCAAGCCTGAAGAAGAAAGCTAGTGGATGAAAGCTCTGAGGAAACCGATCTGACGAAGAGGTCATCTACTCTAAAACAAGCAACCGATGTCACTCCAATAGTAACTAAACCTCCCAGGTCAAAAAGCTGACCAAGGCAAAGGGAAGACTCCAGTGCTTGAGCAAGAAGAAGAAGAAAGTTTAGATGAAGAGCAACTAGACAAACACTACAGGAAAAAGGTGAAAATTTTGAGACTCCAACACGTTCTTTGAACAATTCAAACAGCAACAAATTTGTGGCCCTAGAGGGTCAAGTGGTGCACTATCTACACCAATCCTCGATGCGGTTAATCAACCCGATAAAGAGGAACTGGTACCACCAACCACGATCCACAACAACATGACCGGAGGATACCATCACCTATGAATTTGAGGAACCGAAAAAGGAGAAGTCGAGAAAGAAAAAGGCGATGAAGATGTTGAAGATGCATAAGTCGAAGAAATGGAAGCTCAAGGTAAAGCTGATGAAGAAGCCAAGCTTAAGGCTGAAAAAATGGCTAAGTCTGGAAAAAATGATGAAGTAGATTATGATGACTTCCTTCTAGACAGCCCAACACATTCCAAGGAACAAACTTCTGAACCGCCAAAAGACCCTGAGTCTCCTCATATCTCATCATCATCATATTCATCCTCTCATTCATCTCCACCACCATCCAAAAGATCAACCAGATCCACATCTAAATCTGTGAAGAAACCAATAGACTCTTGGATATCCCGAGCTAAAACCAAGATTGTTAAAGCTGTCAAGCAAGTACGGAAGAAGGATGTAACCAACAAAAAGCTGAATCAACTCGCTGACAGAATCAACTTTCTTCAAAAGGGAATAAACGAGTTGTTGAAAGAAAGGGAACAAATCCAGAAGTTTATCAAGGGAGATTTCCAAAACGAATTGGAGAAGACGGAAAGAGAATACACTCACACATTCCTTCTCGACACCGTTCCTAAAGTGACAAGGGAGTTATATTCCAGACTACTTACTCCAAATATCGTTACATTGGTCAAACATACAATGGCCAAAGAATCTGATCTCTCTGAAGCTGAGTTGATTACTAAATTAGTGACGCAAATGTCAAAAAGAGCTAGAACCTTTACTTCGGATGAAGCTAAATTTTTTGAGACTCTATTAGACTATCAACTCAGGTCTTCATGCAAAGAATCAACAAGTCAACCAAAACGACCAAGAGATGACGATGATAAGGACAAGGATTCTGCACCTAAACATCCAAAGAAGTCTGGTGAATCTTCCTCAATGCCACCTCCACCCCAAAGGACTCCATCTCAACAACAATCTCCTCCACGCTCTTCTGCTGACAAACCTCGGACTCGAGTTACCACCCCAGAAAGAGAAAACCGGTGATCACTTTGAGTATACTGGTGGTGACGATGAGGAAGTCCTTGAGCCCCAACAACAACCCACCTCTCCTGCCTCAACAAAGAAACCATCATCCTCATCAAGGACAAAGAAGAAAAAGAAGACATCTAAAGGCGATGTCGTCTCATGGCTAAACGAAGATGACACCGAATTTGAATGGTTTTCTAAACTTGTTGATGCCACTCCCGCCCTAACTGATGATCCAGATATGGTAGAAGGTCGTACGTTGGAGCATGCTAAGTTACTACAAGAAAAGTTCCGTGTGAAGAAGATGACGAAATCAGAGTTGAAACGAATCAAGAATGAAGCATTTCAACAACTCAAAGACAGCTCGGAAAGTGCTATTGAAGTTGAATATCACCTTGATAATATAGCACGAGCCATGTCTAACAACATTGACTGGCTCAACCCTGAAGCAAACATCGACTTCACCAGAAGAGACAACCCTCCATACTACACCGACTGGTCTAAACCTCTACCAACGATTGGCCAACCAGATCAACCTAAGATTCCATTCCGCTACTTCTTCAACAAAGACTTGGAATTTCTTCTACACGATAGCGATAGTTCAAAGAAATATACTACATCACTTACACTTCCGTTCCCGGCAGCCATATACTCAAACTGCATAGCCATCGAAGAAAAGGCTACCCACATGATTTCCAACAGCGTGGAACGGTATGACATTGATGCAATATACGGGATTCACCATTGGCCAGAACGCCGACGAATCTACTACAAAAGCTGCCAGGTTCAAAAATCTCAACATGAAGTGTACAGTGATAAAGGGATCGTTGCTGTTAAGCATGTCACTCTTTCATCTAAATGGGACTACACCTTCCTCAAGACTATCGTGGTCAAAAGACAAGACGAAAGGGACTATGAATTCTGTGAAGCGGACTTTCAGAACTTTTCTCTAAACGACATTGAAGATCTGTATCTTGCCAAAGTACAGGGACGAATGCGACAATTCTCGACTGAAATTCAACGTGAATACATCAAGTCCTTGCTCATCTTCATCGGAAGCATAGTGATCCAGAAGGCGTGTAGAAGATCTACAACTTGCTGTTGAATCGTGTCGACTCATGTCAACTTCACCCGGACCTCGGCTAGAACTTCGACATCAACCAGCTTCCACAATACACTCGTCGACCAAACCATTCGAGTAGTTTACCATAGTGAACTACAACGCAACTGCTTAATGGCGTGTAGAGATCTTCACAAATTTAGGGATCACACATTGAAGAAGGTCAGGGACGGGTTGGCTTATAGGTTGAAGGCGTTACATGAACGCATTGGGTCTCCAAAGCGATGGAATTCTCAGGATAGAAGGGATGTTAAGAGGATCATCACTAGGCTCGATGAAAGGTTGTACATAAGGGACCCGCCGTAACTCGGAGAGCTTCGTAGGTGGTCGATCCCAGGATTACTCTCACAGGCTATCAACGCATACTGTTCGCATTCCCGGAAAGATTGATGGACTGCCTGGTACCCCTTAAACTGTTTCTATTTCATATTAATTTGGATGTGTGATTTTATACTGACAATGGCTTGTGCACACATAACAGTGTACAACCCGTTCTTGTAATGAAAGGACCTTGTGGTACGCTTCAGTGCCACAATCCTTATAAAAGGAGCGAAAGCTTCTTACTTTTGAGTAAAACCTATCAAACCTTTCAATTTTAAAAGGTTTTGCTCAAAAGAACAAGTACTTCCCCTTATGTTTTTCTAAAACTCAACCGTTAATATCACTTGTTGAGGGGGAGTATTTGATTAAAAACTTTGTTCACAAATTGTTCTTCGTGTAATCTTCCCACAAAACTCAAAATGGTCATATTTATTCTCAACATTTCTTCAAAAATAACATATTTATATGCCATTTTTGAGGGGGAGAAAAATTATGTGATAAGAAATATGTTGTGAAATTGCAAATGAATCTTTGTGCTACAGACTTAACCAATGAATTGACGAAACCTTAAATGTTAGTAACTCGAAAAGACTTGTCCGGGACGGGTAATAATTTCAAGCTAGTTCGCTAGTGATGTAAACGTGTCTCGCAAAGGACTTGTCCGAGTAGAATGTACCATTCGAGAAACTCTTGGTAGACATGAACTTTGTCGGGTTTGACAACCTCTCGAGGATTGAATGGAAACTCCTGCCAGGGTCAACATCAAACAGCCCTGACAGCAGGTCACTTCGGTAACTCCCCGTGGATTACGCAGAGTGTGTCTCAAACGGTCTATAGTCGTGAGGTGATGCTTCGTGTACCTCAAATACTCATCTGAACTGTAGGTGTACTTCGGTACATCACGTTATCTCACTTGTGGGACTCTGGTTCAGGAACGGCCTTTGTAAGAATTAGAGTTGTGTTTTCACACTATGCTGTTAACACTCTCGAAGTTCAAACTTGTAAGTGCCGAATCCGCTTATTACTAACCTTTCTTATGTTTTCTTCTTATGGAAGCTCTGGAGCGAACTGATCGTGCAGATTCTTCACATGCTCATACCAACAACATCACTAATGGAAGTTCTATCAAAAGGCAACACAAAAGTCTAAATGATTCTTCGTCAAGTCAAAGAATCTACAAAGTTAAAGACTAAGAGAACTTCTTCAGTACTGTAATCCAACGTTAAAGAGCGTGTGAGCATGTTGAAGAAATACGTGGAGACACTGGAGCAACCAGGCTGACCTGATGCAAACAACAACAACATACTATCACTACCATCACAAAGAACAAAGATCTTTTTTTTTTTTTTTGGGTAAAAGGGTTAATTCACCCCGGTAAAATTCATTACACCAAAAAACGTTGAAGTACATAGGATGAGGGTGACTTCCCTCATCTCAGTCCCTTAGGACACTTACAGAATCACATATAAGAATAACACGCCATTCTTATAACTTACATTGAACATAAACTACAACGACTATAAAAATAAACAATAAAGTGCTATTCAAGTAGAAAAATCCTTGAATCTTCAAATCGTCATAATTGTTCAAACTTCCAGCTTCAACCAAATGCGTCTTCTATTAGTATTATGCAAAATGAATAATCTAATAACCTCGATAAGAGTGACTTCAGTAGCAAATCGAATTGAAGCATAAACATGGTCTAAGCGAACCAACCTTCCAAAGCATATCCAAACTTGACCCCTTCTTCCAATCAATACGAATGAAACACATGAAGACAGTAAATGATCAAGTAAAAATGCAAAACTCCTTAACATACATCAGCATCAATCCATAGCACCAATACAATACTCACTCAAAAGCATGACTTTGAAAGATGAGATGTGTTAAAACCAAATCCCACATAACAACGATCAAACCCAAGTTAAATAATATCAAATCGTTCCGAAGGGTTTACCATCATCACTTCAACCACCAGGTACAACTTCTAATTAACCACCTATAGCAGCTCATAGTAACAACCAAACCATGCCGCACATAAAATCAAATCCACCAACACGCAGCAGATCTAACTTACATTGAATCAATAATCACAACCCCACCATAGATGTTACGAGAAACCATACCAAAATAGAAGAAGAATGTAACACTTCGAACCGAAACACAGTCGTAAGGTAGCAGCCATGGAGCACAACAATCGAACCATACAATATGGAGCGAGAATACCAAACAATAGGGTTTAAACGCCCCCTAACCTCGAATCTGTTACTCACAAATGTACCTCTTGATAAGAATCTCACCAAATACCAAGTAATGCGAATAACAATTGCAAAGAAAACCCTAACGAGGGCTTACTTACAGAGAATAGGGTCTAACCAAACCCTAACTTACAATACCAAATCCATCTCGATCACTAACAAAGATGATCACACGTAGGATCCAGATAGAACATAACATAGGGTTATCGACACCCTAACATTAGAATCGATCGTCAAAAGGGAATAGCCGAAGCAGAAACCCTAACACACCAAGGGTTATGAAACCCTCACATCAGAATAACGACAACCCTCTCTCTAACCCACGTTCAATCAACAGGAATCCATTTAGGAATTAACCAAGAACGAATACCCTCACAAGGAATAACTTGCAAAGCCGACTCAAAACCCTACTACGAAACGATCTACACATGATTCGTTATAAAAACGAATAATAGTAAACCGATTAGAAAATAAAAGAATCGTTAGGGTTTCAAGGCGATTACATGGACAAATCAAACAAATAACCTAAACCAATCAGATATAGAACGTTTATCTAATAACCACACGGATTAAAAGAAAAACGTTCATAATAAGAATAATAATAGTGACAGAATGGAATAGGATTATAGCGGCCAGAAAACCCTAGAGAGATATAAACCATACGCCACCTCTTAGAAAGAAAAAACAGTCCCCAAAGATCGATTGCATACCAATAAGACAAATCAGAGATTGAATACTGGTAGAGAGGCGATTTTAGGGCATGTTTTGGCCGGAAAATTAAAGAAGAGGTGGCGGCCGGAAATCTCCCCAAGGGAGAGAGACTTTTAGAGTCACAAAGAACAAAGATCAAAGAACAAAGAAAATGATGACGTCAAAGCAGAACTTTTCAAAGGAAACAATTTCTCTACACTGGGGAGATTGTTCAAATCAAGGCAATTCTTCTCACAAGAAAAAAGAATGTCAGAAGACGTCAAAGCTACTATAACATCAACACCTTCACCGTTCACATCATCAATCACTAACACTTAGGGGGAGATTGTTGGAATCACTCCTAAACTAGAATTCAAGTGTTAGTAATTAATATGTAATAATTAGCTTAATTAGGCCTTTATGTTTGTTATTAAGCTAAGGCTTATGTAGATGGCCCATAAGCCTTGGCCCAAGTCCAATAAGGAAAGGAAGGGACTAGGAGTGTTGCCCTAGCTCCCTCTCCTATAAATACCTTTGTAATACCCTCACTTGAGGGTTGGTTGTTCAATTCATTTCATTACTCACGCATAACTCTTCTTATATTCTTACGCGTAGTGTTTGTGTCTTGTTCAACCGATCACCTTTGTCTATCTTTCTTATATTGATGCTTGTGTTACTAATATGGTGACGTAACATAGCTTGAGTCGGTTCGTTTCTTGTCTCACCAATATCTCCTTGAGTTGGTTCATTGTGTTCATTATTCAGAGGAATATAGCTAAGATCATTAATTAACGCTGTCATATCACTCATCAGAGGTTGTCTTGTGTTATCTATTACTGGCGGTGGCATAGGTGGAGCCGGTTCACCGTGTTCCACCCATATTTTATAACGTGGGTCCCACCCTTGTCTCATAATATGGTTTGAAAGGTGTTTGATGTGTACCCATAATATATTTCGACAAGACTTGCATGGACATCTTATTTTCCAGGCACTATTCACTAACTGCTTGCAATGATCGACGAATTTTTGAAGACCGATAAAAAATAATGGTTCATGACTCTGTAAACTGTCCAAGTATTATCATCGAATACCATAACTGCGTTTTAACGATACATTTAGTTATTATATGCAACTTAATTAAACACATTCAAACGAGGAATACCAGATGTTTTGTTCACCTAGTGCAACTATGGAAGGCAATCATAACCCACTCTTTGAATGATTCGTCTCATATATGAATGCGTATAACCGATTTACTATTTGAGAAAATTTCGGCTGCATTTCCCCTCAACTCCCCAAATATGTGTTTAAAGACATATTCATAGGAGTAAAGGAGAAACACTGTCGAAATTATCTCAAATAGTAAACCAATTATACGCATTCATATCCTAAATGAGACAAAACATTCAAAAAGCAGTCCCAACGGACTTTCGAAATTAATTTCTAATAAATTAATTTCGGACGGGTTTTCTATAGGATGATTAATTTTAGACGGGGATTTTCCAAAATTAATCACTAAAATCCTAAAACATTCCTAAATGGTTCAAACGGCTCATATCAACAAAGTTTTAAGGTAATAATACAAAGAAAACAAACGGCTTATATCAACAAAGTTTTATCATTGACAACTTATTATAATTATAAACGAGCACATTTCAAGGCAATTCAACTAATAATAACTATAAACTAACAAAATTTAAACAATAAACATTCCCCAGCGACATGTCACCCGGGATACCAAAAGGAGAAAAAAAATTATAACATACCTTGGTTGTGGCTGTTGTCGCCTAACAAAATTCAACTAAGAAAAAAAATTATAACTCGGCTCGTTCTCCTTCTTGGCTGATGTCGCCTACTGCCAAAACCAAAAAAAAAATTACTTAACAAAATTTGCTAATTAACAACTTCTTACAACAATAATAAACTTGTTTAACCAAATCATATTATAATTAATAAAATTAAAAAATATATATGCAACCAAACCACCTGTGTCGTGTACGTCAAACCAAAAACAAATTGTTGGTGATGGAGGTGCTCGAATTGTTGGTGATGGTTGAAGTGGTGGATGCGGTGGTGGTGATGGAGGTGCTCGTGTGCTCGTGTAACGCCGGTTGTGGTGGGTAACGTTGAAGTGGTGGATGCGGTGGTGGTGATGGAGGTGCTCGAATTGTTGGTGATGGTTGATTTTATGGAGGTGCTCGAATTGCTGCAAAAATCGCCAAGGGAGGAGAGGATATTTTTTATTTCGTTTTCTGCAGTGAAAGATGAACCAGATCTACTTTATCATAAAACTTTTCCGACAAGTGCCGAAAGTTACTTTTTTTGTCGTTTAGCGTAATTGGCGCGATAACGAAATTTTTGGTGGGTGGGTATCCCCGGCGACATGTCGCCGGGGAAAATTAAATTAATTTTATTTTATCATTAAAAATAATGACATGTGTTGTTACGTTAAAGTCAACGAAGTCAAACAGAATCCCCGGCGACATGTCGCTGGGGAAACGTATATATATTTTTTGTTAATTTTATTTTATACGTAAACTTAATGTTTAGCAATAAAATTAAAAAGGATTTAGTTCACAAAATAGCAACGAACTTTTTTCAAAGTTTCGTTTTTGTACGTAAACTATAAAAAATATCATTAAATGCAACAAACTTTAATAAAGTGATTAAATATGCATATTTTGATGTGTTGTTACGTTAAAATGTCTATATTTGAACACTTTATGAAAATTCCTTTCATTTAATGATACTTTTTATAGTTCACGTGCCAAGATGAAAATTTGAAAAAAACGTTGTTACTCCTTCGTATATTTAAGGTAAACGTTCACGTATTATTTTATCTAAAACTATAACACAAGAAAAAATATTTAAGGTAAAAGTTGTTAAAGAAAGACTTAAAATGTCCACTTCTATTATACATTAGACGTTAGATATGTTAGGGTTAGACATTAGACGTTCAACGGATGAGTCGATATGTTATGGTTACACATTAGACGTTCAACGGATGAGTCGATATGTTATGGTTACACATTAGACGTTCAACGGATGAGTCGATATGTTATGGTTACACATTAGACGTTCAACGGATGAGTCGATATGTTAGGGTTAGACATTAGATGTTCAACGGATGAGTCGATATGTTAGGGTTAGACATTAGACGTTCAACGGATGAGTCGATATGTTAGGGTTAGACATTAGACGTTCATTGGTATACGTATCTTGTTAAACAACCAAGTATAGGTGAATTGGTATACATATCATGTTAAACAACCAAGTATAGGTGCATTGGTATACGTATCATGTTAAACGACCAAGTATAGGTGCATTGGTATACGTATCATGTTAAACGACCAAGTATAGGTGCATTAGTATACGTATCATGTTAAACGACCAAGTATAGGTGCATTGGTATACGTATCATGTTAAACGAGCAAGTATAGGTGCTATGGTATACGTATCATTATTATTATTATTATTATTACTATTATTATTATTATTATTACTGGTCTCAACTGCCCACCAAAAAAATGGCGCCAAGAATTCCCACAAAAAACATGGCGCCAAAACTTCCCACCAAAAGCTACCAGATCTGCTGTATATATCACATAAAGAAAACTTGAGATCTTATCCCACCAAAAACTACCAAATCTTATCCTCAAAACCACTCAACCTCACAACCTCTTATCTTTACACAAATTTCAAAACCAAAGATGGAGTCATTTAATCCTTTTATGTGTTCTTGTGGAGCAGGAAATATAAAATTAAGAACATCACATAGAGAATATTCATCTGGACGACAATATTATTCATGTCCTCTGTCGAAGGTGAACAATCATACATTTCCTATTTATGTAAATATACAAATAATTGGGTTGTAATCTCTTATAATTTTCTTATTATGTAACAGCCCAGAAAAGATACTGGGTGCGGATATTTTATGTGGAAGGATGCATTTGACGAGTACTTAAGAACAATCTCTGCACCAACAGAGTGCTCGAGTTGCCATGAAAAAGATCTTAGGATAAGCTTGCTGGAAACACAAAAACGTGTGCTAGAGACAAGAGTAAGGTTCTTTGGAGGCCAAACTTGAAATGGCAAGGATTCCTGACGACCAAGCATGTCAGTCGGATGCATTACTTCGTGAGCTGTTAGGTGACATGGAAAATCTTCGTATGTAGTAGTAGTAGTAGTAGTAGTAGTAGTAGTAGTAGTGGTTGTTGTTGTTGTTGTTGTTGTTGTTGCTGATCAAAGTAGTAGTTGTTCTTGTAGTTGTTGTTGTTGATGTTGTTGTTGTTCTTGTAGTATGTATCTGTCAAGTATTTTTATAAATCAAAGCACATGCTGGATTTGTAAAGTTGACCATGTTCTTAGTTAACTAGATTATGGTGTCCAAACACCCCTTTTCCAATACTAAATTACATATGCTCAAAGAATGAAACTGAAGAAACAATATCACATTTAACAAACACGAATTAAGAACCATATTAATTCATCATAAATTTAATATTTTTGTTTTTCCCATAGCTATATATCTACTCTGTTTCGTCAAGTCTCATCAATAACGTATATATATTTTTTGTTAAGGGGCAATTCCATATTTACCCAACTTAAACATGATAATGTCATATTTACCCAAAACATGCTTTAATTGCATTGTAAATCATGCATTCAAAACTTGTATTTTGGGTATATATGACATTTTCATGTTTAAATTGGGTAAATATGGAATTATCCCTTTTGTTAAAGTCAACGAAGTCAAAGTGAATCCCCGGCGACATGTCGCTGGGAAAAATGTCCAATAAAAACAGTTATACCAAAACATAAGCCCAATTGCATAACTTAAAGCCCAAACAGTTATCTCCAGGGACATGTCGCTGGGGAAACTCTTGTCCACGTCACGATAAAAGTCATTAACACTAATTACATATTTTTAAATAATCAAATGAATCCCTAGCGACATGTCGCTGGGGAAAAGTAAGAAGGAAAAGTTCCTGCCACGTTTTACGAAGAAATATTCGGTCAAAATATAACCACTTTATCCCCGGCGACATGTCACCGGGGAAAAGTGCATAAAAATTTAGCGGAATTTTCTACGAGAATTGGTGCCACGTAGGATCTATTTTTGTCGTTTAGTGTAGATTCTTCAATAAATGTCGCCGGGGAAAATTTCGCTGGGAAACTGGTATATGTTGTAGTGCACACGCTCCCCTTGCTAATATAGCTGTGTAACTCGTACCAACATCGTAGAAGATCGTACCGACACATGCATATTGATACAACTAAGTAAACAACTATTCGTAACCAGTAATATCCCATATCTCTCTACATGTTCACAAAAGAGCGTTTAGTCAATGTGATAAGTTGCTTCCACAATCCAGCTTGGCTCGCTGTACTTGCCATGATCTCGGACCGACGCTTGAAAACAGGAAATTAGTAGCCATCTTTCTTAGATTACCGATATTTCTCTACTAACAGGAAATTAGAAATTTAACTTATGATTTCCGAGAGTTGCTTCATCTTTGACCTAGCTTTTGCAGCTTGTTTTGACTAACGATATTTCTCTACTAACGTTGCTTCGATCTCTGCTGCTGCTAAATTCATAAAAGGGTCTGATTCTTGTCGTCCATCCTATAAATGAAAACATTAACACAAGGAAAAACGAAACATGTTAAGATAATATGATGTAACAAATTATACATCATAGTCAACAACGAACATACATGAATTCTCAATGATCCTTTCAATGTGGCTGTTACAACGTCAATATCTGAATTGATACAACGTAGAAAATGGTCTGATGGATTTCTCTTTACTGGACATGGGAACCCCGATTCAGCAAAAAACTGTAACAAATTATTGGTGTAAACAAAGTTAGAACATATTTGACATAAAGGCCGGTGTTGTGTGAGTTAAATTTATTAAGCAATTCAAGAACAAAAGTGCATGTGTTTTATCAAAATGTAACAACACAACTATTGCTTCTCAAAATGTAAAAAAAGTGTGTTTTCTCTAAACTTGATATTTTTGATCTTGTCACCAACCTCCATAGCATCTTTTGCTTCTCCAAAATAGACTGTTTCGCCTCCAGATAAAAGAAACAAGTCGTCAAATAGTGCAAAAACTTCGCTACTAGGCTGGTGAATGGAAGAAACAACGGTCCTAGCTTCCATCACGAGCCATACTTTTAAGAGAATGCGCAACAAAAATTGCAGAGGCGCTATCGAGACCACTTGTTGGTTCATCCAAAAACATAAGCCGTGGTCTTATGAGGATTTCAAGTGCAATACTTAGCCTTTTCTTCTCGCCACCACTAATACCTCTCAAATGCCAGTTTCCAACTAATCTATCGGCACAATCCTCGAGCCCCATCTCTATTATTGTCCCCTCAATTGTATCGTGGACCTCATCTTTGGTCATTATACTCGGAAGCCTTAGATGGGCTGAGTAGGTGATCGTTTCTCTCACCGATAGAGTTCCCATTAGAACATCTTCTTGCGTCACATAAGCCTGAAATGGTCTCATTTCGCCAAATTAGTCTGCGATTTAAAAAGAAACAATCAAAGACACATTGAGCAACTTACGACACCACCATAGGTTATTGGAAATTAATGTATAGTCATATTAATTTCTTACATTAGGTTGAACATTTTAAGAAAATAAGTTTGTTTATAAGTTGATAAACATACTAACTGAGAATAAGAATATGGTGGGGGTACGCTAGTGATATAAGTAAACATGCATGCTCTAACGTCTTTGTACAAGTCATTTTTGCTTGGCTTGACTTGTTCAAAGTAGTGGGTCATTGCATGTTTAACTTAGTCCACTGATAAGACGAAGAAGAAGGGATGTGGGAGTGATTTTTGGGATTGAATCATGGGAAACAGTTACATCCATACGTGGGTTTAAACCTTGTTTCTTCATGTATAAATAGAGCTGTAAAACTCTATCTTCATATATAACAAAAAATCACCATCTCTTTAATCTTTGTTACTCCACATATTCTTGAATATTTTCTTACTCTACAAACCGATTGTGCATTACGGTGTATTGTTTTCGCTTACAATAAACCGCTACGAGACTGCATTAATCCTGGGTGTAATGCGGTAAGTAGGCTCGAAGCGATCGAACGGGCTCCGTAGAAACCTTAAAAGGACAGAGAAGTTCTTCTCGTGCAGATTCTGTTTGCTGTCTTTTGGAGTTTTGTTTGCTGTTCTTTTAAGCTATCTAAGGGTTGTTTTTGTTAGCCCATATTGTTGTGTATTAGTATTGTAACGGGCTCAAGCCCGCTTCTAGATCCTTCCTCATTTGATTATATATTTGTTCATTGTATCATTGTTTCAATCAATCAAAATCATCCTTATCTCACAATACGAACATGGTATCAAAGCCAACTTAAACGATCCATCCTCCAAATCATTACTGCCGATCCAATTTTTTCTTTTCTGTATTTTGGCATTTGTGCTTAGGTCACAAATCATTATCAAACTCGTGCTTAAGTCACGATTGTTTTGTTTAATTTTGTTGGTGATTCGTGTATAGTCACTGAATCCACACATCAAAGTCATTTATTTCATCCTTGCATACTTGTTCATTAGTGTTCACCTCCCGCCACCTCCAAAGTAGGACCGTCAAAGCCACCACCACGAATAAGCGTGACCGGTATTCACCGATCACAACTCCGATCGCCGGAGAGATAACCACCGATCATTTTTTTTGGAAGAAAGGACCAGAGGCGGTATCTTTTAAAGGGAAGCGGCTGATTTTTTTGGGAAGACAAAGATACCAGGTTCTGTGTTTTGTTTTTTTTTAAAGAAAAAGTAGTGTGGCAAACATAAAAGCAGCGTCTCTTTTAAAGAAAAAAGGGGGGACCAGCTTTGTTTGTTTGGTTGGGGGAATCGAAGGAAATAAAATAAAGAAAAGAAAGGGGACAATTGCTGGTGGAAATAAAAGAAAGAAAAGACGGGGGTGGAATAAAAGAAGAGTTGGTATTGAAGAATTATAATGGTGGATACTAGTCGATTGGTGGGACAGCAGGGATTTAATCCCACAGGATACGCAACTTTTTTACCACAGTTTTTTAATGCCGGAACACTTCATGATCCGGCTAAAGGAGCCTGGAACATGGACACAGGTGCGAGTTGTCATCTTAATGCTTCAGTTAATAGTCTTAGTCATGTTTTTAATACGTGCATGTATCCATCTGTCTCGGTTGGTGATGGTCATTCTATTCCTGTCACCAATACGGGTCAAAGTATTTTGCCAACTCCCTCTCGACCACTTTACTTAAATAACGTCCTTATTACCCCTCATATCGTCAAAAATCTAATTTACGTTTCGTCAGTTTGTTTGTGATAACAATTGTATTGTTGAATTTGATCCTTTTGGATTTTCTCGTTAAAGATTTCATGACACGTCGGGTTCTTTCTCCGATGTGATAGCACGGGGACCTTTATCTGTCACACCTCCGTCTCCCATTCCTCAAGCTCTCCTAGTCGGTCAACATCATGGCATCGCGTCTTGGACATCCAGGAAGCGATGTGTTACGTCGTCTAGTTTCAAATAATCTCATTTCATGTAATAAAGAGAAGCCTCCGTGCTTTGTCATGCCGCGACTTGGCAAACACGTTAGACTTCCATTTGCTAGTTCCAATCATCGTTAATGCTTGTTTTGACATCATTCACTCGGATGTATGGACTTCACCAATTCCAAGTCTTTCGGGCTTCAAGTATTATGTATTATTCTTGGATCATTATTCACATTTTGTTTGGGTTTATCCTTTAATTAACAAATCTGATGTTTTGTCCAAATTTGTAATATTTCGTAATTATGTTAACACTCAATTTAAGTGTGAAATCCGGTCCTTTCAGTGTGATCATGGTGGTGAATTTGACAACCGTAACCTACATACACTTTTTGCCGACAAGGGCATTCAGTTTCTCTTTTCATGCCCCAAAACCTCACAATGAATGGCAAGTCCGAACGGATGATTCGCACCATTAATAATCTCATTAGGACCTTGCTTTTTAGGCCAACCTTCCACCAACATTTTGGGTTGAAGCTCTCAATATGGCTGTTCACTTACTCAATTTCTTGCCCTCCACTGCTATTGCTAACTAAATCCCTTACACCATTGTTTAGCCAAAACCGGATTATAGCCTTATACGACATTCTGCTTATGTTACCCCTACTTATATCCTAATCACAAACTTGAACCACGCGCCACACCCTCCATCTATTTGGGTCAAGCTTCAAATCATCGTGGGTATCGTTGCCTCGAATTAAACACTAATAAAATAATCATTTCTCGCCATGTGACGTTTGATGAAACTGTTTTTCCATATGGCACTTCTAAACCAACATCGGCACCCAAATACAATTTCTTAGATGACTCACCCGATATAAATCCTCCATTCATTCCATCCGTCCCCCTCGTGCAACCCATTATCCCTCAACCCACAAACGAGCCAACAACACCAATCCCCACCAATCCCAATACATCCCAACATGACGCAGCCCATGACCCATCACCATCCCCAACACCACGCCTAACAACATACACCAAATCCATCACCACCCATGAAACCAACACCAACACATTATCCCGGACCCTCCTCACAACCCTAACCCTGTCTCGATTCATCCTATGGTCACACGATTGCGTCGGGACTAATCGTCTCCTCTTGGCGTCTCAATATGCATGTGTCTTGGTTTCACCATTACCAAAACCTATCGTGATGCGTTCTTGATCCAAATTGGCAAAATGCTATGCGTGATGAATACACTTTGCACTTATTAAAACAAAACTTGGACTCTAGTGCCTAGGCCCACTGACACCAACATTATTCGCTCTATGTGGCTTTTTCGTCATAAGTATTTGGCTGATGACACTCTTAGTCGGTACAAGGCTCGTCTTGTGGCGGATGGTAGTAATCAATTAGAGGGAGTTGATGTAGATGAGACCTTTAGTCCGGTGGTTAAACCGGGCACTATTCGGACTGTTTTGAGTTTAGCTACTTCTCGACATTGGCCGATTCATCAGCTTGATGTCAAGAATGCTTTCTTGCATGGTGACTTATCTCGAGATGCTTTATATGCATCACCTCAGATTTCGAGACTCGTGCACCCCGATTATGTGTGTTTATTGCGGTCTCAGTATGGGCTCAAGCGGCCCCTAGAGCATGGTTTCGCCGATTTGCATCTTACATCACTCGGGTTGGATTTTCTCATAGTCGTTGTGACTCTTCATTATTTATATACGAGGGGACGGATCACGCCTTCTATCTATTATTATATGTGGATGACATTGTTCTTACGACTTCTTCCGATAGTTTGTTACAACGGATTATTAGTTCCTTACATAAGGAGTTTGCTATGACTGATCTAGGTCCACTTAATTATTTTTTGGGTATCTCTGTTTCTCATGATTCTCTGGGTTGTTTTATCTCGAAGCAATATGCACTTGAAGTTTTGGAGAGCTCATATGGTTAATTGTAATCCCACGGACTCTGTTGACACCGAGTCTAAAGCTGGGGATGATGGTGATCCGGTCTCGACCCTACATTATATCGAGTCTTGCGGTTCTCTTCAATATCTTACATTCACTCGCCCAGATATATCATATGCGATTCAGAAGTCTGTCTTCATATGCATGATCCTCGAGAGCCTCATCTATCGACTCTTAAACGGATTTTACGGTATGTTCGGGGTACATTACACTATGGGTTACAGTTGTTTGCTTCTTCTACTTCATCCTTGGTAGCATATTACGATGCGGATTGGGTGGTTGCCCTACTACTAGAAGATCCACTTCCGCTCTTGTGTTTTCCTTGGCAACAACCTTCTAGCTTGGTCATCTAAGAGACATCCAACTCTATCTCGTTCTAGTGCCAAAGGAATCACGTGGGGTTGCAAATGCTTATTCTTGAAACTTGTTGGTTACGGAATTTACCGCGTGAGTCAGCTCCTTTATCTTCACGCTAGTCTCTTGTGACAATGTTAGTGCGATCTACTTATCATGTAATCCGGTTCAAAGGCATCAACGAACAAAACCGTAGAGATTGATATCCATTTTGTTCGTGACTTGGTTGCCACCTGGTCAAGTTCGGTTCTTCATGTTCCCTCTCGTTACCAATATGCCGATATTTTCACGAAAGGATTACCGTCTGCTCTGTTTGAAGAATTTCGCCCGACCTCGTCCCGTGTCATCCTGCTCGATGGGGGAGTGTTAGCCCATATTGTTGTGTATTAGTATTGTAACGGGCTCAAGCCCGCTTCTAGATCCTTCCTCATTTGATTATATATTTGTTCATTGTATCATTGTTTCAATCAATCAAAATCATCCTTATCTCACAATACGAACAGTTTTGCTACTGTGTTTTGGTGCTCTATTACAGGTTGTTGGTACTGGTTCATATGGAACAAAAATCTTTTAAGGTTTCTAGCTTTGAAATGGACGTTGGAGCTTCATCATCGAATCTTCGTATCATGAACCAGGAGTTTGTTAACCTAGACTAATTTGACGGGTATAGATACACCCTATGGGCTGACAAGATGAAATTCATGTTACTTGGGTGACATTGTTACTATTTGAATTCATCTAGTGTTATTTGATCAGGTACGATATCTACTTGATTATTTGCTCTCTAATATGGTGTGTACGAGTTGGTGCGACATAGTAATGTGAACTAATTCAACAATCTTAAAGGCTTTTTATTTGTTTTATATGGGTAGTATAAAACGTTATGAGACTGGTTTGAGAATCTATAAATTAATTGAGATGAAATATGAGTTTCTATTTATTTTATTACAGACTTTTGAAGTAACCAGTTGAGAGATTCAAAAGTACTAAATTATCTTTGCTTGTGTAGTTTCCTAGAGACTTGATGTTTGGAAAAATATAGTACTAAATCCGATAATGAAACTATTTAAATGGAAACAAATGGTGGGGGTTAAGCGATGAAAACTCTCATGTGAACATGCTGGTTCAATATATAATACACAAGTTGGTGACATATCTCTCTTTTATTAGAGTGCATCAATTGAATATTGAGGACGAGTTTCCATATTGATGAGTAAATCAAATAAGGAAGTCATGAGACTTTACATGGAGTAATTTTATTTTAGAATTAAAGTGAGCAGTGTCATTTGTTCTAATTAATTTACTCCAGGTCGTATTACGCGAGTAAGATACTTGATGTCATGAAACGAAGAATGTAAATTGTGTTAACTTCATATATAGTTTAAGAAGAAACTTGCCAACTAGAGAGAACATTTGTAATGTGGGAACCAACCAGTCGTATGATATGATAATAATATAAGTTGCACAAAAAGGTTGATGTAGCAGCCATTTGTTTAAGGATTATAGTAGTTGGTTTATTGTCCAAGAAGAGTAGATTAGTGTATGTGTGTTAACACTGTTATGAAATCGATAGACGGGCATATTTGGCTGACTTGGTATGCAACTTAGGTTGAAACCGTTAACCTATGATTCCGAATTGTGGACCTTCAAACGTGATCATGGCTGATCACCTTGATCACGTACAACTTTGGTCTAAGATTTCATGACAATATGATACCCACAGAGAGTCTACTAATTGTTTGCCACTTATATTAAGCGATCGGATTTATTCGTGAAGGAATAAATTGTTATCACATCAAGCACATAAGTATTTCTTTGAAATCGAAAGGAGGTGCTTTATTGTTTAACATTCACAAGCTGGTGGATTAACTTATACACACAATCATTGAGTTGCTTTTTGAATGAGCAGGAAGCAAGTTAGCATTTGAGATTGTGAACTAAACTGTCTACATTGTCAAGTTGTGACAATTCGAGAGGCTAGTAGATTAGAAATCTAACACCTTAAAATTCCATAATGTTGGAATATACGTAGAGAATCACAAGATGGTACCATTATAGACAAGTTTTCAAGTGATCTAGAAACTTGAGTTTGATACTACTATGTCTCTCTGAGAGACCTAGTGAGTATTTATGATGAGACCGATAAGAGTGAAGTGACTTGTCGGGTATATCCTATTAAATCGCTGACGAGAGATTTAATGAGGATTACTAGAGGCATGGGTTTGAAACCAAATGCAAAATCGGTTGGTGATGGAAACCCGACTTGATTGTAGAGCTCCTACATTACGAGTTTAATGGGTAATAATGAAGTCATTAATCGATAGAAGGTACTATCGACCTAATTAGCCCATGTATAGTAAAGATAGTACATCGTTGATGAGATGTAGGTTGAGGTAAAACCTCTTAACTAATCTTTAGAGGCGTCTTAGCAACAAGGACGATAGAGAAGCTTAGCCTATATAACCTAGAGGTGGTGCCGCCTCAAATAGAGAGTATATGGTTTCTTTCTTAGAGGGTTATGAAAGGGATTTAAGCGCATGGCCATATTCGCGCGTAGTGAGAATGCACAATATAACAATGCAAGTGCGTATGTATTCGCCGGTAAGGTCAAAAGGTTTTGGTTTAATCTTCGGACACCATTATATCTTGAGGTTCGTGGTTTAATCTTTGGACACCATTGAATCGATCTTACTTTGTGTATGCATATCTAACGAGGTTTAATCTTCGTGACACCTTGTAGCACCACATGTTCGAGTGAATAGAGTAATTGTTCAACCTGGTGGGGGATTGTTGGAAATTAATGTATAGTCATATTAATTTCTTACATTAGGTTGAACATTTTAAGAAAATAAGTTTGTTTATAAGTTGATAAACATACTAACTGAGAATAAGAATATGGTGGGGGTACGCTAGTGATATAAGTAAACATGCATGCTCTAACGTCTTTGTACAAGTCATTTTTGCTTGGCTTGACTTGTTCAAAGTAGTGGGTCATTGCATGTTTAACTTAGTCCACTGATAAGACGAAGAAGAAGGGATGTGGGAGTGATTTTTGGGATTGAATCATGGGAAACAGTTATATCCATACGTGGGTTTAAACCTTGTTTCTTCATGTATAAATAGAGCTGTAAAACTCTATCTTTAGATATAACAAAAATCACCATCTCTTTAATCTTTGTTACTCCACATATTCTTGAATATTTTCTTACTCTACAAACCGATTGTGCATTACGGTGTATTGTTTTCGCTTACAATAAACCGCTACGAGACTGCATTAATCCTGGGGTGTACGGTAAGTAGGCTCGAAGCGATCGAACGGGCTCCATAGAAACCTTAAAAGGACAGAGAAGTTCTTCTCGTGCAGATTCTGTTTGTTGTCTTTTGGAGTTTTGTTTGCTGTTCTTTTAAGCTATTTACGGGTTGTTTTGCTACTGTGTTTTGGTGCTCTATTGCAGGTCGTTGGTACTGGTTCATATGGTACAACATAGGTTAGTTTCTTCTCCTCGCCATTTAGTAAAATGTTTCCGGTCATCACCACATTCTTCGCTAGTCTACCTATAACAATGACAAAAGAAAATCGTGTAACCATGTGTCTTATTTTTACTTGAGGAACAAAATCGCCCACTAGTATCTATAATAACGAATTACAAGTTAAAAGATGAAGAATTTGATTTCAAAAACATATGTAAAACTAGAAGGCACCTAAACTTTTTCGAAAAAGCTAGTGACTATCTTATTGTAGTAATTGAATGAAATGAAATTTTCCCAGATTTCTAAGTATGTTTCAAGGACACGTAAAAAAAAAAAAAAAAACCATTTGACATTCCGCAGATATACAACATTTATTTAGGTACAAGGATACCTTTCCTATTTTTACGTACAAAACTATATGTCATGTCCTCTATGCTACTACAAAATTTTCTATAACTAAATACACATACGATAAAGCGAGAAAACATATTCAACTAGTTTCATGTACTATACGAGCTGAGACATCATAAACACCTGCTAATGCATCAAGAAGTGTGGATTTACCAGAACCAGAGGGACCCATGATAGCCATGATCCGACCTGGTTCTGCAAATCCATTTAGACCATGCAGCAACCGCTTGGTTGGTCCATCGCCAGAGTTCGGAAGCATAACTCTTAGATCTTGCCACACTAAGTAAGTCGCCCTTTGCTTCATACTCATACTCGGGCCCATACTTACTACACCACCTTCGTCATTACCATGTTCCGCCATTCTATCATCTCCAGGGTCGCTCCTAATGATGTTTCTCACTTCTATTTCCATTTTAAGAGGAACCTTTCACCTAAAAGAAGAAAATGGACTAATACAACATTTTTTGGAGACTGTTTAAGAGTGTTTTTATTTGATTCTTTCTTTTTCTATAATTAAGAGCAATTCTTTTGAAGATATTAATTAGTTTTCATATATTGTGAGGTGAGCTGGTATGGCCCTGCATATATTTTGAAAAGTGCAGTAGGTCACTAGGGAAATGGGATCCTCTCAAGTTGAGAGGTACAACTTAACTCAAGTTGGATGATTGTGAGCTATTGGATTTTATTCAATGATTCAAATCACTAGACATTTTTTTTATTTGAATCATTGAATCAAATCCAATGACACATAATATCTCAACTTGAGTCAGGTTATACCTCTTAACTTGATAAGATCCCATTCCATCCCATCACTGGGTTGGTTGTTGTATATATAACCTGAAATGTTTGTTAGTGATTCTTTGAAAATTAAGGGATCCCTATAACTGGAATCATTAAAATTTTATACGTTTTAATGTTTGATACTATGGTGGATCTACATTTAAATATCACATATGTATCCATGAGAAATTTTCATTTGCTTACCTTTATTTTGATGCTTACCAATGGACAAATCCTCACAATCCATGTATTTTGATCTAATGGTGGGGATTAACATAAGATTTAATATGCTTAACATTAATTCTCCAACTATATAAAGCCTTTTCTTTTTCTTTTTTTCATTCGTTTCAATTTTTTCACACAGTTACTGTGTGTTTTCCTCCCTCTCATCATTTCCCTCCAAAAAGTACTTATTATAATCAACTATTACCGTTTGATCATCACCAGTTCAATCACCATCACCATCACCATTCCAATCATCATATCATCATCACCTACCGATCATATCATCCTTTTTTTATGTCTTTTTTTTTATTTGAATTAACCGTTTGTTTCATAAACTGATTTGATTGATGTTCTTGCGGTTGATAATGTTGATGATCGGTTGTTAATTATGTGGATCAAGTTGTTAACATTCATTCTTATTAAGTTGCACACCAAGTGTTTGATGAAATGTGTGAGTGAAAAATGTTTAATAATATTGTTATACGCTCATATAATTTTGTTTATTAATTCAGTTGTTAGTTGGATTTTTGTTTTAAGCGCATTTGAATCTTTGTTTTTATGTCGGATTGTTGTTTTAAATTTGCTATGGAACGTACGTGTAGCATCACCAGTGATATTTGAAGTTGAAGCTCAGTATATGTATATTATCACTAGTGATATTTGTATTATCACTTGTGAAATTTTGTTTATTTGATACTTTTGGTTTATGTTTTATATTGTGAGTAGCATTAGGTTTTAGTATGATATCATTTTGGGATTGGTGAAATAATGAAAATTTGATGCGGGAAGGTGTTTGACAAAATTCCTAAGAGAGGGATGTATTGAGAAGCAATCATGTTCATGTTTGTCCATTATTTCATATATGTAACCAAACAAAAATATTTATTTGAATAAACAAGCTTTAGGAAATTAATTAAAGCGCACTGTAGTTATTGTAAATGAGTAATCATATCCTATGTTGCATTAGTTGATGCTTATTTTCATTTTAATGGTGTCTTTTTGAATTATTTTGGTGCGTTTTGTATTTTGCTTTCTCCATCACTCTATATCCGAGGTGATGCAAATTTGATGTATTGTTCGATAATTGCGTGATGACACGGAGCTTAAGACACAAGGACTACTTATCTTAACAATCGTGAAGGCAAATAATTTGAAAAACATGGAAATGATTGGGAAGTCTTATCCTTATGTGATTGCATATATTCGGCCACTTGAAAAGTTCAAAAGAAAGGTTGTTGATTATAACTTAAACCCTGTTTGGAATCATGTAATTCAGTTTATTGCAGAAGATAAGAAGACCCAGTGTGTTGTACTTGAGGTTACGCTTTTCTCTATTTTGCTTTTACGTATTCTTTGGTTTCTCGGTTGTATCACGGTGATATCCAGCGTGTCGCTTTCTTTTATTATGTTGAATCGTTGTAGTAATGGAAGATCTTATGATATCAAGCGATGTCAAAGTTGTTTGAGCTTCAATTTGCTTTGTGGAGTTGTTGTGCTTTTTGAACCACAGCTCTAGTTGTTGTTGATTCTTTCGTTTGATGGAGCCGTTTTTTTGAAAATTGCAATCACAAATAGTTTGGTGATATCTTCTCTTTTATGCCACATCTAAACAAACAAGTATGATTTTTAATTTATAATATCTCATGTGAGATTTCATTGTTTTTTGTACATTTTGTATATAATATCACACGAGATATTTCTCTTTCTAGGTACATGATGGTTTTGTGCCTTTACTGCGCAATTGCCAATCACAAAAGGTGTGTTATGTTGGTTCTGGTCCCCGCTAAGAACGAAACTCATGAATCTTGTGTATGGTTACTCAAGCATTCAAGAAAGCTTTTGTGCGTTATCTAAATATCATTAATGGTCAAGATGGTGCTATGTGAAAATCAATTGCAGCTGAGCTTCCTGGTTCCAAGCCCCGTCTTTGTCATAAATTATAAGTTATGTATCTTTTGTGATAAATAGTTGAAGTTTATTTTTATAAGGTCTTTGTGAGTTTATGAAATATTTTGTCTTATTTATCACTTGTGATAAAGCATGAAAATGATGAAATGTTTACATCATTTATGTGTTTACTTGTTTTTACTTGTTCTTTGTATCTGGTATCACTTGTGATATTCTGTTAAAAATGATGCAACACTTGGTTTTGATTTTGATGTTTATATCACTTGTGATATTCTGTTAAATTTGATGTAACACTTTATTTGATTTTTAGAATATGTCAAGTTTTTTATATTTGTAATTTCCTTTCTTGTTTTTATACATATTTGATATATGTAATATGCAGTGTTATATCTCTTATGAAACATTTATTGTAACACAAAATGCTAAGAGTACACATGTGATAAATGAATAAAATGCTACATTAATACTTTTCCATAAAAATGATCATACAAGTCACGTAGTGATTAATACAAACTTCGGCACCATGCAATGTGGCCGACCTAATAGACCACACCCTTCTTAGGTTACCCCAAACTCGCCCGCATTTTTAAACTAAGCAACATAAGGATTGCTTCTTGCTTCGACTGCTCCTTTTCCAGTCATCTTTGTTTCATCTATGATTCTCTTTATCTAGTCATCTTTATTTTTTGTAGCAATCTTTTTTGCACAATCAAACATCATCTCCTTTTTTTGTTTACTTGATGTAGAATTATCTTTGCTGCTATTCTTCATAAATTTCATATGGATTATTTATCATCATGTGCCTCAAGCACGTCCATCTCAAATATTAATAGGCCATGATTATTAGAGACCAATATATACTCGTTTATCACTTGTGATAGTATACTGCACTTAAAAAAATGCGCAACATGTTGTTTGGCTTTTGGAGGAACCTGTGATATTGTGATATATAGATGATATCACAGTGTATCATCTCGTGATATCGCAGCATGTCGACTTATTCTATTTATTGAATCAGTGGTGGTGATGGAGGAACATGTGATACAGTGTTAAACCTATCGAACATGGACACTCTATCAATTAAGAAAATAAATGCATTACCAATCTAATGAAGCATGTTACAAGCTCAACATCTATTGTGATTTCTCATATTATCACAACATTCATCACATTATCATAACAATCCATCAATAACTACTAACTACCACACTTTCATTTGCTAATTTGTCGCAGTATCTCATTCTAATGATGTTCAACTTTTTGGAGGAGAGTTTGATATCACACGTGACATCATATATGTGTTGGCTTCTTCTTTTTGTTGAATCACAATATCTCACATGTGCTATCACATGTGATTTCACAGATGATATCACCCGTGATATCACATAGTGATATAACATATGTTTGAGCTTCTTCAGTTTGTTATGAAGATGTTGTGCTTTGTTTAGCCATAACTTCTTCAATTTTTGATTCAACCATATATATTGTAAAATCCCGTTGTAAAACCTATTGAATGCAGCACAATGTATCCATTAAATAAACAAATCCAATCACAACTTAAATAATAAGCAAACTCACACTAAATAACTATGTGTTTGAAGCAAAATCAAACTTTTAAGTTGTTTAATCTAACAACTTAAATGATAAGTAATATTGCACTATAATAAATTGTTTATCAGTAACTAAAACACAATTTACATCCACAAAAAGCACATAAAACATTGCACATAAAACAAAGATGATAAAACACACAATAAATAGTATATCATCAAAACTTAAAAAATAAATAAAAATAAAAAACTATTTATAATTATAAAACAATAACAATGAAATATCAAAAGTGATACTATACATTACATATAATAAAGCTTAACAAATAAACAAAAAAACCTAACATATAAATAAAATTTCACAAGTGATACTACAAAATCACTAGTGATAATACTGAATCACGTTCAACTTCAAATATCATCGGTGATACTAGCGTATGATACTTTTCACTCACATTTCATCAAACACTTGGTGTGCATCCATGTATCTCGAATGGTATGAAAGATCATAATATCTATTGTTTTCAATTAGATCTAACCTCTAATATCTCATATTATCATAAAAACACAAAAATCCTCATAAATATCTTTCAAAACACAAATAAAATCCGATTCAATAACAAAATCATCACAATCATCCCATCATCACATTAATATATCAATTAACGACTAAAAAAACACAAAAATCTTTATAAATAACAACAAAAACATAAATAAAATCACAACAAATAGTAAAATAACAACTAAATAAAGAATTGTAAGCACCGTATGATCATCTTGAGTATGAATCGGTTCATTTTGAACCGTTTTTTTCCCAGATCTGGTTCTACATGCATTGATTGTTTCATTTTGTGTTTTTCTTTTCTTTAATGGTTAAAAGTGGTTGATTTGAAATTTTTATGGTAGTTTTTTATATTGGTTAGAGAGAGAAGTGAGTTTTTTCTGAGAGAATTTGTGAAAGTGATATGTGGGGTGAGTTTGGTGGGGGTGGGTTTGGTGATAGTAAGTTTATTGAATTTACACAAATGGCCCCTCCGTGTTTTTTAATCTTAAAAAGTGTTTTTGATCCAACGGTCCAAATATATCCATTGGTAAGTAGTAGATGTTAGGTTTCTAAAATAAAGTGCCTCATGTATCCATTTAGAATTAGTTTTGCAATCTAACAAAGATAGCGATGCAGCTTGTTTATTTGCTTTCCATTTTATTGAAATCTAAATTAATTCATCGAATAAAAATACGATTTATTCCAAAGTTGGACGATATCATAGATCTTGATACACTAATATTTACGTACGTTTTCCTTGTATGACATTCTAAATACTCATTCTTTTTAGCAGGGGCGGAGCCAGAATTTCTATTGGGGGGCCGAAAATTTCGAGACAGTAATAATGTTTTATTTATTTTTTTCTGAACCAATGATCGAACCGATAAACATGTTTGAAGTCAAATGATAGACTTGCATAATCAAAAGTATGTCTTTATCATTATAAAAAAATATGAGTGTGCAAATGATGTATCAAGTAGGCTTTTAATGTTCGAACAAGAAAACATTTCCAAAAACCCAATGACATAATAGTCGCTTTGTTGGCTGTGGCGGACCTAGCCTAAAACTCAAGGTGGTTCCTTTACTCGACAAAGCCAAGATATTTAGTAGGTCAGAAAGTCGGGTCGAATCAAATCAAGTAAACCGACTAAATTAATTGCAAAAAGACTAATGTCACAAGTAACTTGTAAATTACAAAAATTGCTAACATATTTTACAAAGTACCTTAGAAATTTCGTATAATATGCCTAGAGTACATATTCACAATTTTAGCTCCTTTTAATTAACTATTAATTTCACCATGTTAAATATTTCACATATAGTTGGTTTCTAATATATTTAAATACAAGTTAAAGAAAAAAGAAAATAAAATTTGTCTTGAAAATTGGAATAGCAAACAAGATTTAAAAAAAAAAGGCTGCACAAGTATTTCAATAAGCCTACACCTATGAGCTTTTTATATTGCTTTTCTCTTTCTTCCTAGTTTTTCTCTATTTCTCTTCCTCGTCTTCTACAATAAAAATTTACAGTCATGGCACACCATGCTTACAGTGTCGCTGTAATATCGAACAACATGACCACAGACTCCACGTTGTCACCTCACACAAGGTGGTTCCTAACATGAAACCAAGGTAGGTTTGCCTCTGAGTGTTGGGGGTGGCTCATGCCAAAATAGATGAAACATGACATGAAATTTAAACAATTATCCGAAGAAGTTAGGCCGGTTGGGGGTGGCTGAGCACCCGCTAGCCACCCCACTGGCTCCGCCTCTGCTTTTTAGTAATATCAATCTTTTTACTGCTACTATTCGATCAGATAACTATGAATTTTAGCACGTATAAATAGAGTTAACTAATAATTTAAAAGATTTTACTTGGAAAAAATATTACTCCCTCCGTCCCATAATAACTAGGTTTAACTTTTTTAAATTTTTTTTTCTCAACTTTTACCATAAATATATTTGTTTGCGTTATATAATATTTTATGAAAAACACACCAATGAACACACACAAAAATCTCAATACATTCATATACTTTTCATCAAGTGTTATATAACGTAAACAAAATTATTTAATGTCAAAGTTAAAAAAGAAAGACTTAAAAAAGTCAAAATAGGCAGCTTTTATAGACGGAGTTAGCATTATTTATAGTTTCTGAATATACTACTGCGGTATAGAGTTGTAGGTGTGGTGACTTTAATATGCTGGGTTGGGCTGGGCCACTTAATAGTTTGGAAATATTGTCAAGAAATGATTGTAGTTAGGGGTGTTCATCGGTTCGGTTATCGGGTTATTCGGTTTATTCGGTTCGGTTAGTTCGGTTAAATTTTTTTCTGGGTATAACCGAAAACCGAACCGAACCGAATTCAAAATTGATTCAACCGAACCGAAAACCGAACCGAATAACCGAAAACCGAACCGAATAACCCGAATTACATAATTTTAATTATTTTTTTATTTAATTATAGTATATTTTTAGCACAAAATATTTTTTTCAAGCTTAAATCATGTTATATTTATACTAAAAAAGAGTTTTAATGATTTTTTTCATATATATACATAGAAAAAATATATGTTTTATATGAATTCGGTTTTCGGTTTTCATTGCCAAAACCATATTCAAACCGATAACCGAATATTTAGTTCGGTTCGGTTCGGTTTTGACCAATTCGGTTCGGTTACGAATTTAGTTCAGTTATTTTCGGTTCAGTTCGGTTTTGATTTTCGGTTACTGTGGATATTACCCAATCCGTGAACACCCCTAATTGTAGTCTCTTATATTAAAAAATAAATAAATAAATAAATAAAAAATAAATTTATATTGAAGTACGTTTAGAAAAGCTTTTTAAATACATTAGATAAAATCAATATCATATACTACCTCCGTCCCATAATAATTGTCCACTTTGACTTTTTTAAGTCTTTTTTGTTACACTTTGACCATAACTATTTTTATTTGTGTAATATAATAATTAAATGAAAAATATATGAATAGATTGGGTTTTAAATGTATGTTCTTTTGGTAACAATTTCATCAAGTATTATATAACACAAATAAAAATATTAGTGGTCAAAGTTGAATGTTAAAACTCAAAAAAGTAAAAGTGGAATTATTATTATAGGATGGAGGGAGTTAACATTTTTAGCCTGCTGATAGGAGAGTAAAGTTATCTTCATATTCGATTGGCCTGAAAATCATTTACTAGTATTTGTTAGCATTTTCGACAGCTTTTTCTTTTTCAGATATACCTTGAAATAAGGGAAATGTAATTCTTAAAAAAAGAAATAAAGTAAGAAATATTAAGCCAATAGCGTGTTGTTTAGTTGGTATAGATTAGTCATTTTTGCACCTAACAAGTATAAGGTTAAGGGTTCAATTTTTAGCATCACATAGCAACAACCGTTAGAATAAGTCATGTATATATTTCATACTATAAAAACACATCCGATTATAGACCAACTCGAGTCACCAATTGTTAACCTTGAAAACCTGAATTTACATTTCAGCATATAAATCAAATTAAAGTCTCATATGAAATATTGTGGGGTGTCATTTGGGCTGACCTGACCCGAACCTGACCAGAGTCAATTCGGGTCGGGTCAATCGGGTTCAAAAATATATTCGGGTCAATCGGGTCAACCCGAATTGACCCGAGTTCTAAACAAGGTCGGATTCGAGTATATTTTTTTAGCCTTGACCCGACCTGAACCCGACTAACCGGGCTCAACAACATTTTTACAATGTAAAATACTAGGGTTGACCCCGAACCCGAATTGACCCGACCCGAGTTCTAAACAAGGTCGGGTTCAGGTATGTTTTTTTAAGGTTTGACCCGATTTGACCCAACCCGAATTGACCCGAACCCGACCAGGTCAACCCGAATAACACCCCTAATTGTGACCACCTCTGCAGACACAATCAATGTATCACGTGTCTCACATGTGAACACATCAATAAGTAGTTCTCTCTTTCAAAATTATTATCCTCTATTAACTTTTTTAGTCTTGCTTCTTTAACTTTGACCATAATTATTTTTATTTGTGTTATATAATACTTGATGAAAAATATATGAATGTATTGGGTTTTAAATGTATTTTCATTGGTATAATTTTCATCAAGTATTACATAACACAAATAAATATATTAATGGTCAAAGTTGGATAAGAAAGACTGATCAAAGTGGACAATAAAAATGAGACGGGTGGAGTACTACTTAGGGCGTAAGGTTTGGATCTAGGGATGATGTCTAAAAATATTGTTTAGTATGTGTGAGTGGGTTTAAAAAATGGAGGAAGATCCTTTTAAGTTGTAAACACAACTTGACTTAAGTTAGGGAATTGTAGGTCATTGGATTTGATTTAATTGCTCAAATCAAAAGAATTTCTTTTGATTTGAATCATTAGATCAAATTTAACCACTCACAGTTATCTAACTTGAATCAAATTAGGTAAAAAAAAATGGACTCAAGGAGAGGTTTCTGTAACGTATTAATAAGCTATACCCATACTGCGGGTTGTTTCATGCCATAAATAAACTCGAACACTCAAGAAATCCGTTGGGCAGGCGGATTCGCATCTCTTACAGCCGACACAATCCTCTGTTCTTGGAGCGGAAGCTATTTGTTTGGCTTTACATCCGTCCCAAGGTATCATTTCTAATACATCCGTAGGACAGGCTCGGACACATTGAGTACACCCAATACATGTATCATAAATCTTTACTGAATGCGACATTGGATCGATATTTTTTAACGTGATAAAGTTTCAATCTAGTAAATTGATAAATGAATTATATATTTAAATACTAATACTAGATGAATCGATGAGTTACCCGGTTTTTCTGGATTGACAGTGCCAAACTACTTTGATTTCTTATCTTTGTGATAACATGATCATACCTTACGTGGCACACATGCTAATTTTAATTGATTTATGAGGACGTGTTGATTCATATTTATTTTGACTACTTTATCATATTTTATCATATATTAATTATTCTATTCATTTTGTTGAGAGGATCATTCTCCTTAAAAAAGAGGATGAATCTCAATATATGCTTTGCATAATTCCTTACTACTTTTTTGCCAATTTTTACTATTTCTTTTCTTTTCATAAGGGCTCTCTTTTAACCTTGAGTCATAATCTTTTAATCTATTTTAAAATAAATAATATTTCTAAATTTATAAATTATATTTATTTAAAATATAAACAATATATTATTTAATTGTACTTTTACTCTCGTAATTCAAATCCAAATTTAAATTTAAAACCGAATCCAAATCCTAAAATCATTTAAAAACCGAATAGGCCCTTAGTTGGGTCAAACTTTTATATTATCATAAGATCTGCTATTAAGCCATTATAAGATCTATCAATATGGCTAACAACCAGTCAATGAAGAGTTAACAAACATAAAATGTAATGTCTAATCTTGATTGGTGATCAATTCTTTGTATCGGGTTATACAAGTATAATGAATTAACAAAACATATGATTCGAATGTATAGAATGATGAGAAATGCTACATCGACAAAAGGTTTCAGGAACACATTGCATCAACTTGCGAGATTAAGGAAACACAATTCGTTAAAGCAATTGAAAAACAAGCTACTGTAGTCACAGATCCGACAGATCCCTTGAAAAAGGAACTGTCTAGTACAAATGTAGGGATCCGTGGGTCTGTACCAGTAAATAGTAGAAATAACGCAACCACGTCTTCTAGAACCGATTTTGTTATTGTTAACAAAAAGAAGCCAACTCATGTTACCGTTAGAAATGTCAAAAAACCACCTCCCCTAAAACAAAGTCAAAGTTTTATGAAAAACAAAGGTCCATCGTTTTCTAAACCGAACACAAATATAAGAAGGCCAAACAATGTTTATCCTATAAGTAACCACCATCAAATGGGATGAAATCCTAATACACAAAATGGTTTTCTATTTCAAAACTTTACACCTTGGAATGCTTACTCACCATTTTCGTATATGGCTCATATGAATGAAATGTATAACACCAATGGACCCATGAACAAATGGGGACCAAACTTTTGAGTTAATTGTTTTCTTAGGTGTGCCTAAAGGTTGACTTAGATCCGGACGAATGGATCAAGGATAGCGGGTGCACAAGGCATATGACCGACAATAAAGCATTGTTCTTCACATACGAATCCTTCAATGGAGGAAATGTGGTTTCGGAAATAGTAAGAGCAAAATCATCGATAAAGGTACAATTTCTCACAAACCCTTAACCATTAACGATGTATGTCACATAGAAAACCTAAACTTTAATCTACTAAGTATATGTCAAATATGTGATAAAAAGTGCAATGTACTTTTTAGCGAAACCGGTAGTAAAATATTGAAAAATGGTATTACTATAGGAAGAGGCATTAGAAAACATGGAGTCTATGTCATTAAAATCGGAAATGAACCAAAAGACAAGCTTTGTCTTACCTCTATGGATGATACTTCGACCTTATGGCATCGAAAATTGGGTCACGCCAATATGCGACTTTTTCAATCGCTATCATCCAAAGAACTAGTAAGAAACCTACCTAAACTAAAATATGAACATCATTTTTGTGATGCTTGTAACATAGGAAAACAAGTCCATACTAGTCATAAAGCTAAAAATAGGGTTTCTACAACTAAGTGTCTAGAATTACTACATATGAATTTATTTGGTTCATCCGCTATCTAGAGTTACGGAGGCAACTTCTATACTTTGATTATAGTGGATGATTACTCTAGTTATACATGGACTAAATTTTTAAAGAATAAAACTGAAGCGTTCGATTACTTTGAAATCTTAAGTAAGAAAATCCAAAGACAACTGGGAAGTCGTATTGTGTCAATTAGAACAGATCATGGTCGGGAATTTGATAATGAAGTGCAATTCGGAGATTTTTGTGATGCTAATGGTATTACCCACAATTTCTCGGCTCCTCGCACTCCACAATCAAATGGGGTAGTTGAAAAGAAAAATAGAACCCTACAAGAAATGAGTCACACCATGATTAATGAGCAATCTATTCCTCAAACATTTTGGTGCAATGTCGTCGACACATCAACCTACATACTAAACCGAGTCCTAATTAGACCATTTTTAGGAAAAACTCTATACGAGTTACTACGAGGCAAAAAGCCTTCGTTAGAACACTTTCGAGTCTTTGGTAGTAAATGTTTCATACTTAATACTAAAGATTATTTAACTAAATTCGATCCAAAATCAACCGAAGGTATCTTCTTAGGATATTCTCCTAATAGTAAAGCATACGTAATACTAAATAAACAAACCATGAAAGTTGAAGAATCTTTAAACGTAAAATTTGACGAGAGTCCATGTGACAACCCGTACTTTCAGGTCATTTCTCGACACAGTTCATGTCTCATTATTTCAACATTTATAGTAAACTTGGTTTACTTGTTTCAAATTCGCGTAACCTTGAAGGTTTAGCGGCGAATTCATGATCATGACATCACGTACATTTCATATGGACTAAGATTAGTCTACATTTCATTGACATCATGTGCATCTCATCAGTACATTCATGACATTTCATTTCACCTTCAACGCGTAATTTTTATATTTAATAATCTTTATCGCGTGAGTTATTATTTTGAATATTTAACCCGTTACTTTCAAAAATGATCCCGAGGTATTTTTAAACTTACATTTAGTTCATAAAAACTATATTTATAGTTTTCCTAGTGTTTCAAATTTATTTGGTATATTAATCATTAAAGTTAAATTATTACGTCGTTTTCTTAAAAATTGTACGATAATTATTTTATCACCCAAATTTTCGCAAGGAATGTATTTTTACAATTTCTATTATCTCATTACATTCTATTTTGACTTATTAAAAACTTACTTGTACCAAAAATTTTCATTTACCTTTATTTGTACATTTTCTTACACATTTCTTACACTTTCTTTACAAATTATATACAAGTAAATGGTACATTATACAATTGATAAAAAAAAATATATCTTGGAAGACAACTCCCCCCTAAAACCGGTCCTTAGGGAGGGTAGCATTAATGATGGAGTGGTTCATTAATTTTGTGTTTTTCAACTTGTACATATAAGTCTAACATATTACCTTTTCATCATTCACTTCATTTCTCATCTCTTCAAGTGTTAGTAAATTTTATTTCTCTCTTTGCTTTGCTCCATAAAACCGGCCACTCAAGAACATCCAAGGGATCCAAAGATTTTTGCAAAATCAAGTGTTATTACAACCTAGTTATATCCTTTTTATGGTTTTGAAATAAAAACCAAGGATATTTAAGTTTAATCCTTGTTACTTACACCTCTTCATTTTCACTAGTAAGCATGTTTTTATCATTTTCATGTTTCCTTTTCATTTTCATATGTTTCTTTTCATTTTTGGAAGATAGTATGCATGTTATGTGATTTATACCATTTATTTCATGATTATTGAGTTATATATACATATTGGTCATCCTATAATTATTCCCATGGTATTCTTTGGTCTTGATGGTGATTAGGAACCCATGACACCCTAAGAAGGTGTATGGTAGGATTAGATTAGCTTTGGAGTTGATTTGAAGGGATTAGAATAGGTTTTGTCCGAGAAAAACTATTTTCGATATGTATATTTTTATGTTCTGTCCTTAATTCGAGTTTCTGGAAAAACCAACAGATTGTACGAAACTTTGGCCTTGATTTTTAGAAAATATACTTTAAAACGAATCCATGGCCGCTTGAACGGATAAAAACGGACTTATAACGAAGCCGTGGTGAATTTTTAAAGTTGGCTTACGAAATATATTTATTTTCAGAAATTTCAGCATACAATATTTTTCTTGTTGGTCAAAACGAGCCTTAAGCTTCACAAATTATTTCGACTTATCAAAAATATATTAGTTTACTTCGATCCGAAGCTAAGGACGTATTATACGTAGAAAACGGATTTGAAACGACAAATATATGCACGTTTTTATAAAGTTGCCGTAACTATTATTTTCTGAAAAACTATATTATTTTTACGTTACAAGTGTTACATTCATGTAACGACCATGTTTGCTGTCGTTTTAACAAGGTTGTGAAACTTTTTGGAACAAATTGTCTTCTAGTAAAATCAAGTTCATCGGCCATACTTTTCAAAACAATAAGCTGTTTGTCAAGCGGAGTTATAGTAAACTATTTACGGGAGTTCAAATTTGGCCGAAACTCATTTTCTGCACACAATTAGCCAAAATCACTAACTTTAACCCTTGATATCTTTATGATCGAGACCTTTTGGGCGAAAACTCCTGAACTGAAACTTTTAGATATCGATACAAACTTTCCAAAACCGTCGAGTTCGTTCTCTAACGATCGACGTACACCGTTTTACGACTGTTTTTCCGGAGCCATTTTTGTAAATTTCATGAAAATTCCGTCGACATTGTTTTGCGACGAAAAATGGTAATTTCACCAAAAATCATTATAAACCCATTGTAGGATGACATTTTGACGTAAAAACATGTAAAGTCATTTTTGAAGGGTCAAGACGTCAAAAGGATATTTTTCGACGACGAGTAATATTTTCAAAAACTCGTAAATGGTATAAATAACATACGAAATGCATGCATAACATTACATTGCAACTCATGACATATCATAACATTCATAATAGGTCATTTTCGAAGTTTCACTCTATACCTCGGTGTACTCACTTTTGTCATCGCCTCAGTTTACCAAGTGAGTCTTCATAGCCCCTTCTTTTACTTGCTTTCATAACTGTTTTGGGGGAGATACATGCTCGTCAACTTTTATGACACTCATATCTATTTGCAAACTATGTGCCATCTGAATTGAATGTTTAGTCATATTCTACATCATATTATCATTGGACCTAATGTCTTGGGATTATCATGGTGCTGAATGTCTTGGGATTATCATTGTGCTGAATGTCTTGGGATTATCCTGGAACTAAATGTCTTGGTATAAACATAAACTATATATATACATTTCGGCAATGGGTTGTGAACACACAGGTTGCAAGTTTTGTATGGGCGGGACTTGGAACTGAGTGGATTTACAATGCCTTTGCCACATAAACGATTTTGAAAGTCTTTACATTTCAACGATTTACAATGCCTTTCTTTGCATAAACGATTTCGAACGGCTTTTCATTTCAACTCAAACTCTATGAACTCACTCAACCTTTGTGTTGACACTTTTAGCATGTTTTATCTCAGGTATCTAAGGCATTCACCTCATGGCATGCATTTGGACACATCATGGAGTCGTGGTGACGACGCGTCTCACTTGGGTTTTACGCACTTTAAAACATCGTTTGAATTGTAACAAACTTATTTCCGCACAAGTTGATTTTCATTTGGGACCTACACTTTGTAAACTCTGATTGTTTTACTAAATCAAACGATGTATTTTCCAAACGACACTTTAGGTCGTTCAACATAACTGTGATTGTGATGCTATGACAGCCAATCCCGGAATTCCATTCCGCAAAAAGGTAATTTGGGGGTGTGACAGTTGGCATCGAGCTTCAGCTTATAGAGAACTAGGTCGCATCATTGACCCTAGACTATAACTACATTATCATAGCATCTCATCATTTCATCATACGTGCATGTTCACTTTACATGCGGTTCATACGTACATTTTTCGAGTTATTCACTTTCATTTCACATCGATTGTCACATGGATGCCCTTAAATGCCCATCCCATTATCTTTTCCCCATACTCTAACGTGGAGAATTTCTTGTCATTCCCTAACACAATTTTTATATCAGCTGATTCATCATCGATAACGACGAATGCCGAGATGAACCTTTAAATAGGGCGAAGTCACTCTCACTCCTTTGTTTCACCACTAACATGTCGAGTTACACGTTATTCACCCTTAGTCACTAAACCTTTATACACTTGAAACACTTACGACATCTCATAACCCATTCTCTTGGAATCCATCATTCAATTTTTTTTTAAGATAACCTCAAACTTACCATTCTTATCACATTTCTTTGGAGCGTTCATTATTAACAATCGGATTTTGCTACGTCTCACATTTCCTCTTGTTTTGAAGAAGATATGGCGCCGAAGAAAGCCACACCGAAATGACCCAGCGCTATTCAAAAGTTGGTGAAGGATAGCATAGCCGATGCTCTAAGAACTGAAAGGGAAGCGGTGGCTGCTGCCACGCCGAGGCCTGCTGCTGTAGCCGCAAGGCTTGCTACTACTACTGGTAATGCAGGAGGATCTGGGGTTAAGAAATGTTCGTACAAAGATTTCAAAAGTGGTGAACCCACTAAGTTTCGAGGTACTGAGGGAGCTACTGCAATGGTCAGATGGTTTGAAAAATTGGAGTCAGTGTTTTTGCTTTGTAACTGTCCGGATGACAGTAAGGTTAAGTTTGCCACAAGCACTTTACTCGATGGAGCGTTGTCATGGTGGAATTCATACGCTCAACCGATTGGTATGGAAAATGCTTTTAAGCTTACGTGGGAGGAATTCAAGGGCTTGGTGACTAAGAAGTTTTGTCCCCGAACAGAAATCAAAAAGTTGGAGACGGAGTTCTATGAATTGGTCACGATTGGGTACGACATTGACACTTACATTCGGAGATTTCAGGAATTAGCCGCGTTATGCCCGTCAATGGTATCGGATAATGAAAAGTTGCTAGAGGCTTTTATTGGAGGACTTCCCGAGGTTATACAAGGAGATGTGACATCTTTTGATCCACAAACAATCGAGGAAGCTATTCGAGTTACTCAGAAGTTGATGGCACAAGTGGTGAAGCGAGGTAAGCACACCACCACCAACCGAAACAACAACAACAACCCCAACAACCGCACCAACTACAACAATAACCAAAACAACAACGACAACGACGATAACCAACTCAACAACAACAAAAGGAAATGGGAAAACGACCAAGGAGATTATAACAACAACAACCAAAACCGCAATAATAACCATCATCAACAACAGAATAGAGGGCAAGAAACTGCAATGGTATATGTTGCTGCACAAATTGAAGGCAGAGGTTATGCTGGAACCTACCCACTATGTAATCGATGCAAGTATCATCACACGGGTCTTTGTCCTGTTAAGTGCTACAAGTGTCAAAAACTAGGACACCATGCCAGGAATTGTAGAGGCAAGACCATAGTTACGTGCTTCGGATGTGGGGAGCAAGGACACTATCGGAATCAATGTCCTCAAAACCAAGGTCAACAAGTCGAAGGTGCTAATGGGAATGTATATATGTTAGAAGGAGGGGGAGGAGCTCGTCAAGGTATCAACGACGGAAGACCAAGAAGTTCGGAAACTAACAGTCTTATTTCTCCTGATGTACTATGTCGTACTAAGTTTATGTTTTCCATCGTATCCGAATCTTTATAACCTAAGATGTATTTCTGTTGATAAACCACTCGTTGTAACATATTCTCATCTATCGTACTTTATTTTCTCTCCGAATTGTTATCATTTTCGAGGATTTTAATTCTTTTTACTTTAACTATCATTTTAACGACACTTCTCCATGTCTTCTCTCCTCGATGTTCATCACAATTTTAACATCAGTTGACTCAACACCAATCAACATATGAGTCGATTAGTCCAAGCATTGCATAGTTACTCCTAAAGTATACATAGCCTGATCACCTATGTCTAATTCAGGAAGAATCATGCAATGAAGGGAGTAGTAGGCTTATATGTGCAAGCAATTCCGTAATCGAGCCAAATTTTCAAAAGATTTTCTTCAAACCACTTGTTTCCAGTTTGATCCGCTGCAGTTCTTGTTTGATTAGTTGCAAAGATCGAGCTAGAAACAAGTTGTTACCTAAACCGATTTAGCCTAATCGTATGACGGTTCTTGTTTGATGAGTTGTGGGATTAAGTAAAAATCGGTTACCAAAAAGTCTTTTGAGGGTTTTGCTCGAAAATGGGAAAGTTTGCCACATCAAACCCTAAACCCGTTAGACCTAACAACGATTGAATTCAGGATGAATTCCTTTTGGATGGGCGAATGTGACAACCCGTACTTTCAGGTCATTTCTCGACACAGTTCATGTCTCATTATTTCAACATTTATAGTAAACTTGGTTTACTTGTTTCAAATTCGCGTAACCTTGAAGGTTTAGCGGCGAATTCATGATCATGACATCACGTACATTTCATATGGACTAAGATTAGTCTACATTTCATTGACATCATGTGCATCTCATCAGTACATTCATGACATTTCATTTCACCTTCAACGCGTAATTTTTATATTTAATAATCTTTATCGCGTGAGTTATTATTTTGAATATTTAACCCGTTACTTTCAAAAATGATCCCGAGGTATTTTTAAACTTACATTTAGTTCATAAAAACTATATTTATAGTTTTCCTAGTGTTTCAAATTTATTTGGTATATTAATCATTAAAGTTAAATTATTACGTCGTTTTCTTAAAAATTGTACGATAATTATTTTATCACCCAAATTTTCGCAAGGAATGTATTTTTACAATTTCTATTATCTCATTACATTCTATTTTGACTTATTAAAAACTTACTTGTACCAAAAATTTTCATTTACCTTTATTTGTACATTTTCTTACACATTTCTTACACTTTCTTTACAAATTATATACAAGTAAATGGTACATTATACAATTGATAAAAAAAAAATATATCTTGGAGACAACTCCCCTAAAACCGTCCTTAGGAGGGTAGCATTAATGATGGAGTGGTTCATTAATTTTGTGTTTTTCAACTTGTACATATAAGTCTAACACATTACCTTTTCATCATTCACTTCATTTCTCATCTCTTCAAGTGTTAGTAAATTTTATTTCTCTCTTTGCTTTGCTCCATAAAACCGGCCACTCAAGAACATCCAAGGGATCCAAAGATTTTTGCAAAATCAAGTGTTATTACAACCTAGTTATATCCTTTTTATGGTTTTGAAATAAAAACCAAGGATATTTAAGTTTAATCCTTGTTACTTACACCTCTTCATTTTCACTAGTAAGCATGTTTTTATCATTTTCATGTTTCCTTTTCATTTTCATATGTTTCTTTTCATTTTTGGAAGATAGTATGCATGTTATGTGATTTATACCATTTATTTCATGATTATTGAGTTATATATACATATTGGTCATCCTATAATTATTCCCATGGTATTCTTTGGTCTTGATGGTGATTAGGAACCCATGACACCCTAAGAAGGTGTATGGTAGGATTAGATTAGCTTTGGAGTTGATTTGAAGGGATTAGAATAGGTTTTGTCCGAGAAAAACTATTTTCGATATGTATATTTTTATGTTCTGTCCTTAATTCGAGTTTCTGGAAAAACCAACAGATTGTACGAAACTTTGGCCTTGATTTTTAGAAAATATACTTTAAAACGAATCCATGGCCGCTTGAACGGATAAAAACGGACTTATAACGAAGCCGTGGTGAATTTTTAAAGTTGGCGACGAAATATATTTATTTTCAGAAATTTCAGCATACAATATTTTTCTTGTTCGGGTCAAAAACGAGCCTTAAGTTTCACAAATTATTTCGACTTCTCAAAAATATATTAGTTTACTTCGATACGAAGCTAAGGACGTATTATACGTAGAAAACGGATTTAAAACGACAAATATATGCACGTTTTTATAAAGTTGCCGTAACTATTATTTTATGAAAAACTATATTATTTTTACGTTACAAGTGTTACATTCGCTGTAACGACCATGTTTGCGGCTGTTTTTAACAAGGTTGTGAAACTTTTTGGAACAAATTGTCTTCTAGTAAAATCAAGTTCATCGGCCATACTTTTCAAAACAATAAGCTGTTTGTCAAGCGGAGTTATAGTAAACTATTTACGGGAGTTCAAATTTGGCCGAAACTCATTTTCTGCACACAATTAGCCAAAATCACTAACTTTAACCCTTGATATCTTTATGATCGAGACCTTTTGGGCGAAAACTCCTGAACTGAAACTTTTAGATATCGATACAAACTTTCCAAAACCGTCGAGTTCGTTCTCTAACGATCGACGATACACCGCTTTTACATTGTTTTTCCGAGCCATTTTGTAAATTTCATGAAAATTCCGTCGACATTGTTTTGCGACGAAAAATGGTAATTTCACCAAAAATCATTATAAACCCATTGTAGGATGACATTTTGACGTAAAAACATGTAAAGTCATTTTTGAAGGGTCAAGACGTCAAAAGGATATTTTTCGACGACGAGTAATATTTTCAAAAACTCGTAAATGGTATAAATAACATACGAAATGCATGCATAACATTACATTGCAACTCATGACATATCATAACATTCATAATAGGTCATTTTCGAAGTTTCACTCTATACCTCGGTGTACTCACTTTTGTCATCGCCTCAGTTTACCAAGTGAGTCTTTATAGCCCCTTCTTTTACTTGCTTTCATAACTGTTTTGGGGGAGATACATGCTCGTCAACTTTTATGACACTCATATCTATTTGCAAACTATGTGCCATCTGAATTGAATGTTTAGTCATATTCTACATCATATTATCATTGGACTGAATGTCTTGGGATTATCATGGTGCTGAATGTCTTGGGATTATCATTGTGCTGAATGTCTTGGGATTATCCTGGAACTAAATGTCTTGGTATAAACATAAACTATATATATACATTTCGGCAATGGGTTGTGAACACACAGGTTGCAAGTTTTGTATGGGCGGGACTTGGAACTGAGTGGATTTACAATGCCTTTGCCACATAAACGATTTTGAAAGTCTTTACATTTCAACGATTTACAATGCCTTTGCTGCATAAACGATTTCAAAGGCTTTTCATTTCAACACAAACTCTATGAACTCACTCAACCTTTGTGTTGACACTTTTAGCATGTTTTATCTCGGGTATCTAAGGCATTCACTTCATGGCATGCATTTGGACACATCATGGAGTCGTGGTGACGCGCTGCCTCACTTGGTTTTACGCACTTTAAAACATCGTTTGAATTGTAACAAACTTATTTCCGCACAAGTTGATTTTCATTTGGGACCTACACTTTGTAAACTCTGATTGTTTTACTAAATCAAACGATGTATTTTCCAAACGACACTTTAGGTCGTTCAACATAACTGTGATTGTGATGCTATGACAGTCAATCCCCAGGAATTCCATTCCGCTGCAAAACAGGTAATTTGGGGGTGTGACAGTCCACCTAAAACTACCTTACCTCTTGTCGATGACGAGTTAATCGAAAGTGAAGTCTTAGAAATAAAAAAATATATAAATAAAAAAGATGAACCATTAAACAATGAAATCATCAATATTAAAGAGTCTAAAAATCATCCCGTAGAAAAAGTTATAGGAAAGTTAAATGAAAGAACCCAAAGATCTCATGTCCAAAACCAAAGTAGTCTATTTTGTTTTGTCTCAACCATAGAAACTAAAAACACTCAAGAAGCCATAATAGATGAAAGTTGGGTGATGGCTATGCAAGAGGAATTAAATCAATTTCTTTCTAACAATGTTTGGACACTTGTCCCTCCACCTAAAAACCAAACCATAATCGGAACAAAATGGGTGTTAAATGGATGTTAAAAGTGCTTTTCTAAGTGGTTTTTATAAATGAAGAAGTTTATGTAGCTCAACCTCCAGGCTTTATCGATTTCGAAAAACCTAATCATGTGTACAAACTAAAGAAAGCTCTTTATGGTCTTAAACAAGCCCCAAAAACTTGATATGATAGACTCAAATCATTTTAATCAAAAACGACTATACCATGGGGTTAGTTGACAATACACTTTATAAAAAGAAAAGGAGTCACAAATAATTCTTGTTCAAATATACGTGGACGATATTATATTCGGATCGACTTGTCAAGACATGTGTGATGATTTATCAAGAATCATGCAAGATGAGTTTGAAATGAGTATGATGGGAGAATTAAGTTTCTTTCTTGGTCTACAAATCAAACAACTAGAAGATGGTATCTTCTTTAATCAACCCAAATACATAAAAGAAATTCTAAAGAAATTCGGATTAGAAGAGTCAAAACCAATAAGAACACCAATGTCATCCGATATCAAACTCACCAAAGATGAAGACGGTGAATCCCTTGATAACACCAAATACCGCGACATGATTGGTAGTCTTCTCTACCTTACGGCTAGTCGGCCGAATATCATGTTTAGTGTATGTCTTTGTGCTAGGTTTCAAGAAGACCCTAAAACTTCACACCTAGAAGCCGTCAAAAGAATATTTAGATATATTAAGGGTACTACTCAATTGGGATTATAGTATCCCAAGGGGACGGGGGTAGAAACTATTGTATATGCGGATTCTGACCATGCAGGTGATTATGTTGACAAAAAAAAGTACAAGTGGTGTTTGAACTTTCATGGGGTGTTGTTTAACATCTTGGTTCTCAAAGAAGCAAACGGCATTAGCCATCTCAACAACTGAAGCCTAATATATCTCCGCCGGCAAAGCATGCCAACAAGAACTATGGATGAAACAAGCGTTAGTTGACTAAGACATTCATCTAAGTGACATTGCCATTTTATGCGACAACAAAGGTGCCATTGATCTTAGCAAAAATCCGGTGTTGCATTCTCGTACCAAGCATATAGATATCCGTCATCACTTCTTAAGAGACAATGTTCAAAAAGGGAACATTTCGATTGAGAAAGTGTCATACGAAGACAACATAGCCGACGTCTTCACCAAACCGTTGAAGCGGGAACAATTCAACTTGCTTCGTCTAGGTCTTGGTCTTATGGAATAATCGTCGTGAAATATTTTTCTACAAGGTACGTAAACGTTTGCCTTATCTTCTTTTCTGAATCTAAGATCTCTGTTTCACACCACTCATAAACAATATGGGGGTTTATTTTCAAAACTCAAAGATATTTTCTATACAAGAAATTCTTCAAAATATTTTCTAAAAAGATATTTCTCCCCGTATCATTTTCCTTAAATCACTCTCACGTCTAGGACAAACATTTTATTTTTCTCTCATCGTTAATACAAAGTAAAAACCTTTTTCATTGCATCTCATGCTTTTGAATGCTAAAGGAAATACATAACTAATATGTGTTTTCGGGTACATTCAATCAAGGAGAAATGAATTAAGGAGCACTCGGGTTATCTCACGTATATATATATATATATATATATATATATATATATATATATATATATATATATATATATATATATATATATATATATATATATATATATATATATATATATATATATATATATATATATATATATATAGAGAGAGAGAGTTAGGATCAAATAAGAAGGAATAAGAAGAACTATAACCGCAAATCCGAGATGCACCGACCTAAATTAGATGCATCCCTATAATCTTAGATGCATTATAACACACCATTGTGTGTTTTCTAGCTTTTAATCAGATGCATATACGTATATTAGATGCATTTCATGATTTCTCTTGTTTTTTGTTCCTCTGCACGTGCCGAAATCATGAAAATTAATTTGCACCGTCTATACATCAAATTAAGTTTCGAAACTCAAGATGTTGCATCTATATGAATAGAAATGCATCTAATGCAAGTCGTTGCATCTTAAATGCGTGGTTTTGGTCACTTCTCACCACTTCTTATTTTAATTTACTTCTCATCGATCCCTACTCTATATATATATATATATATATATATATATATATATATATATATATATATATATATATATATATATATATATATATATATATATATATATATATATATATATATATATATTTATATACTCACTTCTATGTTTATTTTTTTTCTTTAAAAAAGTCGAGATAACCGCAACTCCATATGGTTTTCATATAGGCACACACGTGCACTATAGTTTCCAAAAAAAAATTCAGTTGCCTAAGAACACTAGTTCCACGGATCCCAACATTTACGTTGGACGGATCCTTGAAGGATTGGAACCATGGGATCCGTGTCACATTAGCTAAAACTTTCTCTTATTTTTCTTACTTTGGCTAGAAACTTTCAAATTTTCAACATTTTAGTTTTATCACTAATGAATATGTTACTTAATACTCGTGCTCTCATGATCACTTATCTTAAATTCATATTTATAGTCCATATTTTGGTTTTAGCATTCATTTCAATGCATTATTTATTCTATAAATAAGGTTCCAAAATGTTTGCATATCCATCACTTTCAACCTCACAAACATTCATCATCATCATGTCACCCAAAAGATCCTCAAACATTGATGAGCCATCTAGTGAAAACAACCCTTTTCAGGAAATCTAAAACTTCATCCTGCCACCTTCCGTAATACCACCACCACCCAAAACTAGGAAAACCGTACGGATTAGCATCCGGGCTTGTTATTTAGCTAAACCATTGTCAAATAGACCATCAACAACTACTCACTCTCCACCAAATGACTACAATGTAGCACCTCCATCATCTCCCTCAAGATCATCACCACATTCACCTAACGAGTCTCAACTTGACACCCAAATAACCCTAGCGGAACTCCTTAAGACTCCGAAAACAATTTCACTGCCCGTGTCTAGTCTACCACCCACTCCATCTCAACCATCAAAAACTACCCAACTAGCCTCCAACATAAACCTAAAAGAACTAGTCTTTTTAACACGTCCAACATCTCCAAATACTTTCTTCAATGAGCTTGAAACATCACCACCTCTACCTTCCATCACCTTACAAGAACATCTAGGCTCTTATCCACCACCACTCACCAACATCATAGATTTTGATCCATATTTTCCAACATTTCCACCACCTATTCCGCACTCCCAAAATCAAACCTACCCGGAAACCACACACCCACACCTCCGTCACTATCTCTTTTGTGAACATTGTCAATCCACTAGGGATCTCGCAATGGAAATAAGGGACGAGATGCGGTTTATTCTCAACCATATCCTTGATCGCATCAACATTATCACTCACTAAAACTTCCATAATTAACTCATATGCAAGCATGGAAGGAATGATAATAATATTTTCTCTATTTCGTTTCTTTTTTCTTATTCATTTTAAAGAACAATCCTTGTTCTTAGTTTTACATTTGTGTGTGGCATATATACCACTATATTTTGATATTTTATTACAAGGCTTTGTTTTCGTACCTTGGCTTTCTATCTTGTTTCTCGTCTTATACAAGATTATATTACATGTTACTACTAACATTCTTTTTGTATGTATTATATTTTCTCACTTGACGCCCTATTCTAAGAGGAGCTACCGTCAAAGGGGAGCTAGTGCTTTGTGGATCATATTTATTTTCCTTCCACAATTTATTCCTCTACTAGGCTCACTTTTTGTTTTGACAAAAAGGGGGAGAAGAATTAAAACTTACACAAACTTTCAAACGTACATCTAATCTTAAGTTTTAATCAACATAACGTTATATTTTGTCATCAACAAAAAGAGGGAGACTGTTAATACAAATAAACCATAAAACGTTTATTCATATTTAGCGATCTCGTTATGTTTTGTTGATAACAATTATAAAATTATCATAAGCAAAATTATAAGAATACATGTTATTTTGCAAAGTATATACATTTGGTCAATTACATAAAATATTGTAATAATTCAATTGTTGTAATAGTTTATGTAATAGGATGGGTAATATCCAAGACCCATTACCCATACCCATGGAGATAATCCATAACCCATGACCCATTACATGACATAATGCATGAAATCATGATTGGGTATTATCCATGACCCATGACCCAATGTCCATGACCCATGACCCAAGTCCCATGACCCATTGTCTATATACATTGTATCTTGTTGGGTACAGATGACCCAAAGTATATGACCCATGGCTCATACCCATAACCCGGTTTTCAACCCAAAATTCGGACTGTTCTGACCCAGACTGCCGGATCCCTGGTTTTGCACTAGCCGGATCCCCCAAGTGAGGGATCCGCCGGAACCGTGGGACATAAGGGTTTTATGCCTATAAATAGTGAGCCATTTCTTCATTGTTACTCACCCTTCTTCTTACAACTCTCTCATATATTATCTCACTCTCCTAACCTCTAATCATTTGATCATTCTAGTAGTTCTTTTATCTTTTGTTGTGATTCTCATATGGTACTTCACAAAGGTGAGATCACGCTATACTACAAGTCATCCAAGCAAAGGGTCCTTGATTGATTTGTCCATCCACAAGATTTCTGTAGCAAGATCTTGTAATTCATATTTCACATAGTTTTTGTGTAATAGTTGTATAAAGGTTTGGTTCTACCTCGTGGAAGAACTCGGTATTTAGCTTTGTACCGGAAAAAGTGTAAGCGACTTTGTGAGGTTTCTTCGCCAAGTTGAAGGAGCTTGTTGACATAGTGCATGAACTCTCGAGTGGGGTACTCGGGGAGTGGAGTAGGGCAATGAAGGTGTCCATGTAGCCGAACCACTATAAATCACTTGTGTCGCTACTTTCTATCATTTACTTTACTTTCTTTCATTATTTACTTTACTTATTGTTTCATATTTCTATCCATCCATACGAATTCACATAAGATCAAATATAAATCTTTGAAACTTAAATTAAAATCGGTAAAACTATTCAACCCCCCTTCTAGTTTTTCACACATACAATTCCAATTCAGTGGGTAATATCATGAAATTGTATACTAGTTTAGACTAACACGCCCTTTCGACCTAAGAATGTTATTATAAACCGAGTCATTATAAACCATTTGTTAGAAATACTAGTTTTATCAGTTTGTTCATAAGAGCCCTTTCGACCTATACTCTTTAATCAATCATTACAAGTCCATTTAATATGTTTATTCATAGTTTTCAATTATGAAATACCAAAAATATATGCGCATTAACATTTGAAAAAAATCATGACAAGAAGTCCTTTCGACCTATAAATCCGATTATGATCCATCAATAAGTTATTTAGACATGTTACAATTCAAACAAATTAATAAACAGAACCATATTGCTAAAAGTACCAAACACTCCATATCAATATTCACATGATTCCAAACATGTAAATAAAACTACTCCATGATTATTTCAACCAAACACAAAGTCTCAAAAATTATACAATAACAAACATCTTAAAAAGTAAAATTAAATTACTAAAGTAAGATTAAAATAGGTAATGGAAGGATTTTGAGGAATCCTTGGGCCTCCAATCAACTACAAGTTTTAACCAAGCTGAAAAATTGTGCCAAACACCTTATTCAATGTGTCGAGCCTTCTTCTTAAAAATGGCAGAGATGTTGTAGTCTTTTGGGAGTGAATAATTGTGGAAAATCATCCCTTAAGGTATAAGGGAGATTGGGAGATATGGGGAAGAGAGGAATGGTGAGGGGATGATGAAAAAAATACACAAATGAGGTCTATTTATACTACTCTCACGGCATAGGGGTCATCAATGCTTAACTTGGGCATCAAGTAGCTTGGAAGGGACTAGAAACTGAGTGAGAATGATCTAGAATTGGTATATGCACGACTGGAGGATTAGTGACTAAGTCTTGGTAGAAACAACAGCATCCAACCGATCGGCACAATGGTCCAGCCGATCGGCTGGTTTTGACCAATTCATCCAGCCGATCCGGCTGTGGGCTCCAGCCGATCGGCTGGATGCCCTTTCAGCATATATATATTTTTCCTTTTTTCGTTTTAGTTTGTTGCATGCTTGTTTATTGATTGTAGTTTATCGTTCTTTAACCAAACTTTATTTTTTCTTTATCTTGGGACGTGGAAACAGTGATTCGTTGATTCTTTTGTTCTTGAAAGGCTTCCTGAGATATATCTTGATGTAGGAATCTTGAATACGTGCATAAATCTTCGTTCTTTTCTTCACTTTCTTTAAATTGGCTAGCTATGAACATGAAACATAACTTTGTGCAAATAAGTATTAAAATTTCGTTAAATTAACCAAATAACATGCACAAAAACAAGGATAAAACTCCTAAAAACATACCAAATTTGAGCGTTATTAGGGGAGAAAGAGTCCAGCCTACGAGAGATCATTAAGTTAGTTGATGAGGGTGTTGGTGATGATAACAGTTTTACCATCATCATTGTCATCAGCTATCTCAATGATCTCTGAAAGCCTTGATTCTTTTTCTTCATATGTTGCGGATGTAGGATATTTCCTGTTATTGCCATAATGAAAACTGCTTGCTTTGGGTAAACTGATTCGTTGAGGTATGCTATTTATTGCTATTGTGAAAAATTTAGCTTTAGTTATTTTTTTATTCTGTCAGGACTGAACTCTTGCAATTGAGACTCGGGGATGATTGATTTAGTTTGTTTAATAATCCAATGCGTCAAATGAGGTAGTTCCTAATTTTGTCCTTCCTAGCATATGTTTAACGATTTAAGATGCAGTTTGTTGGTGGCATAGAAAAGATACCAAATTTAACAGTAAATGGCCATTACACGAAAGTTGTGTGAACTATGCATCTGGACAAGAAACAACTTTTCCAAAATCAATGATTGATGTATTCTGATAATGTTACCAAGTTAGCGTGTTCATGAAGATAAACAAATGTTGTAATTTATGTAATAACAGAATGAGGAAATATTGTTAGTCATGGTTATTTGGATTTGTTTAAGGAATATTGGTGGTAGCATTAAAATGAAACAAAGGCAATAAATAGTATACATCAACAAATCTATGAACTTCATAATGAAAACCCTGTAAAGATCGTTGATAGCTCTTAGACTAGGTCTAATATTATATCTAGGAACACATAATAATGAAAGCGGAATATTCAAACATAGAATCAACATTATTATGAACAAGGTTTTTTATTATTATAAACTAACTAACTATCTAAACAACTAAATCACTAAACCCTAGGCATTTTCCAAATCCCTACACCTAGGTTCCCACACACACACACCTTTTAGGTTTACATCTTGTACGTACAATAAAACTAATGACCCTATGTCTCTTTATATACTAGAGACATCAAGGGTTTACAAAAGGAATCATAATACAATTAGGAAACTAAATATTCTTTTAAGCATATCTTCTAGAATCTTCAAAATCCTCCATCTTTTTGTAGTTTTCGTCTTGTCACTTTTAGTCCTTCATGTTTCATTCTTCTTGTTTTGTATCATCAAATCTATAATAGACCCAACAATCTTCCCCTATTTGATGATGACAAAACAAACACGATTCTTGTACGAACTTCCCTAGACAGAGTAGCGAAGTTGAGATAATTAAATCTCACCATGAATGAAACAATCTTGTCTTCCATGCTTCCCTTGACTTGAACATGTCACTCAAACATCTCTTCCCCTTTTTGTTATCAACAAATAGAGAATGAATAAACCGTAGAAACTTCCCTCGAGTGATGCATGAATATCAACTGATTCTTCAAAATCAGAGATTTATGTAATGATTACTTGTGAAGAAAACTGAGTATAACGAATTTGATGAAGAAGTAGAATTTCCCAAACTTGTGTCTTAAATCTTGTACTATCCACGGAACTCCATACTTATACGAATCACCAAATATAAGTAGACCCCAATCCCTTGACAAAATCCTCAACTAATATGAGACACTGAGCACTACAATGTAACTCCTTTAAGTGATAGCCAATGTGTGCATAGAGCATCATAAGAAAAATCACACATTGCTAGATTCATCAAGCTATATGATAAGAACACAAACCCGTGAAACTCAACTACAACATCAAATAAATGATATTCAACCTTCTTCGTAATCAATTAATCCATAAGAATCAAATACGAGCCTTTTGAATCCTTTTAAGAACATAAACTTCTTCCTGTGTGTGTGAACAATAACATGTGTGTGTGTCGTCCAAAAACCATAACAATAATTATGCTCGACTTCCCTTAATTCCAAATCTCCTCGTAATAAACCATTATATTTGAATGAGACTTGCTATAAGCAGCAATACTTTGAAAATATACGGGCAATACTTTAAAACTCCAAGCAAGATTTTGCGTCCAATGAGCAAGATACTTTAATTCAAGAGCAAGACTTTCATCCTAATGAGCAAGACTTTCGTGGTCCAAGATCAGACTTTCGAACTCGTGAGCAAGACTTTGTAAAACCCTAACAAGATACTTTGAAAAGGGTAAGCAAGATTTCTAGCGTGTTCCAGTACTTTCTCTCACGCAGCCAACTTCAATAGCATATATCTTTCACATAAAAGCTCAAATCGAAGATCCCTTCAGTGGAAAGTTAGATTGATATATAGAGAGCATCCACCCAAAATTTCGTTACGATCCAACGGTTAACGAAAAAATTATGATCGTTTCAAAACAGTCCTGCAGAAGCATTACGGAATTTTCTGCAGCAGACTTCGACTGCTTATATCTTTTGATTGAGAGCTCTAATTGACAATCCCTTCGGTGAAAATTTAGATAGATATACTGAGATGCACCAGCCAAAATTTTAGCTCGATCCAACGGTTCAATAAAAAGTTATGGTCTCTTGAAAACAGTGATGCAGTAGTATTACGAAAATTGTTGAATTCGATTTTCTTCTTTCTTTTTTCGCCAAACCTTGTAGATCCTAGATATCACGAGCCCCAGGCTCTGATACCACATGTAAAGATCGTTGATAGCTCTTAGACTAAGTCTAATATTATATCTAGGAACACATAATAATGAAAGCGGAATATTCAAACATAGAATCAACATTATTATGAACAAGGTTTTTTATTATCATAAACTAACTAACTAACTAAACAACTAAATCACTAAACCCTAGGCGTTTTCCAAATCCCTACGCCTAGGTTCCCACACACACACACCTTTTAGGTTTACATCTTGTACGTACAATAAAACTAATGACCCTATGTCTCTTTATATACTAGAGACATCTAGGGTTTACAAGAGGAATCATAATACAATTAGGAAACTAAATATTCTTTTAAGCATATCTTCTAGAATCTTCCAAATCCTCCATCTTTTTGTAGTTTCCGTCTTGTCACTTTTTGTCCTTCATGTTTCATTCTTCTTGTTTTGTATCATCAAATCTATGATAGACCCAATAAACCCTACTTCAATCATCATTGTTCATCGATATTAATTTATTCAAAATATTGCTTGAAAAAAATTTAGGCTTAAATGGCTCCGTCATAACGCAGTGCAGCCGAATTACTCATTTACATAAATAAATTAAAAGAAAAGAAAAAAAAAGTATCAGTAAGGGTTAATGCAAAAAGTGCCAGGCAGTTGGAGTATTGCATATAGCAACTAGTGGTCGGAGACTTGGAGTATTGTATTATTTTCTTTTATGTCGGTAACATATAAATTGTGAGGGTTTAGCATTTTTTTTTTTTTGAACGGCAGATTATATAAAAGGCTAGCAAGGAGCTAGAAAATTACAACGACAAGGATCTAGGATATTTCATCCAAGAGATCCAATCAAAGTTACTTTTACATCTATTAGAACACCAAGTGAGGGTTTAGCATGTTACTGTTATGTAAATGTAAATCGTCCCCATGCAAAAACGAGTAGGCTTTTTGAATACCACCACATTTTTTGATTAATGCATCACAATTTATGCATTACAGTATTGTACGGTACAAACTGTAATGAATAAAATATGGTGCATTAATCAAAAAATGTGATGTGAGTATCAATTCCCTATAAGCTTTTTCAACCCGATTAAACCCGGCCAAATAAGCATTATCAATTAAGTTCCGGTTCGGGTCAGGTCAACCCGACCCGACACCTCTAGTCACCACCACGCCCGGCCTAACTTTAGGTCAGCTACACGGAGTCACGGAAGGTAACAAACTTTAGGATCTCAAAGTAGTATTTTGCAGTTTTGCTGACACAAAATCTTACATTTGTTAGAGCATGTACAACAATAACATCATAACACCAATAACACCGTCCACGTCAGCGCCACATCAGCTTTAACATTTCACCTTAACATCCCAAAAAAACACCCACAACAATAATATCCCAATAACATCAATAACATTTCATATTTTCAATTTCAACCCCTAAACTAAAACAAACACTTCATTTATTAAACTAAACATAACATTAAATTTGAAAACATATTACAATACGAAATTAAAAAAATACATCGGAAAAAAAATTACAACAAATAAAAAAATACATCGAAATTAAAAAAACACACCGCAAATTAAACGTTACAACATAAAGGAAATGACAACGAAAAAAATAATAATAACACATAGCAAATACTTATTCATCATCGTCGCTCTCTTGTTGTTGTCCATGTTGTTCAAGGTTCTTCTGCCAAACATGCTCCATAAGGTCCTGTTGGAGTTGGGTATGCGTTTGTCGGTCGTGTATTTCTTTTGCCTTACGACTGTGAGTATCACATCTGTCGACCCATCTTCGTTGCCTCAAATTTGTCTTTGGCGGATCCACCCACACGTCGTTATAGTCACGTAATGCAAATTTTTATCTTTTATAATCATGTTATGCAAAATAATGCAACAATACATGATTCTACGTATCGTGGCAATTTCCCATTGACGTGCCGGTTGTTGTAGTATACCCCAATGGCCTTGAAGCACACCGAAAGCACGTTCAATATCCTTTCGGGCACTTTCTTGTCTCCTTTTAAAGTACGTATATTTTTCGTCAGTTGTTGCCGTGAAGGATTTGACGAAAGTTGCCCACTGTGGATAAATTCCATCAGCCAAGTAATACCCCTGTTCATACCTAGTTCCGTTGACCATATAAGGTGCTCTTGAGGCATTGTCAGCAAGAAGGTCGTCGAATAACGGAGAGTCATCTAAAACATTAATATCGTTATTTGCCCCGCCATCCCAAAATTGCATGTCGATCCATAAATCTTGAGAAGCAACAGCTTCAAGCATAATTGTTGGGTATTTTTATCACCCCTAGCAAAATGCTTCCTTGCCAATCGACAATTTTTCCATTCCGGTGCATACAATCAATGCTACCAAGCATTCCCTTAAAACCATGTTTTTCTTCATGATGTTGATAAATTTTTTGAATGTCGGCCAATGTTGGTTTTCTTAAATACTCCGGCATAAACAAATCAAGAATGCATTTGTTAAAATTATCAAGACATACTTTTGAAGTACTCGCACCCATTTGCAAGTATTCATCAAATGCATCGGTGAGGTGCCGTCACGCCAATTGGCGTATGGCAGACGTACACTTCATTAGAGCATTTAAACTCATTCGACCCGTACAATCGGGTGTTTGCCTAAAGAAAGTAAAATGATCCGAATATTATCGAAAGTATAAGATTCAATACCTTCAACTATTTGCGTGAATAGATTCCGGCTCATACGAAATCTTCTACGAAAATTCCGGTTTGAATACTTACAACCTTCTACGAAATAATCGTTGCGCAGACGTTCTTCTGCAAACTCAAGTTCACGATATATATGGCTACGAGAACGACTAGGATGTTGAGATTCAATACCTTCTTCTTGTTCCAACTGAAGGTGATACTCGTATGCGGACGACATAAATTGGAAGTCCTCTTCGTATTCAACGTCTGACCAAGACAGAGGAATATAACCAAATTCATTTGGATCCATTGTGAACGAACTTGATTTTTGAATTATGAAAGTGTGAGAGGAAGTGTGAAAAAAATAGAGTTTTAGTTGGGTATTTATAGTGGTAAAAAAATGTTTTTGAATTTTTTTTTTAAAACTAGCCGTTAGGGGGTTTTATGTAAATTTTTTTAAAAATGTAACGGCTACTAGCTGTTGAGGGGCTAGTTTTGTAACTTTTTCAAATTTTTTTTTTTTTCCTTCTTGCCCTTAACGGGCGTTAACCACCCAATGCGTACCCATATAACGCCGTTGTTTCCCTTAGTCTCCAACGGAGTAACGCCTCCAACAGCGTTAAAACGCCCTCCAACGGTGTTAATACGTTATCGTTGTATATGCTCTTATGTTTCGTGACTTTCGTCAGACTATAATAAAGAGCTACCAGCCTCTTTCCAGCTGTAGCTCGGTCTCTTCTCAGAAGTTACAATTGGTGCAATAGAAAAATGTTACATTAGTATATTCTGGCCGGCTATGAATAAAGTTTGGTTACACCAATAATGGTGTTCGCAGCGAAAACTACTCAACATTGTATTGAGGTTCATTTCTATGGTCATGTTGTTTTCGATTAAAACAAGTAAAGATCTAATCATCAGTGGCGGATCTAGGAATTTGGAATAGGGTATGCACTATTTTAGTAGAGATATTAGTAAATTTGGTTTTTTCGGATCGGTTTTTTCGTACATGATTTAGCCATGATTGTTAGTTTTTTGGATCCAAATTAGAGTTGATTTGGTTTGTCAAGTTTTGATCAACTCAAATATGAATGGTTTATAAAAATTAGCACGAAAAATTCAAAATAATGTAAACCGGGTATTGATAGAACACGTTTATTTCGCATCTAAAATACTAAAATCCTTATAAATTAACAAACCTTGGAAATATTTAAAGACAAATTTCCAAATAAATTAACATCTCAAAGTACCACATAAATGTCAAAATGAATATTGATAGCTAAAAACAACGGATTGAATGAAATTCTGAAACATTTATAAATGATAAAATAGTTTATGTAAAATTAAAATTGTAATTGTAAGTGGGTTGGGCTTTATGAGAGAGTAGATACTTACAAGTTTAATAGAAAAACTTCACTTTACAAATGGGCTTAGAAAAACACAAAACCCAGTAACCCTTTGAAACACTTCTTCTTCTCCAACGAACACAGCGCTGACCTATTCAAAAAATATACAGGCGTGCTTTTTTTTTTCTTCTTTCATTCTCTTTTTTCTTCTTTGATCTTTGTAGGTATGCACTCATAATTTTTCAGTGTTCTACAGGGTATGCACTTATAAGTTTTTACTTTTTAGTGTATTTTATAGCAACATTTGAAAAACTCAAATTTCTTTTACACTACAAAAAATTTACACAGGGTATGCACTTGCATACCCTGGTTATGCTGTAGATCCGCCCCCTGCTAATCATGTACTTTTATAATGATACTGATATAAGCTTTGGTTTTGTGAATAACGTGTACAAATTAATACCATTCTTTTCTAAACTTTTTTTTAACGTGAATTGGTGCATGTTTCTTTCGTTTGACGTTTAAAGGTGTGACATAAATAAATCATATATTCCTAATTATCACAAGACACAAGTTGACCAATATATACCAATAAATTATTTGCATGCGTACTATACCGACAAAATTTAATAGTATAAAGAAACTCTTGATATAGTGGACTTAATCGAACAACAAGACGTAAAGAGGGCATCAATGCATCAATAATGGACTCAAGTTGACATAATTAAGTGCTTTTTTCGCTATTTTTCTCAACAAAATGTCTTCTAACTTAATTACTTTTGTTTGTTGTAAAAATCAATCGTAAAGTCATCTCCAACTTTGTCCTCTAAACACCCATTTTCTTCATATTTAGAGATTTTTTCAAATGATCCTTCATATTTGATGAATCACTATTCATCTTTAAAAAAAATTAGTTTTGCTATTCGTTACAACTTTCACATCTTTTTTAAGCTGGACGTACTGGGATAACCCAAATCGGTTGGGTATCAAATTCACAAACAACGACCGATTTAAAAATCAGTCATCTCGAGTGTGGACTATAGGTCATGAAGTCGGTCGAGGCCACAAAAAGTTGATATCGGTTGAAAATCCAACCGACTTTGAAACACACTTCTTTTCCCACTTTTAACGTTAAAAAAAAAAAAAAAAAAAAAAAAAAACATTACCACTTTTTACATCTTATAAATACTAACCTCAAACATACTTCTAAACACACAATTCAACCTCAAACTACTTCTCAACACAAGATTATTATGGCTTGCCGTCTCCCCCATTCCGTTGAAGATCTGCAAAAGAAATTGTTTGAATATTTAATGAAATTTATAATGTCGGTTTTAATGTTTTTATTTTTAATGAAATTTAAATTTGTTGTTTAAAATGTTTGAAAAAAAAATAAATAAAAAATAAAAAAATCGGTCATCAACTATGGCAGAACTTTGGTTCGTGGATCGTAGGAGAGAAAGTTCGATGACACTGGTGACTGAAATAATCCGAGTGTGCCCAAATTCCTAAGTATTATGATACTCAAACTCATGTAATCTATTTCTTATTTTTAAATCTAATTTGCATCCCAGCGTACTTTGCTTAACGTACGAGCATTTGCAAATGTATGAAATCAATCACTCCGTATTTTGAAAGATGATACATAGAGACGATTCAGCTTTTGTATGATGAATGTGACCTCACAAAGGCACCTATTTTGAAAGACTTTCACTAATATATCCAAATAACAAACAATGTCGTTGGTATCAATATAAATGATTGAAAAAAGTATTATACTTATCATTTTTTTTTTTGTGTAGTGAACATATTTTTTTGCTTTTGTGGGTACTCTTCTTTCAAGTTTATCCTTTTTAGGATATTATGTGACATTTTTGCCCTTCGAAAAAAAAAATCTATTAGCTAAGAGGGGCAAAAATGTCCAAAAATTTCACAAAATACCCTAGAAAGGATAAATTTGAAAAAAAAAGTACCCATAAAAGCAAAAAAATTTGTTCGCTACCCACAAAAAAAAATGATAACAAGTATGATACTTTTTTCAATTATTTGCCTTTATATCAATACAATACACTGAAATTTAAACACGCTATGTGCTAGTAGGCCTTACAAATTTCTATAAATTCAGAAAAGTATAATGAATAGTTAAAAAAGTAGAAGTGGACAATTATTATGGGACAGAGGTAGTATAACGCTAGCAGTTACTTTTTTCGTTCAAAATTACATATGCACTTTTATGCACACAACTTTAGAAAAGTACATTCATGATACTGTGAACCACGGTTATAAATAGAGCGATGCGTGACGTGACGTTGCGGCATAATCAAACCTCACGCTTTAGCGGTTAAGACGAAATTTTTGCGTTTATAAGGCATGACATAAGACGGCACAAAATATGAAAATATTTATATATTTATATCATATTGCATATATATAGAGTTTACAAAGGGATGTGCATAATGCGGCATAAGGCTTGGCGTGACGGCAAGCCTCACGTCTTTACGGGGTATTTACGCGCCTTTTAGAACCATGGTATTATAGCATATTTTTTTTTTTTTTGAAACAATTTTAAAAAAAAGAAATAAGCATTTAATTTAAGACGGAAAGTTAAAAATGAAAACATGAACCCCTAATTAAATTTGAAAGAAAAATAGTTGTATTTGATGCTTGAGTTGATATTATTGAGTTAGAGTTACAGATTACACATGTAACTTATATGAAGTTTTCAGATTAATGAAACGTTTACATTTCAAAGCTAGAGTAAACTACATAAGTGATTCGGTTCAAAATATAATACATCGCGTAAGATCTGGTCGAATCTTATATACAAACTAACTATATACAGTATGCATGCAAGATAGAGAGGGAGAAAGAGTTTGGTTTGCTTAAGATATGAGTTTATTGCAAGACACTCCACTAGCAAAGACTAGTCGTGATCACTAGTCGGGTATATATATAGTTATACAATTACATAAGAATAAAGTAAATACAATAATAGTCTCTACTCAATTTACTATATATTATACGATAGCAAATCTAGTAACCTATCAATGCATTTGAGGCAACCAATCTCCTCTTATGTAATGATAGACATGGCCGGATTTGAGCATGTGCGGAGTGATCAACCGCTCAGGGCCTCCGATTCTGTAAGGGCCCCCTGATTTTAGACCTTAGTGTTAATTTTAATTCGATTATTGACACAAAATTAATAAATATGTGCTTTAAAACGCTAGAAAAACTTGTCTTGATAGCAGGTAAAGTGAAAATCGACTTTTATTGGTTTTCCAAATGAAAAAACCGTAGCAACTGAGGATGGATATCAAACTGGTGAAGAAGATGAATACTTTTAGGTTATCTATACTTTTTACCCTATACTTTATAGCTTATACAGTTTTTGTCCTGGTTTTTTAGTTTTATTTCCAAACTAGGTAAATGAGTTAACATTGTTGACACTTTTAACCCATTTGTGAGAAATTTGTTATGAATGGTATCTTGTTAAGATGGATTTAAGATAGTGAAGATAAAAGATATTGTCGAGAAAGGTATCAAAATAATATTAATGTTGAAATTTTTGACGTTGAATGTATCGAGTGTTTTGAAAAAGTTAATTGGAATAACTTTTTGCAACAATTATAAGCGTATTTTGTATACATATAAGTTTTTGTTTTCATATTATAATTATGGCACAGGGCCCCTTAAAACCACGGGACGGCCCTGATGATAGACCAGATTTAAAACATTGTTGTTTTCAATTAAAGCTGAGGATGACGTTAAAGCTCTTCTTCTGATGATAACTTAGCTATGGACTTTATCATTGCATTCATGAATAATATTCTTGAAGACGAACAATGAGATGATAATTAATTGAGTTTGCTCCCCCTTAATCAGATCATTATTTGTAGAAGCTTCTTCACAAACTTTTGAAGTTTTTGAATCAGCTCCTCTCAAACTCACAATCTCTTTAGATTCGAAACTTGAAAGTCATGATTGTTTGTTTAAGGTACTTGTTATCAAAAATCTCTTCTTACTATGAAGATTTCTTGGTGAATCTACCAATCAAACGAGGTTCAAATGACAACACCAAAGTTCGACTGACAAACCACGGTTTATATGACTATAGCTCTTCTTCGTGACTTGCTTAATTCAAACAGAGTAACAAACCACGATACATATGCTTATAGCCCTCTTCGTGACCTGTAAACTCCCTGCTTGTACACATTTCTCCCCCCATGATGGTTATGATTTATCGAAAGCATCATGAACATGTGTAGGCCCAAAATTATTTTCGTGAAGAAGATTTTGAGTATCAAAAACTTTCTTGTAATCGCCCTCTTTATTATCTCGCTTTATGAAACGCCTTTACCGATTTGACCAAAAGTTAAAACTTTTCACAGAAACAACTTCACTATAATGGACCTCCTGTTACTCTTTTATTAAACTGGTAAAATACTATTACAAACCAACACTTGAAAATATTTTTAAATGAAACTGGCCTCAATTACCTTCTAAACGACGGGTGGCACGACTTCTAACAAAATACGCATTAAAAGATTTGATTTTTTTTTAAGTTTGACAAAAATCTGAAACGCATCTAGCCGCGGCTCAACCGCGGCTAGTGGCCTCGGAAGCCTCACAGCCACACGTCTGTGTTCCACATCGGTGGCTAAAGGCCTCAGGACCTACACAACACTTCTTAACTAGTCTTTTTAACCAAAAATTCGACCCTCATGACCTGATACTTCACGATGACTTCCAGAAATCATATTTACACCATAATACACCATTTTCATGACTATAATTGGTCTCAACGACCCATACACATACTTTTTACGGGGTTTGCCAAACGTCTATTTTGACCCGTTTACATACACTATAACACATAAACAACGAATAACTTGACACACTTAACCTGACAACTACATATCCATTTAAACACTTACAAGACCTGGACTTGACACTTTAAAACATTCATTTGACACATTTACTTTGATTCAGGGGTTCAACATGATTGACCTCGACATCTACCAAATTCTCTTACATATATCCAAACACTTCCAACCTGTGCCCAATCTTATGCCCTTACCAAGGCCTTACCTTCTTCACGATAAACCTACAAAAATATTGTAACTATAATGGTAAGCGAAACGCTTAGTAAGTAACCAAGTTAAAACATGATTAATACATCAATTATCATATGGTGCATCATGAACAATTCCAACTAGTCTAACACTAGTCCCTTATCCATTCACAAAACCACACTATAGAAAACTAGAACCTAAATGAAGTTCCTGGGAATTTCTAGTATAAGCTTACTTCACATTTAAGCTTCCTCATCTTTGATTAATTGGCAATTATGGTCCTTTAAGTCTTATTTTCTTTTATTTGTGACACATGGTATTTTCTAATACCATTTACATAATACATTGACTTATAGTTTGACTACCGGGTTCGACTAACCAATCATATCGAGTATCCCGACTCTTAAAAGTCATAGTCAAACTATTACAATAGTATTGTTGTAATAAAACACTTAATACTCGGTTTTGGGGTGTAACACTTTAAGTGTAGCTTGAAATGGTCTTTGAAGTTTAGAAAATGATGTATCTCTAAACACCAATAATAGTGTAAAAATGATAAGAGTGAAACTCGTAATTGATGTTAAAAAAGTATTTCATGAGATGACCTCGTTATATGATAAGCATGGAACTCGTTATATGCTAAATCTCTTGATTTAAGAAATGTTCAAACTCGTGGGAGAAAAAGTTGTAACACACCTTATAAGACCTTGAACTCTTGACAATCTTGTGGCTTAAAGTTGTGACAGCCTCGTGGGTTAATCTTGTACAACAATCTCGTGATGAACTTTGAAAAATCAATCTCGTTAGAAGCTTAAAAACACAAAATGAAGAACCAAATCACAAGGTGCATAATCTTGGACAACAATCTCTTGATGTAGTTTGAAAAATACTATCTTGTGACTTAAGCTTGAACTAATCTCGTGAATAGAATGTTGTGGCCACCTTGTAACTTAACCAATTATACAATCTCGTGGCAATGTGACTTCAAGTCTAATCACGACAAGATCACTTACTATCATACTCAACTCGTGATGTATATGTAGTACACAGCCTCTTGACTTAATCCTCAACCTCGTGAGTCATTTAATACGAATCTCGTATTGAATAAAGTGAATAGCAACCACGTGTATAATTAAAAACCAACTTTTGTGTTTATAAATCATGTGAGAAAGCTAGAGTGCCAAGTCCAATCATGTGTACAATATAACCAAGCAAGCAACCTCGAGAGACAAATCAACCAACCAACCAACTAACCTCGTGATGTAATAAGCACACAAAGTCGTGATTTAGCAAATTAACAAAGTAACCATTTGACCTCGTTACAACAATAAGTGTTCGCATACCAAAAGTCCAACCCCGTGCATAGAACAAAAGGCTAACCTCGTGACACTATTAGAAGCAGTCACGTGATAAGCTAAACATACAAGCTACCTCGTGTATTTATTAAGCTTCCGAGCAACCTCATGGCTAAGTTTTGTATCAATTTCATATCTCAAATAATGAAGCACAACAAGTATGACCACGGGACGAAGTGAATTACCTAACCTCGTAATATAATCAAGCAAGAAGGCAACTCGTGACAAATTTATGGCGGTACCTTGTATTCGATATCGCAGACAACAAAGGATCACGATGTCAACAAAATTTCACAACCTTTTCGACAAAAAGCATGATCACGAGGTCCACATATAAACTTATTTTTCGAACACAAATCTGCCCAAAAACACTAAGCACGCGAACCACAAGACACTATCAAACCAATAAGTAACCCGACGATGATAGCAAATGTAAGATATAATATTTTATATGAAATGATGATTTAGAGGTTAAAAGGTCGAATCCTATATACAAGCTAACTATATACACTATGTACACGAGACAAAGAAGGAGAGAGAGTTTAGCGCTTGCTTAAGATATAAGTTTATTACACACATCTTTTATATAATAAAGTAATTACATCATTTCAAAGTGATTTTGTCAATTCATTTTTATTAAAAAAAATAATTGGACCAATATAAGAGCTTGATTTCGCCACATAAGCAAAATCATGTGATGTGATTGGTTAATAAAAGTCAAAATTAAATTAATTTTGGTCAAACTCTAATAAATTTGGTTGATAAAAAAACACATAAAAAAATATAGGTGTAAAAAAAGATGAGGTAATTAATAAAACTTTAGTGGTGTAATTTTTAAAAATTATATAGAGTTAAGTGTAATATTTTAAACCTCCATGCTTTTTTAATAACTTTGGATTATAAACAAATACCCCCTTATACTTTATACCCTTTATATTTTATATCTTAAAAAATACAATGTATATGTTGTTTTGAAATAACAACATATAAATTTGCATAAGATTATAAGTATCAATTTTTTTTGCTATATACGTTCAATAATGACTCATTTATTTCATTTTTAAAAGTTTAACCTATGTGGACACGAGTTTACATTTTAAATACGGCTAAATTACTGAAAACGGGAATATAATTATCAAATTGTAAGCACCGGTTACTTTAATATAAAAATAAATATACGCGATTGTACTTATAACAATAACTCATGTAATACTTATTTATTTATATAAGGATATCTAGTAAAACATTTTTAAAAAACTTTAAGAAGTATACTTTAACTTTATCAACACTCATTATGTGCTATTAAACTTGCATCATGTGTACAACAAAATATCAGTAAGGAAATTTAAATAACAAAATCAACATCTTTGTCAGCTAAATAAAATTAAATCTTGAGTTACCTAACATAAATTTTTACAAATATTTTACCAAATTCTAATGGATATTAATGCATAATGAAAAACTCATGCATAAGTATTAGTTGTACTTATATCACAATTTTCATGGAAAATTCTTCTATGTGTATATATTGAACTAAAATGTTAAAATAAATTTGATTTATGTGTAAACTTTATGCGTGCACGAAACTTATAACTATATAATTATATGCAATTACCTTTAAAAACACAATTTAATACATGTTGGATCGATGTACTCTAACCAAACTAACTTAAATAGCTTGTTAAGGGTTTAATAACCTCGGATAAATCCTTAGTTATTAACAATGAAACACTGAGTAATCTTTATCAAGTATGCGAAATTTACTTAACAAAGCTAAGAAGAATATAACTTTTAACTTTCAACGATTATATTAATAACTCTAATTCTGCTTGTTATGCAGACTTCTTTAACAACTCTAATAATGTCGAACTCTCTAAAACTCTAATAATATGCGTATATCTAATGTCAATCTAGGGATCCTTTTATAAGCTCAAGGATAACCCTAGTCGGTTTACAATTTGTATCCTTGTACGACAAGTAATCTAATAAAGAATATTCTAGAATTACAAAGCTTTCTATAAACGAATATAACAGTTCTTTTAGCCTTGCAGTACTTTGACTTCAACACAGTACTTTGACTTCTTCTTTAGCAGTACTTTGACTTTTCCAAAGACTTTGTCATTCTTCAGCACTTTCATATCCCAACAATCCTCCCCTAACTTGAATTATACTTGCTTGACTTCAAGTTCCTTTGTGAATTTATCTTTAACAGCTCCATTTTGAAGGAAAGATTGTGTCTTTGACTTTGGATTATATCTTTGTAAACTCTGTGCTTATATCATCATTTATCAAAGTATTCTTTAGAAATTATTCTTTACAAAGACCTTGATTAATAATTTCTTTTCAGCAACATTCAAGAAGCTCCATCTTTTCAAAGAACATAAGACAATTTGTACATTTAATTCAATTAAGTTCTAGTCTATTCTCATCACTTCCAGGTGTGTTAACTCCTGGGAGAGGTGAATCATTGAAAATTTAATGGATTTAAGTTCTCTTTACCAAAGCCATTAACTCTAGAGTAGCCAAATGTTTTGATGTGTAAGATCATGGTACACTAATAACCATATGATTTTTAGCAAATCATCATCTATCAACAGATTTGATTTGTCTTTACCAAAAGCTGCACCTTTTGGACTAGCTAGTTCTTTCATCATGGTGAACTAATTACCATATAACGGTTTTTTCCACCTTTACCACAAGCCATTTTCTTGTGGGCTAGCCAACTCTTCACATTATGATATGGTGTGTTGATTACCATACAACTTATTAGCAAGTTGTCAACTATAAAACGGATTTGAGATATCTTTACCGAGCCGCTTGCTCATGGATTAGCCAATCCTTTTGTAACCATGGTGGATTGATAACCTATTGGTGTTACCATCTCAAATACCATTTAGTTCTGTTAACCTTTGTTTCAAAAAATTTCTAACACTTAACAAAAGTTTTTCTTTTCAAAAACAAGAATCGGTTTAAAAATTCAAGCAAGACTTTGATTAAAGTATCGTTGATCAGCATTTTGAATAAAGTACGATATATCAAAATTTAATCAATTAAGATTCATACCAGTTATTCATCATCATCATCAGAATTGTAGTCCATCTCGATAAACAGCTTTGATGACCAAACGCGCAATTTCATTATCTTCTTCAACTTCCATTCCATGCTCCAAAGATCCTCCTCATAAGATCTGATGTAAGAGGATATCTTCTATCAGCTAACATGTGAATCATTGTCCCATCTTCTAGCTCTAGAACATGTACTCCGGATTCTTCAAAGAATCTCCAAAGAAATAATCTCCCAATCTTCTTGATTTTTCCAGATCTCAGCAGATTGTTTCTTCAGCTTCCCAAACAGCTATGAGATCTCCAAGTAAGACTAAACCAAATCCTTCTGACTGATTGTGTTCAAAATATTCTTTCACCACATGATATAAATGAAATAAATCCACTCTATCAATTATATGCAATAAATCCCATATCATATTGAACACCTTGAAACTTTCATCTTCTTTGTGAAACATCATATAATTTCCTTCTTTTGACTCTACAACTTCAAAAGTAGTTATTGGAGATTTGTTCATCTTCAATTCAGAATCATCTTTAGAATACTCAAAATATATTACTCTTAAGTAATTCCTTAGCTCATCATTAGTATCGCATCTAACTCAACTTTCTTTGATGACCGCTGATCTTTAACTCCACTTATTCTTTTCTTTTTAAGCTTCCCTTCTTTCTTTCTTTTCTTTGTAAGCATCATCATCTTTAAAATATTTAATATTATCAACTTGTTTCTAATAATCTTCTCTCGACAAAGATCATACAACTCTTTCATCTCAACATACTTCAACTTATTCAATCCAATATATCCTCTTCCTTTAAGATAAGCCATCATTGCATTCCTTTCCTTAGCAAGATTTGGTCTTCTTGGTAGAGAAGAAATAGGTGACTCTAATATTTCATCAAAGATTCAATTCCTCTTGCAATTTCTAGCTGCTTCTATTCGAGCTTCTTCAATTTCCTGAGCTTCTCTATCTTTAGCATTCAATTCAGCTTGAAACTTTCTAGCTGCTTCCTCATTCATAGCAACTTGAGCAAAATTTCTTATATGTGCTAAAGTTGGTTTCTTTTTCTTCTCTGTTTCTACCAATATACCTTTTCCTTTATCTTTAGGATCAATAACAGGTTGAGAAGCTCTTGGTTGTTCTTCCAGAATCCCGAATGCTAACACCCTGGCCTTGATAAATCATGCAAAATCTCAAAGAATGGTTTCATCATCACTTGCGATGCATAGGTTTGGGTGTATCGCCTTCCTTTCTGGTATGACAGTTGAAGGACCAAATCTTCCTCTTCAGCTAAAACAGTTGAAGGACCAACTTCTTCTTCAAAATCTATCAACCTTGGTGAAATTAACCTCGTCTGAAGTTCCATGAAAAGACTTTGATCGCAGCATCTTGATCATCAAGATACTTTGAACTTGAACATCAATAACTTGCTCCTCAAGATACTTTGAACTTTGATTTCTTCCTCAAGACTTCTTTAATAACCTGTTCTTCAAGATCTTGAGTTTGAATATTTGTACCTTGAGGTTCAGCTTCAGATTCATTCAAATTCTTATCTTCCAAATTCCTCCCCAATTGGAATGAAGATGATTGTTGTTGAACCTTCTTCCTTTTGTTTTCTTCTAAAATTGCCTAACAGGCTTGCCTTGCTTTCTTTGAGACTTGACCCATAGACGATGATGTTGAACCAATGGCCAGACAAAATTCTTGAGTCTTCTAAACTTAAGCTTCAACTTAACTGCTTTCTTAGCCTCAGTTTGTTTTCTTCAAGTCGACTAACTCCTTTGTCGAACATAATTATCCAATATCAAACCTTCGGGGTATAGTAGCTGGATCATCCTCTAATTGGTGAATGTTCTTCTAGTTGAGAATCAGAATGATATTTGTGGAGATGGTGAAGGTGAAACTGCAACATCATCTTGAACTTCAGATTCTTTGCGCAAGCACTCCTGTGATGCAAGCACCTTCGATGCGCATCTTGGGTAGAGGTACATCTTTCTCGTCATCATCCTCTCAAAGATCACTGACAGCCTTGAACAACTTCCATCATAGAAGTAGTTAATGGAGTGTCCCTTCCAAAGGAATAAATCACTCTTCCTAGCCATGAAAGTGAAATCTTGGCTTGTTGTACCACAAATGTAAAAGACTTGTAGGCTTTGGGACATCTAAAAGTTGTTTATTTAGGAATACTTGAATAAACCTTGGATACATCAACCATTTTGAACCATGAGAGATGTGTGAAAGCATTCCATCTAGGATTAGCCTTGAAAAGTTGAAAATACGATTTGTAGCCAATCCCACTATAGTAGATGCTATGTTAGACCCAAATTGCTCCCATAATGTACTTTTAGCACTAATACAATGAAGCAATACATGTACTAAAAACTTCCAAAGGAGGACAAAATAAGGGTTTCTGAAGTTTGTTCGCTAAGGACCCTTCATAACCAATGTCCCTAAACGTATTCCAAATCAGTTGCTTATCAAAACGAATAGCCCCTTCTTCATCATGAAACACTAAATCTTCAATGATTGAGGCTTCAAGTAACCTTTACGCTCTCCCAAAGAATCGAGCTTGAATATATGAATCATCATTCTCCATATGAACCCTAGCAACCAAAATTGTTGAATCCGTGGCTCAATGATATCCGTTCCACTAAAAGCGATAACTAATCTAAGGACCCAGTGAGAAAATCAATGATATCATGAAAGATCTCATTGGCTTCATTCTTGTCCAAATTCGCCACCATGTTATGTTTAAAACTATTACCATTTGCCATTGATGATAAGTATACACGAAAGTGATATGACTAATAATATGGGTGATAGAAAGAGAAATATGGAAAAGATTATAAGGTAGTAATATTAGAGGGAATTAGAGAGCTTATTTATAGGTGAGATTAAAAAATCACAAAGCATTAATAACAAAGTTACCAAGTAGTAGTTACCTCAATATTACCGTGGAACAAGATTTCGATAAGACAAACAAGACTTTCCACGCAGGCAAGACTTTCATAAAATCAAACAAAGAAGATTTCTTCTCCATTCTCCCTTTACAATAGCAAATACAAAAATAAACATGAATATCCTCCCTCAAACAATGCATAGGACTATAATGACACATAAATAGTCCTCCCTTAAATGTAGCTCAATAATTAATCATGCCAATACTCACCACCAAGTGAGTAAATCTTGAAACATCAAATCCTTTGGTGAGTAAATCAACTACATTATCATCCGTATGCACCTTGACAACATTAATGAGCCTATGCTCATAACAATCTCTGATGAAGTGGTGCCTAATCAGAATATGTTTGGTCTTGGAATGATAAACTGGATTCTTTACAATGCAAATGGTACTCTCATTATCAATATTGATAGGAGTATTCTTGAAATTGAACCCATAGTCCAAGAGTTGATTCCCTGATCCACAAACACTTGTCCACAACAACTTGCAGCAGCCACATATTCCGCTTCGCTGATGATGTTGCCGCAATTGTTTGCTTCTTAATCGCCATGAAACTAATCTTCTTCCAAGATATTGGCATCTACCTGTGGTTGATCTCTCGTCATAGTTGTCACCTGCATAATCACTATATGAAAAAGCTTCCAAATGAAAAGGTGAATCCTTTGGATACCACAACCCCAACTTAGGTTGTTGTTTCAAATAACTAAAAATTTCTTCACCGCATTCATATGAGAGATCTTTGGTGAGACTTGATATCTTGCATAAACACACAAAGAAACATGATATCGCTTGATGCAAGAAGATACATAAGACGTACCAATCATTGATATGTATAACTTGACTTCAACAGGTTGTCCATCTTCATCCTTGCCCAATGAGTTGATAGATTTAATAGGTGTAGTAACAGTCTTCATTTCATCAAAATTGAACTCTTAAGTATGTCATACATACTTGTCTTGACTTATGAAAATTCCTTCCTTTGACCGCTTAACTTGAAGTCCCAAAAGAAAGTTAACTCACCCATTGAACTCATTTGAAATTCATTCTCAGACGCTTCTCAAACTCCTTAACCATAGATTGTTTGGTAGCTCCAAAGATGATATCATCTACATACACTTGAACTAGCATGATATCCTTTTCATCTCTCTGGTAAACAAAGTCTTATCTATAGCTCCACTCCTATAACCATGTTGCAATAAAAAAGTAGAGAGCCTTTCATACCGTGCTCTAGGTGCTTGATGTAAGCCATAAAGAGCTTTGACTACTTTGTAGACTTTGTTTAGATGTTTAGGATCTTCAAAACCATGAGGTTGTTTGACATATACTTCCTCTGTAATCTTGCCATATAAAAAGGCACTCTTGACATCCATTTGATAAACCCAGAATCCCATATATGATGCAAAAGCAAGGAAAACCAATTGCTTCAATTCTACAGAGCAAACACTTCATCATAATCAACTCCTTCTTATTCAGAGCCTTGTGCAACTAACCTTGCTTTGTTTTTGATAACATTCCTCTTTCATCTCTGACTCAACACCCATCTTGTACCAATGACCTTCTTACCATCAGGTAGATCACATAATACCCAAACTTCTTGAAGTCCAATTGTAGCGTTCTTTCGCATAGCTTCAACCCAACTCTCTTTAGTCAATGCTTGAGCAATATTCTTGGGTTCCTCTTAAGAGATAAAGCAAGTAAACAGACATGTTTGATGGTCCTTATGATTCACTGCTTTTGTTTATAGACAAAACTAAGTAAAGCATTATGAGGTTTAGTAAAACTCTTAGCTTTGTGTCTTGTCATCACTGTATAAGGACCAATGATTTGATCAAGAGGATGATTCTATGAATTCTAATTTTGGAGACCGTGGAACTTCATGTATCATCCAAATTAGTGAAATTCTTCATTGGAATCTGAAAATACCTTCATCTTCAAACTCATCATCAAGATCTTCTAAGCCGTGCATGGTAGGATCATCCAAATCATCCAAAGTGCCGTAATCTGTGCAAGCATTTGGTCAGTACTGCCCAAAGTAATGTAGAGTACTCGTAGCTTTTGTTCTTTTCTTTGCTTCTTCATAAGCTCTTTTTTGGTCATCAAGATAAGAATGTGCTAAGACATCTGAAGAAGCATCCGATGAAGTTCATTGAGTAGATTGATCCTCGAGACAATGAGGATTTTGGCTCATCAAGATTTCTCTGTCTCAACAGCTTAGGTTCTTCATCGTGAAAAAGATTCGCTAATATGGACCTATGAACAACATACTATACCTCTCTCCATTGTGTACATGTGTTGATTCTCTTCTCTAACAAGAACATAATTCATTGAAGGAGTAAAAACTTCAAGATCAAACATCCAATCGACTTTTACCCCTTCAATTTCTTTGATCTTCTAAAAAATCAACATGAAGACAATCTTGAACCTTCTTGGTGACTCTGTTGTACACTCTAAAGCCCTTGCCGTTGGTGCAATATCCCAATAAATAACCTTCTTCTGACTTGCCATCAAACTTACCCAAATGATCAATTGTATTAAGAATAGTAAGAGGGCATCCAAAAGGCTTCATAAAACAAATATTAGGTTTGTTTCCCATCAAGAACTCATAAGGTGTCTTCATCTCAGGTTTGGTGACTGATACTCTATACATATAGCAAGCAGACTTACAACAAACCGTGAATTGAATAGGTAAGTGTGAAGTCTCAAGCATTGTTCGCCGCTCAATCAAATTCGTATTCTTTCTCTCGCAACACTATTCTCGGCTGTGGTGTTCGCACATCAACTCCCTCTTGATTCCTTTGTTAGCACAAAATTCATCCATAAGCTTGTTCTTGAATTCAGGTCCATTGTCACATCTAATACCTCTAACTTTCAGCCCAGTTGGTTTTCAAGTGCTATAATAAGATCATGAATAACATCAAAAGTATCATCCTTAAATCCCAAGAAAAATACCCAACTGAATCTATCGCAATCATCCTGTCACTACTAAGCATTACTTCTTCTTGTTCAAACTTGTAATAGTATACATGACCAACTAGATCCATATGTAACAGCTCCAATGGTTCTCTAACAGTCATTTCCTCAAGCTTCTTGCAAGAAGCTTTATGTTGTTTACCCTTCTTACATGCCAAACAGAAGTGATCATTCTTGTAAGTCTTTGAAGGTAAACCTCTAACTAAATTTCCTTTGACCAATTTGTTGATATTCTTGTAGTTCACATGGCCCAATCTTCTATGCCACTGATGTGCTTCTTCAAGTGATGCCTTTGCTACTAAACATGTAGCTCTTCTTAAGAGTGAAGACTCTTCATATCCAAACTGCACATCATGGTTCTGGTACTGAGTATCACCAAGTTATCATCATCAAGTTTGAAATCGGTGAAAGTATGAGACATTCTCGTCGCTGAACAACACAGATGCTTTTTGTCACAAATTTGAGAGACTGACAAAAGGTTGAACTTGAGCTCCTTCACATATCTAACATTCTCAAAATCTATGCTTCATGTCTTGATGGTTCCTTTTCCACTAATTATTCCTCCACTAGCATCATTCCCAAATGCAACTCTTCCTCCACAATATGGCCTAAAATCTGACAGAATCTCCTTGTCTACTGACTTGTGTTCCCCTTGTGGAGTAACATACTCAAATTCCTTGAGTATGTAATCTTCACAGTTTTTGTAGACAGAATCAAGCATTTTCTTTTGTTTCAAAACTTGTGGTGGATTTTCAAAGAAAACTTTCTTTTTCATCAAAAACCTCCTTTTCTTTTTCAACAAAATCATCTTTATCAAAAATCACTGTTTCAAGCATTTGTTGAAAGTACCGTTTGTTCATCATCATTACTTTCTTTCTAACCCATTGAGTTTTAACTTCCGTGAATAGTCTCTAGATCTAACTACTTTCTTGGAGTTGTAACGCCTTCTAGATTGATAGTAATTAGATCTCCTAGGGTTCCTATTCCAAGAGGTGTTTGGTGAAATGAAAGCAAAGACTTTGAGAAAGTACTGTCTTGGCTTAGCAAAGTACCTTGGAAATTATTTGAAGGTACCGAGGTTTTGAAAAGGGTCTTCGTGAGGGTACCTATAGTCCGGTGAGAAGTTTCTATGGTTAACCCTATGTGAATGATTCCAAGTCGGTCTAGTTTCCTTGGTTTTTGGTTGGCGCTATGTTCTTTGGGAACTTACTTAAGTACTGAATGTAAGTTACAAATCCTTAATCGATGGTTAGGACTAAAACAAACAAAACATAGTTTTTGATATGTAATTCCAAAGTTTCTTCTTCTATGTGTATGATCAAACATATCTTGTCTTCTAGGTGAATGATGAAAACCTTGACCAAAATTATCCCAAAAGGTTTAGCAAGATGTTGAAAAGGTTTTTCTAAAGGTACTGGCGTAGCAAGATTTTGAGGTGTAGCAAAGACTTTGGGGTGAAAGTACTGCTTGGCTTTGAACATCATCTACCTTAGGTGTTTCCAACAGCTTCTTTTGAGATTTCGCATCTAGATTGACCTTTAAGTTTCTTCCTAAACTCTAAGCTATCTACTCCAAAACAAGAAACATCGTGCCTAAGAGGTTGATGACTACCAAGGACGGTAGGACTCCATGATAGGCATTATCTTTCTTAAACTCAGAGGTGGTTCACTAATTAAATCCTCATTACTAGATGTGTCTACATAATTAATGAGTTCATCATCACTAGTGTTTATATCCTCAAAATCACATTCATCCCGATCACTAGGGGTTTTCTATGTTATTAAAATCCATACCAAAACCTAGGCCGCTTTTAATGTAAGCTTTCTCTGCTTTTCAACATAAGTGACATGAGAAAGACCTAATTATCCCCAAGCATTAAACTTTTCTAGCAATTCATCTCTCTCCTTAGTTAGTTTCTCAATTTCGAGATCTTACAGCTTTAACTTCCATTCACTTAGTTTTAACCGATAATCCTGTTGTTCATACTTTTCTCTTCAAGCCATTTCATTATTTTCATATGTTATTATTTTGGCTTCCATAGATTCTAAGGTTATTTGATAAACCGCTACCTCGACCTAGCCCTTATACGCTTATCTCTTTCACCACATAACTATTCAAGACTTTTTGATAAAAGTCATGACAATTGGAACATACCTCAGAGATAGGGGGTGAACTTGGTGAAGTAGCCACCATTGCAAGTAGAACATGATCATCTTCACTCTCCATGCTCCAATCAAATCTTCCTAGACCATCTCTCGATTCCAAAGCAAGCATGTTCAGTTCCTCATCAAAGGCTATGCTCCAATTAAACTTTTCTATCGACTCCTCCATAGCTACCATACAAGAGGTTACTGGTTCATCATCAAACTCAAGACTCCAACCAACCTCTCGATAAACTCTTTGAGCAACCAAAGCTTTTGTTTCAAGAATAGGAATTTCTTTAAGCTCTAGCTTTGGTTTCTCTATCATTTTATTTGCTTGATATTTAGCAAATATGCATTCCCTGCAAAGTGTCCAAATTTTGACAGCTGAAGCATTCACTTTGGATTTCAAAAGTAATACCCTGCTTTGGTTTGAAGTTAATGCTTTTCCTGCTTTCTTCATATATTCTTGATCCTTGCGCATCAGCAACTTGCCACCGATATCAATTTCTTCAAGAGCATCCTCTTCAACTGTGAGAGATCTTCTTCATAAGTGAGTGTAGAGAAGCTTGTTGTGCAAAGAAAGAGCATACAACTTCATCCGAGTGGAGTGGTATGTGTTGGTGTGGGTTGCCTGAGCAAAGCGTGGGGGTAGAATATGAAACAAGATTTGAGCCACAAGATTTTGAGTAGGAGAAGCAGACTTTTTGTGGAAGTACGCCTCTTTCAAATGACAAAAAGGCAATAATGTGAGATTTGGAACCTGTTGGCCATTCATCTCATACTCATACACCTTCAGATGATTGTAGAGATCATCAAAGTCCATAACATCCGCATGTGCCTCTCGATCATTGTATATCACATGCCATGTCGATGGCAAACTCCTTAAGAACTTAAGATTAGCATCTTCAATCAAACCTCTCGCTTTGTACAGCTCCAAAGATAACGAGAAGGTTTTGAATCATTCAAAGCGGAAAGATCAAGGCTTTCTCTTTCTCCAACAGGAATGTTTCAAATTGCCGCTTCAACAAATTTCTGTGCATCTTCTTGGAAGCATCATTACCTCCAAACCTTGTTTTGAGAGCAGCCCAGAGTTGCTTTGCATCTTTAGCATCATGGAACTTGAGTAAATGACCATCCGAATGGCGCATGCAGAATGTTGAGTGCCTTCTCTTGATTCCTTAATGTAGCCGCCGGTAAGACCGCCTTAGGTGCTTTGGGTTGTCCGTGAATATCAATAGTTCTCGAACGATTATTACCATTGACAATTACATTCCACAGCTGCATGGTCTGTAATTGCAATGTACCGCCATCTTCATGCTCCATAGGTCGTGATTCTCCCTTCTTGATGATAGCTATCCTAAGCGAGGTGATGGATGGTGGTGGAACAAATACAACGACATCTTTAGGTTTTGTTAACTAGATTTTAGGGTTTCTTCTTAGTCAGAGTTTCCACACAAGCTCTGATACCACTTGTTGGATCGATGTACTCTAACCAAACTAACTTAAATATCTTGTTAAGGGTTTAATAACCTCGGATAAATCCTTAGTTATTAACAATGAAACACCGTGTAATCTTTATCAAGTATGCGGAATTTACTTAACAAAGCTAAGAAGAATATAACTTTTAACTTTCAACGCTTATATTAATAACTCTAATTCTGCTTGTTATGTAGACTTCTTTAACAACTCTAATAATGTCGAACTCTCTAAAACTCTAATAATATGCGTATATCTAATGTCAATCTAGGGATCCTTTTATAAGCTCAAGGATAACCCTAGTTGGCTTATAATTTGATCCTTTGACGACAAGTAATCTAATAAAGAATATTCTAGAATTACAAAGCTTTTATAAACTTAATATAACAGTTTTTTTAGCCTTGCAAGATTTTGACTTCAACAAAGAAGTATTTTGACTTTTTCTTTAGCAAAGATTTTGACTTTTCCAAAGATTTGTCATTATTCAAAGACTTTCATATCCCAACAATACAGAATAATTTTTTTTTTGTCAAAACCCGATGCGTATAAGGATATTATAACTAGTCTACTAAAAAAGACTCGTAGGGGTATATATATCGTTATACGCTTACATTAAAATAAAATAAATATAACTATAGTCCATATACAATGTCCTATATACTATACGATAACAAGTCTAGTAACCTATTACTAGTTATATTTTTGAGGCCAACCCATTGTGATTTATAATATACTTTAGCTACTAGATGCAAACAAGCCGTGAACGTTTATATTACATACGCTAATAATTATACTTCAATTGTGGTTTGCAGATGACTTTTACGCAACACTTACAAGTTTATTTTAGCTATCATGGCAAAATAGTTTATAAATTTTAAACGAAAAATGATAAGAGTTTAGAGATTAAACAATATATCAAATATTAAGTTAATGGTGAATGTTGTTATCATTTTTAATCAAAAGGGTAGATAAAGCAAATTATTTTACTTTTTTTAAGAGTTTTTAACAAATTGCTTTATAAGTAGGCAAAATTGTTTGTTTTGACATAGCATATTTGAGGCGAACCCATTGCGATTCATAACATACTTTAGCTATATACAAATATTGTTTGTTTTAACATTGGGGTATAAGTTTTGTTTCTCTAGGATAACATCCACATCAATTTTAGAAATAAATGATTCCAAGCTACATACCTCATTTTCGCTCAATTGTAGTCACAAATCAAATGAACGTCCCTACGCATATTAAATCCTATGATTAAGTTAGTATAAAGATAACCGAAATAATTGTTTGAAGTCAATGGATGAAACAACATCAATGGTCCCACCATGTTGCTATTGCATGATGTTACCACGATGTGCCAAAAAACATTATCCAATGAATTCTGACTTCATCTCAAATAATGCATGCTAACATGCTTGCTAAATTTATCCTATATAAGTGTTAGCAACTTTGCCAGAACTTGTATCCCAATAAGTTTCTAGAGTTGACCGATGGCGAAGATTGCGTTAGGGTCATTCAATGAGGTCACTAAGCCCGATTGCATCCAAGCCCTCATCGTCGAGTTCATTGTCACGTTTCTATTCATCTTTGCTGGTGTTGGATCTGCTATGACCACTGGTGAGTCTTGAAATCCTCATATATGACTTTATTAGGTTATTGATTTGATGATTTCATTTCATATGATAAAAGCCGTGTGTTCCAGTGTATAAAAAACATATATTCATAATTTCATATCATAATCTGGAAACTTTTAGAATAATGTCATACTGACAATATAATTCGTATATTAGACTATTTATATATAGTTTATTGACAATGATTAACAATTGAACACTCTAGATCCTGTTATAAATGCTTTTCTAATACTTGTGTTGATTGTTGGACCTATAGAAAAGTTGGCTGGTAATGAGATTGTTGGGCTACTTTTCGTTGCATTTGCTCATGCATTTGTTGTGGCTGTGACGATATCGGCTGGTTTCAGAATCTCGGGAGGACATTTGAACCCGGCAGTCACAATCGGGCTATGCGTTGGTGGTCATATCACCGTTTTTCGATCTATTCTTTACTGGATTGATCAGTTGCTTGCATCTGTTGCAGCTTGTGCTCTCTTGAGTTATCTCACTGGTGGATTGGTAACTTTTTTATTCGAAGCTCATTAAGTTATACTAATATATTATTTTGTGACCCATTTAGCATTAAAAAAAAATGTAACATTTATAAAGAGATGATTAATGTAAAAGACTATAAGTAACTCAAAGTGT
>OU343222.1:158406943-158495720 GCA_910596185.1 Chrysanthemum makinoi | reverse complement strand
CGCTTCAGTTTACGTATTAAATCTGATAAGTAATAAGATAACCGAAATAATTGTTTGAAGTCAATGGATGAAACAACATCAATGATCTATGTTTTATTCGCATATGTTACCACATTGCCAAAACATTATCCAATGAATTCTGACTTCATCCCAAATAATGCATGCTAACATGCTTGCTAAATTTATCCTATATAAGTGTTAGCAACTTTGCCAGAACTTGTATCCCAATAAGTTTCTAGAGTTGACCGATGGCGAAGATTGCGTTAGGGTCATTCAATGAGGTCACTAAGCCCGATTGCATCCAAGCCCTCATCGTCGAGTTCATTGTCACGTTTCTATTCATCTTTGCTGGTGTTGGATCTGCTATGACCACTGGTGAGTCTTGAAATCCTCATATATGACTTTATTAGGTTATTGATTTGATGATTTCATTTCATATGATAAAAGCCGTGTGTTCAGTGTATAAAAACATATATTCATAATTTCATATCATAATCTGGAAACTTTTAGAATAATGTCATACTGACAATATAATTCGTATATTAGACTATTTATATATAGTTTATTGACAATGATTAACAATTGAACACTCTAGATCCTGTTATAAATGCTTTTCTAATACTTGTGTTGATTGTTGGACCTATAGAAAAGTTGGCTGGTAATGAGATTGTTGGGCTACTTTTCGTTGCATTTGCTCATGCATTTGTTGTGGCTGTGACGATATCGGCTGGTTTCAGAATCTCGGGAGGACATTTGAACCCGGCAGTCACAATCGGGCTATGCGTTGGTGGTCATATCACCGTTTTTCGATCTATTCTTTACTGGATTGATCAGTTGCTTGCATCTGTTGCAGCTTGTGCTCTCTTGAGTTATCTCACTGGTGGATTGGTAACTTTTTTATTCGAAGCTCATTAAGTTATACGCAATATATTATTTTGTGACCCATTTAGCATTAAAAAAAAATGTAACATTTATAAAGAGATGATTAATGTAAAAGACTATAAGTAACTCAAAGTGTGTACAAGCAACCCAACTTATTAACTCAGTTTACTAAAAGAAGTGAAGTATTATCAAGGCGAGTTTCACTTCATATTAAACTAATCAATGGGTCCTTTAGACCACATATTTGTTCGACATGGACGTGCAACATTTCTTATATCAGTTATATGTAATGAAGTAAAACTTAGACGTCGCCTTTCATATTTCAGCCTACACCAGTTCATACCCTTGCAGCAGGGATGGATTCTCTACAAGGTGTCATAATGGAGATTGTGTTGACATTCTCATTGCTCTTCACAGTCTATGCAACAATGGTTGACCCCAAAAAGGGCGCTCTTGATGGGCTAGGGCCTCTTTTGACTGGGCTTGTAGTTGGGGCCAACATCATGGCTGCTGGGTCATTTTCTGGTGCCTCAATGAACCCGGCAAGGTCTTTCGGGCCAGCTTTGGTGGCCGGTGTGTGGACCGATCATTGGGTTTATTGGGTTGGGCCACTTATTGGTGGTGGGCTTGCTGGTTTTATTTATGAAAACTTCTTCATTGTTAAGGAGGAGTATGTTTCTCTTGCAAGAGATGCAGAAGCTTACTAATTTAACTATTTAGTTGTTTTTATGTTGCTTGTAATTTGATCAACTTCAATAAAGATGCGTATTTGATCTAATTTGTATTTTGTTTTGTTCTCAAATGGTTAGTTGTTTAGTTGGTTTTGCCAATTTGTTGTCAATGAATTGCAACTATATGAATCTTTCATGCGAAAAACATTATATGCTTGATGTTTGTTCTACATGAACTCTGATTGACTGAATTCACGTGTGTTTTTAGTGATATAAAATAATACATCAAGACAAATGTTAAATCAAGAGATTTATGTAACCTAAAGTGGGTAGCTGAATGGCAGAGTTTGGGAATCTCTTGCAAAAACTAAAGTTTAATCCTCGCACACTGCACCTTTGAGGCCAATCCTCGTAATTGTAGCTCGATTTGTTTCGGAGATGACAACTTTGTATTCAAGGACGGAACCAGAGCTAATAATGACCGGATGCACATTTTTTTTTAATTGTAGGATGATGAAAAGTTAGAAAGTACCCAAGGCTTTTTGGTCTAGTGTTATGTGAGTTGCTCATTAACCTAGAGGTTGTGGGTTCAAGCCTCGCTGAAAGCATTTGTGAGATATATTATGAGATAGGTGGTATAAGTGTGATAAAAATTGTCGTTCTAAAAAAATGAAAAGTTAGAAAGTTATATACTGTGGAAAGCCCCGTGCTTCTGCACCGGCCATGTATTTATGTCTTTGGCGCACGAAAGGAAGGAGCCTAAATCGAAACTTTTTTTCTGAAAAAGAAAAAAAGGTGTCTTCTTCTAGTTTTCTTGTAGGATTCATTAGCTTTATTTTTATAACTTCATGTCACATATTTACAAGGTGAACACTCTTGTGAAGAAACCTCTGATTGGTCCAAAATAATCTAACCATACTAGGTGAGCTTGTAGTGATAAAAGCAGTCGAAATGTGATGAGGTGGTCATGTGTGTTCGAGATTTCACAAAACGTCTACGATTAAATTGTTTACCTGACCCAAATTTTGTTAAAGGTTAAGTCTATTTATTAGAAACGTATTTTCTCAAATATACACATCTAGTAAACCAACTTGTTTTATTATCGATATAGTAATTAAAACTTTCAAATTGTGAACAATATCGGAAACTTTCTTCACAGATACTTGCATCATTAGTTCTTTAGACTAACGGTCGTTAGTAAATAACTTGAAATTTCGTTTTCTTACGTTTTCGCTCGTTTATACACGTTTTCATCCGTTTTCGCACGTTTTCGTCCATCTTTACACGTTTACGTCCGTTTTTCACGTTTTCGTCCATTTTTACACGTTTTCGTCTATTTCTACACGTTTTCTTCCGTTTTTACATGTTTTCATCAGTTTTCACACTTTTTTGTTTGTTTTTACACGTTTTCGTTCCTCTTCACACGTTTTCGTCCATTTTTACACGTTTTCGTCTATTTCTACATGTTTTCGTCTATCTCTACACGTTTTCGTCCATTTTTACATGTTTTTTTTTTTTTTTTCACGTTTTCGCTCGTTTTCGTCCATTTTTTACACGTTTTCGTCTGTTTTCACACGTTTTCTTTGTTTTTACACGTTTTTATCCGTTTTCGTTCGTTTTCTTACATCTTCGTCCATTTTACACGTTTTCTATCCGTGTTTGCACTTTTTTTTCCCCTTTTTACACATGCAAAAATGAACAAAAATGGGTAATAAAAGACGAAAACGTGCAAAAGCGGACGAAAATGTGCAAAAATGGACGAAAACATACAAAAATGGATGATAACGTTCAAAAATAGAATAAACGTATACAAACGGACGAAAACGTGTAGAAATAGACAAAAACGTGTAAAAACGAACGTAAATGTGAAAAACGAAAAAAAACGTGTAAACGGACAGCGTGCAATAAACAGCGTGAAAAACGTTTAAAAGCGAACAGCGTGTAAAATGGCAAGCGTGTAAAAGGAAAACATGCAAAATGGACAAGCGTGTATGAGCGGACAAAGCGTAGAAAGAAAAATTTTGAGTTATTTACTAACGACTGTTAGTATAAATGACTAACAATGTAATTGTATGTGAAGAAAGTTTCCGATATTACTCACAATTTGAAAGTTTTAATGACTATATCGATAATAAAACAAGTTGATTTACTATATGTGTATATTGAAGAAAGTACGTTTCTAATAAATAGACTTAACCCTTTTATTAATAAGGAAATTTGCATTTATGTGACTCAATGTAATACTTATTTTCAATTTCAGTTAGCTTTATGACATATTGATAAAACTATAATTTTTTTATGAAATGATGATATTACTTCACTTTAAATGAGAATTATCACTTGTGACATTGATTGCAAAAAACATTCTCTTGCACAAAAATTATTCAACCATCGTCTTTTAATATTATGTATATGTAAAATTATAAAGTTTTTCATTAAACAATTTATCTATACTACTTTATAAAATGTTTGGGACTTGCTAAATTAAGTAATCTTAAACTTTGTAAGACCAAAAACATTTCCTAATAAAGAAATAACCAAAATGGTATAATCTACAATGACATTTACTAATCAAACTTACACGTCCAAATATTTGGTTCACTGACTTTATGATGTTATTAAAGCCAATGGTCAATACGTTACCCAAAACAAAGGGCTAAAACCATGCATGTGGTCAATAACATTGTATCAAGTGTAACTATGATGAGCCATGTGATCATTCAAGTCCTCCAACCATGACTTAAACAATAAAAAGTGCTAAAAATCAGGATTGTTTCTTCTACAATCATGCCTTACCAATTGCAAAATCCCTACCAAATCCTAACCAAAATGCCACTATATAAAGAAGGCACAAGCAGATGGTTCAAGTACAGTAACATATCAAGCAATATATACTTGTGCTAAATTTTATATTATGGACAACCAAAGTGAAATAACAATGTTCATGTCATCTTTGTCCCTTGGTCTCACTGTTGAACCTCTTCCAGCACTACTTCCAGCCCATGCACCTCTCGCAGTCCCTCTTCCAATTCAGTATCAAAGAAACCAAGTTGTCGACGTAACATATTTAATCCAATCTTTATGTTTCTTTAATAAACATTGAAGATACCTGTTCAATATAACATTACAATAATTACTAATGTTTATTTGTTTTATATTTCAGATTCAAAAGAAGCGTAAAAGGTTCATAAACTTGATGAATTGGAAATGAGACGAAGTCATTACCATTGATGATGAGGAAGAAACCCCGCCCGAGGCTTCCAGGAGTGTGAAACGGAGAAGAACAAATCCCGTTTCAATCTTTGGCAATAACCGAGTTACTTGTTTGGACCACGAAAACAATGGAGAAGATGCATAAAATTTCCTGCATTAAGCATTCAAATTGTTATCCACATTAAGCTCTTAGAATCTTACATTCTAAGAACATAATGTACTACTTTGTTTTATTTTGTGTTTTATTTGTTATGCCGTTTTAAAATATTTACTATTAATATAACTTGTTGGTTTTCATTATAAATTTCATATTTTAGCATATTTGGACTATGAAACATACCTGAGGAAGCAGGAGATCATACAAGGCTTTTAACGACCAAATATATCATCTAGGTCACTCTCTTCAGGCCACAAAAGCATCTCACAAATAATGTTAATCATGTCTTGACTTTCTGTTAGAGTTTGAATAGTTTAAATTCTGTTGCTTGGAAAACTTTCAGGCCAACTTGAAGACTCCATATCTGAATTCGGTTATTAGTTAGCTGTTATGCTATGATTAAAATAAGTACAACACACTATAACGCTAACTGTTTGTATTTATATTGTGAAGTCTTTAAGTACAAAAAAGAATTTTAAAATACCTAATAAATTATAAAAAAGGCAAGTGACAAGAAAACCACCACACCAGTATCATCTTCAAAACATTTTTGGAAATTTATATACCACATCCACAAGCCAAGTAGTGTTAGTGCTCGGCTCAAAAATCTATACTACCATCACTACTTGAATCTGCCTGACAGATTATCACATAATTCAGTGAGAATACCACATATACAAATAGTCAAATAGAGACAGTGGAATGGGCCGGTTGCTTAGCATATCAAAATAGTAACATTTTGTATTGGGTTGGGTCAGGCAAGGTTGACCCTAAAAATTCGTTTTGATAGATACTATTATATACTGGAGCCAAGGATCTACTAACATATTTACAGCTACATCCTTGTATGGCAATCAAACAGGTATAATTATAAACATTATATATATGGTTTTACACTGGGGTCATTGTACTATTAAGGCCATCATACAATATTTTTTTATCTGAGAGCTACAATAAACAGTAAGTTAACACAATAGAGGTTCAGCTATGAATCATTTCACATTCAATCATTGCATTTATGACATGAGATATTCGAAAATAATTGGATTTTCAGTTAACATATCAATTTGATTATTGGAACAAATTTACAGCCCTAATTTCAGCAAGAAAATATTAAATATACAGTTTATATGTGCTACTAATGCCAAAATATTTGGATTTTCAGTTAACATATCAATTTCATTCATGGAACTAATTCACAGCCCTAATTTCAGCAAAAAAATATTAAATATTCAGTTTATATGTGCTATTAATGCCAAAATAATTGATTTTCAGTTAACATATCAATTTGATTCCTGGAACAAATTCACAGCCCTAATTTCAGCAAACTTGTATCATAAGATATCTATACTATCTATACTACATTATAAAATCAGACTTTATGGTCAATACGTTTTACAATACAGTCCATTAATCACCATAGTCAATACCATCTTTAATGTATACGTTCGTTCACAATATACCATTTACAATACAGTCCATTAATGTATACGTTTCTTCAATGCTAGGGTCAATAACAGCCCATTTAAAAAGATAAATAACAGACTTTAATTGTGCATGTTGAACTGTAACAGCCATAACCTAAGGGATATAAATCCCCCTCCCGTCACATCAAACAAAATAAAACACAACCTATGATTTCATTTTACAAAACGTCAACATATTATTGTAACCGGATTTATTCAAAAGAGCAAAACGGTTTTTGTATTTTGACTTACCACGAAAACCGAGAAAGACAAGAGAGAAAGGAGATGACGATAATGGTGATGGTGGTGGTGCTAACTCGAACCAAACAAAACCCAAACGGAACCTTGAATGCGACCCTCGCTATAAACCCGTAGCAGCAACTCTTGGTCTCCACCAGGGTCTGATTTATCATCATGGAGGGGCGGTGACATATGGTGTGGTGGCCGGATTCCGGCGACGGCGCCAGATAATATGAATTCCGGTGAAGGAGGTATCAAATGGGGAGGAAACCCTAATTTGGGTTTATATATAGTGAGGAGGGGGCAAAGGTGGACAAATGAAAGTGGAGGCGGCGGTGAAATTATAAAGAGAGTGGGTGTTTGTGTATTTTTAGTAATTCTTTGGTAACAATACAATGTGGGCCCCATTTAAGGTAGTAAATAGTCGAATTAAATTACGAAATTTTTAGACATTGTGTCCGGAATAATTTTTCTGATAATAATGAGTATTTACACGACTATTTTCACATATACAAAAATCAAAATAAATCAAAACGCCGGGTGTGCCGGTACGCGTTAAGCGCAAATTTCACATTTCATGAGACAACTTTCTCGTTTTCTTGTCAAGCGGGCTTAGAAGAGTCAGTAAATGATAAAAAAACATAATTCCTTGAAAAACGAATATCTGGAAAAGTGCGAGTTGTCACAGATGATTTCGAGGCACTCTTGCGATTTAATAATATTTTTTGAACATTGTAATGTAGTATGCAAGTATTGAATCTTAATTTTTTAAGCCTTAGAACTTAGTAAAAATTGATTATATATGATAAATTTTAGACCTTTAAATTTGTATTATTATAGGTTTGTAACATCTATTTTAATACTAAAAGTTAATATGTCATTAATGTACATTATAATGTAATTAGTGTAGTGTAGTATTTAATTGTATGAATTACTAAATATAGTAACATGTGTAAGCTTAAAAAATTAAGACTTCTATTTATAAATGTCCTAAATGCATTATAGATAGTTATAGAATAGATTATAGATTATAGAAGATGGTTATAAATTATAGATAACCATTGGGCCATAGTTAAATTAGTATATACCGAAATTAGGACCATTAAGATATGTGTTACTTTAGTAAAATCATTTTTCAAACTATTAATCTTTGTTTAGTCTGCTGTTAGTTTTTAATATGCTGGACTAAGCGAAGTTAGCGTGGATCCGAATAGATTTTAAAAAATCACCAAAAAAAAGTATCTAAATAAATTAATCTATAATGTAAACGTTTTGTCAACGAACAAGAAAAAAAGCACGCTTTGTCTAAAGAAAGTTTTCAACCGCCAAGATTTTGTCAACGAAACAAATTCTAAACATAACGCGACTAATATGGTAAAGCAAAGGAGTCGAGTATTTAAAATAAAATATCACATTTAACAATTAGGATGTATAAATTTTTATAACGTATAAATGTAACAAGAGTACGTCGTATTGTAATGAAAAATATAAAATTTTCACCCTAATTAGTTGGACATTCTTTATTTCCTTGTTCAAAAGTAATGCATCCGAAAAACCTTGCTATCGCTAAAAAGTATAATTACACGGGTACCCGCCGCCGCAACGCGCGGTGCCGGCTAGTACCAATAAACGTATTTTTGATACTCTTAATTTGATGTCAATTTTGTTATTTTTTGTTAAAGTTACTTTTAAAATTTTATCCTCTTTCATTTGAGTGGAATTTTGCTACAAATATAAATTTATAAAAAAATTCAAATCTTAAACTTTTAAGGTTTATAAAATCAATTTGTTATAAATTTTATTTGCGATGCATACGAAATCAAAAGAAAAGATTTGAAAATAAAGAGTCAAACAATTGTGTAAGATTGTTTGAGAGTTATGTTGTATGTGAGAAGAAGGTAATCTTACATTTAGAATATAAGTCTTAGGGTGTGTTTGTTTTTTAAAAAAAAATCTTACTAGCACTCTTATTCTTACCAGTAAGAGGTGGGCAGACGTTTTGCATGTTTGTTTTTTTCTTTTGAGTAAGACCCAGTTAGACATATAACATCTTACTCAGTAAGAGGTGGGGGACTTGTCCAGTGGCGGACCCAGAAAAATCCGATGTGGGGGGCAAAATTTTTTGGCGATAGCACAAAATCTTGGATGAAAAAATTGGATTTAAAATGATAAATCGAGTATTATTGCTTAGAGATTGAGGATTTATAAAGTTTTAAAGTGTTGAATGTTGTGTTTTAGTATGTTGGTGGGGGGCAATTTGAGTTTTGAGTGGGGTGCACTTTCACAAAAAGGTCAAAATTTTAAAAAAATTACACTAACATCGCAACTTTTTTCCAGTAGCCATGGGGGGCGCTGCCACCCCGTACCTAATACATAGGTCCGCCCCTGGACTTGTCTTACTGCCTCTTACTCGCTTTGTAAACTTTATATAATATATTTGATTGTTTATTAACTATGTTATATTTATGATAAAAAGTCTTGTTTCATATTTACATAAGTTACTTATTATCGCATTGCGTTGGTTTAATAAACAAATTGCAAAAACGAGCATTTAAAATCATTCAGACACTCATACAAAAACAAACAACATTATTTCGTTCAGATTTAGACTTTCTAGCCACCTCTTACCAGTAAGATGCGGTAGTCAGATTCAGACCCAAAATATCTTAATGAAACAAACACACCCTTAGTTTTCATAATATGTCACAAAATTTAGTCGAGTTAGAAATAAGTGTATCAAAGTCACATAAAAACAAATTTCTCTATTAATATAATGTTGAAACATCAAAATTGGCTTGCACTTAAGCACCTGGTGCGGTAATAACAAAGTTGTCAAAAGGTTGCTACATCGATATAACCAACACCGACTTAATATTTACCTGCAATAGTAACATTTATCGAAAATCGAAACCCACCTGCAATAATAACTAGTGTAACGGGGTCAGGGGAGTTTGTTTAAGTTTATCTGTGGACTCATTAGCTTATTTGATTTCGTTTTGTTTTGAGGCTTATGAGTTTATATAAGTTAAGCGTATATAAGAAAAAAATGTTTAAGCGCAAAAATCACTATAAGCGAAATCGAATAAGCTTAGAGCATGGAGTGTGATTCAGCGCCATTCTGACTTGTCAACCTCAATGGCGCCGCCATTGCAGTGCCACCACATCACACCACTCCCACCACCCCCTGGTTCCCCTGCGTTAATATCGGCGCAAATAAATTAGTGCCGCGCCAGTTTTGTGTTTTGCCTTTTTTTAAATGTAGCTATTGACCATGAAGTAACGGTCAAAAATTCAATTTTTTTATCCCACATTTTTAAAGACTACCCTATTTAATCATTTTCACACAACAATCTTAATTATCTCTACCAAAAAACACAATATCTCTATCCAAAATGAATTTGAATGATGAAGATGTTAAATTTTTTGTTGTCAATGGTGAATGTGACATTTTCTTTTTACGCAAGCTTATAATTATTACCAATCGTTCCAACAACAACAATCTTAAACTTCATGTTCACGTAATCCGATATACTATGAACGTAATGTTGCTGAAGAACATTTGTTAGCCGAATATTTTGGTGATAATCCAAAATATCCGGAGTATTATTTTTGACGCCGATATCGTATGAGCAGAAAACAATTTTTAGAAATAGTCAAAGGTATTAAAACTTGCGATCCTCTTCCTGAGCATTTTGCATTCTTTAAAGTCGGACCGATTATACGACACAACACCTGATGCATTTGATGAATATTTACAAATGAGTGAACATTGTGCATGTGATTATCTAAAATTTTTTACTATGCGTTTTATTGATTTGTTCATGCTTGAGTTTTTGAGGAAACCCGACTTTAACGACATTCAAATTTTATATGCAACACTTAAGAGGTGTCATGAGTTTTCGAGAATGGTTAGAAGCATTGATTGCATGCATTAGGAATGAAGTCTGAAAGCATGACACAAGAAATGTAAAAGAGGTGATAAACAATATCTAACTTCAATGCTTGAAACTACGTCTCTTACTATTTGTGGATTTGGCATGCATTTTTTGAGGTAGCGGATGCGAATAGCGATCTTAACATTTTAAATAATTATCCGTTATTCGACGACCTTATTGATAACAAAGCCCATGTGACTCTGCTTGAAGTAAATGGAGTTACGTATGAAAAATGGTATTACCTAGCTGACGGGATTTACCCACAATGGGCAACGTTTGTCAAATCATATACGGTGACACGAGACGAGAAACATGAACACTTTAAAAGACGTCAAGAAAGTGCACGAAAGGATGCTGAACGAGCTTTTGGTGTCCTCCAAAGACTTTGGAGAATTTTACAACAACAAGCTACGAAGAATCATGTATACGTGCATCATATCGCATAACATGAATTTGAAAGATTAAAATTTGCAGTAAGTGAATTCACCTTTATTTTAGTTCGCAACAAAATATGCAACGTACTTGGATTGAGAGATACGTTGTACAACGGAGAAAGCCAAATAATTATGATAGACAAACACACAAAAGTCTTTAACGAGATCTTATGGAGCACTTTGGCAACGACATCAATAATAAATTTAGTTGATTGATAATTTAGTGTATTTTTAAATTTTCATATTAATTTTTTTTCGTATGTTTTTTATTATTTTTTTATCATTTTTTTTTCTCGTAATATTATTTGTATTTTTACTTGAAAGAATAAAAAGTTAGTAGGTTTGAAAAATAGAAAATAAAATAAAATGATGCTTATCCTATGAGTATTTTAATGTATAAATGTAAAAGATAAAATACTGAAATTGGAAACGACTCGAGTCAAAGAAAAAAGTAAAGCTTTAAACAGGTCAAAAGCTATAAGAGCACAAGGTGACACTCGTTGTGGCTCGCCATAGGATGCCACATCACCTTGTCATATCTTTTCATGACACTGACCTCTCTTGTTATATCTATTCATCTCAACCTTCGTCGTCTGCAAAACAGGGGGTATTTGTCATTTTTTTTATATAAATATGTAAAGTTTTTATAAATGGTGAGCCTCAAATGAGTAAGTTGAGATTAATTGTTAATGAAGAGGGATTAGGTTGTGAAGTTTTCCTGTAGTGACGTGGCAAGCATGAGCTCGAAAAAGTAACTGGCACTAAGCCGTTTCAAACTCGATGGACACGGGACGAGAAGGCGCCCAGTGCTCTACGTTTTATAAATTCCCTCCCATCATAAACAACCCACCAAATCCGTAACCCTTTCAATGGATCCACCACAACCACAACCACAACCGTCTACACCCTCCGAACCACCACCATCTCAAACCACCACCACTCCACCTCCCACCACCACCTCCACTGAACCACCCCAATCACAACCACCACCGCAACCCACCACCACTACCCCACCCCCACCACCCCAACAACTACCCACCACTACCCCTTCACCCCAACCACCAACCCCAAACCCTAACCCTAACCCTAACCCTAACCCTAAACCCCCAATTCCTTTACAACAACAACAACCAAGGCCACCATTCCCACGGGGCCCACCATACACCCAACCACCACCACCCTTCCCACACTTCTCATCAATAACCAACCACTCAACAATACCTTCATCTTCAATCACACCTTCTCAAAGAGGTGTCAGTGGTGGTATGGCTATTGGAGTACCAGCTCCATCACCACCACCGCCACACCCTAACCCCAATTTTTCATCATTAAATCCACCTCCATTCACTTCTTCGCATTTCGCCACTACTACTCCCCAGGTATCCCTCTACCTTTTTCATTTGTCGCTCTCGTAATTTAATATTTTTGTAAAAGCTTACGCATTTTATTTGAGTATAACGGACGCTTCGCGTTATCATCTTGTGTTTATAGCTTATGTGGCGTTAAAATATTACATTTTGCTTACGTACTTGACACGAATAACAGCCTGAAAATTGTATCAACAAACGCTGCTAACTGTGCGTTGGCTATGTTTTGTTTTGCACGCAACTTATAGGAGTTTATAGGAGCTTGAACTTAAGTTAGATCTCACTAATAAAAAAGATGCGTCTTGATGTTAATTTTGTTTCAAAATAACAACCTCAAAAAGAAGAAACCCAGCTTTTAATAAACAATTGTACTCAAATGCCGCAAGATTAATTTTGGCTCCTGTTTGGAAGTCTTTGTTGTTTTACAGTATCCATCATAAAAGAAAGAGCTATGTACTCGGAGTTAGCATATGTATATTTATCTCGTTTTTAGTCGCTCTAAATTTTTTTTTATATGCGAGTCATTGAAAGATAGTTATGTGTCCCATTTCGCTCATTTTGTTACCAATAGTCTTAAGTATGTTCATAAAGTTTTTTACTTCAGTAACCTGAAACCAGGAAATTCTCATCCATTTATCCGTCATTTGTCTCGTTTTAGTTATTGTACCGTTGATTTTTCGTATATCTGAGTTATTAAAATATGGTTTTGTATTCCGACTGGTCAGTTTCGTTACGCATAGCTTTAGTATTTGCATATAGCCCTTCACTTTAGGGAAATTAGTTTTTAAGGGTTTTTGCCATTTATCACATTTTAGTCGTTGTTATATGATTTGCATATCTATCTACTATGTCTTCTGATAGATGGTCTTGTGTATAATCTGGATCATTTTTCTAGTCATTATCTTAGTCTTGTCGACAGTTGTTTTTGAATTGTACATAATTTAACATTTTATACAAGAATCATCGGTCTTGATTTTCTTTAATAGCAGTTTTGTTACCTACAAACGCACTTATGGACACAAACCCATCATTGAGTCGTTCGAATGTACAAAAGAAACTACATTGACTTAAACACGACAAATGAAAAGGTCTGCTGGCATATTATGCAAATAAACCTAGTATTTATGCTAAATGTTTGTCTGTGTGGATCTAATGTTTGAAATGTGTAGGTAAGGCAATCAATTACTGGAATGCAGGGAGCGGGAATGATGGGATCACTTGGTGCAGGGTCTTCATTGCGGCCAAATAGTGCTGCTTTGTCACATCCACAAAGACCTATCCAACCTTCGCTTAGACCGCAGACTGTTGCTAATAATATGTCAGCAGCTGTACAAGTTAGTACTTTTGTCTCTTTAGCTAGAAATGTCATATTCTTGTGGTATGTGATAGTATGATATCTACATGTAGAGATTCACTAGGTCTGTTATGAGGTCAGAGTTTGTTGGAAATCGGCAAACTAAAGCTTTAGTTAGTACTTTAGCACTAGATATTACAAAGTAACGGTTAAGCTAGTGACCAAAGACCATAGCCTGTTTTACCTTTTTTGTGTTAAAGCTGAAGCACCTAGTAAGGCCCCGAAAAGTATCTAGCTGAGGAGAAACAGTTGTGATAAAACAGTTGTTAACAAAAACCATGGCAACAAATGTAATATGTATTTTTAATTACCCTCGTTTTTGAAAATTGCACATGTTGTGCCTATAGTTGATGTGTTTTGGCTATATTTTGAGTTGCCATAGTTTGTCATGAATGTAATGAAATATAGAAATATATTGTATAACAAGAAGTTGATTTTATTAGTTATTCTCAAACCCTCCTCTAACAACATACAAACCCTCCTCTACAATGTAAATGTCATTTCATTGTAGTATTCTTGGACTAACTTATGTAAGCAACATTCCCAAGGAAGAATAATAATGGTTTTGAAATTTTATGGACACTCAAAAGAGTGCCCTGTTTCATGCTAAAGATTTAACTAGCATGTATCTCCCATTTAATTATGCTACATGTATTTTACTTTCTCTCCAGTCCTGGTTATTGAATTTATAGTAAAGCGTAATAGACACAAATAAAATCTATACTATGTAAAGGATTATCATTTTCACTATTATTATTTTAACCCTTATAAGAAAATGTAAACTCAAAGCAAATCTATAGATAAATACTTAAGAGAATTCTTTTGTGTCTATGGTGTACTGCTTGGTTTATATGATTGAGGTAGAGAGTAAAACAAATGTTAGTGATGAAATGGAAGAAACATGTTTGGTTACTTTTTGGGATGGAATGGGGGCATTCATTTGGGAATATATATTTATGCAAATCGCTTATTATCTATCCCTTTGTTGAAGGTGATCCTTTCATCAATGTGTTCTAGAATGGGACGACATATGTTTTATAACTCTTAAGGTGTGAAACAGACATAGTTATGCAAGTGAGAGAGGTGTGGATTTTTAGGTGTTATTTTTTTGAAAGAGGAGGTTTTGAGTGTGAAGAACTCAATTCATATCCAACTAGTTATCACTGGTAGTCCACTAGTCCATATGAATTTAGGCATATATGATATAACATGGACATTGTTTATCTCATGGCTACCATGACAAATCGTGGAAATTTATAAGTTAGACATGACGCGTGACTAAGGTTAGACATTTAGACATTTGCTTTGCAAAATGCAATTATTCAAAGAAAGAAGTATATGATAAAGATCCATTTTAAAGGGACAATTTTTGTTAGCTAGTAACTTAAACCATATGTCCATATCCCATTTTACTTGTTTTGTCAAGCAAACTGTACGCCAAGTAAAACCTACACAAATATCTAGCTAAAAAGAAACACTAATGATTAGTACTGAAACCTACTTTTGAACGGCAGTGATAAGGCAATCTTGTTTACTCCATGAAGGATCTTGCAAATCAGTTCGAAGAGAATGACAAAAGTTTGCAAAAAATGCTGCTTGAGCCATGTGAGATATTGACTGTAGAAAATAGATAGAACATGGGATTAAGTCTTGTTGACAAGAAATAACATTGATAACCTGTTTATATAAGGACATTACAAACTTAGCAATTGGTATTTTTTTATGTTATTTATTATTCTATTATAATTGTAAAACCGTAATAACAAATTTATCGACTTACTATAAACATGACTCTAATACTAAATGTGCAGACTTAGAATCACTAATTTAAGCCCAAACTTGAATTTGGGACCTCACCATTGCAACGGAAAATGCGGGTTTTTTTCATACAATTCCTGCCATACTTCTTTTTTGCTTCTTGGCGCATGTTAATTTTCACTCTCCGCCATCTTACATTAAGGGCTCTATCTTTGTAATGCTCTTTCTTGACTTGATAAACATGGTGTATGTAAATGAATTTTAGACAAACATTGTGAAACAAAACTAGTCTTTTGGGCTAGATGCAATAGCCATTTTGATGATTAGGTCCAAGAGAAAGATTGCCTTTGATATCTGTGGAAGGCCCTCTTTGCCATTTGGTCCCAGTCCTTTCTAGAAATTTTAAAGATTACCGTTGAGTGCTTAGTGAGTTATCATCTTTTATCTTTGATATTGAATCCCTTGTAATAATTGTTGATTTGCTCCTTCAATTGTCGGCACTTGTATTTGTGACCCGGTTTAATGCTCTCACATTTCTGAACTTAAAACATAAAATTTAGGTGTTGAGCAAACCTTTAATAACACAGTATTTGGTGAAAAGACTGTCAAGTTAATCATATTATGTATAGTATATAAGTTTGAAAAAGGTTTGTGTATTACCCCAGTCAGTCACATGTTGACGGACTATTCCCAATGAAGTATCAATTAATACCTTGATATTCGATATAATTTTTGAAAAAGTATTAGTGAGTAACCTTCCTGTCAATCTGTCATATATTAGTATATTACATAATTTTACTGAAAATATCTTCAAAGAAAGTACTTCAAACAAATTAACTTGATACTTTCATTTGTAAATCTTAAGTGAGTTTATCAATACTCACAATACCAATCAAGGGCCATTAAATAGTCAGCTACATTGTCTTTCTAACCAACAAAAATAGCAAGAGTTGGTATTAGATGTATGATCAAGTTTTACTTGCTCAAAAGTATCTACAAATTTTGTGTTCTAATCTGTGGCACAGTATGGTTAGATAACCTATCATATTCTATGCAGAATTTCCCAGAGCACGGTCATGTAAGACTTCCATCAACAGCCTCACCTGCACCTACGACATCACAAAGCACTCAACCATGGCTAAACTCCGGACAAGCAAGGCCTGGCATGCCACATCCATCATTTAGACCACCAATGAACTCACAATCATTACAACAAAGACCCCACCTACCATCTCAACAACAAACTACAATCTCAACACCCACACAACCACCTCAAACAATTTCCTCTCTACAGCCACAATCATCGTCGTTATCGCAGCAGCCACAAGAGCAGTACTCATTACCACCATCACGAGTACCACACACTTTGACCCCCCATCAACAACAGTTGGCTAGGAACCGTGGACTGGGGAACCAAAGACCGTTCAGTCAAACTGTTGCACAGCCTACTAGTCCAGCTCCACCACCACCTACATTTAACAGACCACCAGCTGTTGTGGAGGCTACCGAGACTTGTAACAGAATTATAAGCAAGAGAAGTATCCAGGAGATAGTTTCTCAGGTAAACACTTTATTTCTTATATAATAATTTTTTTTGTTTAAAATAAATGTGTAATTTTGTGTATAACTTTTAAAAATGCTGACCATTCTTTTGAACTTTTGATGAGCAGATTGATCCATCAGAAAGATTAGATCCTGAAGTGGAAGACATTCTTGTTGATATTGCTGACGAGTTTGTGGAATCTGTGAGTTCCATTCTCTTTTAAATTTAGGAGTATTAAACTTTTGCAGTTACAGTTTATTGTGGGCTAGAATAAGATTGTGAGGTTTTACTATTTGATTAGCCTCTTCTGTCCGGCGTTCTTGTGACAGGTTACAACGTTTGCTTGCTCGTTGGCCAAGCATCGTAAATCAAACACACTGGAGTCCAAAGATGTTCTGCTCCATTTAGGTCGGTCCTAAAGAGTTTATCCTAAATATGTTCACATTATTTAAAATTCTGATATTTATTATAAGCGAACATTGGTTTTCTCTCAGAAAGAAACTGGAACATGAGTCTTCCTGGGTTTGGTGGAGATGAAATTAAGTGCTACAAGAAACCAGTAAGACCTAAGATTAAGTCCATTTAGTATTGATTATTGAATATGAAATCCTTTTTATTAAAAAAAAATATATATAAGTTTGATTTTTTTGTGTGTTGGTTTCAGTTTGGTAATGATGCTCACAGAGAGCGATTGGCTGCGGTATGTACATTTGCTCTAGGTTGTATAGTCTTGTGACCACTAGCAATTATTTGATACAACAAAAGGAAGTTAATTTGATTTATCTTTATTGATTGTTACATTGTAGATAAAGAGGTCAGTTGCTACTGCTGAAGTATCTAACACAAAGACTTCGGGTGGACCGGCTGGTGGTGGTGGTGGTGTTGGCGGCAGCGGTGCTAAAGGTCATCCAGCAAAAGCTGCACCTGGTCTTGTTATTGGTTCCCCAAACCCCAAAGGATCGTAAAGCCTCATAAATTGTGACTGATCACTTAGGCTCCTTGTTCTTACTGTAGTGGCTTGTGGATTTTCTAGCATTTTCTAGCATATCGCGCTTAGTTTTGCCTCTTGTTTAATAACTGCGAATAACAAATTTTTGGAAAATAGGTTGATGCAAGAGTCCAGCTGAGCTAATATTAATATATATTTATATAGATGCGTTAGAATTGTTAGTATCTGGTCGGTGTTTAGCAAAACACGAGTTTGATTTGGTTCTCTTCAATCAATCATGATAATCCGATACAACTATCATTTGATCTTATTGGCTCACATATAGATTTAGACGCATGTGTGATCTCCCTGAATGTTATGAATCAAATCATTATGTTATATGCTTAGTTTTTTGGATGAATCATAGAATTATTAACTGAAATAAAAAATTGGACACTATTATGACAATCCTCCTACATCTTTTGCATATTTATCCTTCAATTTATATAAAAATATGACATGTGTATTTCACTCATTATCTCCCTTTATCTAACCCGGTGTTTCCACTTGTTAGAATCCTATATAAGTAAGGATATTAGTATAAGCTAAAGTAGGAAAAAATATCATTTATTTATTTATTATTTATTTATTATTAATTTATTTATTTTAATATCTTAGCAGTTGATTTGCGCATTTGGCAGCTCAATGGGACGTGTTTTTATTTGAGTTCAATTTTAACACAAAATACAAGTTTTCATATCTTAAGTTTTTGTACCTCATTCTTCTAAAAAATTGAAAATCTGTGTCGATACAACTCAAGAAATTGTTTGGCTGCTAGATGTATACCAAAGTAGTAAAGTATATCCTTTTATTCATCTAACAACAACAACAACAGACCCAATCCCGCATAGGCAGGGTATGGGGGAGGTAAAATGTAGACAGATCATACCCCTACCCCCGGGTAAACCCGTGTGTAGAGGCTGCTTCCAACGAGACCTCCGGCAAGTGCATGTGTGCTAGTGCGAAAGGATAGAGATATCATACTACAAAAACAATATGCAAAGCGTAGTAAAAAGGGAAAGCAAACAAACAAGCAAACAAGCAAACAGGCATACAGAGGAAAGAACCACACACGCACGAAAAAAAGCGCCAAGCGAAATAAAACCAAAGCCGGGCACACAAAAGCAGACCAACAAAAGGGGAGCACGAGCAAAGCGAGAGAAGCACACGAGGCATAAAGCTAATGCAAAAAACACGTAGCACAAAAAAAAAACCAAACACAGGGAGCAAGACAAAGCAGGCAACCTAAGGGAACAACAACAGAGCAACGCAAACCACGCACGGGGCCTAAGACTACGGCAAAGAAAAAAAACAAAAAGATGCCACAAAACAAAACCATGAAGGGCAAAAGGGGACACCTAAAAGCCAAGCACCTAGCACCACTACCCGCAAATCCTAATTGTCCCTCCACCCTTCCTATCTGAGATCATGTCCTCGGTCAAACTAAGCTCCATCATGTCAAGCTTAAGTCTATCCTCCCACCTGATATTGGGTCTGCCTCTCCTTCTCACGCCATCTACATCTAGCGCTTCGACCCTTCTAACTGGCGCAGACTGTGGCCTCCTCTTGACATGTCCGAACCACCTCAACCTCCCTTCTCTCATTTTCGAAACAATAATCCCGACCTCAAGTTTAGCTCTGAAAACTCCGTTCGGGATCATGTCAAGCAAGGTTTTACCACAAGTCCATCTTAGCATCCTCAGTTCTGCCACCTCAACCCTGTTAGCATGTGCCTTTAATATGGACCAACATTCAGAGCCGTACAAGATAGCCGGTCTAATCGCCACCTTATAGAATTTTCCCTTTAACTTAGATGGGATTATCGCTGCACTTTCAAAGTTTTGAAGACTAAACCTGCAATTTGGCCCAAACCACAAGGACCAAAAATGCAATTAAATCTTCTTTTTGGGTTAAATACTTAAAATGTAAAGATCGACTACACTACTACTAAAAATCACTGTTTTAAAAGGCTCGCAAAGGTTTCGCAATGGCCTCGCAAAGGCGTGAGGCTTGGTAATGCCGTCATGCCATGCCGCCACGCCGCCTTATAGCACATGTTTTCGTAAACTCGATATATATGAATTATGATATAAATATATAAGTATTTTCATACTTTCTGCAGCCTTATGCCACGTCTTATAAACGCTAAAGCTTCACCTTAGCCGTAAAGACGTGAGGCTTAATCACGCCGCCATCCCATAGTAAACTATTATCTTTTGATGGAAAGATACAAAATTTTGTGACTAGTCCCACATTATATTTGATATTTGCCACATATTTTAAGAACATTCGTTTTAAATCTTTTATTTTTTTTATCTTATTTGTAATAAGAAATAATAATATTAAATGTAATATTAATTTACCAAATGGCCCACTTTATTATATAGTAATATTAAATAATTGTCTATTTTCAATTACATTTTACAAAACAAACAATATTAATAATATTATTCAATTACTTTTTTTTCAATCTATATCAAATCCAAATAGCCAAATGGGCCCTAATCTTGTTTAAATTTACCGTATTACCTTAATTAAAATTGCTGTTTACAAATTATATGAAAGCATGTTAATTGCTAAATAGTAAAACTTTCATTTTTTTTTTACTTTTGCAGTAATAGATGCAATTTTTTTTAAACTATATGATTTTTGGCGGTGAACAATAATTTTTAATAGAAAGAGTACCAAACTAAAGTTATTAGTTTAAACTAACTTGTACAGAGTAATACATATTTGAGATCAATCGCTTATGAAAGAAATATGTACTATCTATAATGTATTTAAGGCGTTTATATTTAAACTATAAGTCTTAAAATTTATAAATCTACACAACTTGTTACATTTAGTAATTTTTAAAATCAAACTTTAAAATCCACTATTTACACATTACTTAGGTTGTGTTTCTTTTTCCCCTTAACTAAGGGAGTGACTTCACATAATATTTAATAATATTTCTTTTTAAGCAGGACCCACTAATATTCTTTTATTTCCTTTATATACACAAGCCAAAAAATAATAACATCTCCCCATTAAGATGCTAATATAGATGTGGACCCCATTATTCCTTCCCCATATGAAAAAAAAACCGCCCCTTAGTAGCATTATATTAGATGTTACAATGATAAGAATAACTCTTATAATAAATTTAAGAGGAAATTCCCTAAATAGGCCAAAAACTCAACCATAGTCCTTTATATGGTCACTTTCATGTGCTTTTTCCCATTTTGGCCATGCTCGATTGCTCAACTCCACTAGTTTTATGCCATGTGACCACCCACTTGTACCTTTTAATTAAAAGTACATGGCCCACCAAATCTGAACCAAATCTTAGTTACTGTACACCCTTTTTGTCTTTTAATAAAAGTCAGTGCTCGACTAACGGCGCTCGACTTGCGGCTACTCAACTTAGTCAGTACTTTTTGCATGGGAAACGTAAAAAGAAGCCTGGGAAAAGTACACTCAATCTTTTGTTTAGATTATGTGTACTTTAATTTTAAATTATTTTTTTACTATTGTTTTTTATTTTTTAATTTTGTTTTTATAAAAAATTAAAAAAAAACCACACACACACGAAACACATACAAACACACACAAACACAAGCACACTTCAGATATGTGCTCGATCATCGGCTAATCAACTGGGTCCTTTACACACAAGGCAAACACAACCCAGAAACACACGTGAGTGCTCGATCCGTGCTCGATCATGGCTGTTAGACAAGTAAGTGTTTTTGTTTATTATTTTGATTATTTTGTGTTTAGGGTTTGCTTATTCTAGGTTACATTGTGGTTATGTTTCTAGGGTTTGCTTATTACGGGTTTGATTTGGTTTTAAATTGCTAGTTGATGGTCACTAGTGCTTATTTCGTCACGTGTTAAAAATATATTTTGGGGGAATGTTTTCGCAAAGATTATAAAGGTTTTTAGGTTTCGTTTGTGCTTATTACGGTTTTGATTTTGTTTGTTAGGGCTTTTTTTAAGGTTCATTAGTGCTGACTAAGTTTCAAAAGTTCTTTTTAAGGAAAACTTATCTTTTGCTACAAGCATGATCAAAATCATTGATTTTTATCATACTAAACTAAACAGATCATATATTTTTACATTGGTATGAATCAATACACTAAAAAGCTTAATAAGAACAAGAATTTCCATCAAAAAGATCATATTTTTTCACATGGGTATGAATCATTTCAAAAAAATAAAAAAAGAATTTCTAAATTTCTAAACATAGCAGATCACATTTTTTTTGGGGGGTTTGCTTTTGCCCTTTGTAATCTGCTTATTTGTAATGTCTTACTGTCTTAATTGTAAATATAAATTCCCCTTTCAAATTTTTTTGGTGTATAGGTGTATTCTGCCAAGGTTAGTACGAGAACGAAGTTACATTTCCTGAAAACAATAAAGCAAAAGTTGAGCTCGAACCCAGATTATGGTGAGCGTCTTAACCTTTTTAAGAGCATAGTTTTTGGCCAATGGTTAAACTTAAAATCCTATGACCATGAAAATCACTTGCTGCATTATTTACTGCAACATCAACGACAAGTGAAAAATCATGATATAAATACTCCACTGTATTTCGATATTGGGCAAAAAGTTTTACAATTTGGTCGGCAGGAAATGTGCTTGATATCACGATTTAGATTTGGTGACATTTCCATGGGTCATTTAAAGGGTCGTGAATCTGCTTTTGCTAAGCGTATGTTACTTTTTCTTAAAGAAAGGCGACATGCCAAAATAACTAACATAAAGACCGAGCAGCTTTTACTGATTCTCAATGATCCCTACGAGTTTTCTGAGCTTTCGAATGATGATGTTGTACGCCTTTGCCTTTTGATAATTTTAGAGAACATTTTCATGGGCAAACAGGAAAGAACTGTCATTCCCGACGAGATTCTGTGTTTAGTAGATGACTTGTATGCTTGGAATTCATTTCCATGGGGCGAGTATATTTGGGTTGAGTTTCACCACAGGGTATACAATGTGGCTTTGAAGGTTAGAGACAGACACTTGTCTGAAATTGCTACCAAGGGAAAAGAATACACCGCCACATATACTCTCTGTGGATTTGAGTTTGCTCTCAAGGTTAGTATAATTATGATAATGAGTATTTAAATAGTTTAGCACTAATAAGCTGATGTTTATAACTTTGTATTGTATAATTTTCACAGATTTGGCTTTTGGAAACCCTCCCCAATTCTACAAACTGGTGGTTTAAAGATGATAGTGTGATCCCTAGAGCACTTGCATGGGATGATGGACACAAGTTTGACAAGACAGATTATGATATTCTTTTCTCTGGTAATCATATTGTTCGCCTCCTGCCTACAGGTGATAATATACGCTTTTACAAGAATTCAATATGATTATTATATTATTTTTTAAAGCATGGGTTAGTGGATAATAATTTTTTATACACAGATGTTGAAAAGAATAAGCTTTGGTGGATTTCAAGTATAGACTACATCAGGAAGTTTAAACCACCAGGGTCTTTGAATGATGAACCACATAGTCCAGCCCACGATACACCACATACTCCAGCCAACGATACCACAACAGCTAGTACATCAGCTCAATGGGGTGAAGATGACAGTACGCAAAAGATCTGCTGTTGTGAGTACTGAAGTTCATCGATCGACACATATCCGTACAGAGGTGCGTAGGTATGTGGATGAAGTCATGCCTCATATTGATGCACAGATGCCATCTAGCGTAAGCCTTGCTGGTCAAGTGTATAGTATGCAACAGCATATTCATGGACTTCGTGAAATGCTCAAACAATTGAAGCCAGATGGTGTTAGTGAATTGCCGAATATGGATGACATGCCTCCTAGATCAACCCTAGTATCTCAGATGGATAGTATGCAAAAGCAGATTGTTGGACTGCAAAAGTTTATCCTGAATTTCAAGACTGATGGTGTTAGCGAGCAGATTGGTGATCTACCCGACATTGCAGCAGCGTCCGTTGAAAAGGTTTTATTACTTTTTAACCCTTTGAAACATTTATTTCTTTTATTATATATGTTTTATATAAAATTATTGGTGGTTGACTTGTGAGTAACACATTAGGATATGTATTTATGTCATTAGTACACTAGCATTTATGACACTAGTGAGAGTGTAGTATTTAAAGACTTCTTTAGTTCATTATTATGACACTACTTGTTACTCAACTCATTTCCACCTCCCCATTATTTCACTTAAGTTCTAATTTCCTTTTTTGTAAACAAATATCTGACAACATACCTTTTGAAATCAAATGCAAATCATTAACAAACTTCCTGCCAAATCTTTACTTCAGTTTAGAACCATTTCAAAGACATGGAAGTCTGTTATTGACAGCTCCAACTTCCTTGTCGGTTTCGGTGTTCGCCTGTGTCAGCCGTGTTCATTCCTTGTAGGGTATAAGAAGGATTTTGTTGAGACAAAATTTATATTTATTATTGACCAAAATGGTAATTTGTCCCAACAACGTAGCTTTCTTCTAACTCTTCCTCACGTAATTCGCCATACAAATCTAAGATATTTGAATCTTATCCCAATTGGCAACTCTCACGGTTTGATATGTTTTTCTGATGCTTTTAAGATGGATGTTCTTTGGAACCCATCAATAAGAAAATCAGTTGCTATAGTACTCCCTGTTTGGTCAAGTCAATATGAGTCTCATAAAGTTGCAGTGGGTTTTGGTGTGAATCCTGACACTTTTGACCCTACCATTCTAAGGATTTCCTATCCGGTTCATGGACATGGACCGTTGAATGTTTTAGTATTTACATTGAGCTCCCAGCGATGGACAAAATTAGAAAACGAACATCTTCCTCGTCAATCAATCTGACTTAAACGGTCAAGTCAGGTGGTTATTGGTAATTTTATATATTGGGCGGCTTCTGAAAGGATTTTTGGTGTTGATGGTGTTACTTCTCATAAACGTTATATGATTATGTCCTTTGATTTGGTTAACTATAAATTTTCTGTCATAGATATACCTGACAACTTACAAGTTCGGCTTCCCGTACCTTTCTATATTTTAAACCTAAGAGAGTCTCTTGTTATTTTTGGGAACATGATAGGGGATGAGTGGCACACGTTCTATATATGGGAGCTAACATTGGGTCCTTTTAACCAACTACAATCCGTTAAAACACTATTTAACATTTTCACTCCCCAGTTATTAAAATTACTTGGATTTACGAATAGCGGATATCCGGTTTGAAGCTGATAAGCCCTATCAAATGGATCACACACTTGAAGTCTTCCAAGTTTGGTCACAAGAACTTATTAATCTTGGTGTCGAAGCACTTATTCATGAGCTCCTTCAACGAATCACTTCTTCTGCTTACTCATCCAGATTGTTCTGTATATTAGTATATCCAGATAGACTTTAGTATGGTTGTTAGATAGTTGTTCTGTGTTAAGATAGTTGTTTGTAAGACTGTGTTGTTTGTAAGTTTCTGTAAGTGTTATGTATAGTAGAACTAATTTAACTTATCTGCTTTTTTCTTTGTGTGTTTTTGTTTGTTTTTTGTTTCTTTATTTAGTCACCTTAATTAGTAAACCAATTATTTAACATTACTGTATTTTACAGACATCATCTAAAAATGAAGAGAATATGGATGTGCATCGTGATTCAAAGGTTTGTTGTTTACGATAGTATTTGTATCATATAATATATGGTTTGCGTATGTTGATTGCTTTCAAGAATAGATATATTTTTTGTTCTTTTTTGTAGTCAACTGGCATGAATTTTACCGATGTTGGAGATTTGCAGGAAGATTTGTCCACACAAGAGGTTCAAGAAGTAATAGGCAACCTCTTTGGCTCACCTCCGACAGATTGTCAGGTAATATATAACATGTTATTTTGTTTATTTTATGAGTTAATGCATACCTAAGATTTTCCCTTTTAACACGCTCATTTTATCAGGATGATAAACAATTTGAATTATAACCTACTCACTCGTCAAGCAATGTTAACTGTTTTTAGGATGTTCCTGTGATGAATGATGATCAACATGTTCCAATGAAGGAAGAAGTGATAAATGATCAACAATACCCAGAGTCTCCTTTTAATGCGGTAAATATAGTTGAACAGGTTAATTTAAGGGTAAAAGCCATAAAATAACAACGTACTTTTCAAATTTTGCCGACTTGAAACACTTACTTTTTTATTATCTTAGTTCACCAACGAACTTTCAAAATTTGTTTCGAATTCACCCATATGACCAGTTTATATTAAAATAATAACTGAAATAACTATATTACCCTATTATTCTTTAAAATTTGTTCTGACTTCACCAACAAACTTTCAAAATTTGTTTTGACTTCACCCATATGCGAGGGTAATATAGTCATTTCAGATATTATTTAATATAAACTGGTCATATGGGTGATTCAAACAAATTTTGAAAGTTCATAGCAACTAAGGTAATAAAAAAATAAGTGTTTCAATTCGGCAAAATTTGAAAAGTACGTTGTTATTTTATGGCTTTTACCCTTAATTTAATCATTTTATAAACCAATATGCACATTCAATCAATTTTAACTCTTTTTTCAGGACTTGTTGTCTTTTGATGATGAGCAACATGTGCCCGTGATGAATGATGAGATAAATGTGGCAGTGAAGGTACGAGACCCTGATCAAGATGTTCCGATGAAGGGCCTAAAGAGTGAGCAAAAGTTAGAGTCTGCTATCAGCGAGGTAATACACGATAAACATGTAATCTAATTAAAATATAACTGTCATGGACATTCACGCAATTCGACTGTTATTCCTTTTCAGTCCGGTAAACCCATTCCAGTGAAGGTAGGAGACACCGAGGAAGATGTTCCTATGAACTGCATGACGACTGAGCAAATGTTAGAGTCTGATTTCAGTCCGGTAAATACACGCTAAACATGTAATCTAATTAAAATTTAACCGTCATGGACATTCATGCAATTCGACTTTTATTCTTTTTTCAGGTAATTACCAGCCCTGTTAATGTCATGGGTTTTCAGAATTTCAACTGTGATGAAAATAAGGTCACAACTGTACGAGTCCCTTTTCAACGGGAAAAGAAGTTGAGCAAGGTCTTCCATTCCCCATATATGCAGCAGCCAGAAACTACTACAAGAGTTTTAAGAAAGCATCAAAAGAGACATGTTAAACTTGATATTCCCAAGGTCATTGGACCTAATGGGAAAGAAATCTCACTCCGACCTTGGAAAGAGGTATTTAGTATCATATTTTTGTTCTTCTTAATGTTAATTGCAATTATTTAGGTTATTTGTTTTTAATTTATTATTAAATATTTTGCATATGAAAATGCAGAGTCTCAAACGTAATGCTAACTCAACAAAGTATAGAGCCTTTGTCCACCCAATCATACAGTTGTGGATTGACAGTCAAAAGAATATTAAGAAAGAGGAGGACTAACAGTTATTTTGCTTCCCATGGGGCAGCAGAGGTACGACTGCTAATCTTCAATTCTGGGTAGGATTATTCGACAGGGACGCCAAGAGCACCGGTTGGCTATGTGATTCGGTATGTAATTATTACAACCCAATAATATATGTGTAGAGATATCAAGTTGATCATAGCTAATGTTTTTTTTTTATCTATTTTTAAATGACAGCATATTGGATTAAGGGTTGATTTAATAATGCATTTTAGACCTGCAAATGTTGATTAGGTCATGGTTAGCCCATTTTTTTGCTCCCAGATCATTGACGGGCGAATGCCGGTATACTATGCTGACGGGGTGACCGATGGTATCCTGTGGTTTCGTGAAGGTGTTGAAAAGGTGTGTATTTTAGTTCTCAGATTTTTGTAGAATTTAGGCTGTTTGGGATTTGCTTGTAGTTGTTAAGAGTTAAGAGTTAGAGCTTTTGTAGGTTTTAGGCTGTTTGGGATTTGCTTGTAGTTGTTAAGAGTTAAGACTTAAAGCTTTTGTAGTTTTTAGGCTGTTTGGGATTTGCTTGTATTTTTAAGGCTGTTTATGATTGGTTATCTTTACTACTTTTGTAGGTGTTTTTTCCCATTTGTCAACCTGATGTACACTGGTGCCTGGGTGAATTCTCTATTAGCACTGGTGTTATAACGCTGTACGATAGCCTTGGGAGCAGACATGTTGAAGACCGTCCTTGGTGGGTAAATATGATGCGACATTTTCAAACTCAACTACCCATTTATCTGGAAGAGAGTGAGGTGATGGCGAGGAATAATATAGATCCCAATTCCTACCCCGTTTCCTTTCGGTATGCAGAAAATGTCCCTAGACAAGGTGGGAGGTATGGGGATTGTGGTTTTTGGGTCATTATATTTCTATACAGGTTGGCTAATAACATTCCACTCAACTTCAAAGACCCAGTTCAAGATGCACTGGCATATCGTGAGCATTTGTCCGAATTTTTCTGGAAATACAAGATTCCAGTTCCTAAATCCTAAATGAATGGCCTGCTAAACATTTTAATTTGTGTGGCTTTGTGGTGAAAACTTAAAACATTTGGCTGTGGCATTTGTGCATTTGTGTAATTGGTGAAACTTAAAACATCTTGTCTTTAGGCATTAGTGAAACATCTCATTCCCTATGTATCTTGTTGTAGGATCGTGTATAATATGTTGTTTGATGATTCGGGTGGTCTTGGATGATGGAAATACATGTTAGCCATTTAGAGAGAGAAAAATAAGAGATGGGTGTTTTCTAGAGAGAGAAAATAACAATACAAATGAAAGGTTAGATTGAAAAGCACCACCCCTTCTAAGGATGGAAGGGGTATTTATAGTTACAAACAATACGCCCTCCTAACGGGCTGTGGATCAGGCATACAGTGGGTAAAGACCCGTCCTTCCTCCACGGTGTTGCTCTAAACTATTCTATGCTACTGACTAACTAATTATCTACTAAATAACGTAAACAACGACAAGTCTACGAGCTAACATATGCTAGACCATTATTGGGGTGACCGACACTTTAACATGGAATTTCCAATTCCTAACACTTGTAGATTATCTAAACAGTTCTATTCCGCATGTGTAATGGTTCAACAATTGTGTTGAAAACTTTATTTTTTTCTTCTTATTTCGATACATTACGTGTGGCGTTTACTCCTTTATAAAAACATTGAACAAGATCAAGATATGTGTTTTGGTAGATCTTTATCAAGCGTCTTTTAAGTGCAATGGTTAAAATTTTAATGTTGAAACTAGGGAATAAGATCTTGTATACAGTCGACTAGTATGTCGCTCGACCATTCGACTAGTAGTTGGGCAGATGGTATATTTAATGTGATATGGTAGATGATAATCACATATAAATATGACCCTATAGCATAGGGAATTCTCATCCAAACTTGTCTCAAACTTTTTAGTTGTCAAACTCGCCACCACTTAAACCAAATGGATTCGCCACTAAATAATGAATGGGAACAATTACTTGATATAGATGACTCTGATCTCCGACTATCCGCTACGACTCAGAACTTAGTCTCATATGGAAGCCCTAATGTTGATAAGTTTGTTAGGAAAATACCTGGTCCTGCAGGTAAAATTGCTGATATTCGGGGGGTGTGGATGATGGTTTGATGATGACACAGGAGTATATTAGGAAAGTTGCTTATGATGAGGGCGAGGATTACGATTTTAAAAGTGGGCCATGGGTTCGTGCGGTTGAGTTTATGCAAGTTGTTGGCGGGATATTGGTTGGTTGTTTTGCTGATATCAAAAATTTTTGCAAGAAAGGGAAAGTTTAGAAGGTTGTTGAGATAATTAAGTCATGTACTCCAAATGTGTTGGGTGATCTCACAGTAACAATGAAAGACGTTTCAGGTTTAATCTCGGGTACAATTCATCACAAAGTCTTTATGGATGAGAAGCTTGTAAAGGCGATTACTGTTGGGGCTGTTTTGATACTTCAAAATGTTTCAGTATTTTCTCCCAATGAATCTAGCAATTATCTTAACATTAAAATAAAAAATTTGGTTAAGGTTTTCCCCAATGATACACTTCTTGAAAATAGCAGTGGTGCTGGTGTTAGTGGAAGTTTAACTTGTGTTTAAGCAGTGGTGTTGCTTTATTTATTTTAATTTTTATGTACTTGTTTTAATGTTCTATCTTTTATTGATTTCCTACTGTAATTTGTACGATTTAATGTTTTAATGTTTATCGATCATCAAATTTAATTTGCATGTATTTTACTTTATGTCACTCAATTACAATGGAAAACGTACACCGTTGGTTGAGCATTTGACGGTCGAGCGCCGTCGGTTGAGCGTTGACTTTTTAAATGTGAATTAATATTGTATATTAAATTTTAACTAAATACACCTAACTAACAACATTTACTCCTAATTAAATTGCCTAACTACCATTTTCCATTTATTTATTAAACACATTAAACACACCTAATTATTTTCTTTTCCAAAGCAAAAAGTACCGATGGTCGAGCAGCCCCAGTCGAGCGTTGAATTTTTTAAAGTGAATTAATATAGGGTAGGTAGTATTAATGGTGTATATTTAATGTGATGTACTCCTAATTAAATACTGTAACTACCATTTCACATTTATTAAACACACATAATTATTTTCTTTTCCAATGCAAAAGCTACCGATGGTCGAGCAGCCCCCAGTCGAGCGCCGTCAGTCAAGCATTGACTTTTTAAATATGAATTAATATAGGGTAGGTGGTTTTTAATGTTTCTCAAAATATTAAACACATCTAACTAAATATTAAATTATATTCATTTTTCCAAGATAACATTTTCTTTTCCAATGCAATGAATTTCCCGCCAAATACTTCCCGCCCAAACTTCCCGCCAAATACTTCCCGCCCAAACTTCCCGCCAAATATTTCCCGCCAATATTTCCCGCTAAAATTTCCCGCCTAAAATAATATTATATATATATATATATATATATATATATATATATATATATATATATATATATATATATATATATATATATATATATATATATATAGAGAGAGAGAGAATATGTTAAGCTCAATTAATTGTAGCCAATTGGCTACAATTTTGTACTAAAAATGTGGGTCCTTGATTATTTTTGTGGGTCCTGATTCTTTTCTGTGGGTCCCTGAATCATTCTTTAGTGTAATTTTTATGAATGATTGTAGCCAATGGCTACAAAATTGTAGCCAATATCCCATATATATATATATATATATATATATATATATATATATATATATATATATATAAATTTGAGATCAAATAAGAACTTTTTTAAAGTTCTAAAAGTAAGAACCCAATAAATGATTGCCAAGTGGATTTTGTTTATTAAAAAACTGAAAATTAAATATATAATCAAAAGGGTAGTATAGGTATTTTACAAATTTTCATTTGCACTAACCCTACTTCACCTATGCATCCACGCCTCTTTTTTCATTTGTGAATTTTCAGATCTCACTTTTTTCTCTCAATCCCCACTTGAGCTTCTATCTTTCTTTCTCATTTATTTTTCTAACGACCATCTCAGTCCAAGTATGTAATATTTTTTTATATCCAATAAGGCAATAACCATCTCAGTCCGTTTCACATATGATAACTAGAAAAAGATCATTGTTATCCTAAACTCTACTTATTTATAACTAGAAAAAGATGGTTTTAAAAAACTTTAACCGAAACAACCCGTTTTATTTCTTTTGGTGATGATTTCGGTTATTGATCTTGATGGTCTTGGGTAAGTGTTTTTTTCTTATCTTTTTTTTTTTTTTTTTTTTTTTTTTTTTTTTTTTTTTTTTTTTGTGATATTTATCTTTCTTTTAAAAAGCTCAATGATGAATTTTGTTTTGATCTTTTAAGATTTGTTTTGAGACGAAGTTTGAGTATTAGATGATCAGTATTACCAGTTAGTGTTTTGATGATTACCGGTTAAGCCTTGACGAAGGCGACTAGATCTAACGGTGGCTTTAATATTGGGTTTCAATTAAGTAGTGGCGGGATTGGGTTCTTTGATGATTTTTCGGTTAGAGTTTTGACAAAAAAACACCTCCTGCGGGATTGGCTGCAACGGTGTCGAGTTTGATTTGTTATGGAGAGTTGTTGTACTAGTTGTTTTTTGGAGTTTTTGTTGTGATACAGTTGTGGTTAGATTAGATGTATCAATTGTTGTACAGGTCAATTTTTTTTTATGAGTTCTTGTTAGACTGAAATTGTTGTTGATGTTAACCATGAGTTTGACAATGTATCATGTTTTTTGAGATGTAATATATAATTTATTTATTTATTTTTATTTATTATTATTTTTTATTGTGTATCAAATGTATCTATTAATTTTATTGATGCATATTGTAGTGTATCAGTTTATTTCTGAAATATGTACTAAATGTATCTGTTTGAGATGTAATAAATATATCGGTGTATCAGTTGTGTATCAATCTTATGTTCTTCTATCGGTTTGTGTATCAGTTTTCTGGTTGACTATCAAAATAGAAAATGGTGGAAAAAAAACTTTCGTGAATTAGCATAAAAACTAGAAGAAAAAAAAAGTTTGACTGTATTTAATGTTGACCATATTTAGATTTGAATTCTCCAAAATACCCTTAAAACTCTATTTAATGTAACACATTAATGCTTAATCACATCTAACACAAAATAATAGATCCAACGGTGTAAATTAGTTTTTACTTTTACAACTTTAAAAAATCTCTCACATTAACCTTCCCCTATATATATATATATATATATATATATATATATATATATATATATATATATATATATATATATATATATATATATATATATATATATATATATATATATACTAGTGGCAAAACCCGTCCGATGGACGGGTATGACTTGTGGTTTTTATTTTTAGGATTTAGTAGAACAAATATATACTAAAAGGTAATTAAAAGTTAAATGAAATGGTTAAGATCTATAATTGATGTTATCATAATCCATTAAACGGCTAAAACCAGGTAAGTACTTTGATTTGTGGTTTTTATTTTTAGGATTTAGTAGAACAAATATATAGTAAAAAGTTATTAAAAGTTAAATTAAACGGTTAAGAACTATAATTGATGTTACCATAATCCATAAAACGGCTAAAAAGAGGTAACTACTTTATAACATTTTGTTCTAAACAATATCAATCATGAACATCTTTTACATAGTCAATATTAAAAATGTGGGTAAATAAAGGTATTAATCAAATCCACTCTACACAAATGCTACTTATATATCCTTGTACGTAACTTTTTCAAAATCACTAAGCACCAAACACATCAATTCATGATGTGTTTATATTATTTGTAGACTATACTATAGTAAAAGTGAACATGGAGGTTGTGTAGAGTAGTGATAATGTTCCGAGTCAAAAAAATTTATCAAGATGGTGAGTTTTTAATGTGTATTTAAATTTATGGCCCAGGGCAAAAGTTTAATGTGTATTGCAAAAACAGACGAAACTGTGCAAAAACGGAAGAAAATGTGTAAAAACGGACGAAACTGTGCAAAAACATACGAAAACGTGCAAAGCGGGGAAAAGCGTGCAAAAAGCAGGAAACGTGCAAAGGACGAAATCGTGCAAAAGCAGACAACGTGTAAAAACGAGAAAAATGGTAAAACGGACGAAACTGTGCAAAACAGACTAAACGTGCAGAAGACGAAAACGTGAAAAACGGCTGAAAACGTGTAAAAACATGACGAAAACCGTGTAGAACGACGAAAACGTGTAAACGAGGCGAAAAGGACTAACGGTGCAATAATATAATACGGTCGTTAAAAGCAGGCGAAAAGGACTAACGGTGCAATAAAAAAATTAACGGTCGAACTTTTTTTTTCTGGGCATCGAACTTTTTTTCTTTCGGGCATCAAACTTTTTTTTCCTATTGTAGCACTTTGAACTTTGCCTAATTTTCCTTTTGTGACACAAAATCAAACTTCGATGCCCAGAAAAGGAAAATTAGGCAAGTTCAGTGCTACAATAGGAAAAAAAAAAGTTCGATGCCCAGAAAAGGAAAACGTGGCAACTTTTGATGCCTAAATTTATCATTTTCCCAAAACTAAACATCAAATATGTGAAATCAAACACTTACGAAATCGAAAGAAGTCGTTGATGAGGATGAAACTCCTCAAATTTTAAGTTTAAGGAAAAGAACAAGATGAGAATGTGATGATTGGAGACAAGTCCATAGGACTATTTATATAGAAAGACAAGACCAGAAACATGACATCGATTAAGGGTCGAGGTAACATGGAATCGTTTTCGATTAGAGAATCGAGATCCATTGTGCCATACTTGAAGGTGGTCATTAATTATGGACATATTCTTGTAAGAACCGGTAAAAAATCATGACGGGTGAGGGCAATTGCAAGCGGCATGTGCGCACATTTGTTCATGGTTTAATTAAAAGATCAGTCTCGAACCGTTTTCAGTCTTTTCTGTTGCACCTTTTTCGATTAGGGGGGAACTCTTACCTTATGCATCGAGTTCCTTTTCAATTTTCTTAGCTCTCCATTCATCGACTTCTTGATCAGCTTGCTCAAATCGCTCACGTTCCTATCAAGTCACCAAAAACTTAGTATGCTAAAGTATCAGTATCTAAACGTTCATAGGCTTGAGCCTCGACATGACTCATTCATAAAGTGTCACTGACATTGATCCATGTAAATAAAAAACTTAAGACGGGTGGGCTTGCTGCCAACGGCCATAGAGGCGGCAAAAAACGCTTAAACATGATACTATAACCAAGAGATGACTCCCACCCTTCGCTTCAACTGATCCAAAACAAACTTTTGCCTTTTTGACACTCGCAGGAAATTGGTTACTGTTTTCGCCATGGTCGGAGAAATCAACATTATCTGTTACGGTTAATTGTTAAAACAAATATAGGCATCTAATAGAGGTGAAAAATGGGCAGTTTGAGAACATGTTAAAATATGTATTTTTGTTTACTAAGTTAGAAAGGAATTGCTTGTTTACTTGCTTAATCTGCTTATTTTGACAATAGATAAGCAATTTTGCTGTTGTTTATCCTAGTCCCCCTTATAATCAGTTTCACTATACAAAACAGCATGATCTTATTATTTTCAGCGACTTAAAACACAAAAATGATTTAATGTTCGCTTCCAAAATGCATTGCCAAACACTCCCTTAGTTTTATACTTAGCACTCGTGTCGGTTTCCAACGTAAGAGTTTCAAAGTCCGAATTTTTATTTTACAAAACGTTCCAAAATAAAAACTCAAAAAGTATCCATTGTATACCTGTAACTCCTAAAAAGTCTAATGTTGGCACTGCTAGCTAATCTACCTACTCTTGCGTATTGTTTGAATTACACAGCCTGGAATCAACGAAAGACTTTAAAAATAAGACATAAGCTGAAAAATAAAGCAAAAGGCTTGGCTTATGAAATCGAAACTCATAGAATGTACTACACCGAATAAATACGTAAGGAATTGATTGAAGCTCACTTCCAGTTATTAGCAACAATGTCAGCCAAATCAACCAATGTAAGCCAAATCGACCACCCTTTGTGAGTAACCCCAAATATTAGTTATTCATATTATTGCTAATATTACAAAAAGTGTCATAATATATAAATCAAATGTTCATATTATTGCTAAGATATTAAACATAAATAATATGAATAATATGATTGTGTGTACCAAATATCTCGTTCGACCCATTAAGGACCCTACTAAGGAAAACCGAGTGACACCTACAATCGGGGAAGATAGCTTATAAGTAGCATATGTTAGATGTATTCCCTGAATCCTGATGTTTTAAGACAACTTATATATTTTCTTTCTTTGACTGTACATTACAAATTTAAAAGACATTCTCATTGTGATGTTACCTCGTGTATATAGCCAAAAAAATACTCCTTTCTATGGTCATTTCCAGCAGTCTCGCTATTATGTTTAATATCTTCATACATCTTCAATGAATCTTCAGAGAATTTAGTCAAACGATCAAGAACCTTAGTCAAACTTGAATGAACTATGCTTAAATTCAACCCCAAAACATCATCATTCTTCATCTCCTGTCCATTTTCAAGTTCTGCATCATAAAGCAGACGAACATTTGATAACAAGTCTTTAATGGTGTCGCTTAGTTTGCTGAGAAGCTGATTTTGAATCCCAGGTGACCAATCCCGACAAATAACAAATATTGGTGGGGCCACAGCTCTCCGAGGACAGAAAGCTCGCCTGCCTTTGGCCCGTTCCTTAGGTAGAATGATACAGTTTTGGAGCCAACTGTTGATTGATTCGACATATAAAGTATAGCATTTGACCAAATCTGAAAAACTTGAACCAAAGTATTCTATCTCATCTTTTGCAACTCAGTCCAAAATCGGTTCTTGGTTTTCGCGCCGTGTTGACTCTTGGTTCTTGAAATGTTTGAATGGTAAGCTAATGAGATTGTTATGTATTGAGTATGGTGGCATTCGAGCATGGACTTCCACATCTGTGAGTATCTGCATGGTTTAATCACATTTTACTTACAATTTTCGTTTCATCATTATAAGAGATGATATCTAAGGTTAAAGTCACTATACTTCCAAAAAACTATATTACTTATGTGTACGGTGTACTGCTGATGCTCCTTGATCCTTCAATAATGCTCCATCTTACATATTCAAATATAAATTGTAAGAAGGCACCCGCAACAACTAATAAGAACTGGAAAAACTATTGCTGGAAAACAAAGAACATTCACCTGCATTAGGAACAAAGTTAGATCCCGAGGGTTTGGTACCACAGTCTGGTATACTGCACCAGAGCTGGCCACATCAGCATCTGCACGGGCAGTCAAATATGCGCCCTCACATTCCTTGCTGACGCACACGTTTGGGTGCCTAACTGGCATTGTTGGTTCAACATTTTTCTTTTCTCATGACTTGAAGAGGATTCATGTACGCTCACATCTGTTTATGAACAACAGTATTTAATAAACAGTTTAAAAAATAGTGTTAAAAATACGACAAATGAACTACGTGAGAAACACCACAAACCTTCAGGTATGACTTTCCCTGTCTACGCATTTTCAGCATGCACATTACTACAGCCTAGCGAAGACAACTGGAAGTTGTTTTGCATACATTCATTAGCAACCGTCTCTTCAACTGTCAATTTATTCAAACCTGTAAGATCATGACAGCTAGAATGCTCATTACATGAAAACAAACTTCTAATCAAAACCAACAAATTGTAAAATGAAATTCAATAAGCGCACTGACCTCTTAGACGAAGAGACGGCAAGCCAGCATTTTCTGTAGCACCTCTGATACCCTTTCCAATTCTGAAGCTGACCATGTATGCCCACATCTGCCGCATAGCCACTGGGATAAACTAAACCAGCAATAAAAAAGGATATTCATTTTAAAAAGGATATTCACGCCTGAGCTGAAAAAAAGGATATTCATTTTAAGCCTAAGTACCTTGCCCATCTCAAAGAACGCAATAAAATCACCATGTGCCGCTTCTTAGACTTATCAAAAAGGTGACTCATACAGAATTTGTGATTGAGATAAGTTTCCAGTGTCAACGCATAATCTAATAGTCGGCTTATGTTGTCTTTGAAATTTACACAGGTTTGATATGCCTGCTCCTACACTCACGCCTGAGCTAAAAAAAAGGGTCTTCGTTTTAAGCCTAAGTACCTTGCCCATCTCCAAAAACGCAATAAAATACCATGTGCCGCTTCTTAGACCTATAAAAAAGGTGAGTCATACAGAATTTTTGTCTGGAAGTTTCATGTAGACTTAAATTAGATACAGACCAAAAAGTTATGCCAGATTTATAGTCACTAAGAGTGTCATGTAATAGATTGCAAAACTAAAGCTTAAAGAACAGTATGACGATACTTATTTAAAATTTGGACAAGAATGACGCACTTGCAATTTTCCAGCAGGAGACCAATTCTAAGACAACTTGGCAAACAAATGTATTGTGGCAACGTATTGGTGCTCTTAGCATGTATTCAAATGACGCAACTGCTGCTAATAGAGCTCCTTTATTCTCATTTGACAGAAACGGCAAAAGGTACAAACTTGTTCCTTTGAAACATGTAAATTTATATTCTATATAAATTAACATGAAAACTCATAATACTTCCAACTCCAAATAATTAAGCCCATCCGATGTATAATAATCTATAAAGGTCATGGTTACGGCGGTTTGGAGAATTAGTTTGTGAAAGCATATGATCGCTGCAAATATGTAACCATACAAAAGGTACCTGCGCAAAATAGGTTAGGCCAATCTCTCAGGGAATTTAAAAGGTTTGTGCAAACCATCTAATAATTATTAAGCCTTAGCAATCAAAATACATACCTTGAACTATATAAAGATGATGAAATTGGTAGTTTATGACTTTAATCTATCAAATTTTGTATATTGATTGTGGAGCAGATATAGGGCTACAATCACACAGGAAGCACAATAAAGAGGAAAAAAATCCAGCACAAATAGCAAATGTAAAAAAAATACAAACCAGATAGCAGAAAGTAGCAGCTTAAGTGTACTATGTCACAGCTGGATGTTTGAGTAACCGATGGTTCAGTCGGGCTTGAGTAAACACGCACAATGCCTATAGATAAGTAAATTAAAGAGAACGATGAAGTATCTTGACTTGTGGTATTCAAGGGTATCTCCTGCAGCCTTCAAAAATAATGGTGCAACTTCAAATACCTTAATCATCATATTAATTACTCGGGTTATGATCAAAATATTATAACTTCCTATATAAATGTAAATTTTAATGGGGTGTATTAACTAAAACTCTTGAAAAGTTCATACAATTGTGAGGGAAGTAAAGATGATATGCAAAAGTCTAATAGTTACCTCCAAAACAACTGCAAATTGTCCAACATGATTTATGGATGCTCCTTGAAGTCGTGTCTGTCAATAATTTGTATATGCTACTCCCTCAGGTCACATAAATATATATACATGATTCAGAAGAAGGGCTACAACTAAATTTTTTGCCATGATGTTATTATTCTCACGTCAAGTTTAGTAAAATTGATGGACCTCAGCAAATGAAATCGTATATATATGATATTTTAGATGTACCTTCACGTAACCAACCGAACTTCATTTAATCGTCTAGAACCTGTGATATGAAAACGATATAGAAAACTTACAGTTAAATAACCAAATCCTAGAATATTAACATGCAAGAAAACCCTAAATCAATAAGTTGATTGTAAGTAACACTTGAATTCGATCACCAATTTTAAAAACAACAAAAATAGAAAAAGTACCTTTGAATAATCAAATCCTGGAATATTAACATGCAAAAAACCCCTAAATCAATAAGTCGATGATAAGTAACACTTAGATTCAATCACCAATTTTAAAAATAACAAATAAAGAAAACGGACCTTTAAATAACCAAATCCTGGAATATTAACATGCAAAAAAACCCTGAATCAATAAGTTAATGATAAGTAAAACTTGAATTCATTGATAGAAAACATACCTTTGAATAACCAAATCCTCTCACATCAAAACCTAAAAAAAAATCACACAAATCAATTGGGTAACATAGAAACAAAGCTCCAATATAAACATGATCGATATCACCATTAGAAACCATATTTCTCAAACATGTTCTTCTGTGAATGAGGGACGAATGAAGGTTAGGGGTTTTTATTCTGAGAGGAAGAAAGTTTATTGTTTTTATGGGCTTAGAGTTTTTTTAAGGCAGATTCCAGTTGCATGGTTTATAGATATCTTAAAAGTATTGTTTTGGAACATAGAAATCAAAAAACAATTTAGTCTAGTGGAAAGTTGTTTACATAACTTAACAATGACCAAAGTTCGAATCCAATCCATGTCTTCTTTTTAATTAAACAATTTTAGTTTATTAATTAATTAATTATTAATAAAAACGAATTTTAAAATAAAAAATTAACAAATTAAAAACGAAATTTTAAAATTTCCAAAAATAAAATTGTACATGTATTAAAAAAATTCATTAAAAAAAATATAAAAAAATGTCACATAAATGATGACATGGAAAATAAAATTGTACATGTATTAAAAAAATTCATTAAAAAAAACAAAAAAAAATGCCACATAAATACATTGATGACATGGAAATATGACATGGCATTATGGGATGCCAAGTGGCATTTTATGTGGCATGCCTCCTCTTATATATAATGTATAGATATATATATATATATATATATATATATATATATATATATATATATATATATATATATATATATATATATATATATATATATATATATATATATATATATATATATATATATATATATATATATATATATATATATGTGGGAGGGTTATTGTGAGATCATCTTAAAATTCAAAAGTAAGACCCAACGGACCGTTGGATCATTGTATTTGTATTTAATGAGATTAATGTTTGATGAGTGGTATTTCAGTAAATAATTCACTTTTAAGGGTATTTTGGTCAAACCTTTATTAAGACGTTTTTTAATTGAAACATATTAATGAGGCCTTATATTTTGGTTCAACATTTATTGAGATATCCTTTTAACAAATTAATATATCATTTGATACACACGTCCTTAATATATTTACAGTAATTAATACACGGGTACATTAAAAATATATTTACATTAATAAATACGGGATCGATTTACTTATACATTAGGTACATTAAAATATTTTATAACAAATACACAATGGATCACCGAGAAATTGTACTTGATACATCGGGTACATTAAAATATATTTACATTAACAAATACATGAGACCATGAAAATACATCCACTGATACATAGTACATTAAAAATATATTTATTTTTACATTAATAAATTCACGATGAACAACCATGTAAATGTATTGATACATCAGGTACATATAATGATACATCGGATACATTAAAAATATATTTACATTAACAAATACATAAGGTACATAAAAAAATAATATTTACATTAAAAGATACATCATGTATATATAATGATACATGAGGTACATTAATGTATTTACATTAACAAAAACACTGGACAACATCTCATATACAAGACCTACATATTGTCCCAATACTGAAACACTAGGCCCAACTAAGTTTGACAAATTAACCATAAATATTTATTCTTTAATGCTTTTAATGTCCCATCTTCGCATAGCTTTGCTATCTCAATTGATTTATCTCCGGTCAACAGCGGCCATTATAACCTCATCAGATAGTAAAAAAAAAATAACTTACCATCAAAATCTAAGAAACCTATTCGATTACTGCATATCACTTTCTAACCTCACACAACCAAAAATCATAAACCCATAAACCACATAACCGGTGTACAACCTACCTATACCTAGTTCAACTTCTTTGTAAAAGCAAATCGCTTTAAAAAACAACTCGCCACATATAAGGTAGGACCTTGCGGAATTATCGAAGATCTACAGATTTGTCACCGGAAACTACCGTCAGGATCTGAAAAAACTTATATCCCCGGCTGGATATAACGTCACCACAGGTCGAAAAAAATAGTTGCCATCGAAACAACAAACCTGCGATTTGAAAAACTTATAACCCCGTCACACGAAAATAACCGTCACCAACATTTCTTGGTTGCGGCGGGTATGGTTGGAAATGGAAAAAGAAAAGAAAAATATATTGAAGGTGAAACCAGTTGTAGCTTTGTTGGGGTCGACATGTATGTTTCGGCTTTATTGGGGAGACGGTGTCAGGGTTGAAGATGGATGCCGGCATTTAGAGAGAGGGTGAGCTGAGAGAAAATGAATAATATGAAAGAGAGGATGATTTTTATTAGGGTTAAATGAGATCGTGTAATACCTATAATGACCTTTTGCTATATATTTAATTTTTTAGTTTTTTAAGTAATTAATTTCGCTTGGCCTCCTCTTATTGGTTCTTTCAATGATCTCATTTTTAGAACTTTAACAATGATCTCATTTGATCCAAAATCTATATGTATATACATACATACATATATATATATATATATATATATATATATATATATATATATATATATAGGGTAGGGTTAAAATGAAAAGTTTCTTATAATGAAAAGAATGAGAAGGCATGTGGAGGTGACATGTGTCACCTTTGCCACATCACCATGCCATGTGTCACCCCCACCCCCCCCCCAAGGAAAAAATTCCGCCAAAAAAAAAAAAAAAAATCCCCAAAATTTATCTGCACATCACAGTTATAAAATACTGCATCACAATCATAATTGTGATGCAGAATTATAACCTTAATGCACTAAAATTATGATTATGATGCAGTAATTTATAACCAGTGATGCACGTAACTTATAACCTTAATGCACTAATAAGTTTTGGTGCATCTTTATTATAAGTTACTGCATCATTCTATAAAAGGTGTAGATTGGGGAACACCTTGACCGGGTGCCTTTTGGCACCGTAAATTGTCCACCCACAAGGAATAGCTCCGGCAACTCTCCGGCCTAGTGGGGCACCAACTGGAGTGAGCACGAGCCAAGACTCGGACCCCTAAGCTCTTATTCCACAAAGTCTCTCATTATGCCCACGGTTTTGCGGAGGTGGGTACCTATATGAAGCAAATGCCAAGGATGGGACTTGAACTTGGGTCAATTGACTCAAGCACAAGTGCTCCAACCATTGGACTAATGCTCCATTGGTAAGTTACTGCATCATAGTTAATAGTTCAGTGCATCAACTATGATGCACTAAAATCAATGTTATAACCTTAAATGCACTAAAATCATGATTGTGATGCAGTAACTTTATAACTGAGATGCAGTCATTTATAACCTTAATGCACTAAAATCATAATTGTGATGCAGTAATTTATAACCTTAATGCACTAATAAGTTTTGGTGCATCTTTATTATAAGTTCTTGCATCAGTTAATAGTTAAGTGCATCAACTATGATGCACTAAAATCAAGGTTATAACCTTAATGCACTAAAATCATGATTGTGATGCAGTAACTTTATAACTGCGATGATTTATAACCTTGATGCACTAAATTCATAATTGTGATGCAGTAAAAAAATTTAGCGGGAAATTTTTGGCGGGAAAAAAAAATTTTTGCCCAAAAAAAAATTTTTTTTTGGAGGGAATTTTTTTTTTCGGTGCGGGGGGGGGGGGGTATGGTGATGTGGCAAAGGTGACACATGTCACCTCCACATGCCTTCTCATTCTTTTCATTATAAGAGCACAAGGTATGGGGTGTTATTCGTGAGCCATTGGTGAGCCATTGGTGTGCCAACCTTACCGGCCAACATGCCAAACTTGTGCCAAATGCCCTCTTTTGTGTTTTGAGTCACTCCACTAGCTCAAGCCAAATGCACCTTTTCTGTGTGTGTTTTTTTTATTGTGAGTGAGTGGTATATTTGGTGAGGTATTTTGCGGGGCCTACAGGTGATGTTAGTGGTGTGTTATGAGGGAGGGTTGTTTGAGTTATTGGTGTGTTATTGGGAGGTGTATGATGTGGCGCTGAGGTGGCATACCAATAACGTGTTATTGAGTCCTTGCATACCTTGTGCTCTAAGAAACTTTTCATAATAACTCAAACCTATATATATATAGAAACGTATTTCTCTATTTTTTTTACATAAAAAGATATACAACGAAATTCAAAAGAACAAACATACAAACTGTTATCATGAAGATGGCTGAATATGAAGCTTTTCCGTGTCCTTGTGGAGAAGGAAATGTAGTTTTGCGACAATCACATCAAAGTCACAGCCTTGGCCAACTATACTATGCATGTCCTTTATCGAAGGTGAACAATTATAAGTGTTTGTTATTTGTGTAATATATTAAGTATATGTTCTTAAAAATAATTTTGTCTATTCTTTAACAGCCTGGGACAGAAGATCATGGATGTAAATTTTTTTATGGGAAGAGGAACGTATCCGTCTACTTATCGGTTCTCCTGAAGCTTCATTGCCTTCAACTAATATGACAGGATCCTCCACACCACCAAGATATTCGCCAGGAACTTCAAAACCAATTTCTAGAAATGCAGGTTGCTCAAACTGCAAGTTGTTGACTAATAACATAAAAGTATTGGAGGCAACAATAGAAATGATGAATGATCCAGCAAACCACACATATCAATCAACTGCACTACTTCACGAGCTTTATAATGAATTGGGAAAATTATAGATCGAGTAGTTTGTATGGTTTAATATAGTAATATTATGTTTTATCACTTTGTAATATTTTTATCGCTTTGTAATATAATTTGTACGCTTTTAATTTTTTATCGCTTTGTAAGTATTTTACCTTTTTAAATGTTTATCGCTGCGTCAAAAATAACCAAGATGATAAAAAAAAAAGGAAAAAAAAAAAACGCATACGACAATATATTAAAAACACCTACATATATTAAATCTTAACTAAACACACCTAACTACATTTACCTATAATAAAGTTTTTAACTATCCTATTTAATGTGATATACTTCCAATTAAATAGTCTAACTACCATTTCCCATTCATTAAACACATTAATTAAACACACCTAATTATTTTCTTTTCCAAAGCAAAAAGGTACCGATGGTTGAGCAGCCCCCAGTCGAGCGCCGTCAGTCGAGCGTTGAATTTTTTTATTGTGAATTAATATAGGGTAGGTAGTATCAATGTTGTATATTTAATATGATGTACTCCTAATTAAATACTCTAACTACCATTTCCCATTTATTAAACACACATAATTATTTTCTTTTTCAAAGCAAAAAGGTACCGATGGTCGAGCATGGTCGAGCGTTGAATTTTTTATTGTGAATTAATATAGGTTAGATAATATTAATGTTGTATATTTAATGTGATGTACTCCTAATTAAATACTCTAACTACTATTTCATATTTATTAAACACACCTAATTTTTTTCTTTTCCAAAGCAAAAAGTACCGATGGTCGAGCAGCCCCCAGTCGAGCGCCGTCAGTCGAGCGTTGAATTTTTTAAAGTTAATATAGTATATATAAGTTGCCTTTTATTTTCATTGGAATATATAGTCAATCAATAAATATGAGTATTTCTAATAATAAATTTCATGTATATCTTGTTTTTGAAGATGGATCCAGTTACGGTGTTTCTCTAAGCAAAGATATTACATACGATGAGTTAGTTTCATTCGTTGAAAAAAAGTTCAAACTTAAAAACGCATACGTTTTAAGTTTTTCTTACAAAATACCACACGGGGCGGTCCACATAGTTGATGATGACGATGTAGCATTTTTCCTTAATGAAGTCTGTATACCGAAGGCTGCCTTACCGAAACTTTTAATTAAAATGGTTGTCAAAAACGTAAAGGTAAATCCATGCTCTTCCAACTCTTTAGATTTCGACCTTAATGATTCATTATTTCATGATGATTTTGAACCATATGCTTTTTACAATAATTCTCAAATACCACAAAATGAATTTATCAATACATCTCTATCAAAAAATGAACCTTTTGATATTGATTCTCAAATACAACAAAATGGATTTGTCAATACGTCTAATCTACAAAAAATTGAACCTTTTGATAATTTTGGGCCTACATTTCCTTCAAATGATCAATTCATACATAAATGGGAAACAAATACATTCGAGTATATGCCTTCCACCCACGATCCCCGATGCCTAATAATCAATATCCCGAATAACATAAGATCACAACAACAGCTCTTGTATCCTTTATACGGGTCGGAATATTATAACAAAAGTTTGCATGTATGAAATTGGTAAAAAGCTCTTCTGAGATGGGTATGAATTTAAGGTTAGAAAATCTGATAAAAAAGGTACGATGTAATTTGTATGCATAAGGGTTGCGAAAGGAAAATAGTGTCGTCTAAGATGAAAAATAGTGTTAAATGGCAATTAGGCAAAGTTTACGATGTCCACACTTGTCCCAAAACACAATTTTTTCCTAATCACTGTAATGCAACGAAATTTTTTTTGGGACGTTTATTTGCTCCGAAAATGAGAGATACGAGTCGAATCTACACTCCAAAGGACAAACAAGAAGATATTGCTCAAGAATTCAAAATAGACATTTCTTATAAAAAAGCATGTTAGGATTTAGTAAATCCAGGTATTAAAGTGTCGGTCACCTCAAGTATATATAATCGTTAGAAAGCTCGTAGTCGTAGTTATTTAATGTTAAGTAGTATTTAGTTAAGTAACACCGTGGAGGACGGACGGGTCTTTACCCACTGTATGCCTGATCCACAGCCCGTAGGTGGCGTTTTATGTAAGACTATAAATACCCTCTACCTCCCAAGGTAGAGGGTTGGAGCTCATAATATTACTTTTACTTTCTCTCACTAAGTTCCCAAACCTCTAACTATTTCTCTCTCTAAAACCCAAAGTTATACGCCCCTTGTTGATCATGATTTGATGTGATTGTGAAATCCAATATGTTACAATTGGTATCAAGAGCCATGGTTTGATCATCTCTCTTACATGTTCTTGGATTTCTAGTGGCTTTTTATGGTTTTTGAGTTTGAAAAAATTAGTGGTATTTGCATCATTTGGACCATTTCTTGTGTTAAAGTTTGGATTTTGATTGTACTTTTGTGTTTAGGATCATCATAAGTGTTTAGGTTTTGCTTTGGAAGGCTTGAATCATTGTGGTTGGATTGTTTTTGGAATCTAAAGTGGCGGTTTGTGTGTTTTGCATGTTAGCGATTTGAGTCTCTGTTTTCGCGCCGATTTGTCCCCTGTTTGAAGCGATTTGTGTCAGTTTCAAATCACTTATTTAAGCAATTTGTCCAGGTAGTGGCTATACTTGTGCGATTTATTCGAAGTAGCGATTTGCCACTTTTAGCGATTTGCTTATTTAAGCGAGTTAAGACTTTAAGCGATTTGCATTGTTTAAGTGGTTTGTCATTTCTTCAGCGACTTGCTTATTGAAGCGAGTTGTAAGTTTAAGCGACTTGTCTTAGTTAAGCGATTTGTCTTGGTTTAAGAGACTTGCTTATTGAAGCGAGTTGATGGTTTAAGCGATTTGCTTGGTGATGCGACTTGTCACTTTTGAGCGATTTGCTGTTTGTGCGATTTGTCTTGTTGAGCGATTTGTCTCTTGTCACTTAGTGCTTTTCTTCTTGACTACATTCTATGGTTTACTCTTGATTTAGTAAAATCCCGTGAAAGAATCTATTTCCCGATTTAATCATAGAGTTTTAAAATCCCGAGAAATCTGTAACCATGTCTACCAACATACCTACAATCATCTCTTCTGTTGCTGAGGACATTCAAGCAGCTGGGTCAGATACTCGTCCACCTATGCTTGACAGAACTGATTATGACTCATGGGCTCAACGAATTAGGTTGTATTGTCTGGGAAAGGATAATGAAGTCAACATTCTCAATCAATTGAAGGACCTTATCAAGTTGAGACAACTAGAGACATACTGACATGCAGATGGAACAATGATCTTTGGATTGGACAGACCAAAGACGTATGATGAGCTCAGTGATAAGGAGAAAAAGAGATTCAATGCTGATATCAGGGCTTCAAACATTATACTTCAAGGTCTTCTAAAGATACCTACAAGCTTATCAATCACAACACTGAAGCCAAGCGTTTAGGATAATGTCAAGATGCTTCTCTCGGTTCTGAATTAACTAAGAAGACAGAGAATCACAACTGTATGATGAATTTGAGCACTTTAAGATGAAACTAGAAGAAAGTGTATATGAATATTACGTGAGATTCCACAAGCTTGTGAATGATATGAGGAATATCAAAATGACCATACCAAATATTCACGAACTCAAAGTTTGAACAACATGAACCGAATGGCACAAATTTGTCACCTCTGGGAAGCTAACCAAAGGATTGAAGAACACCAACTATGAGCAACTGTATGCCTTCCTTCTTCTGAATGAGAGACATGCTATGTTTGAACGAAGGATTCTTGAACAGTTCAAATCTAAGCAGGGAGAAACTAGTTCATCAAATGACTCTACGCCTTTTACACCAATGTTGGAATTACCACCAAAGCTTCTCAAGTCATACCCACGGGTAATGGTAATTACAAGCTCAACCTGATCCAGATATAAGCCTCCTAAATCAAACACACTCATGGAAAACTTCATCAATCAACTATCTCTCATGGTTAGTCAAAATATGAATTCCATCCCACACACCAACAATAATCTCGAACAGATCCAATCCACACAATCAAGCTACTGTCAGAGATGGTAAGGTTGTGGTGCAGAATGTTCAAGGAAGACGATATGAACAAGGGATGGTTGGAGCAGTTATGGTAATGGAGTAGGTGGAGGGTATGTGGCAAATCAATCGGGAAGAAATGCCAATCAAGGGCAAGCAAAGCCATCAAATGCTACAACGTGGTGGTGGGACATATTGCGGGAACTGCACATCTCCAAAACGCCCACAGAATGCAGAATACTTCAGAGACAAGATGTTACTTGTGCAAGCTCAGGATAATGGAGCAGCTTTGGATGAAGAGGAGTTGTTTTTTCTTGCTGAGGGAAATGCCAAAACCTATGATGCTGATGTTGATGAGCAGGCAATTCAGGAAATAGGTCACAATCATCAAAATGCCTTTCAAGTAGCTGACTGTGATGCATTTGACTCTGATGTCGATGATAAACCTACTGCCCATACAATCTTCATGGCTATCATCTCACCTATGGTCTCTCCAAAGGTCCTTTCACCACAACAGGATGGTCCATCCAAAGAATCAATCATCTCAGAGGTATTAAAACTATACGATGAAGTTGATGAGCAAAAGATGCATAATGAAGTACAATCTCTTGAAACTTATGAATCAGATATTGATAATGAGGGTAATAGTAACACTATCCCGTATGATCAATATGTGACACAAAGTGAAAGTAAGAATGTACCAAGTAATGTATCTTCTGCAGTCAATGATGACTATGTTTTTGATGAATACACTGCGTGTGCCCCTAATGATTCTCTGTTCTCGAATCAATGCCTATAAAGAACAAGTTGCTATTTATGAACAACGTACTAAGTTTGAGTTAACTACTTGTGAGTAGGAAATGGATGACCAAATGCGTATAATTATTAGAAAAAGTAATTTTAGAGAAGAAGTGTTAAAACAAGAGTTAAACTCCTTACAAAAAAAGCTTTCTAAAAATTAAGTACAAAACAAGAGCTGCAAGATAATGTTAAAGTGCTTAAACAAGAATTCAGTGCTAAGGAATCAAAACTTTTGAATAATTTTTCTAATCTAAAAACTTTGAAAAACAAGCTTGAAAATAAGTTGTACGTACAAGGGAACACCATTCAGACTGCTCACATGGTCTCTAAGCATAGAGTCTTGCGATAAGCATGATTCCCCAGTAGAGGAACCAAATCCCTATTAAAGAGCTAAAGCTTTCCATAAGATTGTATATGATGGCAATGAGATTCTTAAGCCTAGGCAAACACCATCATGTATTGGAAGCACGGAAGAGGATATAAAATTAGATGATGCATCTAGGGAGAAAATGGATAAGAAGCTAACGATCCTCAAGGTAAAGAACATAACGATCAAACCCCATGATTACACTAAGGAAAATTGGATCTCCCTGAACATGTTTAAGCCTCAAAATCAATTAACTCCAGAAGATTTTTGGAAGAAAGATATAGATAAACAAAAGTTAATGTACTTGTTGAAACACACTCCCTTAGGAAAATGCTGCAGCCACGTGTATCCTCCAAATACACCAATGCACTTAGTTCCTAGAACTATAGCCACTAATAGCAAGACCTTAATCAGCCTGTATGTTGTTTATCAACTATTTGTTGATTTTGAGAAGACATGTAAAAAGAGAATCACACCTACAGGGATAACGGAAGGGGAAAGGGGTTAACTGAGGTCATGCCTTTCTTTAAACAATTAAAAGGTCATTTTGAGAGTCTTCAAAAGGGGATTAACTCAGATATCAAAGAAATGGAAAAGGAATTTGATGCAATGATTGTTGAGGTAAATGATTATGAACGGGAACTAAAATATAATGAAATTGAAAGGAAGAAATTGCATATCTTAAATGAGAACTTAGTAGTAAGTTGTGTAGCTTAAGATGTGTTTTATACTGTTACTAAGCATTCTATTACTGCCTCTCAATTTCATGAATTAACTGTTGCCTTGAAAGTTTCCCATGATCGTTTCATTGAGCTTGAAATCAAAAACTCAGAACTGAATGAGAAAATTGATCGGATGATCACGATAATTTGGTAAAACAGTTTTCTAAACTAGAAGTTGAACATTTTAATTTGCAACTAAAATATCAACATCTTAAAGAAAATGTCAAAATCTCAAACATCAAGACATCCTCAAATGTTCCAGAGTTTGATGCACTTTTTGAAATAAACAAACGTGACGAACAGATTCAAGCTCATTGTAACACGATCAAAAAGTTGAAAGCCCAAATTTCACAATTAAAGGGTGAAAAGAACAATGTGACTGGCTCCCAAATTCCTCCTCCTTTAGATTCTCAGTGTTCTCAAACGTTTCATCTTAAAAACTTGGTTAATGTTTTACAAAAATAAAATGAGAATTTTCTAGAAGAAAATGAAAAGGTTAAACGACACTTTAAAGAGTTATATGATTCAATGAAAGTCACTCGTGACAAGATCAACGAAAGAATAACATCTTTACAAAAGGAAATTGAGAATCTGAGAGTCGTGAAAGGAAAATGCCACTTGTCTTCAATGAGAATGTTGCATCAAAGTCATCTCGACAAATATATCCGGACTGTTAAATACATTCCTCCTCATCTTAGAAATAACGAACTTGTGTTTCATAACTATTTCGCTCACCTTGAGGATAGTCTAGAATGTCTCCGTGAAATTGTAGAAGAGGATTTCATAAATAAGCCACTTGATAGAGAGATTAGGTTCGCTTGCATTCAGGCTAAATGATCTCAAGAGCTGCTAGAATGTTTAAGAGCAACATGTCCTAAATCCTTAGGTGCAAAAGATAAAGCTGTGATGCCTTGTTCTATGCTTAGTGCCAATTATGCAACCCATTCTATGCCCAGTACTAAGAAAGTGAACTCTGTGCCTCAAGTAGTTCTGATCCATGCACGTCTAGTTCAGAATGCAAAAGTAGCCCAACCAACTAATGTTCCCATAATTCCTCTACGGAGTAATCAAGACATAAAAGCAAGCGGGTCAAAGCCTCCGCAATACAAAACAAGATAGGACCTAAGCTAAGAATGTGCATTGGAAGAGAGTAGAAGACCATCCTAGGAACACTAAGTTTGAGTTGAATAAAACGAATCGTGTTGATTCTAGTATTAGCTATAAGCATACTGTAATTAATTTGAATTCTGCTACTATCTGCAAACCTTGTAATGATGACGTTGATTGTTACCGATCATGAATGCAGTGTGAATGTTTTGCTTAATACTGTTAAATGCCCAGCTAAAGTTGTTAATGTAAAAATCAAGATGAAGGCTAAAAGGCAAAGGCGAAAGAAAGTTAGAAAACACTGGAAACCCACGGAAAAGAAAATTTAGTAATATTGGTTATCAATGGATACCCTACGCCGTAAGTTTAATCTTAATGAGTTTTGCCCTAAATTTGCTAAGTCAATGCCCATTAGAAAATGGATGCCTACTGGTAGAACTATTCCTTTAAGAAGTGAACATACTTTGAATAGGCCAAATACTAACACTAGCAACGCATCTATTCCTATGATTCCATTGTTTCTACTTCCGATGTGGATGTTCCAATCACTGCATATAACCAAATGGAACCCATTCTTGCATGGGGATCCCAATTATCCGCTTATCCATTCTTGTCTCGGTTCAACTGCAGATCGTTCAAATCGCTCGTGGTACCGGACTCAGTCGCCAGCATATGACCGAGATCGCCGCGCTCATGAACTTCGTGAGTAAATTCATCGGGATCTGTAGATTCGGAACGACTATTTTGGACCAATTATGGGTTATGGAGACTATGTTGTTAGCAAAAGTGTAATCTCCAGTGGTATTATGTTGAAGGTCTTGGTCATAACTTGTTTTGTTGGTCAATTTCGTGATTCGATCTAGAAGTGGCATTTATAAAACATACTTGTTTCGTTAGAGAACTTGATGGTGTGGAACTGTTAAGAGGAACTCGTGGTTCAAATCTATACACCATCTCTATCGATGATATGATGAAGTCTTCCAATCTTTGTTGTCAAAGGCTTCAAAACAAAATCATGGTTATGGCATCGTCGTCTCAATCACTTGAACTTCGGCACCATTAATAATCTTTCCATAAATGACCTTGTAAGAGGCTTACCCGTTATAAGTGAAAAGATCATCTTTGTTCATCATGCCAATTGGGAAAAAGCAAGAAATATGCCCACAAACCCAAACCCACAAACTCAGTAATGGAAGTTCTGCATACCCTTCATTTGGACTTGTGCGGACCAATGAGAGTGCAAACGATTAATGGGAAGAAATATATTTTAGTCGTTGTTGATGACTACTCTCGATTTACGTGGGTAAAGTTTTTGAGGACAAATGATGAAACTCCAGATGTCATAATCAAACTTATCAAGCAACTTTAGGTTCGACTTAACAATACGGTTAGAATTGTTCGTTAACAATGGCATAGAGTTCGTTAACAATACGGTTAGAATTTTATGAAAGTGCTGGAATCAGTCATCAAAGAAGTGTTCCACGAACTCCTCAACAGAACGGTGTAGTTGAAAGACGAAATCAAACTCTTGTGGAAGCCACAAGAACAATGCTAATTTATTCAAAGGTTCCAATGTTTCTGGGTGAAGCCATTGCCATCGCTGCTACACCCAAATCGCTCCTCATACACACTCTCATGGAAAACTCCATACGAACTTGTCCATAAACGAAAACCTGATCTCTCCTACCTTCGTGTTTGGTGCGTATGCTATCCAACGAATGACGGTCAAGATCTAGGTAAATTAAGAGCTAAGGCGACATGGAGTTTTGTAGGTTATGCATCAAACAAGAAGGGTTACCGAATCTACAACAAAAGAACTCGAGATATCATGGAAACTATTCACGTCACATTCGATGAGATGTCCCGCAAATGGCCTGTGACAATCCAGCTGGACCCGCATCTCAATCTTCATCAAGTAGTCCCATCAGTTCTACTCTTGTTCCAATTCCTCACCAAAGAACTCCTTATGTACCTCCTTCAGAAGATGATTTGAATAAATTGTTTGATCCAATGTTTGATGAACACTATGAGCCAAGTGCTAATGATATGTAAATTCCATCAACAGGTCGCTCCTATCCTTGTCAACGAAGTTAACCCTTCGCTTATGTCATTAAGTCAAGAAGCGCCGCCGATCACTCGTCTCATCAACAAATCATCAATCATCGAGTGTATCAGGAAGTGTGTCGCACCTATGATGGAGATAACTTTGCTACTCCTCAAGATGCCCCTTTGAAAACATATTTGCTCCTCAATCATCATCGAACCATCTTCATCGAAGAAATCGACTCGCTACTTCAATTCCTCAACAACAACCACACGAACACCTTAGAAAATGGACACATGATCATCCATTGTACAACATCATTGGAAATCCCTCTCGCCCAAGATCCACTGAAACAACTTGCAATTGATGTCTTATGGTGCTTCTTCAATTCCGTACTATCCAAGATCGAACCAAAAGACGTTAAAACCGCCATGAATGAAGATAGCCGGTTCAATGCCATGCAAGATGAAATTCATGAGTTTGATCGACTTGATGTATGGGAATTAGTACCGCTCCTGATTGTTATGATCATTGCTCCAAAGTGGATCTTCAAAGTAAAACTTGATGAGCATGGTGATGTATTAAAGAACAAGGCTCGATTGGTTGCAAAAGGATACCGCCAAGAGGAGGGTATTGACTTTGAAGAATCATTTGCTCCAGCTCGTGATCGAGGCAATCAATCTTCTTGGCTAATGCCGCAAGTAAGAACATGGTAGTCTATCGATGGATGTAAAGAGCTTTTCTTAACGAGACCTTAAAGAAGTCGTATACGTCCGCCAACCTGAAGGCTTTGTGAATCCAGAACATCCTACTCACGTCTATCGCTTGAAGAAGGCTCTTTACGGTTTGAAGCAAGCTCCAAGGGCATGGTATGATAATCAAAGTTTCTTCTATCTACTGGATTCAGCAAAGGAGCAGTTGATCCGACATTGTTCACCGTGAAAGTCGCAAACATTTAATTCACGCTCAAATCTATGTTGATGATATTATTTTTGCCTCGACTGACCCCAATGAATGTGATCGTTTCAAATGAAATGGGTTCCAAATTTCAAATGTCAATGATGGGACAAATGTCATTTTTCTTGGGATTACAAATTTCACAAAGTCCCTGAGGCATTTTTATAAATCAATCTAAATATGCAAATGAGATTTTAAAGAAATTTGGATTTGATTCTGTGACCCGCTGACACTCCCATGATAAAGCGCACTAAACCGATGAGGACCACTCAGGGATCATGGTAGATCAAACGAAATATCGTAGTATGATTGGATCCCCGATGTACCTCACGCCAGAGACCGCATATTCTTTTCGCTGTTTGCATGTGCTAGATATCGTGATAAGCCTACCAAAAAGCACCTTGAAGCTGTTAACGGGTCTTTCGGTATTCCAAGGAACCATCAATATGGGACTTTGGTACCCGAAGGACACCGGTATGTCACTAACAGCCTATGCAGATGCCGATCATGCATGATGTCAAGATACACGCCGGCACGCCCTGAGGTGCTCGCTTTTGGGTGATAAGCTTGTGAGCTGGTCTTCAAAGAAACAAATGAGTACTTCTATATCATCTACAGAGGCTGAATACATAGCCATGTCATCTTGTTGTGCTCAAATCCTATGGATGAGATCCCAATTATCTGACTATGGCTTTGAATTCAACAAAATCCCTCTGTACTGTGATAATAAAAGTGCTATTGCTCTCTCATGCAACAACGTTCAACACTCAAGAGCAAAGCACATCGACATTCGACATCATTTCATCAGGGAGCAAGTGGAGAACGGTGTGGTGGAACTCTATTTTGAGAGGACTGAATACCAATAGCGTACATCTTCACCAAAGCTCTTCCTAGAGAACGCTTTTGAGTTTATCCTTCCACCGACTTGGTCTAAAGAGTCTACAACCGAAACACTCAAACGCCTTCAAGAGAAAGATGAGGAGTAAAGGTCTTTCTTCATCAATCTCTTGTAAATATTTATTCGAAAAGCAAAATACAAAATTGCAAAACCTACAAAAAGCAAATAGAAAAATATAAAACTTTCAAAAATCCATAAAAATTTGAAAATCTTGAAAAATTTCAAAAAAAAAAAAAAAAAAAAAATTGTCATTTTGTCATGTTTTTCTCGATTCGATAATATCTACGGTCTTGTGTCATCATTCAAAGAATGACACGGGTCTTTAGATGTTGTTCGAATGTTCCAAATTCAAAATAAAAAAAAATAAAATTGGGAGAAAATGAAACAATGGTTTATTGTCATTTCAGGCAGTAACCCGTTTTTCAAAGAAAGAACAGAGCCATGCTTTATCTTAAATCTTCAAACCTCATGCTCTGATTCTAAAAACAAATATTTGTCATTAAAAAGACAAATGTTTCCTTTCAAAAAAATTTCCTTCAAATGATTCTTCTGAAAAATATTTGTCATCTAATGAAAACAAAATTGCTTTGAAAATACTTCGGACTCTACTTTTGAAAATCATCCGGGCTTTTCATTTGTCAAAATCTCTATCCTTCAATCAACAACATATGTCATTGATTGAAGGGGAGAATGATTTCAATCAAAAAGAGTATTTTTCAAACAATTGGCACGCATCTAGAAAGGTCTACTCTTGAATAATAAAAAAGAACAATGTTTTACAATATTGTATACAATTGGTACAAGACCCTTGTTATTATTATGTTTTCAAAAGATACTCAAGCATGTTTAATCTTTGGAGTCTAAAGTCTCAAGCTTGATCCTTATCGGTTAAATGTTTCTCATAATCAAGTCACATTTCCCTCAAAGCTTTCAAAATCAATTTAAATCTATAGAGATCACAAATCTCAAATGATTTGAAAATTGTGATCAGGGGAGAATTTGTGATTTAAATTTGATTTAAACTGATAATTCGATAAATGGTTTCATAAGTGTTTAGCAAGCTCTCCTCCCCGCATGTGCCAAACGATTTCAAATTTTCCATGCACATGTTGAGGGGCACTTTAAACCATAAAGAATTGAAACGTGATTGATTTGTCTCTAAGTGCAAGTTCCTTCTAATATGTGCAAAACTCTTTCAAATACATGATGCACATGTTAAGGGGGAGCTCTTTTTCTAAAAATATCTAAAATAATTCAGGTACAAAATGCTTTGATAATATATCACAAGTATCTGGATTGATTTTCAGATGGTTTTCAATTGGTTCCGATGGCAGATGAACAATACCAAATAGACCGACCAAATTTACTTTTTGTATGGTGATATAAGGATGATAAGGTTAGGTATTTGTTCCCATGATCCGCCAAAACCGAGGGATCTACCTGTGGACAATCCACTAGATAGAAGTCCTTAGGTATGATGAAAAAAGGAGAAAAGTGAGATATGGGAAGAGTGCGGATCGAGACGAGCTAGTATACGAATAAACCCAACAAGGTTCTAGTTATGAAGTCTCGTAGCAATCAAGGGGTTGAAGAATAAAAAGAAATGAATATGAAAAGGGTGAAAAGAAATAGCCCTCCAATAATTCAACCTTAGCGTAAAACCGGTTCAATACATATGCTACTGGTGGTTACTAAGGTAACACTGGTATTGAAGACAAGACGCCATGGACCCTGACGACTGCACTAAACTTCCCAAGCTACTCAAGTTCCTCTTAAAAGGGCTTGTTTCATTCTCACGGGGAACCCACATAATCTATCAACTTTCTCTTAGAGATTGTTGATATTGAAGAAGGAGAACCTCTCCCTAGTCTCCGATATAGGAAACCAAATGTGCACTATTGAGTCTAGAGCCACGAGATCATCAAATAAATCTCTTTAGGACACTGTCTATGAAGACTCTCGCTTCACACAATGTGGAAAGAGAGATTATATCTTATGAGTCCTAACGATTATCCTTGTGGTATTATCGTAACATCCGAAAGTGATATGCAAACATATTCACAATGAAGATGGAAAACCTTCTAGAGCCAACATCAAACAAGCCTGGTGAGTGGCATGAGATCTATCCAATAGATCAACCATGTGACAATGAACAAACAATGGACGATTCAAATTTTGAATCAATCCCGTTCAGTTATGGATTGACGGATAGCTTTGAAAACCCCTGCTGCTGTGTTCTTTTCTTAGCACATCGACCGTATTAATATTTCAAAAATAAAAGGTGTTTATGATTGATAATTGATTTTCTTTAAAACCTTTGTTGTATTCCAAAACACTTATATTGAGCAATACACCATTGTTTTTCAAATCTCTTTCATCAATCGCTGAATCTCAATTCGGGTTCACTCACTCGTGTTGTCTTTGAGACGCTCCGTTTGAGAACGCCTGAGGAGCTGCAAACCCCGGCCAAGGAGATTCTTCGAATTATAATTCGGGACAAGGTACTTGTAATCGATCAACGGGAACCGTGGGCCGTGTACCTCAATTCAACGAAAGTGATCAAAGACACTTTCGTGCGCTTTATATCTAACTGTTGTATGCGTACGCCCGACGCTGTACCGATCGTAATGGAGAGGTCAATCCATAGCCGCATGCTCACTCATCACATTCATTTCTAAAGAATTCATGATAAGTGCATCAATGACTCTGATATTTTCACTCCATGCTTATGCTGCCGCAAATATCATGAATCAACTAAAGTTTCCGCTACTCTGATGAAAAGATTTCATGATCCAGAATGTGAGCATGTCGATCCAAAAGTCACAACTTCACATAATGTCAACACTGCAATGGAAGAGTCAGAGATTTATGGTAGCTGATGATCTCAATCCTCATTATCAAGTGGGTCAGTTAAAGACCTCCACTCGAATTAACCAAACATGCAAAAATGAAGAATCAATGACTACGGACTACAGAGCAAAGAACATTATCAAGAATCCAAGAACAATCTCAATGTAATATCTATTTGTATTCAATGTAATTTGAGGTGACCTCCCTTAGGGGGAGATTGTTAGGATTTAGTAAATCCAGGTATTAAAGTGTCGGTCACCTCAAGTATATGTAATCATTAGAAAGCTCGTAGTCGTAGTTATTTAATGTTAAGTAGTATTTAGTTAAGTAACACCGTGGAGGATGGACGGGTCTTTACCCACTGTATGCCTGATCCACAGCCCGTAGGTGGCGTTTTATGTAAGACTATAAATACCCTCTACCTCCCAAGGTAGAGGGTTGGAGCTCATAATATTACTTTTACTTTCTCTCACTAAGTTCCCAAACCTCTAACTATTTCTCTCTCTAAAACCCAAAGTTATACGCCCCTTGTTGATCATGATTTGATGTGATTGTGAAATCCAATATGTTACAAAGCATGGGGTGGAAAAAACCGAGCATCGGAGATGCTCAGTGGTGATCCTACGGAATCGTTTGACCAATTGTCGTATTATTGTCATAATCTAAAGTTGGAAAATGACGGTACGGTGAGTCATATTGACACGGATAATGAAGGACATTTTAAGATGTGTTTTATCGCCTTTGGTGTTGCGGTAAGTATGTGTATATTGTTTGTGCATTAAAGCACAATTTTTATATATATTTGTGGTATTTTATTAATGTACAACTAATATTTTGTAAAATCAAACAGATTCAAAGTTTCTTAAACCACTTGCGACCATTGCTAATAATTGATGGAGCACATCTTAAAGGGAAGTACCTTGGAACAAATTTGTTTGCCATTGGAATGGATGGTAATAATCAGATTGTACCAATTGCTACGGGTGTTTCTCAAGGTGAGACGGGGCAATCGTGGTCATGGTTTTTGTCAAAGTTGAAAGAATGCATGGGGGAAGTTCCAGATTTGGCTATCATATCTGATAGACATTATGCAATTCGACTAGCGTGTAAAATAGTCTTCCCAAGTTAATTTCATGGGTATTGTTGTAGGCATCTAATGATGAATTGTGGTTTAAACAATAGTACTCTGGAGTTTGTATTGGAAGACATGCAAAGCTTACACCAAAGAGGATTTTCATGCTGCACTTTCTGCTATTGATGCATTTAGACCATGTGTTGAGAAGAAACTTCGTGAAGCTGGCTTTGAGAGATGGTCTAGGGCATACTGTCCTGCTAGACGGTACAACTATATGACGTCCAACAGTGCAGAGTCGGTAATTTCACTGACAAGAGATGTTAGAAAAGTACCGATTACAATGCTAATGGAGTGGTATCGAGAGCTTTTACAAAAGTGGTATTGTGATAAACGAGAAAAATATGAAGGTAAAGATTATTTTTAGTAAGTATTTATTTATTTTTTTATTTTATACATTTTTTTTTAAATTATGCCGGCATTTGCTTTTTAGATGCACCCGCGGGGGAACTTAGTGATTGGTCTGCTGCAAAAGTAAAAGATAGAATGTTAAAAAGCACAACTTGGATTGTAAGAGGCATTGAAGCAGCAAAACTTTATCAGGTGGATGATGGTCGAAGACAACATATAGTGAATCTAACCAATGGGACATGTAGTTGTTGTAAATGGCAATTTTCAGGTTTACCGTGTGGTCATGTGTTAGCGGTTGCTAGATTTCTTAAATTGTCGGATTGTAATCATTTGGCTTGGGATTGGTTTAAGAAAACGACGCTTAAAGCTACATACCAAGGATTGGTTTATCCTATAGGGGAACCCTCGAGTTGGGGGAAACCTCATGGCCTGCAAAAAGTGAAGCCACTTAGAGCAGTTAAGACCCAATCGGGAAGACCAAAAAACAAAGATCGTATAAAATCTCAAGGAGAGGAACCAAGTCCTGTAAGATGCTCAAGGTGCCACATTGTTGGACACACGCGAAGATCATGCATGGAACCATTACCAAAGAAAAAGTTCATATATTGAATAATATTTGCATTGAAATGTATAATCTAGTTAACTATCCAAATCTATAATCTTGTTAACTTTCATTTAAATTTAGAGGAATACGTGGGAAGCTCAAGTAGCGGACAACCGTCAAAGGCGTTTCAATATCATCCGGATTTGTCTGATAACGAAACTGAACATAATTTGTCTGATAACGAAACCTTTGTTGGTACAACTGAAGACGATGAAATGGATTGGAGCATGGAACCATACAACTTGGATGAACCATAATTGATGAAAAGTAGTGGCAATACTATGTATGTTTTGAATATGGACTGCTACCTTGCTACTGAATGAAATGTTTTGTTGTTATGAACTATGTACGAAAAACCTTCAGGACTGCTACTTTGCAACTGAAATTAAATGTTTTGTTTTTATGAACTAAGTATATTGTGATTCTGGACTGTTAGTAGTAAAAAGCATGGTAAGGAAGGAAACTATGAACCTGCAGTCACTAGAAATAAAAGTGGGTATACATAAACCCAAAAGTTATCCAGGAGGAAATACAAAATGTTTGGGTATACATGACCCGCAACTACATGCTAGTTAACAGACAATTCCATCCCCCATTAGTGGTTACAAAGTGGGTATACATAAACCCAAAGTTATCCGGGAGGAAATACAAAAATGTTGGGTATACATAACCCGCTAGTGAAGCTGTTTTCCAGGTGATTCCATCAACCGTTACTGTTTACAAATTGTTTTGCAAGATCACATACAAATGTTTACTTTTTCTAGACAATCAACCAACAGACAATCAACCAAATGTTTAGAAAACGAATTGTTTTGTGGAACATGCCTTACAAGATTCAAGCAACATGTATCTTATGCTTGAAATAAAACTTGAGCATCCTCTCGCGATATGATAAGGCAGTTTGAATGGGATTTTCAACATCCAACAGCTTGCCATTTCCTAACCTGTAAACGTACAAAAAGTTAACAAAGTAAAACTATATAAAAAAAATCAAATAATTTTACAGCGATGAACAAGTCAGCCTATACAGGCAACCCATCTACCATACAATCAAACATATTTTGACTAATTTTTTGCACATAATAGTGAGGCTCAGATATGTATAAATCAATAGTTTAAAAAACATCAGGATATAACCGCCATGGTTGCAATAGTATAAAATATAGAATTTCCACGCCAAGACACGGAAAATCACATCATTTGCTTGATTTATTAAGATACTTATCATCACAGCCTCTATCAAAGTCAGACACTTATGAACAAAATAGAGTTTATACATGTAAAGGAGTTGGTCAAAAAACTTAAATGTCAATATGTTATAAGCAAGTTATCTTGAGTCAACGAGTCGTACATAAGCAAGTGGAGAAAGCTTAGTACTTTGAGCCTCCACTCGAAATCCCATTGCCATGTCTACGAAATGGCTGCAAAGGTTTGCATCAAACCTATTGCTATGATAGTGACATAGGAATGGGTTTTCGAGGGGAAACTCAAAGTACCAAGGTGTGCCGAATAAATAATTATCGATTCTAGAAAAGCGTATGTGATGAATGGGATAATGAAGGAGTGTGGCCTGTCATAAACAATACACACTATATCATTATCACAATCAACACACCTCAATTATCACGGCGCATCTTTCTAACGATGTATATGGGTTCCATTGCTTAGTCACACCGAGTTCCCTAAAACCATTGGTGTGCTTGATGTTGATCACATTTTTTGGCACAAAAAGAACCAAAAATTGGGATCAATATCAAGCACACAAACGGCTTTAGGGAACTCGGTCAAACTAAGCAATGGAACCCATCTACATCGTTAGAAAGATGTGCCTTGATAATTGAGGTTTTCAAGGTGAAGTTCAATGTAGCAAGCAGTGTATGGACACATTACTTCGTAGATGGGTGGTTTATGTCCGTAAAAAAGTTTTTTCCTCAAAAAGAAACATAGTTAACCCTTTCTGAGATCCCCTACTGGTCCTTTTGTCGTTTCAACTCCCTTTGTGCAATTGCCTGCACCAGCCAAATTGCTAGATTGTTGAAAAAACAAAAGGAAGAGTATGGGACCTCAGAAGGGTTAATTATGTTTTTTAAGAGCATAAAAAAAGTTTTTTCCTAAAAAAGAAGCATAGTTAACCCTTCTGAGATCCCCTACTGGTCCTTTTGTCGTTTCAACTCCCTTTGTGCAATTTTCTGCACCAGGCAAATTGCTAGATTGTTGAAAAAACAAAAGGAACAGTATGGGACCTCAGAAGGGTTAATTATGTTTTTTAAGATCATAAAAAAAAGTTTTTTCATCAAAAAGAAACATAGTTAACCCTTCTGAGTCCCCCTACTGGTCCTTTTGTCGTTTCAACTCCCTTTGTGCAATTGTCTGCACCAGACAAATTGCTAGATTGTTGAAAAAACAAAAGGAACAGTATGGGATCTCAGAAGGGTTAATTATGTTTTTTAAGATCATAAAAAAAGTTTTTCCTCAAAAATAAGCATAGTTAACCCTTCTGAATCCCCCTACAATACCTTTTGTCGTTTCAACTCCCTTTGAGCAAAGGCCTGCACCAAGCGAATTGCTAGATTGTTGAAAAAACAAAAGGCACTGTATGGGAACTCAGAAGTGTTAATTATGTTTTTAAGATCATAAAAACAGTTTTTTCCTCAAAAAGAAGCATAGTTAACCCTTCTAAATCCCCCTACAGTACCTTTTGTCGTTTCAATTCCCTTTGAGCAAAGGTCTGCACCAGGCGAATTGCTAGATTGTTGAAAAAACAAAAGGCACTGTTTGGGAATTCAGAATGGGTAACTATGTTGAAATTCCACACTCATCTACAAAGTAATGTGTGCACCTTGTTACTTTCAACTTCTAATTGAAACACTTTTATAGATTCCACAAGTATAACATATTGATCCTTAACTTTCTTAACTAACTCCTTAACATATATAAACAATAATTTTTTGCTAAGTTTCACATTTAGCAACAGTCTACAACCAGTATTGTGATATGCATTAGCAAGGCTCAGATATGTAAAACAAACATCAGGATATAACCGCCATGGCTGCAAAATAATCCTATAAAATTGTCATGCCAAGATACGGTAAATTACATCATTTGATTCATCAAATAAGATAACCGTCATCACAGCCTCTTACATATTGAATGCACAACTATATCATATTCAGTAGCCACATTCGAGCACCGTCAGTCGAGCATCGACTTTTATTACAAGACAAAAGGTGTGTATAGTAACTTAGATTTGGTTCAGATTTGGTGGGCCATTGTACTTTTTCTAAAAGGTACAGAGGGGTGGACAATTGGCATTAAATTAGTATGCCGCTCGATTGAGCAGTTGAGCATTCGAGCATGAGCAAAACGGGAAAAGGCACAAAAAAATGACCACACATGAAAGTGACCATGTAAAGGACCATGTTTGAGTTTTTAGCCTATTAAGTGAATTTTCTCAGATCTGTAAAGGACCATGGGTTCGCGCGGTAAGTATTGTGATATGCATTAGCAAGGCTCAGATCTATAAAACAACATCAGGATGTAACCACACATGGCTGCAAAATAATGCTATAAAATTGCCATGCCAAGATATGGTAAATCACATCATTTGTGTCATCAAATAAGATAATCATCATCACAGCCTCTTACATAGCACAACACTGTTGCCAGTCAAAAGTCTTTTTTTAGTCTATTTAAAATGATAACATCTACAAATTAGGTATTGTAGATCAGGAATATTTTGTCATTCAGCAATTGTTTGCATGTGATTTTCAGATTTTCAAATGTCAGTTTTGCCAATAATATAGGCCAGGAATCAACTGTCAATGAAAACCAAATAATATAGGTCAGGAATCAAGTGTCATATAGTGCCAAACAGTATTGATTCTGTGACAAATATCTAAAGTGAACCCACAAAAACAGTAGTGTATATACTATTATTGTTTTGATACATATGAGGCTACAGATTTTTCAACATCAAATTATTGATTATTTTGTTCATTTACATGTGCAAAAGATAGGCACTAGACATCCTTTGGTTATGCTATTTAAGACAATATAGTTGGAGGCTCATCTTCACAACTTATTTCCTAACTTGGGACAAAATATTTAAGAAAATAGAATGTCAAGACAGCCAATGTGTGATCGCCTCAGAACCGAGGCTAATTCCAACAACTGGTCGAAGATATTAGCTCTGTACTGCCATCAAGCTTCAATTGAAGACCTTCAAATGGCTCAACAAATGAATTTGCTTTGTGGATGATTGGTGGGTATTACACGCCAAAGGCATAGTTTCATTTAGGAGCTAGAAACTGTTGGAAATAACTATGCGCAGAAAACTGCAATGAACAAGCGAGAGATGATATGAAGGTTCATCAGATGAGGATAATGGCAGATGAATTGGAGCTTAATGCTCGTAATAACGATGTATTTGTTCAGAGGCTTAAAGGCTTGTTGGAGTTATAAGTATCGACCTATGTGTGATTTACGTCTGTGGTTTCATGGGAACTATCGTGTGTGTGTTTAATTTTAGTACGAGTGATTTTGTAATATTTGTCGGTAGTCTATCTCAGCGGGTTGTAAGATATCCGTTTCAATAAAACTGACCGTTTATGTTATATAAAGACTCAAATGCGAAAATAATTTTAAAAACATGAATAATATAAACATCACTAGAATAAACTGAGATGTCAATAGCCACGTATGTTTAATGACTAAATATGTGGACTGTGTTTATCTACTAAAGAGGGTACACAATGTGGACTGTTAGCATGTGACTGCCTTTTGTAGGTGTGGTTTTTCCTATTTAAGAGTGGACACACTTAATTCAGCATTAACCTACTTCACTTTATTCTAAATATGTCAAATGGTAAAAACGTTACATTCAAGCATAATGCTGATGATAGGGAATGGTCAATCAAGGCACTAAGAGAGGTCATATTTCCTGAGATTGAAAAGAGATATGGCCCAACTGCTGAACCAAGGGACCAATTACCCGCTAAAATTCTAGAAGACCTAAGACAACAAGTTTACAGCAATGAACAAGTAGAAGGTCGTAAACAATGTGGTAGTGTTAACACCAAGGTACCACATTGCAAGAAAGGCAAGTCAGCCAATAATGATGTACCAAACCAACAAGGATCTGTTTCTAAGGGGTCGTAATTGTCTAGGATCTTTTCAAATAAAGGTTGTGGCATTTCCTTGCCCAATCTAGGTTTGTGTCGTCGGTTGTGCTAACGTGTCTGTTTTCTAAAAGATAGTTATTTGTATAATATCCTACTTAAGTAATGCTTCAAATAAAGGTTGGAGAAAATTCACTAAATAGGCCAAAAACTCAACCATGGTCCTTTACATGGTCACTTTCATGTGCCCTTTCCCATAAGACTGTATCCAACAACAAAATGACACAATCAAACACATTTTGTCTAATTGTTTGCACATAATAGTGAGGCTCAGATCTGTATAAATCAACAATTTCAAAAACATCAGGATATAACCGCCATGGCTGCAATAGTATAAAATATAGAATTGCCACGCCAAGACACGGAAAATCACATCATTAGCATGATTTATTAAGATACTTATCATCACAGCCTCTTGAACACAAATGTCGCTTCATATATTCTATCAAAATAGTTCTACTAAAATAAGGAACTTGTGAACAAAATAGAGTTTATACATATCAAAATAAGCAAGTTACCAAAGGAAAACTATAGACATGTCATGTAGGTCAGGAATCAAGTGTCATTCAAAACCACTAGCATGTGAGATTTTTTGGGGTAATACTTTTAGTATTTAATAGAGGGGTAATGCTATACTATTTACACATTTTTAGTTCATAATAAATAAAAAAAAAAACAAACAAACAAACATAATGGCGAGATGTCTTAGGTGTGCTGAGCTGCAACAATCTTCAAATACCGCTGAGTGGGATGAAATGATGATTTTCTATTGCCGACAGAAATCACTAGAGTATTTTAAGCTATCGAGAGAGATCAATGGGTTATGAGTATCTGCGGTTCATGAGATGGGTTCTTTCAGTGACGAGTTGGAGACCGTGGTTGGGAAGATTGTGCCTCGAGAGAAGACAGTGAGTTTCTCAAGGAGCTTCAAGCAAAGGATGACATGAAAATTAGGGAGTTGGAGGTTTTGGCTAAGGAGATAGAGTATAGGTGACTGAGATTGATGAGTTTATCGATAAGCTAAAGGGTAAGGTGCCGTTTTGAGACTAACATTGGAACGAGCTATGTTTAAGTTGATTGGGATGTGCAAGTGTTACGGGTGGCCGATTGCAGATAGTGAATGTAACCGTTGTACAGTAACTATCGGCAACCGGTCACTCGTGACTTCACTATCAACTTAAAAATGGTGTGTTCGTTTGTGTTTGTCTAGTTAACTAAGTATTCGCCTAGCATAAGTTTGTGTCTGTCCAGTTGTACTGTAAAGATGGTGTTTGTTGTAATAAATGGTTATCCTACAGACGAACTAAAAAACCGTCTAGATTGTCTCTTAACTAAGAAACAAATTGATATATTATAAGCTATTAATCTGCAATGTTAAATGACTAACCTGAATAAGAAGATGCATAGCCACACACCATAATCATCAAACAAACCACCCTGCTTGGGAACATTTTCAGCATGCCTGAACGTAATCCTATAGGACTTAGGATCGATTCTCTTCTGCTCAAAGACCTCTACTTCTTTTAGCACTTCGGGAAGCCTTGTCTCTAAAGTATTCCTCATATCCAGATAAAAAGGACGCGATTCATTATCAAACACAACGCCACTATCATAGAATGTGACAGTACCAGTCTGGATGTGAAACACAGCAAGAGACCAATGAACCTCAGGTTCATTTATTGGGATAAAAACACGTTCAACATCAGCCCATCCAAGAGGGTATTTTTCTTTGTTGGCGTAGAACACAGGCAATGATCCTCCTCGCATCAATAGTGGCAGAAAAAAGCAACTAACCATTGACCAATCCATATCATCTGGTCTAGTATGCCACATGTAACTGATCCATAGATCAATGTGCTGTAAGAAGAATAAACAAAAAAAAAAGAAAAAACAAATATAATCAGTAATTTTTATAAAATTGAGATTTTCATTTTCTCTACCTACAAATCGATTTCAAATGTGTTTTATACAAGACATATAGAGTTTATATAATCGTGTTGAATGGGATAATGTAGTGTGGCTTGTCATGGACAATACACACTATATCATTATCGCAAACAACACACGTCTCAATTATCATATCAGATATATATAAGGATGTAGATGGGTTTCATTGCCTAATTTGAACCCCGTCCCTACAACCATTTGTGTGCTTGATCTTTATCACAAGTTTTGGCTCTTACAAGAACGGAAGATGGTTGTCGAGTTTATATAATATTTTCTAGACAATGAGCTTCTGTTCTTGAAAGAGCCAAAACTTGTAATAAAGATCAAGCACACAAATTGTACTAGGGACGGGGTTCAAATTATGCAATGGAACCCATCTAGATAATTAGATAGACTCTGCCATGATAATTGAGAAAGTATGCAGTGTTTCTGTTTAAAAATATGCAGTTTTTCTCGTATAAAATTTACTTGATATCGATTATCAGCTACAAACAATCAAAACCAAAATATTATATAATTATGAGTAAAGTAAATAAAAGATATATTTACTTTACCTCATCAAGCAGCCATCCTTTGCGCTTATCGTCAAGGCCGATTATAGAATCCCAAAAATAACGATCCACAGTTATTTCAGCACACCAAGGAAACTTACAATTCCGCCACCCATCCGTACACAGAAACCACTCAATTTCGTATCCAAGGAAAATTCGATCGGTGTTTTGAAATGGTCGATCAAGAACCTATAGACAAAACAAAATAAACATAAGTGACCATTATAAAATGATTACAATTATATAAAAAAAACCTGACAGATTTAAAAACATTGTACCTCGATCCAAGGTCTGACTAATTTTAACCTTTCAACCATAAGAGGATCAAGAAGATTCCTTCGATTTCTCAATTCATCAACGCTAGGAACTTTTCTAGTTTTTTGGGCTTGCACAAAAGGCGACCTAATAACATCTTCAAACCTCCTCTTCTTTGTTCCACAACGCTCCAGAGCAATTTTCATGTGAGATGACTTCATGTGAGATTGGGACATTCTCAACCTCTTTTCCCTAGGCTCTTCCATAGGATGAAACACACCATCCTTTCGTGGTGATTTATCAAAATCTTCCTGTGATGATGGAAGATTGAGCAATTGGGAATCAAACAAATTCATATAATCATTTACTTCACTGTAATACTCGTCAGCAAGATCAAGGCCCTGTCAATGAAATGCCACAATTGCATTATGATTAGAACTTAGAACCTATAATGTGTCAACTAAAAAGTTGAAATCTTATCAAGAATACATAGAATCTACAAGCTTTGTATCAGGCAATAGAATTTAAGTTAGCTTTAATCCTACAGGAGATCAGTAAATTACCTTTTCAACACCGGATGGGATAACTTTGTCTTGTTGTTCGGGTTTATAAGTATAAAACTGCACACAAAAGAATTTACCACGTATTAGTAGACAGTCCTAAAAGATATACACAAAGAATATACCACATATTATAGGATCGAAAATGCAAATTTGTTTACCTTTTCATAAGTATGGCTGTTGACTTTCTCCTCGTGTTTTCTTTTAGAAGTGTAAAACTGCATACCAAATTTGTTTATCAAATATTATTATACAAAAATTAATTAAATTACAAATACATTTATAAAATGAATAAATAACCTTTTCATAAGTATTTTTGTTGACTTTGTCTCTTCTTTTTGAAATGATCTGCAAATGAAAGTAATTTGGAACAAAACATGCCTATTAGTCTATACCATGATAACTGTTTAAAAATTGCAAAAGGTAAAACATTAACCTCAACTATAGTCTCAAGTTTCGAAGTGCGAGCATCCAAATACTAAGACGACTGAAAGCAACAACATCTACCTCTTGACGAGTACTCTCACTTCAAATCCTCTAGACGGTTATTTGCTTAGGCGTGCGTCTTGCGGAGCCTTTGCTTTCTAAAAATACTCTTCATAAAGTCCCCATTTTACAACAGGCGGCGCTCTAGGGGTATACCAACTAAAAAATTCGTTACTTTCTATATACCATCAAGACTCAGCCTCAACTTTAGTTGGGAAGACAATGAAGTTTGGTGTCGAGCCTTAAGAAAAATATAGATATTAGTTTTTACTACCAGTCAATTAAAAAAGCATTATAAGTTTTTACCTTAGCAAAAAGCTGGCCGAAATTATCAGATTTTTCAAATGATTTGTGTTTAGACCATGCAAGTGCTCTTGGGATAACCCCTGGATCCTTGTTCCACCACTGATTACTTTTATCCGAAAGCTCTATAATCCATATCTTGAAAATAGTAAAACGAAACCCTTATAAGTTACAAGGTCCAGGAAGATAATAAATAAGCATTTAAATAAACATTAGGAAATTGTATTAGTACTAACCTTGAAAGCATAAATGAATCCAGAAAAGCAGAAGGTAGGAACATCCTTGGATTTTTTACAACCCAATGTTTGACTGTAACCCGGTCGATGCTCAGAAGTGACATTTCTTATTGACGCATACAACTGCCTCCAAACATGCTCTCCCATGGATGCATTGAATTCATCAAGATCCTCAACCATCCTAAGCAACATATCATCAATGCGAAGCCAACTCTTTACCCATGAAAATAACCTCCAATGTTAGCAGCAGACAAACCCGTAAAGCATCTTCATCCGACAGATTTAAGAAAATATCTTCATCCTCAATAACCGATAAAAGATCAATGTTTTTAACATACTACCCTATCTTATCTGGAAAAACACGATCACAGAAAGGGATATCACCACTTCTCCATTTCCTAAAGCTTAGCATACCAAATGTGAACCCAGTTAGCAGACATAATTCACGTCGACCAAAGGCAAAAGTATGTCCATTCACATAGTAAACCAATGGAAGATCATAGCTATCATCATATTGGCGGAGTTGTTTACGAAGCATACAAGCGCACAGCTCTTCCTCATTATCTAGATAAGTCAGATCCAGCCAAGGTCCGAAACATGAGGCCTTGAACATTGTATGACGCGGTTGGTCTAATCTATCTTTCAGAAGTAACAAGTAATGCAATTTACTTCTTACGATAACTTTCACATCATAGTCCTATAAAAAGAAGTAATAACAGAATGAAAAAATTAACATTTATCCGACTTGTGAAGGATATAAAATTTAGACTTAAGATCACACACCAACATTTCAATGGTTTTTACTGCTTATTGTTAGGTCCTTACGCACTTATTTTTATCATTTATAAATATGCATATAAGCAGTTAGGACCTAACAATAAGCAGTAAAAACCATAATAAGCACTTAACAATAACAAGTAACGACTTAACTGAATTAAAGAATAAAAACCCTAATAAGGAATTAAATGATCGATCAAGAAACATAAAAAACCTGAAAACCCTAAAACGCAATTACATAATCTATAGTAACACAAGAAAAACCCTAAAAACAAAATCTCTACGCACTTAATTTGATAAAAAAACTGAGAAATCCTGAAAAATAATTAAATAAACTCAAGATACTTAATGAACATACAAATGAAGATACAAATAAGCTGAAAAACCCTAAAAACAAAATATCTACGCACTTATTTTGATTAAAAACTGAGAAACCCTGAAAACCCCTAAAATTAACATACAAATACCCTTGAACATAAGAAAAATAACTTACATAATCACTTAAGCACTTAATTACGAAATACCCAAATAAGCACTTAAGAATTAACAGTATTTAAGAAAATAGCCACTCACAATATCTGAGAACGGGGGAGGCGGTGATCAAGAAGTTATCAAGACTTGGTAGTGGCAGAAGAAGTTATCAAGACTTTCGGGGAGCCGATGATCAAAAACACACAATCTGGGAGGCGATCATCTGTGTGTGTTTGTGTGTGTGTGTGTATTTTTTTTTGTGAAATAACAAAAGTAAAAAATCAATTTAAAATTAAAGTACACACAATCTAAGCAAAAGATTGTGTGTACTTTTCCCAGGCTTCTTTTTACGTTTCCCATGCAAAAAGTACTGACTAAGTTGAGCAGCCGCAAGTCGAGCGCCGTCAGTCGAGCACTGACTTTTATTAAAAGACAAAAAGGGTGTATAGTAACTAAGATTTGGTTCAGATTTGGTGGGCCATGTACTTTTAATTAAAAGGTACAAGTGGGTGGACACATGGCATAAAACTAGTGGAGTTGAGCAGTCGAGCAGTTGAGCATGACAAAAATGAGAAATAGCACATGAAAGTGACCACATAAAGGACAATGGTTGAGTTTTTGGCCTCTTTAGGGAATTTTCTCTAAATTTAATATATTAATAGTTTGAAATTATAACTCTAAAATTTGAAGATAATAATGTTACATATTGACCTCTTCACCATCTCACATCACAAGCATGCAACCACTAAAGATTACTAGCAGGGCACCCGCGCGTTGCGACGACGGATACCCTGTAACTAAAATTTTCGACGAACAATTTTTTTGTTATACATTTCTCGTAAAATAACATTATGGATGATGAAAATTTAAGGCTAAAATAAAATTAAGTAATACCAAACTTTTATTAAGATTACTAATTATCTAAAAACAAAACTGCATTTTCTTGTGTTCATGGTATTTTACTTAACTTTTAAGTGTACTATTTATTGCTTTTAGATTTGGGTTTTTTCTTACTTTTTCTTTTAATTTTAGTTTGTATTGTTGAAAAGAATGACATTTTGATAATATCATGGTTTATACTAATTGAATCGGTTATCGAACCAGACTTTCATTTTTCTATTTTGTTTTTTTTGTTTTTCCTCTTATCTAGTTCAACACAATGTTCAACTGGGTCTGTTAAGGCCAACCAGTTTTTGGTCAAACCGATCGTTCTAGTTCGATTTTCAAAACAGTGATTAATATGTAAGATGTGAATTTTACTAAACATTATTTATATGTTAAAACCGTTATTAATAAAAAATTCATTACGCCGTAAGAATTTTGTTCCCAACCTACCTGCCTCAATGTACGAGGTATATATTCCTTGTTATTACAGATTTAGGCATACACCAAATAGGCAAATACCCATACCAATGTTAAATCTTTATTCGCTTGATGGGCTTTCACAAAAACAAAAGATATTTAATTATACTTGGCTTAAAATGAGAGTGTAGTAAACGAGTCATGTATGTGCATAGAAGCAAGCCACCATCAACATTTTCTTCTATATCCTACTCCTAGTAGGTAACAAATATCCATAAGATAAAAATAGATGATAAAAGCAAAAAACAAAAGAAAATAGAATCCAATAAGATTCAATTTGATAGAAAATCGAAATTGATTTGCAAGCAGTGACTCACCACATGCTTCTTCATGTCCGCATTTTGGAGCCAACAAAGCGCGAATAATTGACCATCAGGTTATCTCATCCAAACACTATCAGATTATTGCGTTTTGAAACCAGATAATAAAAAAAGTTTTCCACAATCTCAACCCTAAACACCCGCTTAGTTTGCGGTAGTTGCAAGTATTCATAAGGTGCTTCCTTCCTAATTAATTATCATAGTGTCAAGTGTTGATGAGAATTTTGTATATGTGAAGCATGGTTTTACAATTAGTAGAAATAAATTGTTTGTTTGATGTAAAAGTAACTTACAAATACATAGGTTATATCATTCAACAAATCATGAATTTTATCATAACTACTTAGTAAAGAAAGAAAAACGTTAAATGGAATGTATTATAATAGTGAGATTAAACAAAAAATCATTGCATATGCGTTAGTCATCTTTTAAGACCTATTAATATCAATTAAACACAAATAGAAAATCACTCGATATGCAATTCACACTCCTTGTTGAGGAATCTTCGTGCATGGTTTTACCTCATTATATAGAACCCACAAAAAACAACAATACAAAGAGAAGGCATCCCACCCGACTTAAACAAAAAAATTAAGTGGAGGAAAGGACCCAAGAAAACAAAACATAAAAAATACAAAAGGCCACAACTGACCCGAGACGAATCCTAGAAACCTACACTAAAGAGACACATGATGTATACCAGAAGCATGATACAATACAAAAACAATATAGACCTAACACAAAATCATGCATACAGACCACATGAAAGGCTAAACTGATAAAGCCTAAAAAGAATCCTTAAATTCTTAAGTCTTTCACTTGCAGTATATTAAATATCTTGTACCTGAACACTTGTAGACAATATTTCAGACACAATTATTGATCCCTGAATGTGTATACGAAACAAAAACTCCACTGACCAACTTAGATATTTGAGAATTAGTAACAAACAGCAAAGGACAAAAAGAAGACCAGAAGATGCTGGACAAAAATCACAGACACCTCACTGATCGAGCACTTAAAATCCTTACTGTTATTTCAGAGCCAAACACTGTATCGAGAAAACCTTTGTTGCTGCAAAGTTCCAAGAAGTTACTGACCAGGAGCCATAAACTTGACAGTTAATGTAGCCGATTTGAGCTTCTTATCTAAACTATAAAACAAATAAATTATCAATAATGATGTTATTTTGAACGAGTCAAATATTTTCAGTGTTGCTTAAAGAAACATAAAGCTTCCCAAAGCTCTGTTTCCTGGAGAGTTGGTTCTATTTGATGATAAAATTCAAAGTGGTGCTATCAGTGGCTGGGGAAAGCGATAAAGAGGACAAAATCCTTGCTTGCTCTTGGTCTCGATCACTGTAACTTTCAGTGGTTGGAGACGAAGTGAAAAGATGACAAATTTTTAGTTACTTTAAGATCACGCTCAACAACTATCATCGAGTCACTTTTCATACTTTTATAGACTTTTACACTTTAGTTGTTACGGTTCCTGATTTTTAGCATTCTCATTCTCTAGCAATATTGCATTGGATGTTGCAGTTGGTGAATTTACACTTACAGGTTTTAACAAAATTGAATTTCAAATGGTTGTTACATTTGTTTAGTGGCTGTTACAATTACTTTAAATGAGTTGTTACGATGGTATTGATGGGGTGTAAATTGGCAGTAAATGGACTTGTCTACATATCTATTACGTTGCATTTGAAATTGAAAACTAATATAAATATTTCCATTATAAGTAAGATGTTGAATCTGAAATTTTTATGCCTTCTATTAATAGCATGTCCCAAATGTACTATAAAGTAGTATAGATTAGTTATCATAAAAAAACGTCGTTTACAAAAAAGAAGAAAAAAAAGAAAAAAATCATCTTTTAATACAGTACTCGACACCGCTACTTTGCGCTGATAATATGTTACGTATAAATATGTCCAAATCAATATTTTAGCATTATATGACACAATTAATGTTTGACTATTTGCCTTGTTTTGCAGTTGACCAACAAGACCAACAACTTAAAGGGAGTCATTTATCCATTCGACTAAAAAGCAGTTAAACCAACTTTTGAACACATTAAAATTTGCTCCCTCCAATTTCTTGTTTTTTCAAACTTGTTGACACTTATCTAACCCATTGAAAGCAACCATTTCAACTCCATCCCTATATTTCTCCATCATACCAACTCCAACAACCAAACCTTATTCCTAATCAACAAATTTCCCACTTTTAAAAGCCCCCCAAAAACTCGAAAACTATAGTATCATTATGGCTAGAGTTCACTCATCAACAACATTGGCCGAGACGCTCTCATGGTATTGCTCGCTGTTCTTAGTTGTGATGTTGGTTATGAGTTGTTGCGAGTCTTTTTCTAGTGAAAATGAAACATTGGTGACACGCGTTCAAAGACCTGGTATTGACAAATGATGTGCTAGGTTGTGTGAGAGCATATTCATGATCCGGATGATGTGTTTCCCGGACTTGTTATCAAGATTACACCTTTCAAGAAAATGTAGTTCGAGATTGAGCTTTTTGTCTTTCGTATAATTATGTAAAGATGATTGTAAACGGATCGAAATCCAATGATCGAGCAATCACATTAGGTAATATCGTTGTTGACGATTTCATGGAAATGAAATTTCTTTTTGTCAAGTCTTTGTCACATATTTCATATGTTCTAGATTTTTTGTTCTACTTTCTTTAGTCAAGCTATAAGTTCAGTTGTTGTTGTTGTTAAGGTCGTTCATCAGTCATCAGTCATCAGTCATCAGTCATCACATGCATGTGAATCAAACTTGAACTAACAAAAAATAAAAAATAAAAAGATTCGTTCTTCTTTTTCAAACATCATACTCAACAAGTATAGTTTAAATGGCAATATATACAAGACGATAATAGCATAATCGACAAATCTGTATTGTACTAATTAGTGCCGTAAACGAACAAGACGAACATAAACATAGCCTTGTTCATGTTCGTTCGTTTAATTTTAACCGGACAAATAAATAAACACGAACGTTTAAACGAATAAATTTTCTTATTTATGTCCATTTATTAAAAAAAATGAGTTATTCATGTTCGTTTATGTTCGTTCATTAAGACACTAAACTAACACAAATAATCGAACATAGACAAGCAAGCATAAACTTTATTAAATTATGCAATATATTTTTAATTAGTGTTTTTTCCTTTAAACAAACCAATTTTAAAATTATACAATTAAAAGAAATAATATACGAAGATAAATAAATAAATGAGTATAAACGAACATTAACGAACGCATAATAAGACATTCACGAACATAAATAAACGGACGAGACTTTCGTTCATGTTCGTTCATTTAACTAAACGAACGTAAAATATTGTTCATGTTCGTTTATTTAATAAATAAACGAACATAAACGAACTTTTTATCGAACAGTTCATGAAATGTTTATTGGACGTTTAATTAGTTTTATTTTTCGTCCTAATGAACAAGCGTCGCATGAAAGTTCTCCTAAGTTATTGACACGCACTTTACACCAAACAACGTTAGTTCAAGTGAAGCTTCAGATATAAGGTTGATAGCTCTCTTTGAAGTCTCGAACTGACCATTAATAAATTCTTTTCTTAGTAAATGAAAAACCATGATAATGTTTTTTGTATCATGATTCATGAATTTTGAAACTAATGGGCTTTTGGAGAATCAATGGCTAACTACTGCCCAATCATTTGCAGCCCACAGGCCAAACATATAACTCGGATAATAACGTGTTTGGCTTATTTATTAAAAGCTGAAAAGTTTGTGACCGACCATTGTAATATTAATTACTATTACTATTATTATTACTTTACTATTCTATTGCCGACGGTGCATTTTATATAGATTTATTACATCCGTTGGATCAAGTAAGTTTTAATATGGACCATTCTAATTCATTAATTATCTTTTGCAACTAACGGGAGATAATTGTGGAAGCGTTTGAACGCATGTGCTAAATTACTAAAAGATGATAAGTTTAAATAATTGGTAATATATAAATATAGACGTGTGTGCAGTTATCTACAAACAAGAAAATAGCATAAATAAAATTTGACTAACAAACAGTTAAAACTAAAAAAATCTGCTGATTCTCGCCATGTGATAGTTTATTTTAGGTTTTAAAATTAAATGGTAAACACATCAATACACATACTCATTTGTAAATAATAGCCAAACAATCATTTTCACTGGATAAAAAAAACTACTACCTCCGTCCCTAAATAAATATCCACTTTGACTTTTTACGGTCTTTCTTGCTCAACTTTGATCTTAAATATTTTTATTTGTGCCATATAATTCTTGATGCAAAATATATGAATGGATTGGTTTGTAAATATATTTTCATTGATATAATTTTCATCAAGTATTTTATAACACAAACAAAATTATTTAAGGTCAATTGAATAAAAACCGTAAATACTCAAAGTATTATTTAGGACGAAATATACTAGAAAAATGGAGGTATGAGTACAATGCACTCATTTGTAAATAATAGCCAAACAATCATTTTCACTGGATAAAAGAAAAACTAATATACAATAAAATGGAGGTATGAGTACAATGCAATATATTGGATGATTGGATCCATTATATTACAAAGTGATGATTTTAAAACTTTTTTTCTTGCATTAACATATATGGACCATCAAACAATATGCTCACTAGCAAGCCAAAAACGAGTTAACCAACGAAGTGAAAATGACTGTCAATGGAGAAATCAAGGTAAATTTCGAGTCTACACTTTTTCGATATTACGTTTCAACATCTTACCTCATAGTTTTATATCTTATGAAGACCTAAGTTATTTTTTCCGTTGAATAACAAGCTGGGAACAATATGGACATGGGTATTCATGCGTTCTTTGATGATATAACATTTATTTCTACACTTTTTTTGGTTTCATCTTTCAAAAGAAGAATTGCATACTCATTCGTATGAAGGCCTAACAATATAATTTTCTCTCTTTGAACACACTTTGATATGATCACACGCATGGAATTGTATATCTTTGAACATGTGGACATGGGTATTCATGCATTATTTGATGAGGTAACATTTATTTATACAATTTCTTTGTTTCATATTCCTAAAAAGAATGGTATTTTCATATTTATATGAAGCCCTAATATAGTTTTAATGACTTTGAACATCAGTCATAACACATGAACCGTATATATTCGTTGCTTGATGGGGTGGTCATTTTTTACTATAGCTTGATTGTCTCAACTCATTTATATATTCCATATACTAAAATATGATAATTTGTTTTTATTTGAATCACAGTTGTGACAACTCGTACTTTCAGGTCATTTATCAAATTTACTATTCATCTCGGGAATATACTATTCACGGGTTACTATTCAAAATTTTACTATTCATCATTTTCGGAGTCAAAGTAATATTCTGAGAACGTATTTCAAAATTTACTATTCACGAAACACTATTCATTTCCGGAGAAAATCACTATTCATGCTTCACTATTTCATCGTTTATCGTAAACTAGGTTTACGAGTATCAAATTCGCGTAACCTTAGTGGTTTAGCTGCGAATTCATGAACAATCATCATGGACATTTCATATAGATTAGGTTTAGTCTACATATCATTAACATCATATTAGTTCATGCATGGTTTTGTATTTTTCATTAAACGTATAATTTCATATTAAATAAACTCTATCGCGTAATTAATTATTTTGAACATTTGATCCGATACTTCCAAAAATTATCCCAACATATTTTTATACTCATATTAAGATTATAAAAATAATATTATGAGTTTACCCAGTGTTTTAAATTTATTTTGTATATAAATTGTTATATTTATTTAATTACGACGGTTTTAATAAAACTACACGATAATTATTATTTCACTCAATTTTTGTAAGGAATGTATTTTTATAATTTTATGACTTCAATATATTTTATTTTGATCCGTTAAAATTTATTTTTAGTTACTTTACCCTAAATGTTCAAATATATACCTAATTACTAAACTAAACTTACAAATTACACATTTATACTTACATCTTTAAATATATATATATATATATATATATATATATATATATATATATATATATATATATATATATATATATATAAACATTAAATAAAAATCACCCTTGTCGACAACAAGGGTGAGTCACACACTATCAAGACTAAATATCTTTCACTTATATCTTATTATACTCAAATATACATACATACAACTAAATATCATTAAGTGTAAAAATCAAAAGTCTTTCTTCCTCTCTTCTCTACATAACCGGCCAACCATAAGGATCAAGAAAGAGTTCACCAAAAATTTTAAAGTCAAGTTTATTACACTCTAGTTACACTCTTAGTTTAGGTTTTGAAATAAAAACCTAGGGTGTTAGGATTAAACCTTTGTTCACTTCACCTCATCAAGTTACTAGTAAGCATCTCATATTCATGTTCATCTTTCATATTTATTTTGTGTTCATTTCATCATATTTAAGAAAAACATGCAAGTCATAATGATGTTTATACCACTTTTTAATGTTTTTAAGTGTTATATATATATTTATCATCCTATAATTACTCCTTGAAACATATCACTTTTGGTGATGTCTAGGAACCCATGACACCTTAAGAAGGTGTATGGTAGGATTAGAATAACTTCGGAGTTGTTTTGAATTGGTTAGAATAGGTTTGGCGTGATAAAAACTCATTTCGACAAGTTTACTTAAGGGTCTGTCCATATTTTTGAAATCTGGAATTTTCGACAGTAGATAAAAATTTTTGGCCTAGGTATTTAGAAAATATACTTTAAAACGAAAACGTGGTCGCTTGAACGGGTTAAAGCGGAGTTATAACGAAGAAGATATGAATTTTTCAAGTTAGACAGAAAACTATAAAACCCGAAAATTCACATGTTCGTCCAATTTGTGCGAGTGAAATGAGGCTTAGGCGTTATGAAATGTGTCGACTTATCAAATATATTAGTATACTTTGTTCTGAAGCTAAGGATATAGCGTAAGCGGACTTTATACGATTAAATTACAGCGTTTACATAATGTTGCGTAACTATATTATATAAGAAAAACTAATATATTTCTATTAGACAAATATTACGGCCACGAAGGACCATGTTGAGGGTCGTTTTTAACATGTATGTAGTACTTTTTATATGATGTCTTCGGTAAAAGTAAGTTCGCTAGCCTATTTTCCAAAATGTCCAACGTTCGTCAAGCGGAGTAGCGAATAAAATATGGTCACTTAAACTTTGCCGAAAACCATCCTTAAACGATATTTTGGACACAAGTACCATACTTAACCTATATTTTTCTCCATGATCGAGACCTCTAGGATGAAAACTTAAATGCTAAAACTTTGAGATAATGATACAAGCTTCACAAAACCGTTGAGTTTGTTTCCTAACACTCGATGTGCACCATTTTACGACTAGCGTTTCAAGGCCGTTTAGTCACTTTCATGAAATTGTCAAATGACGTTATTTTACGACGAAAAGTTATAATTTCACAATAAATCACTAAATGATTATCGTAGGATATCATTTCAACGTAAATACATGTAAAGTAATTTAAAAATGGTCAAGACGTTATAAGATTATTTTTCAACGATAAGTGTTATTTTCAAAAATTCACAAGTGGTATAGATATCATACGAATTGCATGCATAACATTACATCATAACTTATAATAGAACATATCATTCATAATAGGTCACGGTCAGAGGTTGCGCCTCATTTCAGTATTGTCATCATATCATCATAATCATTGCAACAGGTGAGTTTTCATAGCCCCGTTGTACATGTTTATACTTATTTTCAAACCTACGGGGGAGAATACATTGCACATCATTTTTATTACGTTGCCAAGTATATCAAATTCATTACATTGCTTAAGTTACCTCATTGCCAGTTTAATGTCCCCATTTCATAATCATGAACCGTTAATTAGAAAGAAGGGGTGAGTGGATAGATCTATTGAGGGTGACTCCTCCATCGTGTTGGTAGTCCCAACGGTCAAGCGGATGCATTTCATTTCTTTATCATTATTGAGTTGTTTGGCAAAACACTCTGTTGGGGCGAACAACATGAATAGTCAGCTTCGGTGTCATGTGCTTATAGCAATTATAACATTTTATGTGACATATTTGTCATACATGGCCTATACTTGTGGTAGTCGTATAAAACGTTTTACATGAACTCTATGAACTCACTCAACCTTTGTGTTGACACTTCTAGCAATGTATTTTCAGGTAACCAAGGCATTCACATCATGGCATGCATGTGGACATATCATAGAGTCGCGATGACGACGCATCTCACATGGGAATTTTATACTTTAAAAACATCGTTTGACTTGTATCAAACTTATTTTACGCACATGTTGATTATCATTTGGGACCTATCTTTGTAACTCTGAATGTTTTTAATATATCAAACGATGTTCTTTTCAAACGACACTTTAGGTCGTTCAATATAACTGTGATTGTGGTGCTATGACAGTCATTCCACAGGAATTCCATTCCGCTGCAAAACAGGTAATTTGGGGGTGTGACAACAGTGCTAAGGGTGCGTTTGGTATCCCATTATAGGAATGAAACTATTACTATGAAAATGATTAAAGGTGTTTGTTTTGTGGGTCTATTAATGAAATAGGTATATCATCGTAGATTAAATTCATTACGCAATTTGGTGTCAATGAAATCTATTCCCGCGGACCCATCTCTTTTCAACTACAAAATTCAAATAAATAAACAATCGTAAGAATACATTTTTTATATCCATTGTTATTGTATCCCATACTAAATTCGATACCCATTATTATTCCTAGCAACGAACCAAACGTCCCCTAAGAAAACAAAAAGGAGGCAAACTTGGCAACATGGAACTTTACTATTCATATGATGATATGAACATTGAGAGTATTCAGAGTTTGGTTGATGAGAAAGTCTTTTCGATTGGATTGATAAAATTCTAGGGATGATATAGGATATATAAATAATGCATGTATTAGTTATACCTAAATAAAATATGAGGAGAGTTATTTTACATCTGAAACTTTTACCATCCAAGGGAATTCATCTCCATCCAAATGCAAAATCAATGGGTGAGATTAAAAACATTTTATTATTTCACCTATTTTTATAATTTAAATATCTCTTAAACCGTTAATCGTTAAGTGAAAATATTTACACCATCGCGACGAACATTTAATTATCTTTCTACAGACGGGCACTTTGATATACTTTCGAAAAAAACTTCGTTTTTTTTCACCTTTTTGTTATTTTTTTAGTTTTTCACGTTACTTGAAATTTAGTGAAAAAATCATATATGATAAAACACTAAATTGAATATCACATGTGATATTAGTGTTAAATCATATATGATATGTAATATCACATGTGATATTACATATCATATATGATATTACACTAATATTATATGTGATATTCAAATTAGTGTTTTATCATATCTTCTCCGTCCTAAATAAATGTCACTTTGACTTTTGCGGTCTTTTGTTCAACTTTGACTTAAATGATTTTGTTTTGCGTTATATAATACTTGATGAAAGTTATCCAGAAATATACATTTAAAACTCAATCCGCCATATATTTTGCATCAAGTATTATATAAGAAAAATAAAGATATTTAAGGTCAAAGTTGAACAAAAAACCGCGTGGAAACTTATTGGAGACGGAGGGAATATGTTTCAATGCAAATACTAGCGTAAACAGCAAAAGCGTGAAAATACGAAAATAAAATTTTGTCGGTATGTCGAAGAATCTTTATCTATAGAAAGATAATTAATGCTCGTCTGATATTCTATTTTTTTAACTAGCGATTAGCGGTTTAATATTAATATTTGAAAAAATGATGAAAGTGGGTTTTAAATTGTTGGGATTAATGCATCCATTAGATCAACAAAATGGAGGGTTGAGATTGATCCCTTGGTATGTAAATAATCTTTTGTCCTCAAATGATCTTAAATCATAAAATATAACTTAATATGTATCTTATGGGTTCGCTATTCATATTGGTATGTAGGATAAGATTGTCTTTGATCTTAAATCATAAAATATAACTTAATATGTATCTTATGGGTTCGCTATTCATATTGGTATGTAGGATAAGATTGTCGAAGATGTTTTCTCACTGGCAACAAGAGAAGAAAAAAAAATGAAATTTTCATATATATACATCACACACTCAAAACAAGAATTTCAATATACTTAGTAAATTATTGTAACGCTGAATCCGGGCAACACACGGGTATTGTACTAGTTAGCGTGGCTATCAGTCGTATACTCGTATGTTTAAAACCAAAATACAAAAAATGGCACTCGGTTTGTTCTCTTGCACATTCCATTCTTTATTGAAATTTTATTTTGATGTTGCTGATATAGATAACATTATCACAGAAAGTATTTTTTTTAAAATAATATTTTGAAAAGAGTTGAGATCCATATATAACTCATATTTGTCATAGAACCAATGAACCAATAATAGTCATCCATTTTTATCTAAATTAACAAAAAATCATTTTCCATATTTTTTTAAAAGCAATATCTTCTGAATGGTAAATCTTACTACAAAATATCTGATCATCGTGAGAATTAAATTATCTTTCAATAGATATGCGTTGTTATACACTTCGTGAAGTTTTTTTTTTTTTAAATTACGAAAAATCACACGTGATTTTTAAAATCACATGTGATTAAGTAAAAATCAAATCACATATAATTTAACAAATCACATGTGATTTTACAAAATCACATGTGAGTTTTCTAGAAGAATTTAAAAAAAAGGTTAAATCGAAAATATATAACAATGCATATATATAGAAAGATAATTTAATTCTCGTCGAGATGGTATGATTTGTTTGGCGTAACGATTAACGGTTTGTGAGATATTTAATTTTAAAAAAAAAGGGTAAATATATTTTAATAAAAAAATGAGTGGCTATGATTGGTTCATTAGTTTTATGACAAATATGAGTTATATATTAAACTTTTCTCATTTTGAAAATAAAAACTTAAGATTCGTAAGTGGGCTTCATGGTGATTTAATGGGCTCAATCTTTCCTAATGCTTGGTCACGCATAGGCCCAACAAAAGTTAAACCCATGCAAAAGATTTTATGGTTTACTTGGAACATCAAAAATTAGATTGCCATTTAAAGTATAGAGTTAAGTTTTATTATTGCATAACGTTTGTATAAATTATGTGCACTTTAGTATTACTGAAACTGTTTTATAGCATGACTAGATTTGAGACCCGTCCAATAGACGGATAGTTTCAAAAATTGGGGTATTAAAAGAAAAAAGCATGGATAAAATAATCATGGAAAAATTATTTAATGAGCGACATGTTTTTCTTAAATCAATATAAATCATCAAACACAAAATGAATAATATTATCATTTTCGATTGCATAATAGGTAAAGATATGTAACTATAAGTATATTCACATTATGAATATTCATGTTAACTTATTAAGTAAGGGTGCAAATTAAATTTGAAATATTGTAAAAACTATTACACCTTCTACATGGTTTTACATAAATAATGAGCGTTCAAATATGTAAAAAATTATATATTTATATTCGTATTAATTATGTTGAAAAGACGAACATAATGTATATAGTTTTGCATATTAAAAAACGAATTAATATGTGTTTTGTACATGTTCCATGTACATCGGTATTATATTTTAAATATAAATAGCATTACGATCGAGTATAATAGTTAAATGATGTGAAATAAAAAAAATTGTGAAATATTTTATAAATGTAACTAAAAATTATTTTTTCAAAATATATTCGCATTCAATATATATTATTTCCACCCTTTTCAACTTGGTAATCATTCCTTCTTGTCACGTCACATATGAAGTCATCAATCCAGTCATATCTATCAAAACATTCTATTATATAGCTGTGCGCACATCTATGAGCAAGAATCGGAAATCCTCCCACAACCCACGAGTTTGGTAACAAGCCAAAACATGGATTTATTTCTACTGGGCGGAGATCCATATATGAATCATGTAGTTTGTTTATCATTCTAAGCAAATTACTGTTTTGATTATGATTTTTGTCAATATATGAATCATCTGGAGTGTTTATTTTTAAAAGAGGCGATTATTATTAGTATAAGCAAAGTTAAAATCAACGGTATCCAATCTTGTCGTTCACGAGGTATGGAAGAGATGAGATGTAGATAGTCTTACTCTAACGTGAAGGTAGAGATGCTACTTCTAAAAGACATCCGGCCATTTTTACAGGGAGTGAGAATCGAACCCTTGCCTCTATCTCTAAAAAAGAAAAGGTTTTTTCAAGTGATTCAAGCATGCTTATTTTTAAGCAAAGTTATATACATGCAAATGGTACTAGACCCCCTCAAAACTAGGCCCACCCAACTAATTTTTCAGAGCAACAATACTTGCAATATATACCAAGAAGCAAAATAAATCATATACAAATGAGCAAGTGACTCTTTTCACAACGAGATGTCAAAAAGAGAATCCGAAGCCACTTTATCTGAAGCTTAATGTGTGTGCCTATCAAGAGTACTCCACATCTGGAGTTTAGCTATAAATGTCGACTCTCGTCATCATGAACTTATACAGTTATACACGTACACATGATGACATAAAACTAACTTCTAACTTCTATCGCTTATTACTTGATGCCATGAATTAATGGAAAGTAACTTAAATAGTGTAACATGACGTTGGATCATACGAAAAATGAGATGCAAACTTTTGTGACTTAAAACTTAAATATGATGTCATTACATAGTAAGACTAATCATTATAAACTTAAAACCATGGTTGCAAAAATCGCGAATCTGTAGTGACGCGGTCGACCCTCTTGTAGCTTGTAATCGGTCTAGGCGGGGTTAATCGGTGATTAATCGGATTGGCATTTTTGGCAAGTTTTGGGTATTTTCGTCGCTTTTTACGTATTCACAAAAATATTTTCCTTGAAACCATCTTGTAGTATATATAAACAACGACTGTATGTCATTACATTTGTTCTAGTTTGCAAAAATAGTGAATCGGTTACTAATCGTATTGGTATTTTTGACAAGTTTTGAGTATTTACGAGAAGTTTATGTATTCTTGACAAGATTTTCCTTAAAAAAAAATATTTTAATTGATATAAACAATGACTATAAGTAATCAAAACTAGTTTACGGCGACTTTAGGGTATTTCCGACAAGATTTGCAAGTTTTTGACAGGTAGTTGATAAGTTTACTCATTTGTTTGAACGATTTACACAAATTGGAAAGGTCGATGGCCCAGTAGATACAAAGTTTGAACGCTAGCTATTTTGTCAAAGTACTAACTATGTGAATTCATACCCAATAAATATAGCAGCCCTACGTTTAACCACAACCAAGGACCACGTTACATGACTTGCGATAAACAAACAATGTTTTGTGATGTTTGTATTGTTTTCTTATGCTAATTTCGTGGTCAAATTGGTGCAATGATAGTCATAGTACGTGGTCGCTCGATATTCTTATCTTTAAGAACTAAAATGGCAATATTTGACAAAAACTACAAACTAGGTGCTCACAGGATTTTCATATCCAAACAATCTATAAGGAAGTAAATAAACGTATCACACCAACACAATGTAAGTATGTACAGAAAGAATGTTACAGATTTCGAAATGTCTTCAAAATATATTATTGAAATAGGCGAAAGTTGATATAGGCAAAATTCTGTAAGATCCAATCACCAAATAATGGCCGAATTCGTTTTTATTATGATAAAACTTTCACCCTTTTAAAATTAAATATCTCTAAACCAGATTAATCGTTCTGCGATAAAAATTATCTGTAGTGGTAGAATTAAATTATCTTTTCTATAGATATGCATTCTTATATATTTTTAACAACTTTTTTGAAATTTGGTCACAAAATCATATATGATTTGTGAAAATCAATATATGATTCGATTTCTGAATCGCATATGATTTTTGAGAAATATATATGATTGTAAAAATCATATATGATTCAAGTAAAAATCGAATCATACATGATTTTAAATCATATATGATTAGTAAAATGTATATGATTTTTAGAACGAATTTTGAAAAAATGTTTGTCGAAAATATGAGTCATATCACAGAAATAATTTCATCTAAAATACATGACATTATATTATATTATTGAAGATTTACCGTTTGTAAGATATGTTGTTTTATAAAAAAGGTTATATTTTGTATTAATTTAGATAAAAAATGGAGGGTTATGATTGGTTCATTTGTTCTATGACAAACATGAGTTCTATATTGATCTCAACTCATTGAAATAATCGTATAGGATAACAATTGAATATTCAACATAATTCCAAATTTACAGAATATAATTACAAACTTTATGATATCCCCCAAGTAGTTTAGCGTTTTCCACTTGACTACATATAATAAATCGTATAACATGTATATAATTATAAAGTATGTATTTATTAATGACAAGTAAGCTAAAAGAAGTCAATGTTTAATAAAGAATTAATACAAGGTCAATGAGATACTACTTGCAAAAAGGAATGTGAACCGTACCCAGTTGTCCAGCAAACTTGCGTCGACTTGTAGCGTTATATTTATACTCCGAAATAAAAACTCGTAATTTTAAAGGCCTCAAAATAGATAGTAATACGTAATATACTATGTGCCTCAAAGTTTACTTCCTTAAAGCTATATGATTTTATGTTATAAATATTGGTTGAACTCTACTTTAAATGGAAAGTGGCCCAAGTTTCAAATTAAGAATGAAGATGGATCGTTAAAACATGACTTTTATATATCAATTGTTGATTGTTGATTGTTGATTTGATATGTCTTTCATTGTCACGTTTAGAGCATGCATGATGGACCTCAAAACATCGGTTGGGCAACAAAAATACCCATCGTCGACCGATGTCAAGATCGGTTGTCACCAATGTGGAGGTTGGGTTGGAACATCGGTTGTGCAAGGCAAATTGGCACATCGGGCGGTTTTCCAACCGATGTGTAGTTATTGTTTGTGAATACATTTTTTAAAAAATGACCGTTTGGTCAATTAAACTAAAAAAAAAATTGGCTTACATTTTACATTCTATAAATCACTTCACCGAAGCGATTCAATTCAACATTTACCGTCATATTGATAAGCAATTCTAACGAAATACCCACGAAACACAAAAAACATCATGTCGAAGTAGTGAATCAAGTCGATAGTGACGATGTGAAGGCGAAGGCGATGAAGAGTTTTGTAATGTTTTAACGTTATTTGAATTCGTATGTAATGTTTTTTTTTTTTTTTTAATTAAGTGTTTTAATGTTTTTAATTTAAGTAATGTAATGCTTTTTAATTTGAGTGAAATTTAAATTTAATGTTAAAATGTTTGAATTAAAAAAAAAAATTTCGGGTTGTCGGCTGGGCGTCCAGGGTTGTCAAGTCATTTGAGAGAGAAAGGCGGCGCGTGGCGCAGGTTGTCCCAGGTCGTCCCAGGTTGCGACTGGTACTAGCCTTAGTTATCCTTTCAACATTTGTACAATACTTCCGTTAACTTATCTACGTCAACGTCTATATCCAAAATCGGGGCTAATCTCATTCTCGTGTATCTGCTTTTTGCAAGAACCAAAGTAACTGCTATGATGGTAAAGTTTGATCAAATAATAAAGCTAAGGCAAAATTCAAAGCTAGATCAACGGATTATTTACACATATCAATAGCATGTTAATGAAATTTCCATTTTATATACTATACTGATTAATAAAGCTTTATTTGTTATTTCATCCATTATAAATTAATAATCCATATTTGGTCATTGTCAATTGGGTCATTCTCTTCCTCAATGCACATCGATATCTTTTTCTTTCTTGTCTTACATAAATAACCTTACAACTCATATAACATATCTCTCAACTATATCTCGCAAATGTTTCTAATCAGACTTGAATTCACTAACTAATAAGCACACTCACATGTTACTAGACAAAGATGTAGAACGTACATCGATATCGTCTTCTTCTACTTTATTCATCAAAGTAGAAACCAAAAAGTGAACAGACATTTGGATAACTTAATAATGAAAAGGGTTTATACAAAGCATATACATAGGCAAGAAAACAAATTCATGCCATAATCTTAGATGAGCTAAATTCAAATCGGTAATCTTGAGGCCAACATTACAATCTGCTTTCCGGCGATGAGCTTAGAGGCCCGATCATAAAGTGTAGCTTAATTCAAGGGTAAAGTCTCTTGGCTCTGTCGTTCTTCTCAATTTCATAGTTTATGTTATGGCTTACTTTTAGACCATCTACAACAATTTAATAATGTTATATATATTTTGTTTAATGCAGATCAAAATGCCACCATTTTGAAGATAAAAAGATC
>OU343222.1:158379578-158406843 GCA_910596185.1 Chrysanthemum makinoi | reverse complement strand
TCTTCAAATATCGTTGAGTGAGATGAAATGATGATTTTCTATTGCCGACAGAAATCACTAGAGTATTTTAAGCTATCGAGAGAGATCAATGGGTTCTGCATGAAAGTGTCTGCTACAGTTCATGAGATGGGTTCTTTTAGTGAGGAGTTGGAGACCGTGGTTGGGAAGATTGTGCCTCAAAAGACAGCAGAGTTTCTCAAGGAGCTTCAAGCAAAGGATGACATGAAAATGAGGGATTTGGAGGTTTTGGCTAAGGAGATAGAGTATAGGTGTACTGAGATTGATGAGTTTATCGATAAGCTAAAGGGTAAGGTGCCGTTTTGAGACTAACATTGGAACGGGCTATGTTTAAGTTGATTGGGATGTTTCCATCAAATGTGTTATGGCCTGTATGTGCAAGTATCCTGGTGGCCGATTGCAGAGATAGTACTTGTAACCGTTATGCATCCTTTATCGGCAACTCACCACGTGACAAGACTATGTTTGTGTTTGTCCAATTAACTAAGTATTCGCTTAGCATAAGTTTGTGTTTGTCCAGTTGTACTGTAAAGATGGTGTTTGTTGTAATAAATGGTTATCTTATGACAACTAAAAAAACTTCTAGATTGTCTCTTAACTAAGAAACAAATTGATATATTATAAGTTATTAATCTGCAATGTTAAATGACTAACCTGAATTAAGAAGATGGTGAGCCACACACACAATCGCCGAACAAAACCACCCTGCTTGGGGAACATTTTCAGCGTCAAGATGCTGAACGTAATCCTATAGGACTTAGGATCGATTCCCTTCTGCTCAAAGACCCCTAACTCTTTTAGCACTTCGGGAAGCCTTGTCTCTAAAGTATTCCTCATATCCAGATAAAAAGGACGCGATTCATTATCAAACACAACGCCACTATCATAGAATGTGACAGTACCAGTCTGGATGTGAAACACAACAAGAGACCAATGAACCTCAGGTTCATTTATTGGGATAAAAACACGTTCAACATCAGCCCATCCAAGAGGGTATTTTTCTTTGTTGGCGTAGAACACAGGCAATGATCCTCCTCGCATCAATAGTGGCAGAAAAAAGCAACTAACCATTGACCAATCCATATCATCTGGTCTAGTATGCCACATGTAACTGATCCGTAGATCAATGTGCTGTAAGAACAATAAACAAAAAAAAATATAATCAATAATTTATATAAAATTGAGATTTCCATTTTCTCTACCTACAAATCGATTTCAAATGTGTTTTATACAAGACATATAGAGTTTATATAATCGTGTTGAATGGGATAATGTTGTGTGGCCTGTCATGAACAATACACACTATATCATTATCGCAAACAACACGTCTCAATTATCAGAGCAGATATATATAAGCATGTAGATGGGTTCCATTGCCTAATTTAAACCCCGTCCCTAGTACCATTTGTGTGCTTGATCTTTATGACAAGTTTTGGCTCTTACAAGAACGGAAGATGGTTGTCGAGTTTATATAATATTTTCTAGACAACGAGCTTCCCTTCTTGAAAGAGCCAAAACTTGTGATAAAGATCAAGCACACAAATGGTACTAGAGACGGGGTTCAAATTATGCAATGGAACCCATCTACATCCTTAGATAGACCTGCCATGATAATTGAGAAAGTATGCAGTGTTTCTGTTTAAAAATATGCAGTTTTTCTTATATAAAATTTACTTGATATCGATTATCAGCTACAGACAATCAAAACCAAAATATTATATAATTTTGAGTAAAGTAAATAAAATATATATTTACTTTACCTCATCAAGCAGCCATCCTTTGTGCTTATCGTCAAGGCCGATTATAGAATCCCAAAAATAACGATCAACAGTTATTTCAGCGCACCAAGGAAACTTACAATTCCGCCACCCATCCGTACACAGAAACCGCTCAATTTCGTATCCAAGAAAAATTCGATCGGTGTTTTGAAATGGTCGATCAAGAACCTATAGACAAAACAAAATAAACATAAGTGAACATTAAAAATTGATTACAATTGTATAAAAAAACTGATAGATTTAAAAACATTGTACCTCGATCCAAGGTCTGACCAATTTTAACCTTTCAACCATAAGAGGATCAAGAAGATTCCTCCGATTTCTCAATTCATCAACGCTAGGAACTTTTCTAGTTTTTTCTACTTGCACAAAAGGCGACCTAATAACATCTTCAAACCTCCTCTTCTTTGTTCCACAACGCTCCAGAGCAATTTTCATGTGAGATGACTTCATGTGAGATTGGGACATTCTCAACCTCTTTTCCCTAGGCTCTTCCATAGGATGAAACACACCATCCTTCTGTGGTGATTTGTCAAAATCTTCCTGTGATGATGGAAGATTAAGCATTTGTGAATCAAACAAATTCATAAAATCATTTACTTCACTGCAATACTCGTCAGCAAGATCAAGGCCCTATCAATGAAATGCCACAATTGCATTATGATTAGAACTTAGAACCTATAATGTGTCAACTGAAAAGTTGAAATCTTATCAAGAATACATAGAATCTACAAGCTTTGTATAAGGCAATAGAATATAAGTTAGCTTTAATCCTACAGGAGATCAGTAAATTACCTTTTCAACACCGGATGGGATAACTTTGTCTTGTTGTTCGGATTTATAAGTATAAAACTGCATACAAAAATAATTTACCACGTATTAGTAGATAGTCTTAAAAGATATACACAAAGAATATACCACATGTTATAGGATCGAAACCCTGTGTGGACTTAAATGTTGAACGGAGATTATGAACACAACTACAGATAACTTAATATAATCGCAAATGCAAATTTACAAGTGTAATACTGATTTAATTACCTTTTCATAAGTCTGGCTGTTGACTTTCTCCTCGTGTTCTCTTTTAGAAGTATAAAACTGCATACCAAATTTGTTTACCAAATATTATTATACAAAAATTAATTAAATTACAAATACATTTATAAAATGAATAAATAACCTTTTCATAAGTATCTTTGTTGACTTGGTCTCTTCTTTTTGAAATGATCTGCAAATGAAAGTAATTTGGAACAAAACATGCCTATTAGTGTATACCATGATAACTGTTTAAAAAGAAAATATATTGGACAAAAATTGCAAAAGGTAAAACTTTAACCTCAACTATAGTCTCAAGTTTCGATGTGCGAGCTTTCAAAGACTTAAGAACAGCCTGAAGAGCAACAACATCTACCTCTTGACAAGTACTCTCCACTGAACAATCCTCTAGACTGGTTATTTGCTTAGGCGTGCGTGCAGCGGCAGCCTTTGCTTTCTAAAAATACTCTTCATAAAGTCCCCCTTTTACAACAGGCGGCGCTCTTGGGGTATACCACCTAAAAAATTCGTTACTTTCTGTATACCATCGAGACTCAGCCTCAACTCTAGTTGGGAAGACAGTGAAGTTTGGTGTCGAGCCCTAAGAAAAATATAGATATTAGTTTTTACTACCAGTCAATTAAAAGAACATTATAACTTATAAGGACCAGAAATATAATAAATAAACACTTGAACATTATAAGTTTTTACCTTAGCAAAAAGTTGGTCGAAATTATCAGATTTTCCAAATGATTAGTGTTTAGACCATGCAAGTGCTCTTGGGATAACCCTTGGATCCTTGTTCCACCAATGATTACTTTTATCCGAAAGCTATATAATCCATATCTTGAAAACAGTAAAACGAAACCCTTATAAGTTACAAGGTCCAGGAAGATAATAAATAAGCATTTAAATAAACATTAGGAAATTGTATTAGTACTAACCTTGAAAGCACAAATGAATCCAGAAAAGCAGAAGGTAGGAACATCCTTTTATTTTTTACAACCCAATGTTTGACTGTAAACCGGTCGATGCTCAGAAGCGACATTTCTGATTGACGCATATAACTGGCTCCAAACATGCTCTCCCCATGGAAATGCATTGAATTCATCAAGATCCTCAACCATCCTAAGCAACATATCATCAATGACAGAATCCAACTCTTTACCCATGAAAATAACCTCCAATGTTAGCAGCAGACAAACCTGTAAAGCATCTTCATCCGACCTATTTAAGAAAATATCTTCATCCTCAATAACCGATAAAAGATCAATGTTTTTAACATACTGCCCTATCTTATCTGGAAAAACACGATCACGGAAAGGGATATCACCACTTCTCCATTTCCTAAAGCTTAGCATACCAAATGTAAACCCAGTTAGCAGATAGAATTCACATCGACCAAAGGCAAAAGTATGTCCATTCACACAGTAAACCAATGGAAGATCATAGCTATCATCATATTGGCGGAGTTGTTTCTGAAGCATACAACGCACCAGCTCTTCCTCATTATCTAGATAGGTCAGATCCAGCCAAGGTCCAAAACATGAGGCCTTAAACATTGTACGACGAGGTTGGTCTAATCTATCTTTCAGAAGTAACAAATAATGCAATTTACTTCTTACGATAACTTTCGCATCATAGTCCTACAAAAAAAGTAATAATAGAATGAAAAAATTAACAGTTGATCCGACTTTTGAAGCATATAACATTTAGACTTAAGATCACACACCAACATTTCAATGGTTTTTACTGCTTATTGTTAGGTCCTTACGCACTTATTTTTATCAGTTATAAATAGGCATATAAGCAGTTAGGACCTAACAATAAGCAGTAAAAACCATAATAAGCACTTAACAATAACAAGTAACAACTTAACTGAATTAAATAATAAAAACCCTAATAAGGAATTAACAATAAGCAATAAGGAAGGACATAGCCACTGAATAACCCTTATAAGCACTTAAATGATCGATCAAGAAACATAAGAAACCTGAAAACCCTAAAACGCAATTACATAATCTATAGTAACACAAGAAAAACCCTAAAAACAAAATCTCTACGCACTTAATTTGATAAAAAAAACTGAGAAATCCTGAAAGACAATTAAATAAACTCAAGAAACCTAATGAACATACAAATGAAGATACAAATAAGCTGAAAAACCCTAAAAACAAAATATCCATGCATTTACTTTGATTAAAAACTGAGAAACCCTGAAAAACCCTAAAATTAACATACAAATACCCTTGAATAGAAGAAAAATAACTTACATAATATTAATTACGAAATACCCAAATAAGCACTTAAAAATTAACAGTATTTAAGAAAATAGCCACTTACCATATCTGAGAACGGGGGAGGCGATGATCAAGAAGTTATCAAGACTTGGCAGTGGCAGAAGAAGTTATCAAGACTTTCGTTTCGGGGAGGCGATGATCAAGAACTCACAATCTGGGAGGCGATCATTTATGTGTTCGTGTGTGTTTGTGTGTTTTTTTTTTTAATTTTTTGTGAAATAATAAAAGTAAAAAGTAATTTAAAAATTAAAGTACACACAATCTAAGCAAAAGATTGTGTGTACTTTCCCATGTTGTTTTTTACTTTTCCAATGCAAAAAGTACACTGTAAGTTGACCAGCCGCAAGTCGAGCGCCGTCAGTCGAGCATTGACTTTTGTTAAAAGACAAAAGGAGTGTACAGTAACAAAGATTTGGTGGGCCACGTACTTTTAACAAAAGGTACAAATGGGTGGACACATGTCATTTAATTAGTGGAGTTGAGCAGTTGAGCAGTCGAGCATGGCCAAAATGGGAAAGGGCACATGAAATTGACCATGGTTGAGTTTTTGGCCTAATTAGGGAATTTTCTCTTGTTATAATTTGTGGGTTTTGCTCAATTAGGTGTAAAAACTAAATTCTCAACATTGTATCTAGGCCTGGCAGCCATATGAACTGTGAGGCCTGTCTTTTCGAAGAAAAAAAATTGCCCATATGTTTTGATAGTTATATGATGTTAAAGTTTGTGAAGTCGTCTAGTTTCTTGTTACGGCGTCTTATAATTTTGTGGAAAGGTTTGCTGCTTAGGAAATGAGAAACTAAAACCTTAACCTTTATAGACTTTCTAGTTAATACATTATTATTTTTTGTGGTACATGAGATATTTTCCTATTTGGATTTAGGGTATTGATGATTTTATTTCCTTAATATTATGCTCCTGTTATCATATTGTCGTATACGCTATGTAGAATCCTTAAATAACTTAGTTTGTTTGGGCGGCTATTTCCTTTTCACGCATCTTCTCATTACAAGGTAGTATGCGAAGGAGCAACTAAGGACCCTAGCCCTGCATCTTGTGCTTTGGCATATGTGAATGGGTTAAGGCCCGATTGAAATAAGCTGATAAGTGTTTCTGTGTTGAGTGTATACACAATTTGAGGTAGATCCATTACAGGAGCATGCTACGAAGGAAATAAAAACACAGATACCTTAGGGAAATAGTTAATGATTATTCACTAAGAAATAAGAAGTCACATGTGAAACGGTCTAAAACTCTAAAAGCTTTGTAGTTTCTCCTTTTTTGAGCAATAAATTTGTAGTCTAATAATAATCTTCTAAGTTTTACTCTTCTCTAAAAGGTAAGTAGTACCTTGTGAAGACAAAACAATTGGCTTCGTGTGGCAACAAAGATTGCAAGCACACCAATGTAAACTCTAAATAGTAAAGTACTTCTATGGTATGTTCAAAGTGCACCCAACACCCTTACATCCGATGACTCTGTAAAGTCATTTCCTTGAATTTAGGAAGCAACATGTTTGGTCATGGAATCAAACTTTTTGATGGTCCGTAAATGGGAGTGGGGTCTATTTTAGGAGTAAAAGATCTTAGAGAAAGACAAAAAAAATGCATGAGTTATTCATACGGTGGCTATGTTTTTATTCATACGGTGGCTATTTTTTTGTTTTTTTTTTTATTTTATAATTTTGTTTATATCAAAAAGCTATAAACCTGAAAATGCGGAACAGTAAATATAAAGTTTAATACGTCAAACGCTTAAAACTGTCAGAAAAACGGAACAGAAAGTGACAAAAAACTGTTCTGTACTGAAAAAGTGGGAGACAAAGGGAATATTCCCCTATGATTTAACATCATAGGGGGGTATTAATAGTATGACCCAAAAAAAATGGTATGTAAGAATTGACTTGATTAATCTTTGTGACTTATGACTTATTTGTGTTGGATTGTGGGAGTTTTAAAACACACCTAAACGCTAAAAGTGTGTGAGTCTATGGGGGCACACACGATAAACACGAGAGTACGTGTCGAATGTATATAAATACTTGAATATACATTACCCGTTGATAACATCAAATAGTCCTGAGTGTCTAGGCGTTAATTTCCCCCTATATCATCACATTTTGAGTAAATTATTAATGAAAAAATCCTTATTCCTTATTATTTTATTTCAGGACACATTCGAAGTAAGGAAGCTGCAATTGGACGTTTTCAAGCCCTATTGATTCAACTGTCTCTTAATTACGGCGTAACCAAGTGATGAAGTTACGACCAAATAATGATTACGAAGGCTACGGCGTAACCCTCAGCTCAGGTTATGCCGTAACTACTGATATGCACTAAATTAACAAAGACCACGGCGTAGCCTCCTCATAGGCTACTCGTAATGAAGAAATACACTAGATTACAGAAGCTACGGCGTAACCCCAGCTAAGTTTACGCCGTAACCAATGGATAAGCACGAAGATTGAAGGAAGTTACGGCGTAACTACCTAATAAGGTTACGCCATAACTAGTTTGAAGCCTATAAATAGTCGATGGTTTCATCAGTTTTAGATATCTCTCCTTTCCCAAACCTTATAGGGTTTGGGGAGATCAAAACACAGAAGAAGAAGCATGGTTTAGGAGCACTGAATAACGGAGTCATCGTCTACGATTTCCTTTGTATTCGAGTTTGGATTCTTTTTATATTTTTCTAGAACTTATACTATGAATTCATATCATTAATTAAAGTTTGCATTTATGTTATTGTTATTCTCTATAATTCTTTATAGACATTTGCTAGTATTTTTATAGATCGCTATCCTTGGTAGTATTATCAGCTTCGTAGTATCTAAAGGGTGGGATATGACCAACCTGACCTCTAATAGATAGCAAAGTATGGGAGGAATTGGCCATAGTACAACCACTCTTACGGTGCTTAACTGACCAAATGATCGCTTATCAAGTGGAGGTATTTAAGAGGTTAGGGGGAATCTAAGTTCCTAATGGCCGGGTTCCCACCGTCTAGATCTAGTAGATATGGTGCTTAATGACTGCTATTAGGTTGCCGAATGATCCCGGGTGACCTGCTCATCTTGGTGAGGAATCTAAGAACCATAGGCCATGACGAATCGACCAAAGAAGTCTGGTGATAATTAACCACTATATTGAATCTTGGTATCGGGAATTAATTTATATTTGTATTCTTTTTAAGCTTCGTATCTATCTCTTTTCCCTAAATTTCGTGTCGTGTAAGTAGAGTAATAGCATTAGCTATGGATTATATCAACTTTGTCATAACCATATATTATCAATATCTTTTCTAATCATCTTAGTTCTTTCAAGGTCACAGCTCTCTTGGGACGATACTCGGATTTACCTAAGGCTTTACTACATCGACGTACTTTTCCGTTAGTATGTGTCTATCCTAAGTTATCTAAGTTTTATAAATATTAAAAAGGATGGAATAGCACATCGCCTTTTTGGTGCCGCTGCCGGGGAGCATTTAATGAAAGATCTAAGGTATTTCATATTCACCTCATTAAGAGATTTGAACACTTCCATAAGGTACGTTTCTAAATCTCCTATTGCAATTATACATAATTCATATTTGACGATTAGTTACGGCGTAACTCCTTTCATGGGTTACGACGTAACCGTATTGCAATTTATTACAATTATTATAAATCTTTTTGACTAATTAGTTACGACGTAACTCTTTTCAGAGTTATGACGTAACCACTATACAATCAGATATATAAAAATCTGTCCTTTGATTAAAATTAAAAATTTAATTACGGCATAACTCTTTTCAGAGTTACGACGTAACCCTCTTCACAACCATTTAATATTCTAAAAATATTAGTTACGGCGTAACTATTTAATCTAATTACGCTGTAACTATCTTGGCGGTATAAAAACTGTACGGAATAAGAACTAGGTTTTACACATACACTTTCACCGCCTACCCATACAGTAAATTTTTCTCCAAAAAAAATTTTCCATCAAGACCACTTCATCTAATCATTCTCCATGGCTGTTAAGATCTATCAATACTCTTTTTGATTTGCTTATGTCAATTATTTCAATTAGGGTTTATATTTTAATATTTTAGGGATCTTGCCTATTTAATTAAATTACTGATTTTGGTTTGATTAATTGATAATTTTGATGATTTTCCCATGTTATTTTGATTCGTGTCCTATCACTATGGTTCGATTTGGGTGTTTTGGCTTTATTTAAATAGGGTTTTGGGTCAAACACAAACTTAGTGGGTTAGGCGCGGTCCCTCAACACTAATAGGTTAAAAATTTATCAAAACTTTTTACCACTTGGAAGAAATTGATGGTTCCGGCGTAATCTATTGCGTAATTGAAACATCTCGAGGTGCTGAGTTTTCGGGAAGTTACGGCAGCTGGGGGTTTAGTTACGCCGTAACCATTATATCTGTAATTACGGCGTAGCAGTTTGATATAACTATGCCGTAACATTTGAAATTACCTAATTACGGCGTAACTTTTGTTTTGGTTACGCCGTAACTTGACATCATTAAGGTCTGCACTTACTGTTATTTGTCTTATTTTCAGGTGCAAACAATCCCACGAATTGGCCTAGGTTCTTGGTACACCCTGATGCTGATATTAGGCAGTTCTGCGTGGAAGAGTACGAGAAATTAAGGGGAAAGAATATCAGTCAACCCAAGGCACTTGATTTTGATGTATTTGGTACTTTGGCAAACGGGAAAGCTAGTAGGAGATTAAGGAAGTTTTGCAAAATTAAGTTCATGTGTAATGCTAGGGAATTCACGTGTAGTGCATGGTTGAGGCTATTCAGGATCACGGAGCCGGTCATTCCGGAGTACGTTCGTGAATTCCTTGCTAGTGTGGAATTCCGTACTGACATTGGTGATGATGACGTGGAGTCAATGTTTTTCCAGCTTGGGGGCGTTTGGAGAAGTTTTACTCTTAAGCAGTTTACTTCAAGGATGGGTTTGTATACTGAGGAGGAAATTGAAACTGAGGCTTTTAAAGGGTTCTATAACACTTGTTGGAGAAGAAGGGATGAGACTCAAGACCTTGCTGCTTATTTCAACCAAATCGCCATTATGGATGGTTATGATTCAAAGAGCCCACCATCCTACGTTATGGTGAGAAGCCCTATTCGTCGACTGGTGCACCGCTTGCTTGCTTGCTCTATTCGAACAAGACACTCCGCCAAAGAAAAGATGACTATGGATGATCTTTACCTAATGCAGGGCATGGAAGGGGGGAACCACATTGATGTTCCTTTCTATTTGGCGAGGTTTATTGCTGTTGGTGCTAAGGGGTTTTCATCTAGGAGTCCTTTTCAGGGGGCTTACTTTATTGGGAGGTTGGCTAGGAGTTTTGATCTTATGTCCGATGCAGCTTTAGCTAGGGTGACCCGAGGTAGGGATACTAGTTTGATAGGGCTATCTAAGCTAGTCGAGTTCGGGATCCGCATCCAGGACATTTATGGAGCGATTGAGTTGGCTAGGACTGCCCCGAGAAGAGAAGAAGGGGAAGCTAGCGGTGCTGGGGGTGATGCTGAAGAGGTGGCCGAGGAACAGGCGCCCAAGGGACGAAGAAGGACCCATGTGAATGTAGGGGAGAGGTTGCAGATCATTGATGAGAGGATCAAGGGAATGGCAACCCATTTCAACGAGGAGATTGAAAGCCTCGAAGTGGGTCTTTATGGTCTTAGAAACCAGTTTGAGGGTTTTACAGGTACATTGGATCAGGTGCAGCAGCTCCAGCAGGATTTCTTTAATTGGAGTGCGGATCAGACTAGCCAGATGCTACAGCACATACATTTGAGCCACCCTAGGTGGTAAGGTTGTAGTATAGTGGTAAGTATTCCCGCCTGTCACGCGGGTGACCCGGGTTCGATCCCCGGCAGCGGCGCCAAAATTTTGATTCTCTCCCGAACCACCTTCTTTTATTTCTCCGTCACACCAATCAACCGCTTGCGAACGGTCAACCGCGACAGATGATAAAAGGGCGACAGCCCGGGAGAAAAATGCAAGTTTACCAAGGTTTAAAATATCCTTGGATCGTTTATGTCCTGGCGAGGTGTGATATCCTGAATACAACGACTGTGATAAAATGATATGATCAAGAATGTACAAAAACAGGAATCTGATTGACTAACACTAGGAATGTGAATAGTAATAGCTCTGTCACAGCTATGCCGTTAAAAACGCATAAATAGAAACCTAAAAACGCAAAAGATATACAAACGTACGTTTTACTAAAACGTAAACGTTTAAAAACAAAACGACTATAACTATAATAGAGATTTACAAGTCTAGGCGACTTAAATGCAAATTAAATAATATTAAATTATTAAACTATAATTTACAAGTATATACAAAAGGTTAAGATAACTAAAAACTAAAACAACAAATACATATTTACATAATAATTACGTAAATGTAACAAAAATGAAATAAGAAAAGAATTATAATTATACTAAGGAAATATAAAAATATCAAAATTTTGAAGTCATTTTAATTCTATTTTTACAATTGTTTACCATTAAAATCTATATAACGTTCAAGCACTTTAGAAATTTATGTAAACGTACAAAATAAAAACGTGAATTCAGTCCAATACAACTCCCACAAATGTGAAAATTATATTTTTAGAATCCTAAAAAGATAAGAAAATTATTAGAAAAGAAAAATAAATTTTTACACTATTAAATTAATTAATATAAATTAAAAATGAATTAAATGTATTTAAAAATAAATTAAACAATAAGAAATCTAAAATAAGGTTTTCTGTTACAAGACTGTTACAAATCTGTCACTAAACTTGCTTTCTCCTTCCTCCCATAGTGATTAGCGACACATAATCTGTCACTAATCTGTCACTAAACCAACAGATATGTAATAGCAGTAGCAGAACAAATGATTAATTATTTACCATTAGAGTGGTTCTTTTGGTTTTTCTTTTCTAGAACTGAATATATACTGATATTATACATGTTTACTGAAAACAAAACTTTACAAACTAGAAATAAGCAAATTATGAGCTTATGAGTTATTCAGTTAAGCTTATGGGCTCACAGTGGACTCATAAACTTACAATAAGCTTGAAAAAGCTATAAAGGGGAAATAAAAGGTAAAAGTATATATGTACAAGTATAAATGGTGAGAATACACAAGAATAAGCACTGACATGTGCTTATAAGTACAAGCTTATGGTTTAGACAGTCAAGCCAAAGGCTTGACTTGGATGGAATTGAGGCCTCAAAGGACCTGTAATAAGCTCCATACTTAAAAAGTAAAAGATGAAATATGAATGTACGAGTATAATGTACATATATGAACAAGCTTATGCACTGGAATTAACTTATAAGCTCAAAATAAGCTAATAAGCAAATCCAAATAACCACAGATCCAAACAGCCCTGCATACCTTTTGAATTGGCAAATTCAGAAATTAGTATATGAGCTTAATAAGCCAAAATGAAACTTGGAGTAGCAAGATGGGTTGGTTGGGTTTCCAAAAAGCCAAAGCTCATCAAGTGGGACCCACTGATGAGCTTTGAGAGACTTATGAAAATGGTCCCAGCACCATGATTACTCAGCTCAAGCTGGGCGTGGAAAATAATGCTCTATAAATGGGACAAAACAAAAGCTGTATGCATCCCTAGAGAATAAGCTACAAACTAGAATTTAAGCACATGATCAAAAAGTTGGCTTGCTAGGCTTCCTAAAAAGCCAAGCCACACAGGCTAGTGATCATTAATGAACTTGTGAGAGGCTTGTGGAAATGGTGTAAATGGACCGCATAAGCACCATTGTTGTGAATGGGCAAACATCAAGCTCATATATGACTCATCAAATAAGCTCTAATAAGCTCAACTTGAACTGAGACATTGAGATGGACTGCTTAGCTTCTCACAAAGCCAAGAATCACAATCTCAAGCTCATTAAGGAGCTTATAGGAGGATTAGGTAATAAGCCCCACTCAACTGTTTGCTTCAGTTGAGTGGTCAAAATGGGACAAAATAGATGATGAGATTAAGCTACCTAAATAAGCTAAAGATGTAAAAATAAGCAGACACATAATAAAGAGGATACAAAGGCTACACAAAGAAGCCAAGTACACAAGCTAAGGTCAAATCCACAAGCTTTTGCAAGCTTGTGAATTTGACTCCTAAACTTGTGCACAGGGCATCAATACGAATGTGTACTCTAAATAAGATGGAAAATAAGCACTTAATAAGCTGAAAAATGAAAAACTAATATTTTTGTATTTTTCTTAAGCAGCTATATTTTGAAATCCCAAAAGGATTAAGACTAAAACTTAACACTGAGTCCTACACAAAATTATACATTTTATTCAAAAACGACTCTATGAAAATTTTGACTTTAACTAAAAACTGAAAAGGTTGACTAAAGTGGATTTTGAATTGATTTTAAGCACTGATGATGTTATGTTAAGGTGTTTTAAGACTGAATATAGCAAGATTAACAACTTTTGAACACAAAATAATGATCAAGCTTCATGAAATCTCAACAGTGGACAACCTATATAAGATCCAAAGTGATTTTGACTTTTTGCTTACAAAGACTTGTTTTCTTGACTGAAATGAGTTGCTAGATACTAATGATATGTAAAACAACAACAAACACCAACAAACATACACTGGAATCCATATTTATCAGCAAATCCAAACAATATTAAAATGAGATTATTTTGCGCTTTTCAAAGCAAATGATTGCCTAACCTTCCATCCAATCCAAAGGATACCAAAGTGTCAAAGTGGATCTTTTCAACCTAAACCGATGTCAAACCAAGTCTAGGATTTTCAAAAATCGACATTTTAACAGTCAACATACAATATCCAACCACAGTCCAATCCAAGGCATTACAACTTAATATAAAGCTATAATATCACTAAATAACAACAAATGATCACAAAAACATGAAAATCAAAACATCTAAAGGACTAAAACAGTTAAATGCAAAAATATGAAGAAATGAAGCTTACATGTGATCAAGACTGAAACTGAGTACCAAGGTTAAAAGGCCACTCCTAACTTATTGTCAGAAGCTAGAAACCGAAAATCCATCCAAATGGCTTCTTCTCCCCTAATCGCTTATTGGATCACATTTGACTTCTTTGACTTTTGATTTTTTATTTTCTTTTCTGAATTTAAAGACTAAAACTTGTTTAATGAATCTAAAGAGCCTTAAAACTTTGTCAAGAGCTTGTTTGAGCTTAAAGATCCCAATAAACAACCATTAAACTTGAAATTAAATAACATGGAAAATTAAAGGAATTTAAGTAAAAACTCAAAACTGACTTAAAACTGAAATTAAACTGAATTTAAAAGTTCATTACACTAGTTTAAAGTAAATTACAACATTAAAAAGATTTAAAAGACATTTAAACTAAGAAAGCAATAAAAACTATGACTATGTGACAATGGCCTAATGCCAAAGTGATTTCTTCACTCTTTCTTCTTCCTTTTATATTCCAATGAGTTCCCACTAGTGCTCTGATTTGATCCCACCATCTTCCAGCCCTTGGATTGCTCAAATTCATCAAAACCATACATGTGTCTTTTTGGCGCCAAATATTTCTTTGAGCAGTTTTAATCATTTAATGAATTTGGTTGAGTTAATTAAAGCTTTTGTTGTTTAGGGGGTGAGAGGGACATAGTATGGGAGGGGTGAAGAAAAATTGGTGAAACCAGTCCGGTTTGAATTTCAATGGAAGAGATAACGCTACAAGAACAATCGGTTTTAGAGCTGCTTGGGTTTGACTCGTTTGACGTAGCTAATATTAAACGAGGAGGGTCAAAATGGGTTGCGGGGTCAAAGGAATTGTGGCTCAAGGTGCAAGACCAAGGTCCAAGGTTCATGGGTTTTGGGCTAATGTTGGGCCAGCTGGTTAGTGGATTGGATTTGGGTTTGATATGTTAAAAATATGTCCATTTGGTTTAAGTGGTAAACAAGGACCAAAAGTGTAATATATCCAAACCTCAAGGACTGAAAATGTAGCTTTTCCAAACTTCTCACAAAGGACCAAACTTGCCATACTTTGATAAAACAAGGACCTTTTTTTGCATAAAATTCATTTTAAAACTTAAAAGGACCTTAATTTTCATTTTTGGATTTTGAGGGACTAAAAGTGTAATTTCCCAAAAGTTTATCAAAATGTTCCAAATTTTCAATCATGTGTAGTACAAGGGTATTATTTGTAAAATTCCAAGTTTAGAATACCAGGGACCATTTTTGCCAATTTTGTAACTTGAGGGGTAAAAATTGCCATTTTGTGAAAACTTTTATCCAGGGATGTTTTGTGAACATTTTTGATTTCCCAAGGACTTAAGTTGACTTTTCATTCATTTAAAACTTTTAGGGACTAGTTTTGACAATTTGTGTAACTCCAGGGACTGAAAACGACAATTGTTGTGAAATTGATCATTTTTCACTTGTTTTTCAATCTTTTGTACTTGAATCACATAAAAACACATTTTTATGAATTTGTATCATTTTGAGAGTCATTTGTGTGTTTTTGGTTGTTTTGTGGGTTTAAATAATATAAAATATATGTGTATTTAGACACATATCAAATCCCCACACTAAACTATTGCTAGTCCCTAGCAATCTTTTGAGATTTTAATGGATTTTAAAAACTCTTTACCAAAAGCCATCACTTCTGGAGTAGCCAAATGTTTTAGTTCAAGTAAGAACCTTGGTACACTGATAACCAAATGATTTTGAGCAAATCATAAGCTCAGTAAACGGATTTGATGTGTCTTTACCGAAGCCGTACCCTTACTGGACTAGCCAACTCTTAGATAAATTATCAGCATTATCTTTGGTGAGCTGAATACCAATTATGGATTTTCCATTGCCTTTACCACAAGCCATAACCTTGCGGGCTAGCCAACTCTTCACTTTTTAGGATATGGTGAGTTGATTACCATACAACTTATTAGCAAGTTGTCAACTACAAACGGATTTGAAATATCTTTACCAAGAGCCGTTTGCTCCTGGATTAGCCAATCCTTTGTTTATCAAACATGGTGGACTGATACCATTTGTTGTGTTTTAGTACATAGTACTTCCACTAAAAAAAATTTTTTAAATTTGGCCATTTTGGGGAAAAAGGGACTAAAAGGGTACATTTATGATCAAATTACTGAATTTCCCCACACTTAGAAATGAATATTGCCCTCAATATTCAAAGCTAAGTGAGGTAACACAACAATTATTTTATTTTTCAATATTTACAATTTTCAAAGTTTTTATATATACAACAGTGGTTATTACCCCACACTAGGTGGTAGAAACAGAGAAAGAAGGCGACGAAATATGGGTGAAAACCCATAGTAGTGGCTTGTTTTGATTACCGAGTCACTAGCTTGACTCGACCTCGAATTAATTTGTTCATGAGGAAGCTACTATTTTTGATAACCGAGTCGCTAGCTTGACTCGACTCAATTAAATTGGTTCATGGGGAAGCCGAGGGATTGCCACCAGAGATTGGGTGAGAAATTGGAGTGGGATTGCCACCACGAATTATGAATAATCATCACTAAGATGAGTCTAAGAATCTTAGAAAGAAACTTAGAAAAGGCGAGAAGAATCTTTTTGATTTTTTGATTTAATAAAAAGAATTGGAAAATATTTTTGTATTTTTGAAGTTTTATATATATATGTACAAAAGAAATTCCTAACAACCGCCCCTCGAAAGGGAATCAGTCGACAGAGCTCAAGAATCAGAAATGTACCAACAACCAAATGTTGTAACTGAGGGACTTATCAAACTGGGCAAGTTGTGCAAAGGAAAAAATGTTTTTGTATTTTATACTTGTTTTTGAAATCAAATATATTATATATAATATATATAGGGATAGATATAAAACACAAGTACGTTACGCGACAAGACACCTCCGGCACGCCAAAATTTTGATTCTCTCCCGAACCACCTTCTTTTATTTCTCCGTCACACCAATCAACCGCTTGCAACGGTCAACCGCGTGACAGATGATAAAAGGCGACGGGGAGAGAAATGCTAGTTTACCAAGGATTAAAATATCCTTGGATCGTTTATGTCCTGGCGAGGTGTGATATCCTGAATACAACGACTGTGTGATAAAATGATATGATCAAGAATGTACAAAAACAGAATCGATTGACTAACACTAGGAATGTGAATAGTAATAGCTTTGTCACAGCTATGCCGTTAAAAACGTACAATCGTAAACCTAAAACGAAAGATATACAAGCGTCGTTTTACTAAAACGTAAACGTTTAAAACAAAAAACGACTATAACTATAATAGAGATTTACAAGTCTAGGCGACTTAAATGCAAATTAAATAATATTAAATTATTAAACTATAATTTACAAGTATATACAAAAGGTTAAGATAACTAAAAACTAAAACAACAAATACATATTTACATAATAATTACGTAAATGTAACAAAAATGAAATAAGAAAAGAATTATAATTATACTAAGGAAATATAAAAATATCAAAATTTTGAAGTCATTTTAATTCTATTTTTACAATTGTTTACCGATTAAAATCTATACACGTACGTTTACTGAAATTTATGTAAACGTACAAAATAAAACGTGAATTCAGTCCAATACAACTCCCACAAATGTGAAAATTATATTTTTAGAATCCTAAAAAGATAAGAAAATTATTAGAAAAGAAAAATAAATTTTTACACTATTAAATTAATTAATATAAATTAAAAATGAATTAAATGTATTTAAAATAAATTAAACAATAAGAAATCTAAAATAAGGTTTTCTGTTACAAGACTGTTACAAATCTGTCACTAAACTTGCTTTCTCCTTCCTCCCATAGTGATTAGCGACACATAATCTGTCACTAATCTGTCACTAAACCAACAGATATGTAATAGCAAAGAGAACAAATGATTAATTATTTACCATTAGAGTGGTTCTTTTTGGTTTTTTTCTTTTCTAGAACTGAATATATACTGATATTATACATGTTTACTGAAAACAAAACTTTACAAACTAGAAATAAGCAAATTATGAGCTTATGAGTTATTCAGTTAAGCTTATGGGCTCACAGTGGACTCATAAACTTACAATAAGCTTGAAAAAGCTATAAAGGGGAAATAAAAGGTAAAAGTATATATGTACAAGTATAAATGGTGAGAATACACAAGAATAAGCACTGACATGTGCTTATAAGTACAAGCTTATGGTTTAGACAGTCAAGCCAAAGGCTTGACTTGGATGGAATTGAGGCCTCAAAGGACCTGTAATAAGCTCCATACTTAAAAAGTAAAAGATGAAATATGAATGTACGAGTATAATGTACATATATGAACAAGCTTATGCACTGGAATTAACTTATAAGCTCAAAATAAGCTAATAAGCAAATCCAAATAACCACAGATCCAAACAGCCCTGCATACCTTTGAATTGGCAAATTCAAATTTAGTATATGAGCTTAATAGGCCAAAATGAAACTTGGAGTAGCAAGATGGGTTGGTTGTTTCCAAAAGCCAAAGCTCATCAAGGGACCCACTGATGAGCTTTTGAGAGACTTATGAAAATGGTCTGCACCAATCGACTCAGCTCAAGCTGGGTCAGACGCTGATAAATGGGACAAAACAAAAGCTGTATGCATCCCTAGAGAATAAGCTACAAACTAGAATTTAAGCACATGATCAAAAAGTTGGCTTGCTAGGCTTCCTAAAAAGCCAAGCCACACAGGCTAGTGATCATTAATGAACTTGTGAGGCTTGTGGAATGGGTAAATGGACGCATAGCAGTCCATTGTTGTGAATGGGCAAACATCAAGCTCATATATGACTCATCAAATAAGCTCTAATAAGCTCAACTTGAACTGAGACATTGAGATGGATTGCTTAGCTTCTCACAAAGCCAAGAATCACAATCTCAAGCTCATTAAGGAGCTTATAGGAGGATTAGGTATAAGCTCAACTGTTTGCTTCAGTTGAGTGGTCAAAATGGGACAAAATAGATGATGAGATTAAGCTACCTAAATAAGCTAAAGATGTAAAAATAAGCAGACACATAATAAAGAGGATACAAAGGCTACACAAAGAAGCCAAGTACACAAGCTAAGGTCAAATCCACAAGCTTTTGCAAGCTTGTGAATTTGACTCCTAAACTTGTGCACAGGGCATCAATACAGAACAGGTACTCTAAATAAGATGGAAAATAAGCACTTAATAAGCTGAAAAATGAAAAACTAATATTTTTGTATTTTTCTTAAGCAGCTATATTTTGAAATCCCAAAAGGATTAAGACTAAAACTTAACACTGAGTCCTACACAAAATTATACATTTTATTCAAAAACGACTCTATGAAAATTTTGACTTTAACTAAAAACCTAAAAGGTTGACTAAAGTGGATTTTGAATTGATTTTAAGCACTGATGATGTTATGTTAAGGTGTTTTAAGACTGAATATAGCAAGATTAACAACTTTTGAACACAAAATAATGATCAAGCTTCATGAAATCTCAACAAAGGACAACCTATATAAGATCCAAAGTGATTTTGACTTTTTGCTTACAAAGACTTGTTTTCTTGACTGAAATGAGTTGCTAGATACTAATGATATGTAAAACAACAACAAACACCAACAAACATACACTGGAATCCATATTTATCAGCAAATCCAAACAATATTAAAATGAGATTATTTTGCAGTTTTCAAAGCAAATGATTGCCTAACCCAATTCCATCCAATCCAGTGATACCAAAGTGTCAAAGTGGATCTTTTTCAACCTAAACCAGATGTCAAACCAGTCTAGGATTTTCAAAAATTGACATTTTAACAGTCAACATACAATATCCAACCACAGTCCAATCCAAGGCATTACAACTTAATATAAAGCTATAATATCACTAAATAACAACAAATGATCACAAAAACATGAAAATCAAAACATCTAAAGGACTAAAACAGTTAAATGCAAAAATATGAAGAAATGAAGCTTACATGTGATCAAGATCAAAAGTACCAAGGTTAAAAGGCCACTCCTAACTTATTGTCGTAGTAGCTAGGAACCGTAAAATCCATCCAGCTTGGCTTCTCCCCTGAACTCGCTTATTGGATCACATTTGACTTCAAGGACTTTTTGGATTTTTTTATTTTTCTTTCTGAGGATTTAAAGACTAAAACTTGTTTAATGAATCTAAAGAGCCTTAAAACTTTGTCAAGAGCTTGTTTGAGCTTAAAGATCCCAATAAACAACCATTAAACTTGAAATTAAATAACATGGAAAATTAAAGGAATTTAGGTAAAAACTCAAAACCTGACTTAAATGAAATTAAACTGAATTTAAAAGTTCATTACACTAGTTTAAAGTAAATTACAACATTAAAAAGATTTAAAAGACATTTAAACTAAGAAAGCAATAAAACTATGACTATGTGACAATGGCCTAATGCCAAAGTGATTTCTTCACTCTTTCTTCTTCCTTTTATATTCCAATGAGTTCCCACTAGTGCTCTGATTTGATCCCACCATCTTCCAGCCCTTGGATTGCTCAAATTCATCAAAACCATACATGTGTCTTTTGGCGCAAATATTTCTTTGAGCAGTTTTAATCATTTAATGAATTTGGTTGAGTTAATTAAAGCTTTTGTTGTTTAGGGGGTGAGGAGGGGACATAGTATGGGAGGGTGAAGAAAATTGGTGAAACCAGTTCTGGTTTTGAATTTCTGGTGGGGAAGAGATATCGCTACATAACAACACTGGTTTTAGAGCGCGTTTTCTTGGGTTTGACTTCGTTTGACCGTAGCTAATATTAAACGAGGGAGGGGTCAAAATGGGTTGTGGCTGGGGTCAAAAGGAATTGTGGCCTGGCTCAAGGTGCAAGACCAAGGTCCAAGGTTCATGGGTTTTGGGCTAATGTTGGGCCAGCTGGTTAGTGGATTGGATTTGGGTTTGATATGTTAAAAATATGTCCATTTGGTTTAAGTGGTAAACAAGGACCAAAAGTGCAACTTAACCAAACTTCAAGGACTGAAAATGTAGCTTTTCCAAACTTCTCACAAAGGACCAAACTTGCCATACTTTGATAAAACAAGGACCTTTTTTTGCATAAAATTCATTTTAAAACTTAAAAGGACCTTAATTTTCATTTTTGGATTTTGAGGGACTAAAAGTGTAATTTCCCAAAAGTTTATCAAAATGTTCCAAATTTTCAATCATGCATAGTACAAGGGTATTATTTGTAAAATTCCAAGTTTAGAATACCCAGGGACCATTTTTGCCAATTTTGTAACTTGAGGGGTAAAAATTGCCATTTTGTGAAAACTTTTATCCAGGGATGTTTTGTGAACATTTTTGATTTCCCAAGGACTTAAGTTGACTTTTCATTCATTTAAAACTTTTAGGGACTAGTTTTGACAATTTGTGTAACTCCAGGGACTGAAAACGACAATTGTTGTGAAATTGATCATTTTTCACTTGTTTTTCAATCTTTTGTACCTGAATCACATAAAAACACATTTTTATGAATTTGTATCATTTTTGAGAGTCATTTGTGTGTTTTTGGGTTGTTTTGTGGGTTTAAACAGTATAAAATATATGTGTATTTAGACACATATCATGTACCAGCCCAACATCCCCGATATCGGAGTCCAAAGAGGAGTGGCATTCATTCAGCCCGGCGCCACTCCTGGAAGCACCACGAGCACTCCATATGAGCCATCCCAATTCCATTCCATGGATTATGATCTTCCTAGGGACGAGTGATTTCCCTATTTGATGAAACAATTTGAAACAATTTTAAAAAAATTTGATACTCGTGTCTGTAATAACTTAACTATTTGGATATTTGTATGATCTATCACCCATTGTACCCATCGGGAAAAAATTTTTCCTTATATGTTATGCAGGTTTTGGTTCTGTGATACAGTTACGGCATAACCTTATGATCAGTTACGCCCTAACCCCTGCTGCAGTAGGCAATTTTTGAAGCAACACAAATAGTTAAGGCCCGTCCCCAGAAATGATACGCTTTAGCTGTGACAACTCGTATTTTCAGGTCATTTTTCAAAACATTACTCATGCTTCACCATTTATCGTTTATCGTAAACTAGGTTTACGAGTATCAAATTCGCGTAACCTTAATGGTTTAGCTGTGAATTCATGAACAGTCATTAAGGACATTCCATATAGACTAGGTTTAGTCTACATATCATTGGCATCATTATCATTATATTAGTTCATGCATGGTTTTTGCATATTACATTAAACGTATAATTTCATATTAAATAAACGCTATCGCGTAAATAATTATTTTGAACAATTGATCCGATACTTCCAAAATTATCCCGATATATTTTTATACTTATATTAAGATTTTAAAATAATATTATGAGTTTACCCAGTGTTTTAAATTTATTTTGTATATAAATTGTTATATTTATATAATTACAACGGTTTTCTTAAATACTACACGATAATTATTATTTCACTCAAATTTTGCAAGAAATGTATTTTTATAATTTTTATGACCTTAATATATTTCATCTTGACCCGTTAAAAGTTATTTTTAACTAACGCTACCCTAAATACTCAAATGTGTATACAACTTACCACATATCTTCAATTAACTTTACATAATGTTACATTATACATAATAAAAAAAAATGTGTATTAGTATGACTAATACCCCCTTGTCGACACAAGGGGGGTGAGTCATTTGAGTTTACTAAATATCTACTCTTATAATGTATTATACTCAAGTAATAACACATTCAACTCATTATTCACAAAGTGAAAAGATCAAATAAATCTCTCTTTCTCTCCTCTTGCAAAACCGGCCAACCTCAAGGATCAAGGAAGAGTTCTTCAAAAAATTTCTAGACAAGCTTTATCCACTCTAGTATCACTCTTGATTAAGGTTTTGAAATAAAAACCTTGGGTGATTAGGAAAAATCCTTTGTTCATAAACCTCATCAAGTTAACTTGTAAGCATCCCATATTCATGATCATATTTCATATTCATTTTTATGTTCATTTCATTAAGCTTGAGAAAACATGCAAGTCATATGATGTTTATACCACTTTTTCATTGTTTTAAGAGTTATATATATTTATGTCATCCTATAATTACTCCTTGTAATATATCACTCTTGGTGATGTCTAGGAACCCATGACACCCTAAGAAGGTGTATGGTAGGATTAGAATAGCTTCGGAGTTGTTTTGAATTGGTTAGAATAGGTTTGGCGCGAGAAAAACTCATTTCGACAAGTTTTCTAAAGGGTCTGTCCTTATTTTCGAAATCTGGAAAATTCGACAGTGGATAAAAATTTTTGGCCAAGATATTTAGAAAATACACTTTAAAACGAAAACGTGGCCGCTTGAACGGATTAAAACGGAGCTATAACGAAGAAGTTATGAATTTTTCAAGTTAGGAGACGAAAACTATAAAATTCTGAAAATTTCAGCAAGTTACGTCTACTTTGTACGAGTCAAAAATGAGGCTTAGGCGTTATAAATTATGTCGACTTATCAAAAATATATTAGTATACTTTGATACAAAGCTAAGGACATATAAAACGTAGAAAACGGATTTGTAACGATTAAATTATATACGTTTACACAAAGTTGTCATAACTTAATTATATAAGAAAAACTATTAAATTTCTAATAGACAAGTATTACGGCAACAAGAGACCATGTTGAAGGTCGTTTTTAACATTGATGTAGAACTTTTTATAAAGTGATGTCTTCTAGTAAAAGTAAGTTTGCCAAGTATATTTTCCAAAATGTCCGACCGTTTGTCAAGCGGAGTTGTAATGAATTATATACGGTTACTCAAACTTTGCCGAAAACCACCCTTAAACTATATTTTGGACAAAAATACCATACTTAACCTATATTTTTCTTTATGATCGAGACCTCTAGGATGGAAACTCATGTACTAAAACTTTGAGATAATGATACAAGCTTCCCAAAACCATTGAGTTCGTTTCCTAACGCTCGACGTGCACCATTTTACGACTAGCTTTTCGAGGCCGTTTAGTCACTTTCATGAAAATTTTCAACAACATTATTTTACGACGAAAAGTTATAATTTCATAATAAATCACTAAATGATTATCGTCGGATATCATTTCAACGTAAATACATGTGAAGTAATTTAAAAATGGTCAAGACGTTAAAAGATCATCTTTCGACGAAAAGTATTATTTTCAAAAATTCATAAGTGGTATAGATATCATCCGAATTGCATGCATAGCATTACATCATAACTTATTACGTATCATATCATTCATAATAGGTCAAGTTTTGAGATTCACGCTACATTTCGGTGTACTCACTTTTGTCATCGCATCAATTCATCAAGTGAGTTTTCATAGCCCCGTTGTACATGTTTATACTTATTTTCAAACCTACGGGGGAGAATACATTGCACATCATTTTTATTATGATACCAAGTATATCAAATTCATTACATTGCTTAAGTTACCTCATGCCAATTGAATGTCCCCATTATATAACATTAACCGTTAATTTCATAGAAGCGAGGGTGAGTAGATAGATCTATCGAGGGTGACTCCTCCATCCGGGTTGGTGGATTCCAACTGGTCAAACGGATGCATTTCATTTAATATCATTATTTGAGTTGTTTGGCAAACACTCTGTTGGGGAGAACATCATGATCAGTCTAGTTTCGGTGTCATGGACTTATAGCAATTGTAACATTTTATGTGGCATGATTGTCATACATGATCTATACTTGTGTAGTCGTATAAATCATTTTTCATAAACCTATGATTTCTCACCAACATTATTGTTGACCGTTTAGCAATGTATTTTCAGGTAACTAAGACATTCGCATCATGGCACGAATAAGGAACCCTCATAGAGTCGCGGCGTCGACGCGTCTCATTGTATATTATGGCATTTTCAAAACATCATTTGGCTTGTAATAAACATATTTCCGCAAACTTTATCAACTTTTGGGACCTATCTTGTAACTCTGAATGTTTTAATTAAATATCAAACGATGTGTTTATAAAAGGACACTTTAGGTCGTTCAATATAATTGTGATTGTGATGCTATGACAGTCAATCCCCAGGAATTCCATTCCGCTGCAAAACAGGTAAATTGGGGGTCTGACAGATTGGTATCAGGAGCTCAGTTATAGAGAACTCGGTTGCATCATTGACCCTAGACTATAACTACATTATCATAGCATCTCATCATTTCATCATGAGTGCATATTCACTTTACATGCGGATTCATATACATTTCATTCGAGTTATTTACTTTTATTTTACATCGGTTGTCACAGAGATGTCTTCAGATTCTGACACTATCCCTATATCATCTGACACGAACATGGAGGATGTCTCATCCGACACCAACATGAACGATGCCTTATCACACACCAATGTAGTTTTATCTTCTATTGGCTCTACTTCAGATCTACCACTTATAGTGACTGACACCGAGACCGAACCCTTTGAGGAGGGCGAAGTCGCACCTACCCCACCTGTTAGCCCTACACATAGCCCGATTCACCCACCATCACCACTATTATCATCATCATCTTCATCATACTATCTTAGGGATCCTATACCTACATTGGACTTGCCGCCAAAAAAAGCGTGCACGCTTTTGACATCCCTGCATCACCCTCTACAGAGCCGAACCACCGTTAGGTTCGAGATAGGTGAGAGCTCAAAGTCGCTGGCTTGCTAGACAACCTTCCACTGAGACATTAGGGGCACGTATAGATAGCCAAGTGATACGAGATAGATAGGATGTTAAGACAGTTGGAGGAACTGTCATTGGACCGAGTGGAGACCATTGAGGAGGAGGTTGAAGGCCTCGTGATAGGTAGGGTTTCGATTGATATGGCTCACCAGGGTTTATAATCTAGACAGTTAGAGAACATGGAGCATATTGTTGAGTTGAGGCAGGAGATGCCCAAGTTATATGACGAGCCAGATGGCACAGGGACGAACTTCAGCGTCAGGCTCCTCGAGGAGTTGGCATTAGCTCATGAGAGCATTGTTACCGCACGGTATTCAGATTAGCGAGTTGAGGGGTTTGGTTGCTAGTTTGACTACAAGGTTCGAGATCTACAGGGATCGAGGTGAAAGCACCAGGAGGTGCCTATAGTGTAGACTTTTATCATGTATAGTTTTTATTACTATTATCCTAGTCACAAGGTGTGTGACATAGTTTAAAGAACTTGTTGTCTTTTGGTTGTTGTACAAACAAATATATCAAGTGTTGACTCTACTATGTAGGAATGGTTTTACTATCTATGATATCGGTCCATGTAGGCCGAAATTTTCATGTATATTATCCACGTGTGTTGTGATTATATTTGTGATATTTCGTGGTTGTTCCGTTGTGATTTCATTTATATTATGCATGTTGTGGTTGTGGGTATATATGTGTAATGTTTGTTTCTAATTACGAGTTCTCATAATTGTTTCATCTTATGGTTTTGAAGAGCAATGGCGCCAAAGAAAGCCACACCTGAATTGACTCAAGCGGCTATGCAGAAGTATGTGAGCGATAGCATAGCCAATGCACTAAGGACTGAGAGAGCATCGGTGGTGGCTGCTGCTGAGGCTGCGGCAGCTCGCCGGAGCGCTAGACTTGTCGCTGCTGCCAGCAGCATTGCGGAGGAGGGTCCGGGTTAGAAGTTGCTCGTATAAGGATTTTAAAAGTGGGGATCCCACTAAGTTCAAGGGTACTGAAGGGGTAACCCCATGGTTAGATGGTTCAAGAAAATGGAGTCCGTGTTTCTGTTATGTAATTGCCCGGAGGATAGCAAGGTTAAGTTTGCTACGAGTACACTACTTGATGGGGCAATGTCGTGGTGGAATTCGTATGCTCAACCAATGGGAATGGAAAATGCTTTCAAGCTCACCTGGGAGCAATTCAAAAGGTTGCTAACGAGGAAGTATTGTCCGCGCACGGAGGTGAAAAAGTTGGAGACCGAATTCTATGAACTGGTAACTATGGGGTATGACATTGATACTTACACTCGAAGGTTTCAAGAATTGGCCGCGTTATGCCCATCTATGGTTTCGGATAATGAGAAGCTACTGGAGGCTTTCATTGGGGGACTTCCCGCATCATACAAGGAGACGTGATTTCTTTT
>OU343222.1:158235597-158379478 GCA_910596185.1 Chrysanthemum makinoi | reverse complement strand
AGGTATTATTTCTTCCTATTCAAATGTCGCCTTCCGTTCTAGGAAAGCTCCCGCTGTTAAGGAACCAACACAGCGCTTTATCTAAAGAAAACAAAACTAAGTCCGAGCAACGACGAGGCTGGTAAGTTGCATGATTACTTTTTTAAAAAAAAAAGATGACAAGTCTTTCAAATCGATGCAGAATTAGTCGATAGGATTGCTGCCGAGAATGTAATCAAAAAGCAAAAATGAAAAACCCCGGTAGATTCTCTCCCAATGCAAAAAAGACAGAGCAAGGGTTAAAAGGATAAGAAAGGCGGATGTTGTAGCTAGACATGGCTGCTGGCACATTGGCATTACATTAGGTCAAATGGCTGACAGATGAGATAAAGCATCTAGGATGCAACAAAGAAAATTGAAATCCTAACATGTGAACAGGCAAAAGAAGCTCTTGATAAAATAGTGATAGAAAGGCAAAATTTCTACATTAAAAAAATAGCACAAGAAAGGATCCAAAGCCACCAACGGAAGAAAGAACAAAAATCTTCATGTGTGAGTACTTGGAGAGGATGGGAGGGCATAAAGTAAATGTCTTACGGAGGCTAACTTATGATAAAGTGAAAGAAATGTTTGAAAGGTTTAGAATGGGGCCTGATAAGTTAACTCCTACGAACAAAGGTACAGGTGAGAGAGATGAAGGAAGTTCCAAAAGAGCTTTTGATGATTTAGAGGGGATCAGTAAAGAGGCAGAGGATTGATCCAAAACAAAGGATTGAAAGGTTAGACCGTTTGATTGTGCTTGATATGACGAGGCAAAGACCTGTTGCACTTCACCCACAATAACAAATAGTGCACGTAACGTTTACTTGACAAATGGTGGCAATCAGAATTACCATCAAGAGGTGACGGATCGAAACTACATTTAACAGCTTGGGTCAGTTGCTACATACTAGACGAGAAGATTTGAAACCGTTTGGCAAAGGCGTTAAAATGGGCTGCACTGCGCCGAGACACAAAGTTGCCTAGGAGTTGATAAGTGGTATGGGATGAAGTGCATGTTTGAGCCCGATATAGAGGACGTTGAATGGAAAGAAACACTGGTCACGAGTTAGAGATTGTACGAACAAAGGTGGCTGTGCTCATGTGGTTACTACACAAGTTATTCTGTTCATCCGGATGATGCGGATTACCCTCTAACACCAACTCTAGCTTGTAACATGTTGTTTAAGGCCGACCACAAATAGAATAAGAAGTGGCATATGTGCTTGTTGAAAAGATAGAAGGAATATGCATGTAAACTTAATAATGTATCCGTTTTTAATGGAAAGTTGCATATCTTGGACGCAAAAATCAGTTTGTGTGTGTGGTTTAATAAGATATTCGAAGAGTCCTCGAGGTACAAAAAAATGGTATTTACTGAATTAAAAGGTCAAGTACTTACATTCAAAAGTGTTTACATTGTGGACAAGCGTTATCCAAATACCAAAAGGATAGAAAATCGCTAGTACAGCCATGTTAACTCCTGCTAGTAGTAAAATAAGAATCGCTAGTTCCTGTAAACCCTAGTATTAAAATAACAACTGCTAGTACGCTATGTTAACTACTAGTAAAATAAGAACCGATAGCTATGTTACACTACCTAGTATTAAAATAAGAACTGCTAGCTATGTTAACTACTGCTAGAGATAGAAGAAATCAACGAAATGGTGCCACTGTCGTATTAAGTCAAACCGAAGTTGGTTGTATTGTTACAATAGTAGTAGTCAAGTAAGAACTGATAGATATGTTAACTACTGCTAGTGATAGAAGAAATCATGGAAATGATGCCACAGCTTGTATTAAATGATCTCGCTAGATAAATTGTACTAGTGTTGAGTTTAAATATGTTTTTGTCATGGAGGTATTGTAGTGTGGAGTGTTTATGTCAAGAGTTTGTAGGTATTAGTAGATTGTAGAATACTAATTGTACGAGTAAAAGGACTACTGTTTATAAAAGTCATTGCTAGGAAATGAAGTTGCCCACGCATACCGCTGGTTGCCAAGAATACATAAACGCTAGAAATAGTAAAGAAGTTGACTTACAACGCTTCACACACAACCAACAACATATTACAATTTAATATAATTTAAGTTTAAAGGTTACATAGTTATAGAACCATGATTTATAACTTGTTCACTGACGAAAAAGATAAGCACTCCATGCTTCCTCCCCATAGACAACATACTAAAACCACAAAGCCTCGTCTCCATTAATCATGATCAAAACTTCAGCCGGCGTATCTGTTGAAAATGCCCTTCATATATCATTAACCAAGTAAAGTGATAATCTTTTAAAGGAATATGAATAGAATGTTAAGCTAAAAAAAAAAAAAAAAAAAAATAAAAAATAAAACATACTATACAGACGCATCTGTGTGATTTAACAAAGAAGAGATTTTGTATGGGGCGATGTAGAAAGTTCCAAAGATCTCCTAACATTCCCATGGTGACGAATAATTCAAGTTCTTGGTTGTACACAAATACAGAGTGATGCAAATGATTGCCACTGTAGGCTTCCACTGGCATGATGCTTTGTAAGCCAAGCAAATGAACCTAAACTAGGCTAGGGATGGCGTAATACATGCTGAATGATCTTATGGAACAACCATTCACGCCCCAACAACCATCCACAAAACAATGGCATACCTTCACCAATGACCATACAAATGACCGAGAGAAGCCAAGATCCGTAACAGAATGGGACGGAGTTCATTTTGAAAATATGCGGTATGTCGATAACTTTGAATTCGCGTTACCAAATCAAAAAGAAATCAACATATAAATCTTGTAGGTAACATCATCCTCATTAGTTAACTTTTAACTCCTAGTCCAATAGATATAACGACCCACAATCACTCGAAGTTTTACGTTTCAATTTGATTGTTTCACGAAGGGGTGGAAATTTTCAAGGCGTGTCCACCGTGAAGAGTTCAAAGAAAAGAAAGACACATACCGAAAACCACCAAAACAGATAGGAGACCTTCATTGATCGCCGTCAAGAGGTCTGACGGACGCCAAAACCAAACAAATCTTTTGAGATTCAATTTGATGCGTAAAACGGGACAAATATTGCAAGTGATTTTTGATTGTCGGGTTCCAAATAAATGTACATTAGATTTAGAACAATAAACAAAACACGAAAGACCATTAGAATTGCCAATTGGAATCAAAGATGAAAGCCTAAAACTGCATCGGCGGCGAGCGATTAGCTTTCATCTAAACCTAACATAAACCCTTGCTCACCCGTGATCGAATGTTAGCGTAAATACGCGACATCATTTATGAACACCGTAATTAAAGATGAAGTTTCCACAATCTATACCGTACCTTCCATAACTTGCAAACAAGATTTAGTCGAGTATAGACTTAAGAGGTAGCCTACGGATGATATCTAGTTGAACATCCAAAGGGGATATTGTCCACATTTTGTTAAAGAAAAGCAGAAAGATTGAGATAAAGATGTGAAGTGACGAAAAGAAGAAAGAAAAAATTTGTTAAAGAAAATTAGAAAGATTTGTATTGAAGAAATAGATTGGGAACAGAGGCATTAAAGGACATGTAGCATGATGTTAGCCTCGGGCTTAAAGATAACGCCACTACTAATTGACTAGATGCTTAGTATACTTTGCCCTTAGGGACTAGTATCGTTTAAGTGGCAAAGATAGGGCCTATATATACCCCTCATGACTCTCCATGAGGGGTGAGGTAAAGCATTTGGTCATTGTATTCTTTTGTGTTTATCTTAATAAAACCTTGTTTTCTCCTCCCTCTCTCTAACTTTCTCTCACTAAAAGAGATGAAGATATTCATCTTCTTCCACCAACCCCGACCTCCAAACCACATAAATCATATAGTATTCGGTCCTAACAATTGGTATCAGAGACAGGTTAGTAATAAGCGGATTCCAGCACTTACAAGTTTGAATTTTGAGGGTGTTAACAGCATAGTGTGAAAACACGTCTTTAATTCTCACAAGGGCCGCCTTGAACCGAGTCCCACAAGTGAGATAACGCGATATACCGGCACATCTACAAAGCTTCAGTATGAGTCAGGGTACACCAAGCATCACCCACGCGTAGGACCGCTTGAGACATTACCGTAGAATCCACGAGAATTACCGAAGTGACTCATTGCCGTACGCTGATGTTGACCACGGCAGAGTTTCCATTCAATCAGCAAGATCACGGTGATGAAACTTCATAAATGTTCGCAGATGCTAAGATCTCGCGTAGGACTCTATAATATATCACCTGTGTTCTTATTGATGAACAACAAGCGATTTCATGTCATGTGTTCCTAAGGAGATTTGATGAATCTCGTGGCTCTAGACTCAATTAGTGCATTTTGGTTTTTCCTGAGCGGAGACTAGAGAGAGGGTCTCCTTCTTCAATACCAACGATCTCTAAGAGAAAGTCGATAGATTATGTAGGGTTCCCAGTGAGAATGAAACAAATCCCTTTTAAGAGGAATTGAGTGGCAAGAAGGTTTAGTGCAGATCTCAGGTGGGTGAGAGATATTAGGAGAGTGGTAGGCGGTTTGTTTCTGTGAAATGATATTTAGGTTTAGGTCAAGTGTTTTATATACTTTAGTCTTAACCGGATATCTCATTGCTTGGATCGGGTTTGAACAAGCAGTTCTGGATCGTGACTATCATGTGGATCGGATGGGCTTGCTTGATTATTTTTCTTTGAATATTGGGCTTTGAGTGTAATTTCGTTTGTGGGCTGGATTTATGGACTGGACTGGACTGGTTGGACATATTTGATGGTTCGGATAAAATGAATTAACTTGTGTGATCCGAATTTTTCTTCAAAATTTTGGATGCATAAGTTTTATTATATTTTTGGTATGGTATATTTTCACGGAGGGATACGAAATTCACGGCTTGAGCGAAGATGTAAAAAAAATGACTACGGAGTTTTTGTACGGTATTATTGATGCGGAATTGAAGTGACGTTTCACGGTGGACTTCTTTATCTTTGAGACGATGGTTGGTTGGATGCATGTCTCAAGATAACTTGTTGAAGCACATTATGAAATTTGAAAATCGGGTTATAACCGGGTAAGGAGTTACGTTGTAGTGCTCACAAAGGTGTAACCATCACTTTGAGATGTTGTGCTAGTTGTCACACGGTTGTGGATTGTTCAAAAATTTAGAACAAGCAAAGAAGTCACATGTTGGGATGTTTTGTTCCTTTTCAAGTCAACAGATCGGGTTATCTCCTTATGTGGTCATTAAAATTAGCCGTGAATTTAAAGGAGGTTCGCTGTGTTGGTTTGAGAGACGATATTGAGAGTATTTTTTATACATATTCTCACGAAATTTGATCAAGCTATGATGTTAATATTGCACCAAGAAGGTAATACGACATGTACACAACATTATGATGATTCCGATAGCTCGCAACCATCGAGGGAGAGTAGGTTGGTATTTCATCTTCCGTGATTGGATTACGGCGATTTTTTGCTTAAGACTGAAGAAGGAGAAGTAGTGGTGTACATCGGGATTTTTACCAACGTGGATGCAATACTAAGGAGTTATGTTGTTATGATGTTCCCGAACGCAAACCATTGTGCTCAAGAGTTTACTTTCTCCTGCTGTCAAGATTTAAGACGGTTGGAAGAGTGCGTCAGTTGCCTCAGAGGGGAGCATAGAATGAAAAAGGCTCACTAGTTAGGAGGAGTAATAACCTAATCTAGACCAAGCATGATTGAAGTTCGTGAGCTACAAGAAGATAATTTGCCGAGGTCATCGGAAGGGAGAACTTCAAGTTTGCCTCAGTATCTAGACTACTGAGACTCTGCACTTCAAGAAAGTCAACATTGTTCATTACTATTGTAATTTAATTTGTTTTGTATTTATAGGTCTCATTGTAACCATTCACGCAGGTGACGCTATCTTGGAGGAGATTGTTAGCCTCGCTTTTTCTAAAGATAACGCCACTTACGCTAATTGGACTAGATGCTTAGTATACTTTGCCCTTAGGGACTAGTATCAAGTGGCAAAGATGGCCTATATATACCCCTCATGACTCTCCATGAGGGGTGAGGTGAAGCATTTGGTCATTGTATTCTTTTGTGTTTATCTTAATAAAACCTTGTTTTCTCCTCCCTCTCTCTAACTTTCTCTCACTAAAAGAGATGAAGATATTCATCTTCTTCCACCAACCCCGACCTCCAAACCACATAAATCATATAGTATTCGGTCCTAACACATGATGTACTTTAGGGCAACCAAATAATATTTAATTCAGGTGTATATCAAATATTAATAACATATACATAACCAATATAGAATTGGTTTACAAACCATATGCCTTTTTTGTGTATGTGTACCTTAAAAAAAAAAAAAAAAGGAAATGCAGTTGAGCTTATAAAAAGATATTCAAAGAGTTCCTAAGGTACAAAAGAAATGGTATTTGCGAATTAAAATGTCGAGTAGTTAAATTCAAAGTGTTTATAATTGTGGATAAGCGTTATCCAAATACCAAAAAGGATAGAAAATCTGCTAGTACAGCTGGTAGTAGTATAGTATCATGTACTTGTTAATTTAACTAGTGCCACTGATAGATGACCTCAACGAAATGATGTGTACAGTTAAATTCATTTGAGATGATTATTTTGAGCTATAAGCGATATTTGTAAACGTGAAAAGTTTGACCGCTTTTATGCTCGACATTAGATTAGAATCTCAAAACATAAAAGCAATTGCTTGTATATAGTTACAACGGTAGTTACTTTTACAACCGGTAGGTAGTCAAACCGAGTTGGTTGTATTGTTACAAATCTGTAGTAGTAAATAAGAACGCGCAGCTATGCTAACTACTGCTAGTGATAGAAAATCATTCAAAGTAAACATGTGACAATAATTATGGGTCAATAGGACATTAAGGATGGTACCTTGAGAGACCACCGACAATTTTGTATTCAACCTTGTGCTTCCAGAAGTATTCAAGCATCCGTTCACGGTAAGCTAACGTTGTTTGAAGAGGGTCGTCTACTTCGAGAGGTTGGTTACGAGAGCAACTGCATAATATAATGCATACCCATACTCCGAATCGCCATACAAGTCTGATTGTTATAGGACTTTTGGAAACTTGTATGTGATTTTATAATCCTTGGGTGACCTTACTATGCAGATCCAAAGATTTGTTAGGTAAAGTTGAAGTTGTGTTTGTAAATTCTCTTCAAAACTTCGCCACCGCGGTACTCCTTCCACTGACCCAAGAGAGTCATAAACGTAAACAACCTCAGGCGGATATGGAGCACACCGAAAGTACCAAGTGGTTTTCGTTTCATTCATAGGAAAATACACCGATATATAAACCAATTGAAGAATATTATAAGCTGTTATAATGTAGTGCTAGCGTAATGCGTAAGAGGTCTGCAAACTGACCTTTTCAACATCTCGCCGCTTAATGTGGTATGTTGTGCCATCTGAATAAGTTGTAGGTAGTTCGCCATCTAGATTGAATCGCAGAAATTACACCCCGCCAAAGCCCAATCGCATCGGTGGTCTAAACAACCACATCAAATCAAGCCATACATCCAAGTGTGCTGGACATATAAACCAAATCAAAAGCGTTAACATTCGGGTTCCAATTTAACAAAACAAAATAATAAACATGTGTAGGAGACAAGATGAAAATCAGGTTTACTCACTAAGTCAATAAGCCACCCAGTGCAATCTCAACACATGCCAAGGCTACCTAAAACTCCTCAGAAACAACAACGTAATCGAGACCTATGAGCGATAAAGTAATGGTTTTTAAGCTTGAAATAGGTGTGAAGGTAATCAGCACGTAACCTTCTCCTTGTTGCATTTCAGTGTCGTAAAAGTTCCTTAAAACAAAATAAAATAATATATATATATATATATATATATATATATATATATATATATATATATATATATATATATATATATATATATATATATATATATATATATATATATATATATATATATATATTGAATAACATTAACCATATGATAATGATGTTAATGGATTAACAAACAGTAGATACCTCTACAAACGGTTCAATTCTAGGCGAATACAAGTGACTAAAGCGACGGCTTTGGGGTTTCCTCGATTTTTCTCCCAAAAACACACTTGAAAAATAAGCACAAACATAAAATATTCATTTCCGTTAGAATTTAATATGGTGCTTTACATCGGAACCGGCAGCCGGGATAAAAGCCTCAATTAATGACACCTTGCGATCTTGTAAGATGGCGGCAAGGAGTAGCTGATGTTTTTGATAGGCCTTTAGGCGAGTTTGACAGAATGCCATCTTCTTATAATGTTTTACAATGCTATTTTTTTTTACTGAGGTTGTCGTTCAATTTGACTCTCTTTCTTTTCTTTGTATTATTATAGGAGAAAAGTTCTTCCAATGGAGGTTTGTCATTAGGACCTACCACATTTACAAATGACAATTTGTTGGATTTAACCTGAGATTTAGGGGCTTCGAGGTCTTTCTTTGTTGGTGTTTCTTCTTGGGTAAGTAAAGACATCATCATTGTTACCGCACGGAGGCCAACAAACGAAGTTTTCTCAACCACATTCAATTCTTGCTCATCAAAATCCATTAAATCTAAAGACGGAACAAACAATGTTTTATCGAGGCCTTTGTTGAAATTATCTCCGGAGGAAACACGTCCCAACATAGGTGTGTCATTTTCGGCAACCACATTTACATTTGATGGTTATTGTCTTTGAATTGCGATTTCAAAATATAGTATGTTAAAACAAAGCACATTAAAACTTTTATTTATCGGCGTTGTTAATGTAGATACCTCAAAAGCTTTGTTGGTTGGTGTTCCTTCTTCTGTCATGACACCAACAATATTCTTAACGGGTTTAGGTTCCCACGAATTGTTTCAAACCACATCTTGGCGTTGATTATCACAATCCATTGCATCTAAAGAATTATCACACGAAAGTTTATCGTCGTTTATGTACGACGACCAATCGATACTCACAATCCGTTCCCTGATGAATTTTAATTATATATACATAAGTATGGACATATGTTATACTTGATATGTAAAGTCTAAATGAAAGATAACATACAATAATGGGGTCGCCGTGTGTTTTTTTTCAATAGTGCAAGTGGTTGAAGTTGAGTAGTACGATCACCTCCATATTCCATAGCAGGTCATGTTTGGGTCATGGCACAAGCTTGTACAAGAATCCCAAGGTTACATGGTTATTCTTAAGGCAATTGATCTGTGCTGAACTACAGTTAAGCTACCTCACACAAACCGGCCACTTGTGAATGGCCGACCGTAAGAAGCTTAAAACCGCTTAAAACACAAATACAATGAAGTCCTTGAGAATATAATGAATTCCCGGGTCGTTAAGTCCCACGGAGACTCAATGGTGTCTTAAAACAAACTCAGAGGGATAGAATGATCTAAGGATAGTGATCTGTAAAGTTTTGATTAGAAATTACACTACGATTGATTGGAATGGAATAGATGCAATAGGAAAGCACAACAATCGATAAAAAGAAACGTAAACGTAAGTTTTAAAACTAACGATACGCACAAAATAAAAAAGTGAAATCTAAGAAATAAAAGACCTAAAAATATGAAAATGACAATTTTGGAATCCTAAAAATAAAAGAAAATTATTAGAAAAGGAAAATTATTTTTATGACTATTTAATTAATTATTATTAATTAAAAACTATTTTAACTATTTAATAAATACTCTAAAATAAAAGAAAATAGGAAATAAGGCTAGAAAAATAAACTTATGATTCTGAAAAATCTAAAATACTATAAAACTAATTTTAAAACTAAAAATATATTTTTCACACTTTTTATCTAATTATTACTAATTAATAACTATTTAAAATACACTTAATTACTAGAAAATATAAAATAAACTTGGAAAAATAAAATTTTAACTTGGAAAAATCTAAAATAATATAAAACTAATTTTAAAACAGAAAAGATATTTTTTATACTTTTTAATTATTTATTACTAATTAATTACTATTTTTAACTAATTAAAATTATAATAAATACTAAATAGATAGAGAAAATTATGAAACTTTTTCTAAAAATCCTATATGATGACAGAAAACAAAGAAAAATAGAAAAACAAGATTTGCTTATCAATAAGCTGAAAAGAAAAATCAAAAAGCTAAGAAATGTTAAATAAACACTATCACTGATTTTTAATTGGACTTTTCTGGATTTTTCTTTTTGAAAACTACTTTAATACTGATATTATGAAACTTTAATGAACACAAAAATTTTACAACTCAAAATTAAGCAGTTTGATGAGCTTATTGGCCAACAGATGGCTTAAGAGCTTATTTTGGTGTAATAAGCTCAAACAAGCCTGCACACTGAAACAAAGGATGGAATAGGATACAATAAGCTAAAAACTACTCAAATGAAGCTAAAAGGTAAAAAGAAGCACACTGATAAGCTAGAGATAAGCAACAAGCACTTTTGATTAAAACAGAAATGGGACAATCTTTAAACTACTAGCAGCCCTAGCTATTAAGCTTCAAATTGAAAAACAAGAGTTGGAACCTCAAGATAGCTTGGTTGGCTACCCAAAGAAACAAGTATCACAGTATAAGACCAAAAATTGAGCTCTGTGCAAGCTTTTCAAAATGGGCTTATTCACTGTGCACAGGGCACTTTTCAGAACAGGTGTCCACAACAAGCTGGAAAATAAGCACTTAACAAGCTGATAGACAGAGAACTAGTATTTTTGTATTTTTTTTTAGCAACTATACTCTAATATCCCAAAAGCTTTTAAACTGAAACTCACTATTGAACACACAATGAAATTCCAAAGTTTATTCAAAAACGACCTTATGAAAATTTTGACTTTTGTTCAAAACCAAAAGTTTGACTTAGATGAACTTTGATTCACTACTAATCAATTGAATATGTTGTATTAAGCTGTGTTAAGACTGATTTTAGCAATTTAAACAACTTATAAACATAAAACAATGATCATAGATCATGAAATCTCAAATGGATTCACAAGTTAAGATCAAATGGATTTTTGACTTATTGCTTATGAGCACTTGTTTTTGTGACTTGTTTGAACTAACTGACCAAATGTAAACACAGAGCAAAGTACTAACAACCAACACACAAAACCTGTGTCAGTTTAAGCAAGCAGATCCAAACACCCTTATAAACTCAAGTATTGAACTTTTTTTCAAAGCTACTACAAATTTAAACTATGAACTTGATCGCAAAACCATGCATTATCATATATTAGAACTAAGAAAACACAAATCATCAACACTAACAACTAGAAACCAAGATTTGATGATGAAAAAGTTTGATTGTAAAAATAAATTTTTACTAAATACAAATTTTAAAGAACAACTAACTAATTTTATGGCTTAAACACACTTAACTATATCTAATAAACAAATAGAAACAGAAATTAGAGCTAATGAACACTTGCAACAGTGAAATGCCAAATTAGTCAAAAAGCTTACAAATGGATATCCAACTGCAAACTGAGATCAAGGACCAATGAACACCCCTATTAGCTTACCACTAAGCTACTAACCCAAGGCCATCCATAATCCACCTTGCTCCAGCTGTGAATGCCATTTCCAAGTGATTTTTGATTTTTTACCTATTTAATTTGTATTTTTGGTGAATTTGTGATTTTGCTTCTAAACTTATTTTAACTGTTTCTTAAAGCTTGATTAAGCTTTATGGGAGCTTACATGACCTATTTCAGTCCATACAAGCACCTAACAACAAATATTTAAACATTCTTGAGATTTTTGAATTTGGAAATGCAAAAACTTGAAATGAGATTAGAATTTGAAATTAGTTACTGAAAAACATTCATATATATTCAAAATACTTCTACAGAGTTATTACAAGCTTGAAACTTTAATGAAAAACTTAAAGAAAAAAAACGATTAAGCAAATTTTAAAGATTACACTAGATAGTAGATACATTGCATCTCAGCTCCTCTTTATAGACTTTTAGGACTTCTCTTTGATCTCTGAATCTTTCCCACCATCCTAAAGCCATTGGATGCTTGAAACTCATCAAACCGGTCCAGTGTCATTTTGGCCAATTATTTCTTTCGAAAGGGTTTTGCTATTAATTGGAGTGGTTTGAGTTAATTAAAGATTTTGGTGTTAGCGGTGTAGGGGACAAAGTAAGGTGAGGGAGTGAGAAAAAGGTGGGAAAACCATGACCTGGTTTTTGGAATATCGGCATGGGAGAAGAGAGCTACAGTGAAGCTGGTTTTGGGCGGTTTTCTTGCTCGGTTTGACTTTCGTTGACCGAGTGGGGTTAATAACAAATGGGGCCGGTCAATGGATTGTTGGATTTGGGCCTAGCTGGATTGGATAGTAGATTTGGGTTTAGTATTAAAGGATCCGTTTGGTTAAGCTTAAATAACAAGGATCAAAAGTGTAACTTCTCCAAAGATGAAGGACTGATCTTGAACTTTTTCCAATGCTCTCACAAGGACCAAACTTGACAACTTTGATAGAACAAAGACCCTTTTTGCATAAAACCAATTTTTTAAAAGTCCAAGGACTAGTTTTGCAAAATTTCAAAGTTTAGGGACCTTTCTTGCCAATTGACCAAAGAATCATTCAAGGACTATTTTTAACAACTTAGAATATTTCAGGGACCTTGAATGATAAAATTCCACATTTTTGAATTCCAGGGACTAGATTTGACAACTTTTAAAACTTGGGGGACTAAAACCGCCAATTTTGCAAACTTGAATCATTTTTCATCTGATTTTGATATTTTTGCGTTTAAAACACATAAAACACTTGTTTGTGATATTTTCATCATTTTGATGTGTTTCTGAGTGTTTTCAGATGATTTTGCAGTTTAGATTGTACAAAAATGATGAGTATTTAGACACTCATCAGCAATCATCATTGTCAATGTCCGTTGCACCTTTCGCATCGACGACCTTATCCCCGTTAGGGCCTAGAGTATACACGCGTGGCCTCAGAGCCCAAGGTTTGATATAAGTGTACACACAAATGAATATTTGGGTTTGGTATAACATTGGAGGCAACCTTAAAAGTAAATACAAACCTTCGATCATCGTGATTAACGCCGGAGTCATTTGTATTGGCACAACTTTTAGATTTTTCATGCGAAGGCCGCATCATTTTTAAGACCTGAAGTTGTCAGACTTTTGAAACTCTGCTTTTGACATCCGTAAACACATCAAGTACGATCGGTGTGTTTCTGACCGAATGAATTCCATTTTCTATCATCAAAAGTTTTTGATCGAAATCCACTAACTCACCACCACCGTTGAAAGAGTGGTCCCGTTTGTGCACCATTTAAAGAATATTTTGCTCAATGTTGAGTTGCAATACGCTTTGTAACCCCTGAGTTGACTTTCCATGAAAGTATGTAAATTGAAAGCGTCCCACGAATTGATTACAGTGGTGTGCGTCTTTTCATTAACCGTCCGGTGTCAGCAGACAAACCATCTATATATTGGGCACAGAATACACCACGGTTGGTTCATTTCAGCCTTGTGTTGCGAAATTTCAACAATGGAACTTGAGTCCTAAGAACAAAAAAGAGTTACAATTACTGATATTGTGAATAAATTTAGGTACAACTTAGTATAGTCTGCGATCATAAGATCTGTGATGCCTACCGGTCCAAAGAGATTACAATACCGCTGCTCAAACTTTGCAAGTTCTGACCAAGCAAGAGCACGTGGAATCACCTTGTTGTCTTTGACCCACCAAAGTGAGCTTCTAGGAAAACTCTCCAAAATCCAAATCTATAATAGGCACACGGTCATCGTTAAAATGTCTAGCTATGCAGTTATCATTTTTTAATTTGTTTAAAGTTTTAACAAGATAAATGTAATCTGTTTACGATGAAACAATACGTTTATGATGACAATTACAAAAAAATCGCAAACTAAAAAGTGTTATAACATTGTTGTTATCTAAATTACAGGTAACATTTATATTACGTACCACACAGCAAAGACAAGCATTGCATAACAATTAAAAACATCATTATTTATAGGTAATTTTCGATTGAACAAAATAGAATCAAAAGCTTTTAATAACCTGTTTTCTAAAACAAACGTGTTATCAAACAAAGACATGCATACATTAGTACAAACTACAGAGAATTCAAACCTTGAAAGCCTAAGCGAACCCGTATAGATTGTATGGCACTCAACATTGGGTTTTTTTTCAATTTTAACAGATAATGTTTTCTCGTGAATATGAACAATACAGTCCTTTGATAAAATTTATGCCACATATATTCACCCCAAGGAAATACATTTCAGGCCTCAAAATCATCAACCAAGGACAATAAGTGATTATGGATGCAATTCTGTCTTCTTTTCCCATAAACACCAATTCTCGGCTACCAACAGACACACCCTAACATCATCCTCATCAGAAAGCGATAACCACCTTTTCCATCCTTTTTTGAATCATTAACAAGTTCCAAAAGATCAATGGCATGTACATTTGTTACACCATTACTCTTTTTTTTCAGGAAATACACGCATCACAGAAAGCTTAGATCGCTTTGAAACTTTGCCAAATCGAAACCCTCAAGTTATCAGACAAAATTTCTTTCCGACCAAAACTTAACTAATGCCCCTATTTGGAATGTTAGTGGAGGGGAATAAGAGGAGATGTTAGAAACATATACCTGGTGTTGCAAAACATAATGCATCGAATAGCCATTCTCGCATCGACTTTATATCCAACCATGGACCAAATATCGTTTGCCTAAACAACCTTCCCCGGTTTTCGTTCTTTGAAAAGCAGTTTAATATCTGGCAAAGAACTTCAATGTAGAACGAACTGCGATTTTACAATTGTACAACTTTAATTTTGTCATACGTAATTATACAGTAAAATTAATTAGGGAGTTAGAGGGTTCTGTGAATAAGATGTGGTTTGTGAATTTGTGCGTGTGATCTAGAAGAAGATGTTTAATTGTAGAAGCTGTTAAATTGTAGTAGAAGATGTTTGATTGTGTGTGTGCGCGCGCGTGATGGTGTGTGAGTACGTGTCTGACTTATTAATATTACTTTTATAATACGCCCATTGTAAATTGACCATATTATCCTCGTGTATAAATACAAGTTGCCCAATAATATATAGTTGCCCGAAAATACATTTTGGTTGCCCAAAAAACAATACATGACAAATACGTTCAAAATATGTACTTCTATTGTACCTTTGTCGGACACTTGGCACCATATGGTTGGCTACAAGAAAGTCGCTGGGCAACATGTCCATTTCCGTAAGGCAAAAAAGCGTGGTCCATAAAGTGATATGCACCAGGGCGCGCGGTCTATTTGACCAATTTTCCCTTTCAAAAATCATATATGATTTGTAAAAATCGAATCATATATGATTTTCACAAATCATATATGATTTTTCTGGGCCGAAATTTTTAAAAAAAATCGTTAAAAATATATAGTAGTGCATATCTATAGAAAGATAATTTAATTCTCGTCGCAATTGTATGATTTTTATCGCGTAACAATTAACGGTTTGCGAGATATTTAATTTTTAAAAAAAGGGTGAAAGTTTTTTTTTTTTTTTAAATGAATGGCTATTATTGGTTTATTGGATCTATGGTAAATTTGAGATCTATATTGAACTTTGGCCTTCTTATCATATGCTAATTACAGAATGCCCGTCATATTTACTATTCTTTTTTAATCACGCTCCAAATATTTTAAGTTTCTGGGAAAGAAGATAATAATGACACAATTCCTCTCTAATGCATGTAATTGGAATTATATGGTCTTAAGAATACTACAATTTGACAAATGCAATTAATACATTCATGATGATCTCTATATATATTCGAGGACAAATCAATAAAATCACACAAGAAAGTGTGCGTTCTGGTAATGTTATTACCTAACGTTGGTCAAGCCATTGGTTTGTTCAGTGGAACAAGAATTTGTGTGGCTTGATTGATGAGAACTTGCATTGAGCCACAATAATGAACGAAAATCATTTAGTAAAACATTGCTTAACGTGGGGATGAAAATATCATTGTCTCATAAATGGTTTTCGTTAATGAAGGGTAAGGGGCAATTCCCCATGTCCGTATCTTTCACGATGACGGTCAACAAAACTCATGGCAGATCTCTTACAAATGGCCATCTATATGTGGCCAATATCTCACTTTGGGGGGGGGGAGGATAAAAGATTGTTATTTGTAAAGAAGACGGAAACCTCACGTAGAGCACAACCAACGTGGTTTACAAAGAAGTGCTACACAATATGTGATCATGGATATATGTGGTCTTATCTCGTGTGAGTAGAAAGAAAGGATTGAAAATGGTTATGTTCTTTTTTGATTATTTGACTATTGTGTTTAATATAACATATGATTCATTATTAGCAGCTGTATATTTTACGGTTTAACTTCATAATACGCAATGTCATTAACTACTTTTTTACCTTTTCTTTTAAATACCCGTGAATTTCACGGGTCTTTTAGTTAGTACTATTTAAGTTGCGGGGTCAACAAAAAATTAAGATACGAGTGTGCAATCATAGAGTGACATGTCTCATCAGTTATCAACTAAAAAATCACCTTGATTTTCAAATTGAAATACTTTTTATCTATTTATTTTTTGATTATCTAATTTCATTTATTTTATAAAATTTTGTGTTCTCTAATTCAATATTCATTTTAATATATTTTTATAGATTTTTATTTTTTACATTTTTAATGGGTTTATTTTATTTTGATTCAAAATTTTGACAATTTATTCGTAATTTGAATCTATAGAACCTGATTCGTCAAAATTATATACTTTTGGAGGGAGTGTTTGATGGGTAAAAGTGTGCGAGGGTCTTTGTATACGCGAAAATAATGATGTCAATATAGTGTTGCAAGAAAGCTACGAAAAACCCAAACAAACACATAAAATGAACACATATACATTCAGAGTGTTGTAAAACGATTTAACTAAGCGAGTAGGGAATTGCGGGGAAAGTTGGGTTAGCATTCATTTACTATACTCATAACATCGCTAGGGTAAATTGAAAATTTGGTCCCTAAAGTAACACGAATACGCAAGGATCACACCGAGACGATTTTTGTTGCAAAAAAACATTAATGTTTACATTTTTTGCAAAACAGCCACTCAGAGTTACTTTTTGCTAACTTTCGTTATTTTTTCTCGTTAAGTGCCTTATTACTGAGGGTAGTATTGTGATTTCAGTCCCTATACATATTAAATTGCCGCCAAACTTGATATCAATGCGACATGACCTCAATGGCTAAATTTGCATAGTAAGTGGTCATTTTTGCACCTATAAATCCCCATACAACCCAGCTTTTAAACCACGACTCGACAACAACAAAAAAACTGGGTATTTCAAAATGCAATCACCACCACATTCACCTAAAACTACTATAATCACCACCACCATAACCACAACCACCACCAACAACAACCACCAAGAAACATAAACATCAACTTTCACCACCACCACCACAAAAAGACAGCACAACAACGTCCATGTCCGCGTTGGTAATCACCCAACATAAAATTTTGTTACTACAACAACTACAACACTTCACAGCCTCGTCACTTTTACAAAAGTTGTCGAAGACACTGGACTCATGGTGGCATTCTCCGTGACATCCCTGTTGGTGGTGGTACTCGTAAAAACACTAAATGACAAAAACTCATTAACCCCACTTCGGGTTATGATACCACTTATTCTCAGGTGGAGTACCAGAGCTTGGTGCCGCCTCCACCGGTTGATGCTGCCGGAAATGTGATGGTTCCGTTTGAAGAAAATATGTCGCTTTTGGGTGTGGGTTTGAGGATGGTGTTTGGCCGCTTTGTGGCAATGTTAAGTTTAATTGATTTTAGTGGTTAGCTTAATGTATATCTTTTGATGGTAGTGTTTAATGTTATCTTTTGGTTAGTGGTTAACTCTATGGATGTAAATTTAATTGATCTTTTGGTTACTTGTTATCTTTTGGCAGTAATTATCCAAAATTGCCCAAAATTAACTATCATATTTGACTTTTGTAAATGAATGTAAATGTACAAAATTACCCAAAATTTCCTAATTTGTTGGCTTCCATTACATTAGAGAACAAGGTTATGCAAGCATTTACCCTAGTAAATTATTACACAACCAATAGATAAAGTTTAGAACAAGTAAATATTGTTTTAATCTTCCACTACAACACCATAGCAGAAGTATAATATTTTATTGAAGTAAACATAGAAGCATAAGAATTATTCAGCATCATCCTTAATTTTCTTGTCAGCCATAAGTCTTCTCCTCTTGATTGATCTTTCTTGGTCTTCAAACTTTTCGTCTGCAACCACTCCATCTTGCCCAACTCCATTTTTTGCAAGCACTTCATCTGGCTCATCTCCCTTTTTAGCAACCACTCCATCTTTCCCAACTCTATTTTTTCAAGCACTTCATCTGGCTCATCTCCCTGTTTAGCAACCACTTTCTCTGGAATCACATCTCCATCAATAGCTGAGATTAATCCCTCATGTCCAACGATTTCAAAGACACATATCATCTGGAATCACAAACCTATCACAAACTAATTGTTCACCATCAACATCCTCTGTTTCAAACATTTCTTCAAAGAACGACCTCACGTGGAACCACACTGAAACTAATTGGTTCAGCAAAAATACCATACAACTCTATTACTTCTTCAACTGCAAATACGTCATCAAGTTTATCCAATGCTTGATCAATTTCAGCAAACATGTCACTAATCTCTTCAGGCTCTTCAGGTTCATCAACTAAATGGTATGGATCATCTTGCCATTCAACATCTATTTCTTGATCCACCTCTTCATTACTAATCTAAGTCTCAAGATCCCTTTCCTTTCCACTAATGGTAACACCATCATCTGTGTCATTGTAACACCCCCAAAATGGCTCAGCGGAAGCACACAAGTATTGGGGTGCTACTAAATTGATACCACAACATAAGCATATAACAACTGATCTTCATAAAGAAACTTTTATTCATTCTTAAAACAATGTTTACATTATTGATTTGTGCGGGAAATGGCCCATTATAAAAATGTGGTCCCAATACATAAATCGAATCGCTCTATTACCATGCTATGCCTTTGCTTATACTCCAAAGATAAGCTATCACCTCAAAACCTGAAGATACATGCTAAAAAGTGTCAACACGAGGTTGGTGAGTTCATAGGTTTATTTAAATGGCACTTCAGTATACCATTTAACATTTGGTTTAGCTGATCATTACGTCTTGCATAATGTCATATAAATTTAGGTTTACCTTAGATAAAAGAATTTTATCAGTGGACCATAAGTAGGGTATATGTACATTACAACGAATATAATGTCATATAATATCTATTACGCTAGCAATAAGTTCATGCAACCAAAGCTACGACAGTTTCTGTATGCAAAATGTAGTCATACAAATAAGGGGCCCATGGCGAGTGTTTATCCCAATACACTCAGCCCGACATGCTATATGTTTCGCTTTGACCATGCGGGGCCAACCGAACAGGAGTCACCCCCAATAGATCTATTTATAACATCGCGCTTCCCAAACAGGATGACGTTCAAAAAGGGCAATGTGGGATCTAAGGACTTAGGCTAAGCTGCGTAATAAACTAAGTCAAGCATTATGGTATGGTCCATAAAACATCAATGTGTGATGTAACTTTAACAAGAAAACATTTAATGATAGTAGGTAAACATCTCAATCATAAAGCAATTAGAAAACAAGTAAAAATAGGGGCTATGAAACTCACCTTGGCAATTAGTAGTCCAAAGGGAGATAATCAATTAGTGGCGATAGTGCACCGCTCCGACACGCAACCTAATTTAGTACGGCAATTTAGTATTTACTCATGTTTAAGACTCGATAAAGTTTAACTAACTTTATAAAATTCTAAATGTTTGTGTTGTTGTTGTTGTTGCTTATGTGGCATCATTTATCTTAAAATGATTTACAAAGATTTGGGTGGATTTCGCCATGAGGGTATGACATGGAAGGAATCTCGAAGAAGGAATTGCGACTTTGGTTCAATGATGACCAAAAAGATATATAGGAATTGTATGTTTATAATAGGACGTTGTCGATGTAAATGACCAAGATATATATATATATATATATATATATATATATATATATATATATATATATATATATATATATATATATATATATATATGTGTGTGTGTGTGTGTGTGTGTGTGTGTTTGTGTGTGTGTGTGTACTTAGAACAAATACCAATATGTTTCAAATAGTTGTATATATCCTCGACTAATAATTATATCACAATATAAGTTTTCAAGTAATATATTTCGATTATGAATCGTAAAATAGTTTATTTGGAAAATAGGTATGACTCGTGTGTAATCCTTCTATTTAATTGGTTTTGTCAAAAATTGTATAGTTGATGTCATTGAGTTTTATATCCGGTTTTTATTAAGTGAATATGTGTAGAATCCAAGATCCGGACTCAACTAGGATATCAATAACATTGAATATGCACAGCGGAATCAATAAGAACATCAATGTTACTAATAAGGTTTTCTTTATTAACAAAGAAACTAATACTACTAATATACACACGCTATGATCGTGTGTTAGACTCTCATTAGAGATGTCTTCTATGAAAATAACTGAAAGGATGATTAAGTAACCTAGGCGCCATCTCTTTATATAATAGAGGGATGTTACAAACCCTAGCTTACTAGAAAAGCTAACTATTACATATTAGGCTCTCATTGTTTCTTCTTTCTTCATTCTTGCTCGTGGTTTTGTAATCATCAAATCTATAATTCCCAACAATCTTTCCCTATTTGATATTACAAAACAACCTCAGATAAGAAACAATGCTAAAACATGTCATCACAAATAATAAGTTGCACATCATGAATCTTCTTCCCCTTTTTGTAATCATCTAATAGGGGTCTTGTGCAACTCGTAGACGCTTCCCCTCAAGTGATGGATGTAGATGGTAAGTATATAAACCATAAGCTTCCCCTTAAAATTATACTAACCATCTCAATTTTTTTTTTTAATTTTAACAACTAAACAAAAGAAATAAAGCACAGCAGAAAAATCAAATCATATCAGCATAATCAAAATAGTCTACCAGTAGAAACGGAGAACCAGTAGAAACACCAAAGCATGCGTCTGATATCTTGTACTATCCACGTGACTCCAAACTCAGATGATGCACTAGCAAATGTGAGCATTAAGCACATTTTCTATAGATCTCGCCCCTTCACTAACACTGAGCACTACAATGTAACTCCCAAAAGATGCAGCAAGTACCTTTTGTAGATCTCACCCCTTCACTAGAATCATCAAGTCTTTGTCACATCATTAACGTACAAACAAGTTACCTCAAAAGTGTCCATGCTCACTTTGAGATATGATAAGACACACACCTGATCAACCAGTAGGAATTCCAAAACAACTAGTAGAAACCGATCAGTAGAAACAAATCAAAATATGCATCCAGTAGGAACACCAAATCAAGCCGAAAATATGTTAATTACTAGGGTTCATCGTTGAATTAAAAATTCAACTCACCAAGACTAGTAAAACATTGTCAAGACCAAAATTAACATATACAACAATTGATCATGAACAGATAAATGTTATCCGACCGAATTAAGTTCCACATCTGCTATTAAAACCATCGCCTACCAATAATCATAATATACGCATACAGATCCAACCAATCAAACCTGTCTCCCTCTTGGTCACACGATGAGTACAAATTGAGATCACCAATATATCATCAGTATTCCCTCATGCACTATCTATCTTCAATTTGCAATTAAAATTACTAAACATCAAAAGAGATATATATATATATATATATATATATATATATATATATATATATATACACACACATATATATATATAATATGTGACCAATCACATGATTGATGAATAAATAGAGCACATGATCATGGAAATCATCGAATATTAATACGAGATCAATTTTACAAGTACATCAAACTTGAATGGGACCCACCAACCAACCAATGAACATTGGGGATCAACAGTATTGTGTTGGGACCATCATTATTAGAAGAAAATTAACCTGTACATTAACAATTCAGTGTATAGATAGGCGTGGGACCAGAATGAGAGTATAAGCTCAATGTGAGACCACAAGACCATTAGTAGCAATTATATGCCTCACCATAGCATATCAAATCCCAAGAAGTCCCACATCAGTTCCAACCCACGAATCACCAATTAAATGTGTGAACAAATATGAGGCCCACGTGACCATCAGTAGAAACAAAACATATCAGTGGGAACCAATAATCATTGACCAATCAAATTAACGTTTGACTAAATCATACCCATAAGACCATAACGAGCCAATCAGTAGCATGAATACACAATAATTAAAAGACCAGTAGCAATACTCATAGATCCTACGTTATCAGCAGTAGCAAACCCACGTGATTAAAATATTCAAATTCAATTGGATGAATATTCAATTTTAAGAGACCAATATCATGTGGGATGACATCACGAGTGAATTCTATGTGATCAGTCAACAAGATATCAAGCATCAATTTGACAGCCAATAAAACGTAGGTCCATTGATAGCCAATAAGAATCAATATAGCCATGAATTTAATACATACCACGTGATAACCACCATGTGATTGATATGAAAGAAAACGTCAAGCCATGATCTGCTATAGTTAATCATCATCAGCTGCCTTCGTTGCCTCTTTTTCTTATCAGATCTGCTGCAAACCCTAATAAGAGAAAAACCTTATCAACCCTAGATCGAGAGCCACCCGCTCTGAAACCAATTGTAGAATCCAAGATCCGGACTCAACTAGGATATCAATAACATTGAATATGCACAGCGGAATCAATAAGAACATCAATGTTACTAATAAGGTTTTCTTTATTAACAAAGAAACTAATACTACTAATATACACACGCTATAATCGTGTGTTAGACTCTCATTAGAGATGTCTTCTATGAAAATAACTGAAAGGATGATTAAGTAACCCTAGACGCCATCCCTCTTTATATAATAGAGGGAGGTTACAAACCCTAGCTTACTAGAAAAGCTAACTATTACATATTAGGCCCTCATTGTTTCTTCTTTCTTCATTCTTGCTCGTGGTTTTGTAATCATCAAATCTATAATTCCCAACAATATGTATATTTATATGTTTATGTCTCGTATAGTCTATAAGTCGAGTTATAATTTCATTTTCCATACTTTGTTCATGCCTTTAATGTCTCGTTTTAGTACTCATATTAATGATGCATTTCGCGACATATCGAAGTTTGGATGAGTTTGATGTAAATGGATACGTCGTGTGCTAATTACATGCCGTGGAGGATGTAGTAATGATCAAGCCGAGCAAGAGAGTATACGTCGAATGATACGTAATTTTGTCAAGATATCACAAGACTACGTATTACTTCTCGTGCCTTTGATAGGCTGATTAGATAACACTACACAGACCCTTTATGTGGAATGAGCTTCGCAACCCATGTTGACATACAATCACTTATCTCACATTGCTGTTCTTGAGCCCAAGATCCCAATACAAATTCAGATCCAAAGTTTTAGAGAGACATTTTGATCATATTGTAACTGTTTGGTCACACGAGTTTACGCAACACACTTCGAGACATAAACGACTACTCGAGACTCCCACGAGTCCTTCACGACCGTGTCGTGATCTAGTGTTAGGCGGAGTGACAAACATCCATTTGGGGTGTTTTGTTCGACTCAAAGACAAACACAACACCCTTGGGTGTCATTTTACACAACGAACGTCTTAACAATGGTAACTAGTATATGAAAATATAAACATGACACTACTAACTAAGGGACATCAGGAACTATGACTGATCCTTACCTCATGTCATCGGGTAAAACCCGTCCCGAGGCAAGACCCGATACCAAGTCGCACCCCTCATGGGTTTAGGGGATGTGTGATGAACCAAAATAAGTAACCACTCTTCCAAAGGTGGTTTCTTTCACAGATGAGGCAACCAAATAAGCAAACTAACACCCTTCGAGGTATTCTAACCTCAGCCGAGGCAAGACTTAAGTAAGTCAAAGAAACATGAGAGAAAATAAGCTGGGGTAATAGTTCGAATAGGCTTACTAATAAGCCAACGAGACAAGCTAAAAGGAATACCCATAAGCCTCAAGATCCGGTTTTGTTTTCTCAGGTTATCCTTTTGCATTTTTGCCACACCAATAACAACAACAACAAATTTTATCTTACCCAGAAAAATGACCAACTTGTCTATTTGTTTTGAACCATACGATTGGAAAAAAAAGTAAGACTTTAACAAATCTAATAAAATGTTTACATATAAAAAATTAATTCAAGAGTCCTTACAAGATTATGATGTCGAATGGGGTGGGATGAACCGAACAAGGAAAATCCAAATTGGACTCGAATCTCTTGAAATTGATGAAATTGAAACTCGAATTACACTTCTAACACTTCAATTTACAAAACCCCTCTATCAATTTGAGAAGACCCTAATTTATATGAACCCTAATTTTAGTGATTGTGTGTGAAAAAAAATGAAGAAAACCTGTAATATATCAACCCTAAATATACAAGAACAAATGAGTAAGCTTGGACTTTGTTTCCCTTGGTCTTCGAATGTGTATAACCTTTCTTAGTCATTGTCGCTTACCCAGCCCACTATGGCTTCTCTTGTGACTTTGGTCATGGGAAGGAGGGAAGGTAGATAGTGATAGGCCTGGACTTGTTGTAAATGGAGGGGCATTTGGGATGCGCTAAGGAAAGATGGGAGGCGGTAATCCTCTCTTATCTTACCAACATATAATGTTTGACCCATAGGTTGATTGTCACAAAAAGGAGATGATGACTATTTTTAGATGGAAGATGTAGGTTTTCAGTATACTCAAAGAAGAGGAGAAAGAAGACCTGAGTTTTATTGTTTTGGAGCAGAAGTAGAGGTGAGATTAAAGGGAAGCAACTTTGTGATTAAAGTGGGAGAGGGTAGGGCGGTGGGTAGGGGTTTAGGATTAGAACATGTATTTTGTTTTTTCCTACCATTAAATACAGTATAATTTATACTCCGTGTTTTGTCGAATCCTCAAGTAAACGTACCTTCTCGGTACCGGCAAAATGTAAAATTTTATTATTGAAAATGCTTTTGAGATCGTAAAATTATAGAATCATTATTATGTAGGATCCAAATTATAACTGTTTTTTCGTCACTAAATCGGTATCGGTATGCGTGCGGTGCCGTGATTTTCTAAATTCACGAGATAATCTCTCGTTTTCTTTCTTAGATTATCAATGTATGTTAAAAGTGTATATTTCACTGATCTAAGTATTTATTTTAGTTTTTGTATGTTACTGCGTGCTGCAGTGTGCGGGATAACTTCCCAGAACATCGGCTTAAGCTTATGTATGCTTAAATTTAACTCAGAGAATAATAACTTCCACATTTACTATATAGATAGTTAGTGGACAAGTATCGTGTGTGCGGTGTCTTATTTTTAAAGAAACGAGATGACCTCTCATTTTTAAATTTAGATATCGGCATCTGTCAGAAAATAATTGATTTGAATTTTCTGACGCGATAAATATTATTATAATAATCCGAAATTTTTCGGGTTGTTATAGTCTACCAACCTTACAAGAGATCCGTCCCGGATCTCTCGCTTACGCCATTCATAGAGTGTCGAGAAAAGGTGATGGTATTTGGAACAAGTTTTGAATTTTCCCTAGGTTGTTCTAGGGTTCCCCTTTGGGTATGGGTACCTAGGTGTTATGCCAGCAACACATCCTCTATCTGAGGTGCCATGATTTTCTGGGGTAGGTTCATTGGGTGAAAGTTCTAATTCTTGATGTTATGAGGTTTCACTATTTTGTTAGTGTGAGCACCTCTAACTCCCCATGGTCTTATCAAAACGTACCCATTTCTGGTGTTTAATGATTCTAAAGTATATGGATTGATTCTTAAGATTTGCTATGGGTTTGTGTGTTTTATTCTTTAAAGGATGAAGGAACATTTGTTTTTGAATTTTTCTTTCGAATGAATGTTTACACAAGTTTGACTATGACAAGATTTCAAAATCGATAATGTGTAAAAATGACACATTTTCAAAAGATTGTAAAACTGGTTCTTAATTTTGGTGTATAAGAAAGCTTTGCGAAAATTTTAGTGTTTCAGCCAGCATTTTGTCTCATTTTAATGAGGGATTTGGAAGGTATTATTATAGGATTTTTAAAGGGGAATCCTCCAAATTTAGAAACTATATTGTAGCAAGGATGTGTAGCAGGATATAACATTTACCCATAGCTACGAGTAGAGTTTAATTGTCTAAGTTGGGTAGGGTTAGGGGTTTAATGGTTGGTGAACCTCATTGTTTTCTATGGTTTTAGGCAGAGGTGCTGGATACATCCCTAGGTTAGGCTTAGTTACCAAGGAGAACACATTGTCATTATGAGGTATTAACTTAAAACACTTTTTGAGGAAGTAAGTAACTAATAGAGTGGTTCTAGAATACTTTTCAATGTATTAAGAAACACTTTATTTTTGTGAGGTAGTAGTGAAATTGTAGTTTACTTTATGGTGAAATGGTAGGGTGGTAATTTGGTTTGTAGAATAATTCATGAAATGATTCATAAGGTATTCTGATTATAATGGTCTGTGGGATAATCGGAAACAGTTTGTATGGCAACTCATTTATTTAGTTTGTAGGAGGGTAACAATGTAGGCACTGTTATTTTTAAGAGGTGGGTGGAGCTTCTAGGTATTTAAATCTCAAGGTAGGGCGTAAAGTTTTCAAGTTTCTGTGAGATTATAGGTCCTTTATCATGCCTTTCTAGATTTTGCCAAAGGTTTATTGTTCTTTTTGTTGCCTATTCCCACTATAGGATTTTTCTCATAGGCGCTGTGGACGGTTGCTCATAGAATGGTTTGATTCGTCTACGGAATGTAAGGTTTGGGGTAGGGGTGACTATAACATAACCCGATTGTGATATGGAAATATTCTATATATGAACCTAAAGTTTATGATTAAGAATTTGTGTGACGTCGGTGTGTGGCTTATGATTAAGAATTGGTGTAACGCCATTGTGTGGCTTATGATTAAGGAATAGGGTGATGCCAGTGTGTGGCTTTAGTGTGACGCCAATGTGTGGCTTTAGTGTAACGCCAATGTGTGGCTTTGGTGTAACGCCAATATGTGGCTTTGGTGTAACGCCAATGTGTGGCTTTGGTGTAACGCCAATGTGTGGCTTTATAAAATATTACATGCTCATTACCATTTGCTGATATTAGTCAAAACTTACTGGACATAACGCTATTATAACTATTCTAAGTATTGCAAAATTCACCTCTGAGTCGGACATAGGTGATCAGGCTATGTCCCACTGTCCCTGGTTGAATATAGGTGATCAATCTATATTCAACCGAGGTTCAATGAATTTTGAAATACTTAGCTTAGTTACCCTAGTAATATGTCCCAATACTTTTAAAAGTTATCTTGAAGGAATAGAACAATTATTCTCTTTATGTGAGGGAAAAGGTGGTAGTGTGTGATAATGGTATACATTATAGGGAAAATAATTATAACCTATAATGAAACTAGGTGAGTAGTGATAAAACATGTATCTTATCAAGTATGATCTCAACAGGATCATAAGTGAGGCATCACTTGGCAAGTGTGCACGGTTCGGTCATAGGGTTAAGTTTTTGTAAAAATGGTTATAGTCTAGGTTTTAAAAATCCTCAGTTCTCTATAACCTAGGCTCTGATACCAATCTGTAACACCCCCAAAATGGCTCAGCGGAAGCACACAAGTATTGGGGTGCTACTAAATTGATACTACAACATAAGCATAGAACAACTGATCTTCACAAAGAAACTTTTATTCATTCTTAAAACAATGTTTACATTATTGATTTGTGCCGAAAATGGCCCATTATAAAAATGTGGTCCCAATACATAAATTAGAATCGTCTATGACCATGCCATGCCTTTGCCTTGCGCCTCCAAAGATAAGCTATCACCTCAAAACCTGAAGATACATGCTAAAAAGTGTCAACACGAGGTTGGTGAGTTCATAGGTTTATTCAAATGGCAATTCAGTATACCATTTAACATTTGGTTTAGATGATCATTACATCTTGCATAATGTCATATAAATTTAGGTTTACCTTAGATAAAAGAATTTTATTAGTGGACCATAAGTAGGGTATATGTGCATTACAACGAATATAATGTCATATAATATCTATTACGCTAGCACTAAGTTCATGCAACCAAGGCTACGACAGTTTATGTATGCAAAATGTAGTCATACAAATAAGGGGCCCATGGCGAGTGTTTATCCCAATACACTCGGTTCCGACATGCTATATGTTTCGCCTTGACCCAAGCAGGGCCAACCGAACAGGAAGTCAGCCCCATAGATCTATTTATAACATTCGCTTTCCAATAGAATTGACGGTTCATGAAAAGGGCAATGTGGGATCTAAGGACTTAGGCTAAGCTGCGTAATATTCGAAGTCAAGCATTATGGTATGGTCCATAAAACATCAATGTGTGATGTAACTTTAACAAGAAAACATTCAATGATAGTAGGTAAACATATCAATCATAAAGCATAGTATGCATGGAAATGCACAATAAATTCATTTAAGTAAAATGAGCATGTATCTTCCCCCAAAGCAGTTATAAAACAAGTAAAAATAGGGGCTATGAAACTCACCTTGGCAATTAGTAGTCCAAAGGGAGATAATCAATTAGTGGTGATAGTGCACGGCTCCGACACGCAACCTAATTTAGTACGGCAATTTAGTCTTTACTCATGCTTAAGACTCGATAAAGTTTAACTAACTTTAAAAAATTCTAAATGTTTGTGTTGTTGTTGTTGTTGCTTATGTGGCATCATTTATCTTAAAATGATTTACAAAGATTTGGGTGGATTTCGGCTTATGAGGGTATGACATGGAAGGAATCTCGAAGAAGGAATTACGACTTTGGTTCAATGATGACCAAAAGATAATATACGGAGGAATTGTATGTTTATAATAGGACGTTGTCGATGTAATTGACCAAGATATATATATCAAGTGTGTGTGTGTGTGTATATATATATATATCTATATATATATATATATATATATATATATATATATATATATATATATATATATATATATATATATATATATATATATGTACTTAGAACATTTAGTATAAATTTATTATAAAGGAATTTAAGTCTCAATTTAATTCATGAGTAAATTGTATTAGAAAAAAATATAATGTAGGTTTCTAATAATTATAGTCCAAATACCAATATGTTTCAAATAGTTGTATATATCCTCGACTAATAATTATATCACAATATAAGTTTTTAAGTAATATATTTCGATTATGAATCGTAAAATAGTTTATTTGGAAAATAGGTATGACTCGTGTGTAATCCTTCTATTTAATTGGTTTTGTCAAAAATTGTAGAGTTGATGTCACTGAGTTTTATATCCGGTTTTTATTAAGTGAATATGTATATTTATATGTTTATGTCTCGTATAGTCTATAAGTCGAGTTATAATTTCATTTTCCATACTTTGTTCATGCCTTTAATGTCTCGTTTTAGTATTCATATTAATGATGCATTTCCCGACATGTCGAATTTTGGATGAGTTTGATGTAAATGGATACGTCGTGTGCTAATTACATGCCGTGGTGGATGTAGTAATGATCAAGCCGAGCAAGATAGTATACGTCGAATGTTACGGAATTTATTCAAGATATCACAAGACTACGTATTACTTCCCGTGCCTTTGATAGGCTGATTAGATAACACTACATAGACCCTTTATGTGGAATGGGCTTCGCAACCCATGTTGACATACAATCACTTATCTCACATTGTTGGGCTTGAGCCCAAGATCCCAATACAATTTCAAATCCAAAGTTTTAGAGTGACATTTTGATCATATTGTAACTGTTTGGTCACACGAGTTTACGCAACACACTTCGAGACATATACGACTACTCGAGACTCCCACGAGTCCTTCACGACCGTGTCGTAATCTAGTGTTAGGCGGAGTGACAAACATCCATTTGGGGTGTTTTGTTCGACTCAAAGACAAACACAACACCCTTGGGTGTCATTTTACACAACGAACGTCTTAACAATGGTAACTGGTATACGAAAATGTAAACATGACACTACTAACTAAGGGACACCAGGAACTATGACTGAGCCTTACCTCATGTCATCGGGTAAAACCCGTCCCGAGGCAAGACCCGATACCAAGTCACACCCCTCATGGGTTTAGGGGATGTGTGATGAACCGAAATAAGTAACCACTCTTCCAGTGTGGTTTCTTTCACAGATGAGGCAACCAAATAAGCAAACTAACACCCTTCGAGGTATCTAACCTCAACCGAGGCAAGACTTAAGTAAGTCAAGGAAACAGGAGAAAAAATAAGTTGGGGTAATAATTCGAATAGACTTACTAATAAGCTAACGAGACAAGCTAAAAGGAATACCCATAAGCCTCAAGATCTGGTTTTGTTTTCTCAGGTTATCCTTTTGCATTTTTGCCACACCAATAACAACAACAACAACAAATTTTATCTTACCCAGAAAAATGACCAACTTGTCTATTTGTTTTGAACCATACGATTGGAAAAAAAAATTAAGACTCTAACAAATCTAATAAAACGTTAACATATCAAAAATTAATTCAAGAGTCCTTACAAGATTATGATGTCGAATGGGGTGGGATGAACCGAACAAGGAAAAATCCAAATTGGACTCGAAACTCTTGAAATTGATGAAATTGAAACTCGAATTAATCTTCTAACACTTCAATTTACAAAACCCCTCTATCAATTTGAGAAGACACTTATTTATATGAACCCTAATTTTAGTGATTGTGTGTGAAAAAAAATGAAGAAAACCTGTAATATATCAACCCTAAATATACAAGAACAAATGAGTAAGCTTGGACTTTGTTTCCCTTGGTCTTCGAATGTGTATAACCTTTCTTAGCTGCTGTCGCTTTCTACCCAGCCACGTATGGCTTCTCTTGTGACTTTGGTCATGGGAAGGAGGGAAGGTAGATAGTGATAGGCATGGACTTGTTGTAAATTGAGGGGCATTTGGGAGGCGCTGAGGAAAGATGGGAGGCAGTAATCCTCTCTTATCCTACCAACATATAATTTTTGACCCATAGGTTGATTGTCACAAAAAGGAGATGATGACTATTTTTAGATGGAAGATGTAGGTTTTCAGTATACTCAAAGAAGGGGAGAAAGAAGACATGAGTTTTATTGTTTTGGAGCAGAAGTAGAGGTGAGATTAAAGGGAAGCAGCTTTGTGATTAAAGTGGGAGAGGGTAGGGCGGTGGGTAGGGGTTTAAGATTAGAACCTGTATTTTGTTTTGTCCTACCATTAAATACAGTATAATTTATACTCCGTGTTTTGTCGAATCCTCAAGTAAACGTAGTTTCTCGGTACCCGCAAAATATAAAATTTTATTTTTGAAAACGCTTTTGAGAGCGTAAAATTATAGAATCATTATTATGTAGGATCCGAATTATAATTGTTTTGTCGTCACTAAATCGGTATCGGTATGCGTGCGGTGCCGTGATTTTCTAAATTCACGAGATAATCTCTCGTTTTCTTTCTTAGATTATTAATGTATGTTAAAAGTGTATATTTCACTGATCTAAGTATTTATTTTAGTTTTTGTATGTTACTCTTTCAAAGGTGCGGGATAACTTCCCAGAACATCGGCTTAAGCTTATGTATGCTTAAATTTAACTCAGAGAATAATAAATTCCACATTTACTATATAGATACTTAGTGGACAAGTATCGTGTGTGCGGTGTCTTATTTTTAAAGAAACGAGATGACCTCTCGTTTTTAAATTTAGATATCGGCATCTGTCAAAAAATAATTGATTTGAATTTTCTGACGTGATAAATGTTATTATAATAAGGGAAAATTAGTCAAATAGACCGCGCGCCCTGAGGCTTATCACTTTCCGGACCACGCCTTTTTTTAATTTGAAACTAGACCGGTTTGCCACCGGGCTTTCGACCCAACCAGGGGGAGCCTACGTGGCGCAAACAACTTATGACACAAGTACGTATTTTGAAAGTATATGTCATGTATTGTAAGGTATTGTTTTTTGGGCAACTTTATATATTTTGGGCAACTTGTATTTATACAAAAGGATATTTTCGTCATTTTACATTTTAAATAAAAAAAACAAAAAAAAAACAAAAAAAAAAAACTCACTCTCTTCTCCACATAAAGCATCACACAACTCACACCATGACAACCACTCAAGAACCCGACACCACCACCATCCGACGGCACCACCACCTGACGCCGCCTCCACCGAACTCGACGAATCATCATCTATTTTAAATCAAACTATTGAATTTTATTTTAGAATGTAGATCCTTGTTCTACTGTTCAAGATCTATGTTTTGATATAATATTTTCTCATAAACAGTAGTTGGATCTTAACATTTATTTTCATTTCATATTTCCATTTGATACCGTTACACACTCTCAACACACACTCTTCATCACCTCTTCTTACCAAATCTATACCGTTAGTTACCGTACCGCGTGAGAACGAGCTTTTTTTTTACTTTCCTCAAGGTCATATTGAACAGGTAATTTTTTTATATATATTTTTTATATAAACTCATTTTATTTATTTTTGTAATTTTTGATGTTTTTTTAAAACAGTTTTTTTGTTGATTGACGTTTTAAATAAATAGGTTGAGGTTATAACGAATCAAGTAGCGGATCAATAGATGCCGATTTATAACCTTCCGGCTAAGATACTTTGTCACGTTGTAAACGTTCAGTTAAAGGTATCCCTGTTACATATACAGAGTTATGTTTGTGGGTTTGTTTTCGTTTGGTTTGATTAATCTGGAGTTGTGTTTGCGTGTAGGCGGAACCGGATACAAATGAGGTGTTTGCGCAAATTACTCTTATGCCTGAACCTAATGTGAGTTGAATTTCACCGAGTTTGAGCGCGTTGATGTTTATAATAAGAAATGTTGATCTTGACATGGCTAGATTTTGTGATTGCAGCAAAATGAAAACGAGGTTAAGAAAGATCCATTGCCTCCACCTGAATCGCAGTTTCGTGTGCATTCGTTCTGTAAGACGTTGACTGCTTCTGATACTAGTACACATGGTGCATTCGTTCGTAGCATCTTTATGGAAAATGCAACAATCTCAACAAGTCCAACACCCGAGGGAAAAGTGACCATAGATTCTCATCATCAATTTGCGGGGATCAAGTGGTTAAAAGAAAATCCTCTAGCAAAATTTGAGGATGCACAATGGCTTCTTATTCAAAAAGCTGAAAAACAAGCCAGGGGTTAACATAGATTGGAAAATGTCAGCGCAGTATCTAATGACTCTTTACTAAACCTTTCTAATAATTGTCATCGTTGGTGTGCAATGATAACAGTTAGTCAGACCAACCTGAAGCAACCGGTTTAGACCCCTCAAAAAATTTTAACAGTTAAACCACCAATCGACTTTGCCATTGGTTTATAGAAATATGGTTGATCAATCTTGAGCTTTTAGTATGTAGCTGATATAGACAGAACATAGTCGAACAGATGAAATGCTATGCCTTCTGCTTGCGGATTAATTAATTCAAATCCTTTTTGCGTCTCCACAAGTACACTAATGGGTTAAAGTGACCCTACTCAGGTACATTCTAATTTTTGCATAGTTGCTGGTGCTGCTATGCTTTTGGTATTCAAATTAACATGCAATTGATCTTCGTAAGTCGTAACATTCCAGCTTTCATGAAGTTCTCATATGTAGTTTGGTATGCTAGCTAGATACATACATATTTTACTGTGTTAATGTTAGATTTGTAAAAGGTCGTTACTACTTCTCACAAGAAAAAGAAAGGATGAGTAAATGTACTTTCTCTATAATTGCCATTCGGCCATTTAACTGCATTAGCTACTAGCGAATGTATTGGTGTTGATAGAGACTGAGAATAATATCTTGCTTTCTGTCACTCTCTCTAGAGTGTAGGAGTCCTAAAATATATTTGCAATAGCTATCGTGTTGTTTGATTGTTTGGAGCCTGTGCTGTTACAAACGAAGAAAATATAGGCGACACGGATTAATGATAAAACACATCAACTGAGCTAATCGTTCTTGATAGTTTCCACTGCTCGCTCAACGGTTACCACTGCTCATGAGTTGATTACCACTGCTATGTTTACGGTCTATACCACTGCTAGCTTTACGTTTCCACTGCTAGCGTTACTAAACCACTGCTAGTACTTGGTAACCACTGCTAGTACTTTTTACCTATTATTCTCATCTTGCAGTATACATTTATTATTGATGGTGAGTGACTTAATCTTACTAATTTTTGTCCCAAAAAAAACACTATATACACTTTCTAAAGTAGCAATGTATTTTAGTGTTTTGACCTCTGATGCTCTTTTTGTATGTGTGTGTATGAAGGATGTTCATACTGAACTTATTCAACACAGACGGTTATGGATGCTAAAACGTGGAATTGTCAAAGCCAATCTTACTGTGGATTCAAATGCACAACGTCTAAATGGTTCTTGTCCACTTATGCCAGAAGAGGTAAATATTTGAAAAAGTATTTTCTTTCAGAAACCATAGTACTAAAACTCTAAAAGTTTGGCATTTCTTGCAGAAATAAAAGAATGCCCAATACGATATCTTTTACATTCCTATAAGTTATTTTGTTATTTTCCACAATAGTGAGTTAGTGACTGTAGAAACAAGTATGATGGTTTATGGTTGATCATATTTTATAGAATAGTTATCAATTGATGGAGTAAAAATATATTAAAAAATGAATAGGATATTAGTAGGTTTGAAGATCTTTCAGGACTCCCATAATAAATTCGTAATTATACAAGGAAATTTCAGTAATTTTAACCACTTGTGTTGAGTATATGGCCATGCATAAGGACAGTATTAGTTTTCTGACAATAATAGTCAGATTATAGTCAAAAGTGTACCTTTTTGACTAATAAGTGACTTTCATTTTTACAGATTGGTATAATTCTACGTGCTTATGGGTATTCATGGGACACAATAATCTACATATCCGGAGGTGAAGTCTTCGGTGGTCAAAAGAAATTGATCCCATTTCACGCAATGTTTGAAAACGTAGTCGATAGGACATCCCTTACAACACCTTGGGAGCTAAACAAAATATATGGCCGTGAAGCCAACCTTGTTGACAAATATCCAAAAGCTCCACCATCTGCAGAAAAGGAAATGAAATATGAAGCATTGAAAAAATCAGGCCAACGCCCACATCCACCGCCACCACCTCCCGCCAGGCCAAAGTCCTATCATATTGAAGGATGGTGCGGTTGGGTGGCTGAGAGTGATAATGAGCCTGAGAGTATGGTGATTGAGTTAAGGACTAATGCTCACAAGCTGCTATGGGAAGCAATTGATTACATGGTGTGTGTTGAAGCTGATGTTTTTGTTCCTGGTTTTGATCGTAATGGTAAAGGCCGGCCTAGTTTTGCAAGTTTGGTGATGGGGCATAGGCTATATCAATCTGCTACAGCTAAATCTTTCAGGCTAGACAGGTGACTTTCCTTTCAAGAAACTGTCATCTATTTATATTTCTGGATTCTAAAAATGACTACTAGTTGCAATCTTTAGTCTTTATGGGATTGGACTGAATTTTGTGGTAATGTCGATTATGACCTTATAACCGTATTACTCTAACAAAAATAGGAATCTAGTGATGATGATAACTGGTAGCCAAAAGTCTTAATCGACCAACACTCTCTGTTGGTAGCCAAAAATAATTTATGTTTGAAAAATTAGCACGTGATTTTATGGGAACATTGACGAATTCTGGAAATTGGCTATTTGTTAGATGTCTGATACCCTTCTATATTACAAGATTGACTGATTGAGTAATCTTTTAACAAAGATAAGGTCAAATAAGTACTTTTATCTAAAATTTTTAAAGCAAAAGTAAATAATGCGAATATGTGGTGATGTTGAGTTGTTGACCATTCTATCTGACAGTGTTTAGTATTTGTGGTAAGATTGACGATTCCTTCTCGTCGATTACAATTGTGACTTTGACTGTAAAATATATAAGGTTAACCGTGAGAAAACAATTTATTAAATTTGTGCTTAACAACTGATCAGATTCAATTTTCCTTTGATTTTCTTGAACCAGGAAAGAAATTGCAAAACATATGGAAGATATAAGTGACAATTTGTATGAAGTCAACCAGACCTGGATCAAATCAGTGAGAAGTCACATGAGTAAAAGCTTGATTGATGGATTAACAGAAGAATCAAAAGTATCAAAGTCGTTATCTTTTCTCTCATTCCCAGTCCCTGAATGTTCTTGTCTGAGATCTGAGTCCAAAGGAGCATCATCTCGTGCGTCCACATCCCAACTTCCAGCTGGTCTTAAAGTTGCACGTCGGTGTCCAGCTTGGATGGGTAAAGATGCAAGTTCACGTCCTGGAGATAAGGAAAACGATGATGATCTTGATGAGGATGATTCTGGACCTTTTAGTTTGTTTTTCCGACCAATTGGTGGTTCTAGTAACAAGAATAGTGTTAGTAGTAGTGGCAGAAGTGGCGGAGAGATAATGAGCAGCAAAGAAGAGACTCAGATGGATGACCAAGAGGAAATGGAGGGCGGCGATCGATAAATTATGGAGTTAAAAGATCCCCTAATCGTAGCCTAACTTTAGTTTTTTGTACAGTTGGAGCACATTGCTTATGGTTAGACTGTTCTAGTTTGCAAGTACAGTTTGACTTTTAATGTCAAAGCTGTTGTATTTCAAGTTTTAACTTTATATCTCATATATTAAATTATTTGAACTTTTAGAAGACGAAATCTATACATTCATTCTCAGTAGACAGCTTATAATGGAAAAACATTGGTGGTATCTGTTTCATGCAAAATCCAAACCATGTTTAATTATAGTATTGACCTCCAAAGTCAAATAGCACGTACAATAGCATAAAAAGATAAAAGGGCTTGTTTGTTTAGGTTTTGTATTAAGTCGTGTTTTAAAAAGAAATGACTTAATGTAAAGACCCTTAGTTTATAAATTTTTATTTTCACACATATTTCTATATTAAGTCATAAACAAATAACTTATGACTATCTGAATTTAGTTTTTTCTATATTAAGACAACTAAGTCAATTTCAAACACCGCCTTAACTTTTACCAATATCTTTTATCAGGATGACTAAAAACCTGATGTACATGTGCTCTTTTAGCCAAAACAGAAAGTGGAAAGTTGGTTACCAAAAGCAGAGAACAATTTGAAAAGGCAAAAATTTCCATGTATACACCAATCCCAGAAAGTATACAACAGCTTTTAATGAAATATTTCTGAAATCTCGAAGTGTAGAATACAAAACTTCGTGCGCAGCCACCAGGTGCTTGAATACTGTTTCTTTGGCACAAATGTTGGCTCGGCCAAATTGATCCGACGACCTGTGGGAGTTGGTCACCTGATGGTCAGGTAGGCGGTGGTCAAAACCATAGGGGAGCCAGAGAACGTTCAGGTTAGAACCAATTAAGCTAAACTACCAGCTCAGTAGATAGAAGCATCAAACCGCGGCTCGTAGAAACAGACATGACTGTTATATGACTGCAAAGCGCAACCAGCAATCCAGGACCATGTCTTTTTATCGACATCAAAGACCAGACCTTTTCGTTGATTCCAAGATGTAAAACAGATCAAATTATCCTGCCCAAAACACTCAAATCTCTCTGCCAATAACCTTAAAAGAGCTCTAAAGTACCTTGGTGGCATTCTACTAATTTCAATCCAAATCACTTTCGCATGATCTAATTCCCATATTCTCATACTCTGAAGAGTACTATAAAGACCAATTCTTCCAACTAAAAACAAACTCTTCTGTGTACCCGCAACCAAATACCCATCCAACAAAGACTGGGGGAACTTTGCAGGTATATGTTCCCAGTAACCCGCATCCAACTGATACATCATTAACCCAAGAGGTGAAATCGTTTCCATGTACAACCTAGAGTCACAAAATGCCATCTTAGATGAACAAAGATTAACAGCAGGCATCGTCTCATGAAGCGACCAACTGTCAAGCTTCGAATCATAAACCTCAGTCGGCAACGATTTACCCCCATATATACCACTAGCAGCAATAACCTTAAAACACCGTTTCTTCCTATCAACAACCATAATCAACTGTCTCTGCTGATTATAATGCATACTTGGCAACATCCTCCATTTTTGCGTAAGAGGATTACATATCAACGTCCTAAAAGTCAACCCATCAAGACCCGAGGAAAAAACAAGTCCACCAGATGCCCCAACCAACCAAAACGCCCATGGAGGCAAAAAAACAAACGGAATCTTAAACCACTGCTTCAACGGCAAACTAAACACAGAACACTACGGCACATTCAAATTCTTCCAAAACGTTAACAAACAAGGGCCATGAGATGGAACTTGAGAATGAAACTTTAAAAAACCATTATCCTGCAATATGGAATTCCACCTCCTACAAACGGACCGCATCCTAAAAATCATAAAAGGCGGAACTCTAGCTAATATCTCATTTGCACATTAGAAATGATTAAACACAATAAATGGAAACTATATCAAAGCATAGATCATGGTAAGACGATTACTTTAGAATGATCGCTATCAAGTATGTGTATGGTGGAAGCATATTGCCCAAAGCGGTTGCTAGACTTGGTGAGCTGTAGTTGATACCTGCATATGCAAGTGGTTGCAGCAGACCAATCCTGCAATTATTGACATTGAAATGAGATATGTTCATATAACGTGACAAAAATACTAATAGTTATGTATATTGGAATAGCTTATTACCATAAAAGCCCAAGGATCGCATATCTGAATATGAGAGAAGAAGTAATCGGGGGCCAATTGCTTCTGTAAATGAAATGTCAAGCATTACTGCATAAAGTAGACAACATTGAGGCGTCACTAATGACTAACCTGTGGTTGTGGACAGCAAAAAATGGGAAAAGGACGATTGTGCCAAGAAGGTTGCTGTAAACAACGTACACAAGCTGACTCATTCCATTATTCATGGCTGCTTTGACTAACGTCATAGTACCTACCTCAACACATTCTACAATCATCATCAACCGGAATGGTAAAACATCCTCCATACAACACTGCATTCTAAGTCTTTTATCTCTCTTCCACAATTGCGGAGAAGAGGAGAAGGACTTGTTTTTTCATGAGACACCTAATTAGCTTTTCTAATGATGTATGTGTGCATTATATTTAAATGAGGGAAGATGAGGCCAATCTAAAACAAGGTTGAACATTTTGATGTTTAGAATAATCAGCGTCACCTGCCCAAACACATGCTTATTTAGTAAAAATCAACTAGTGGATAAAAATCCCAAAAAGATAGTAAAAAAAGAAAAAAAAAAAAAAAAAAGATAGAAGTACTCATTTAAAATAGGCCATAGCATGACACTAGCATACACAATTTTCCACATAGAAGTACTTATGCGTCCCAAACAGGTTATAAAACAAAGTAACAAACCACTCAAACAAAGGCATTAGTTCAACGTAAGACCATCACATGACAAGTTGATGAAATAAAAATAAAAAACTTACTTTGCTTCCAGTAAATCCAGTTCTCAATTACCATCTGTGAGTAACATGGCTGCAACCTGAAATACATGTGTTAAACTTCTGAAGACAGATTGTATGCTCACCCCTGCTTCATCATAAACTAAGGTTTACTCTCACGTCCAAGAGACCCCTCACTTCCTGACTAGCTTGTCGCCCTGAATCCATAATGAGAGTTAGAAGTTATACAAGGGAAAGTGAATTAACGGTTTACTAAGGTTACAATGTATCTCTAACGGGTCAAATGATTTTTATTTAAGGAAGTGAGTTTTTTTGTCAAACATGTTGAAAATGAAAGTCACCCAAGGTGTAGTGTTAATGCATCAAAATCTTGTAAGATGATTTTATTCAAAGAATTAGTTTATGATATTTGAGATACTAAATATCAACAAAAAAAATGTGAAAATTTGGACAAGGGTTGACATTTACAAAATTATCCACTTTGACCGTAACCCAACCCTGACCGAGCCACCCGTGCAACCTCGACTAAAAACAGTCATTTATTAAAAGAACCTGAAACAGACTAACTTGGCTATTTGAGCAGACTTCTGCTTGATCTTTTGGACCATATCCATAGTGATGTGCTGGTGCTCACATGTCTGACAATGCTTTCCCAGACCTTCCACACTTCCACAATCGACTTTGCAAACGCGACACCAGCTCATACTCTTTGTCTTCCTCGGAATATCAGAGGATTCAGACCCATACTGATAATATGCGATATATGGTTGCAAATAGTATGGTTGAAAATAACCAAGAGGAGGTTGTTTCAATAGCTGAGGTGGACCACCGGAGGATACCTGTGGTGACTGACCTTGAACCGGACCAGAAGTGTATCCTGCAGATACCTGCGGCAGCTGCACATATTGGTGAGGCATTCGTGGTTGAACCTCATGAATAACAGGTGCAGGTGGGAGTTCCGGAGCTTGACCTTGTGAAGGAACTCTCATAGGAGGTTCCAAAGGATGCAAGGGAAAAGGTGGTTGGGCAAACCAAACCGGTACTTGAAAGGTGGTTACAGACTCAGATAAGGGTTGAACTGATAGTGGATATTGCTGAGGGTGTGCCTGCAGGACTTGCTGGTTTTGAGGATTTTGAAATTGAGGGCCCTGTAAATGAGCTTTAAGGGTTCAAATTTGATTGTAACATCTTTCTGTCTACTATCATCAATAAATGCGGTTCCAGTGTAGAGTGCGAATCCATTGGGTGGAACCTTACTGTATTGCTTAAGTATCTGTTGAGCAGATGTTATGGCTCCTTCAGCATATGGATACATAGCTTTATATTCACTTTCTTTAACTCTATCTTCAAGCAGCTCATCGACTTTAGAGAGTTCGTCATCTGGTGACATGACAAATGAGATGAAGCTCCTTTCTTTGACTTCTTCACATTTATATGCCTCGATAAGCTTGAGAAGCTGCTTAATCTCACATATAGAATTCTTTCTACGAACGTAATCTTCATCTTCTACATGGAACTTGTTGTCTAACAGACGAAGGGAATCTTCAAAATCGATTGAAATTTCTTTCTTCTTACCACCAGCAGTAAATACAGTTTCGTTGTAGATCAAACGCCCGTTGGGTGGAATGGTTTCATGAACTTCCGCCATCTTTTTTGTTTTAGAACGGCGGACTTCCGCCATGTTAACAAACTAGCTATATGTCGAAGCTGCAAAAAAGAAGTATTTGGAGTCTCATTATTATCAATCCGAAATCAACACGAATATGCATAGCAATTAGTAACATACAACAGACCAATAATCTGACAACAAAATTCATAAATGATGCAACAATTCGTATCAAACACAAACACGAATCAGTAAAAACATTTTTGACTAAAATGAACCACAAACAAAATCCGTTCAAGTTCAAAATCAAAAATGTCAAACATGACAGATGTTAAACCTCAAAACATCATTTTAAGAAATCTGCAATTGATAGTAACTGATTTGATACTTACTGGTGGCATGGATAGTGAGTGGGCCAAGTAGCATTTTGAAATCATTTTATTTTGAAGTCATGATTCGATTGACTCCTTAATATTTTCCATATATCTTTCGTCATTATGTAAGGCCAAGACTACTTACTGAACAGAATGCTGGTATTCTATTGCCCAAAACTACTTATAAGAGAAAGATAAAAATAAATCATAAAAGACTGAAATTTTGGTCTAGCGGTCAAATAAGCATGCAGGCAAAAACATTCTTGACAACAATTAGATTATAACAGAAAAAAGAAGGCAAAAATGCGGCAATACAAATGAACACAATTCGTGACTTGGGTGGTTTCGAAAGATACATTTGCAAATTGATCTTATTTTATGCACACGTATGTATACTAGATTGACTATATGTACAAATAAATATTATAGAATGTTTAATACGTATACATGATCTATAGGATAATCTAAATATACAATACATTAAGGGAAAAAAATCTTTAAGCGGGTCAAAGAATACAAGCATTGCGCCGCAATACTTAAATGAACAAGGCCATGCAATCAACCCACATGTCAACGTAAACAAAAGAATGCAAGTTGTGCCATAAAAACCCTGCATACCAAAACAAAACTACACACATTATTGTCGACCAATTATCACATACGTCCTGTCACGTTCGATGTTGCACGCCTAAGTTTAAGAGAAACACTTGAAGACATAAACTGCAAAGAGGTAACTCCTTATATCTCTAAAAATTTCGATACAAATTAACAATCACAATACTTTTACTTAAGCTTCTTTATCCTATAGCAAAACCCCTCCTGTGCCCACGTCATATTCCACACTTTTTTTCCCTCATGTGCAACACAGTCTACATTTTCGTTCAGATAACGCTATTCCAAAACATAATCTAGTCCACCTTTTTGACCCTAACAAAAAACCGTTAACGTAAACACCCAAATAACACAATTCATTCATACGTAACATAACATCATGCACTATATATAATTTTACTAATATTGCTTAACTCACTACTCTATCAAGTCGCCGTCACTGTACATAGAAACAAACATTCCTACACAAATAAGATTTCATAACACATTCAATAAACTAGAGATGCATACTTACACACGAGCCTTATATAAGCTACATTTAATCTCTAACCAGTCAAACGTGTTAGCCTCAACAGAAATTAGGTTAAACATTTTATAACAAATATAAATATAACTAATTATAGATTGATGCAGTAAATTTTATTTTTAATACATTAATTGATATATATATATATATATATATATATATATATATATATATATATATATATATAGAGTTAGGATCAAATAAGAAGAAAAGTTAAAATAAGAATGATAAGAAGAAACCACAACCACTCATTTCAGATGCACCTATAAAAATAGATGCATCTCCCCTTAAATTTCTCTCTCCTATTTGAAATGTGTGGCTAGAAATTCTTCTTATTCTTCTTATTTTAGTTTTTCTTCTTACTGGATCCCTTCCCTATATATATATATATATATATATGGTGCCGTTATTGTGGTGTACACCTTTAAACTAGAAAACAATAGGTACAAATCTGGACCATTAGATCTATTAATGATGATGTCATGTGATCAATATTGGTTGAATGGCATTGTTGTAAATTATTTTAATTAAGATGGCAAAGTGTACCAATCCAAATTGTAACATTCTTTTTTTCGAACATGAACAATAAATTAAAATACGTTTCACTTTGAGTTTATTTCTTAGATATATATGTTTTGCATTGTTTTACGTAAATTTGCCCCCATTTCTCTATTTGATGCACATTCAACGCACAACTTTTTTTATTTTTTATTTTATTTTTAAATATATTATTTTATAAGTTATGAGACACAAACTACTAGAAGTGATAAAACTTAATAAAATTGTTTAGGAGGCGATGCATATATAGTAATACACGGTTTTTATTGGTACATTTGTAGTGTCACACTATGTTTTTATTGGTACATTAGTACATTTATAGTTACACACTATGTTTATCACACAGTTTTTATTGGTACATATATAGTAATACACAGTTTTTATTAGTACATATATAGTAATACACAGTTTTTATTGGTACATTAGTACATTTATAGTGACACACTATGTTTATCACACAATTTTTCTTTATATATTTGTAGTGACATACTAATTTTTTTGTGACACATTTCTAGTGACAAATTAAGTCTTTTAACACACTTAGTTTTTTTATATATGTATAATGACACAATAAGTTTATTGACACATTTTTTTTTGTGACCCACTAGGTTTCATGATACTCCGTATATTTGTAGTAACACACTAATATTTTCGACATATTTTTTTTTTGTGGCACACTAAATTTTTTAACACAGCTTTTTTTTTGACATACTAACTTCAAAAATATTTATACATAACCAATTTTATAATGATAAACAACCTACCTTAAAACAACTTTGATACAAAGCCCAAAAAACCATGGAACTAGTCAACTAGATATTAGGCAGGGTCCTCCTATGGAGGCACCCCATATAGGGGGTGGTTGCATTTTCTTGGTGCCTCGATTTCCGTGCTAATGATTGGTAATGATTGGCTCGATTTTCGTCGCGTGCCAAGTCTTTTACAACTTATTATTTACCACTTATAACTCTTATTTTACAAGTTTTTGACATATTTTTGTACATGTGTTTTTTTTACAAGTGTTTTGGTTTTACAATTCAACAATTTTACAACTTATTTTTTGTTTTGGTTGGACAGTTCTAAATGTTTTATTCAGTTTTAACAGTTTTCAAAAATCGTAGTTGAAAAATATATGAGGCTCAGTCCGAAGGTTGAAAAAGTGAGATTTTATCCCACTTTGCCGTCCATTCGGTTTTCATCATCGCCTCGGAAAGTTTTTAGGCTCAAACCCGAAGGTTGCAAAGTGAGATTTGATCTCACTTTACCGCCCATTCGTCCATTATCATCATCGCCTAAAGTTTTTAAAGTTTTTAGGCTCAAACCCGAAGGTTGCAAAGTGAGATTAGACCTCACTTTACCGTCCATTCGGTTTTTATCATCATCGCCTCAAAGTTTTAAAGTTTTTAGGCTCAAAATACATCATCGCCTCGAAAGTTTTAGTCACAAATCGCACAAAGTCACAGCTCACATGAACTGCACAAAACAGACTCACAAAACTGCAGCCTGCAGGCCTCACAAATCTGCACAAGCCTCACAAAACTGCACAGACAGCCTCACAAATCGCACAAGCCTCACAAAACCGCACAAGCCTCACAAATGCACAAGCACAAGACTCACCAGCCACAGTTTCACAAGATACACAAGTTACACATTTTGAACAAGGTTCACAAGTTACCACTGCAAAAGTTCACATTCAAGACTAAGATTCTCAAAAGTTCACAAGTACTAAGATTCTCACAAGTTACCCATATGAAAGCAACAACACCAACAACAATCCCATATGAAAGCAACAACACCAACAACACCAACAACAATCCCAGGTGATAGCAACAACACAAACAACAATACCAAATGGTCCGTAAACAACACAAACAACAACAATCAAGTGGTCCAGATCAACAACTAGTGGTCCAGATCAACAACATAATACCAGGTGAAAGCAAGCTACACCAACAAGTGGTCCAGAAACAACACCAACAACACTATAAGGGCTAAACTACGCAGCACCCAACAAAGAACTAGTGGTCCAGATCAACAACAACAATCAACCAACATGTCTAGTTCACCATTTAACACACAAGAGGTAAACAACTTATCAAAGGCTCAGATTATTAGTTTTATAGCTCATGTTGGTGAAATTCAGTTTTGCCTCGCCAAAACTCTTTTAAGTTTTGTTTTTAAAAATCATCATTGCCTTTTTATTTCATTAAAGTTGCAAAATGACCTTGAATGGTCACTTTACCATCCAGTAATGAAATTTTTTATATAAAAACAAAGTTTTTTCATTACGTTGCAAAGTGAATCACTTTACCATCCAAGAATGAAGGAAAATGTGGGGTGCCTCGCCAAGTATAACATGGGCTTTGCCCACAAAAGGGTCGCCCTACGCTAGTGCAAACCCGCAAAAACCCAACAAACAATAAGCAATGATGACTTTTTTTTAAAAAAAACTTAAAAATTAGTTTTTTTTAACAACGAAGAAAAAAGAAAACCTTTTTTACAAAGGTTTAGATCTAAAATTTTAGATCTAAAAAAGTTTTAGATCTAAACACTTAACAACGTACAAACGAAACCACCACCACTCAAAAGTACCACCACGTAAACCACCACAATCTCACAAGTACCACCACGTAAACCACCACAGCCTCACAAGTACCACCACGTAAACCACCACAGCCACACCAACATCTAATTATTTTTAAGAAAACGCTAAAACCTTTTTTTACAAATCTTTAGATCTAAAAAAAATTTTAGATCTAAAAAATGTTTTAGATCTAAACACTTAACAACGTAAACCACCACAAAACCTCAAAAGTACCACCACGTAAACCACCAGTCTCACAAGTACCACCACTTAAACCACCACAGCCTCAACAACATCTAAGTATTTTTAAGAAAACAACAAAAACCTTTTTTTTACAAATCTTTAGATCTAAAAAAAATTTTAGATCTAAAAAAATTTTTAGATCTAAAAAAAGTTTTAGATCTAAACACTTAACAACGTACAAACGTAAACCACCACAGCCTCAAAAGTACCACCACATAATTAGTTTTTTTTTAACAACGAAGCACACAAAATTAGTTTTTTTAACAAACCTCATGATCTTTTCAAGAAAATCACAAAACTTAACAACGCATAACTAAACCACCACACTAACAAGTACCACCACGCAACCACCACAGTCTAACTTAACAACGCATAAACGTAAACCACCAGTCTAACAAACGTAACCACCACGTAGAATTTTAGATCTAAAATGTTTAGATCTAAAACTTTTTAGAGAGAGAGAGAGTTTACGTTTGAGAGAAGTGAGAGAGTGGTTTCGCTTGACGTAAATGAGAGAGAGACAGATACTATCTACTTCATGCCAAACCATGTGCGAGAAGTGGTAAACAACTAAACACGCATAACATTCGAGAACCACACACGTAGCAAAACAAAACATAAACACGTTTTATAAACGTTTCTTTTATAAACGTTTTTTTTTATAAACGCTTTTTTTAAGTTTAATAAAAGTATTTTACAAAAGTTTACAAGGTTGTATTTAAAAATATTTTTAAGTTTAATAAAAGTCTTTTAAAAATATTTATAAAAACATGTATTTATAAAGATACTAAAAAGTATTTATAAAGTTTTTTCAAGAAAATGTATTAATAAAAGGTTGTTGTATTTTTATATTGTATAGGTTTCGGCACTGCGAAGTTGATTTAATTAATTGCGCGGTCTAATAAACGATTGGTTTTGTTATTGTTATTGGAAAAAGTAAAACAGATAGGGGCTATAAGTACTCTATCGAATTTTTGTATTCTAGACATGGGACGCTTTCACGTGAAGGTTTAGAAGATGAACTTCAACGGCAGACTAGTACCGACAAATGTAATTGCCCATTCAGATTACTAGCTAAATATATAAAAGCTTTTAATGGTTGGATATTGAGGGTTAAGCGTCCGGAGCATAATCATAATTTTCCGCACTCGTTGCATGGTTTTTCACAAGCCATGCGATTAAAAGAAAGTGAGTTAGTTTTTGTGAGGCAGATGACAAAACAGCGTGTAGCACCACGAATTATACTTTCTTCAATAAAAGAGATGAATCCTAATAACGTGTCTCACGATTAAAACGTGTATAATGCACAAGAAAAGATACGCCGTGATAAATCGTGGTGATTTGACTCCGATACAAATGCTTTTAGTACATTTGCGACGTAAAGGTTATACGTATTACCCTAGGATAAATGACCACACAAATGAGCTGGATGAAATATTTTTGTTCACCCGACGTCATATGCCCTGTGGACAACATATCCGAAATCATGTCTGATGGACTCCACATACAACACCAACATGTTTAAACCGCCATTCTTACAGTTGTTGGGGTTACTCCAACAAACACAACATTCTCAATGGCGCTTAGCTTTTGGACAAAGAAAAAGCCAAATTTCAAATGGGTGTTGGAATGTATTAAGTTGGTGATACAAGAACAATATTACCCGCGGGTTATCGTCACCGACAGAGACCAAGCGTTGCTTGGGGCTTGCGCAGAAGAATTACCAAACGCTAACAGATTACTCTGCCGATGGCATATCAATCAAAATGTGCTAAAGAATTGCGTAAAGTAAGAAGTGTTCAGCATTATTATCAAAGAACTACGTGGTTTATTGGTCCAAAAAAAGGGTACTCGAATTGTACTTTAATAATACACTTTGTTATTATTATTTAATAAATAACTACTCGGATAGTTTTGTTTTCTCACTTTCGTAATTTTTGTTTTCTCGATGTTTTCCGGTATTTTCGTGAATCGGCGCGAGATTACGGCCGCATGTTTGTATCGCATACATACCGATCAATATCGTAGCTTCGCCGACAACAACATGTAGAGTTGAGGGTCAACACGCGCTGTTGAAGTTATACTTGGGCACCACACAGTCCAGCTTAGACACGTTGTTGTGTTCGGTCGACAAGATTATAGTCAAGCAAGAAACCGCGATACGAGCCTCTTTGAATATAAGCAAAATCAAGAAACCGTGATGCTTGTAAGAGCACTCTGTTTAACGAATTGTGGTATAATGTTTCAATGGATGCTTTAAGGCTCATACTCGGAGAAAGTAAACGGGATGTTGACCCACATGCATGTGGTCATCAAATGCAGTTAGTGTATGGCTTACCATGCTATCACCAACTGTATTGGCTTCAAGCAAACGGTATGTATTTAAAAATTTATGCCTACCAAGTTATTCTTTCCGTCAATCCCGATAATTATAACAAGTTCTTTTTTCGAATACAGGATTGCCAATTCCGCTTGATTATGTTGATAATTTTTGGAGAACACTAAGCGCCCTCGCCTGTTGTCCAAATACTCAAGAGCCTGATGAGCCCGATGAGCCCTGAATATCCTCAAGAGCAACAAGGTCCTCAAGAGCCTGAATATTTTTCGTAAAGATGACGCATGAATTCCAAAGTGTTTATACCTGAGCATCGTCGTTTGTCAAAAAAAATATGTTAAACAGGCTCAGAGGTATATGCGCTCCTGAATCTGTCGCCAACAACCTGCTGTCAAAGAAAATAATCGTGGACGTCCAAGCGCAAAGGACAACAAATCCAAGTCTAAACCAAATCTCCTGGATTTGAACGATGACCCCCACAAGGCACCGCAGAAGCTACACAAAACCTAAAAAGTCCTGTAGTAAATAAAGAATCTGCGAGACACAGCTTCTTATGTGGGAGAGCCTTCTAACATCCCGACTTAAACGAAGGACTTAACGAAGGACCTAGCGAGGGCGACTTAAGACACCACTTGTACGTTCCGATGACTTTAGCGAAATATTGTATGACTGAAATTCCACCTATTTTCCGACGCCGATCCTAGGGATTTTAACGGAGGGTGATGGAAATTGTGGCTATCGAGCTGTTGCCCTAGGTCTTGGCCATCATCAAGAAATGTGGCCCAGAATTCGAGCTCTTGCCAGGGAAGAGGTAGACAATCACGAAGCAGCTTTACGTGCAGGCAATGTGGGTGAAACTTTTACGACTACACGTAACTCGATGAATTGGTATAACGGTGCAAAGACCCGACGTTATTGGATGAGTATGCCGAAATGGAGTGGTTATTGCTACGCCTATTAACCGCCCTATTGTATCTATAACCAATAGACAATCTCTTTTGTTACTTCCGCTTAGAGGTTCTCCAGATTCAGCCCAGTACTTGACTCCGGTTGTTATTCTTCGTGTGGGGAACGAGGAAGGTGCTCACTTCGTTCTTGCGGTTCTTGACGAAGACTCACCACTCCCGTATAATCACCCACAATGGAGTTATCATAGAGATGCCGTGGCCGCGCAATGGGAACATGTGTTTACTCAACGACAGAGGATGTTTAGATATACGTAGAAAACGATTATTTATTTATATTGTAAATAACAAAACATGTATAGACGACATCGATCTATATTGTAAATGACACAACATGTATAGACGATTACTGATTTATAGCAAACGACTCGTCATCTTTTGTTACAGATTTCTGCTCCTGCTCCGGTTCTTCCTCATGTTTTGTTACAGGAATCGGATGACATTCAGTGGAGGGACATTCATTGTGTCAACCACACACCCGCTCGTGTTGAGAGTCCAGATTATGTGCTTTCTTCACAATCTTATGTGCCTCCCTCTCCAGCTATATCTCCATCTGCATATGAGGACAATTTTATACACCGTCCTCCGGTTCTTCCTCATCTATCGATACAGCCGTCTCGCGTTGATGTGTACGAGCGAGAGATTGACGGATTGAGGAGACGCATTTCAGAGTTAGAGTCTCGTGTGGGACAGATGGCAGATATCATTGGAGCGACTACGCGATCGGGCGGATTGATCTTAGTTTCTAGTTATATTGTAATTTTGTGAACCATGTATCAACTATTAATCTATAACAAGATTGGTTATTTATGTATTCAAAGCTTCTAATTTTGTGAACCATCATATTACTAATTTATGTTGTGAATAATTATACAAATTCTTTTGGCCAGATGCAACAACAAAATCCTTGCTTGTGTCGTTGTCATTAACGATTAATAATTGAAAGAACATCCCACCAAACCCCATACTTGTGGTCTAAGTATATGCATGTCCTTTCTCAAAGGTAAATAATTAAACGTTTGCTTATTTGCGTAAATATATCAATAACTTGTTTGTTTAGAATACATTTCTTATACTTGTTTCGTCATGTAAATGTACGGGACTAAAGACTATGGGTGTCGATACTTCATGTGGAAGGAAATATTTCAACAAAAGTATTTTGGTGAAGCCTCTTCTTCAACGCAGTGCTCAAACTGCGAAACTAAAGATACAGCGATCAACATGCTATGGTGAAAAGACTTTGTTGCAGCAAAAATAAAGGCGTTGGAAGCATCACCGAACTGGCAAGTAATCCAGTTGATCACGCATGTCAGCCGAAGGAATACTCTATGAGCTTATAGATGACATTAATAATCTTCATGTGGAGTAGACGTTGTAATATTGAAAACATTGTTGTTTTACTTGTTTAATGTTTTATTGTTATTGTTTAATTAAATGGAAACAGACACACAATTAAAAAGCATAATGTAAAATAAATATTATATAAAACACTACACAATTAAATACACTATACATATAAAAACACTACACAAATTAAATACACTATACATATAAAAAGACTACACAAATTAAATACACTATACAACTAAACACACTACACACACAAATTATAAACAACTAAACACACTACAAAAAAAAAAAAAAAAAAAAAAAAGTACTGTAGCCGCCGGACAAGGGGGACCCACCTACAAGAGGTGCCTGCCAAGGAAATGTGGGGGTGCCTGCGTAGGCCAGCCCATTAGGCAAATGAATTTTTTTGATTATAACAAATGAGCACAGCCAACTATCGATGATAGCACTATAAAATTTGTTCCTATTTCGAGCTCACAGTATACATCATACACTAGGCACACTGTAGAGAGTGTAGACGACAGTTGCGCATTTACTGTAGGCATAAGAATAATTATTGGGGTAAACAATTACTCATTTGCCCTTATAGTTAAATGAGACATTTAATTTAGTTTTCCTTTTTCTTTTTCTAAATAAACCCGCTTGTCACATTTCTATTGGTGCCTATTGTGTTTCATTTTCAAGTGTTCATCACATGAACGCAAATCTATATATATCTATACTAGTGATGTTTTCCAGGCCGTGTTAAACCCGGCCCACGGTTGCTAAATAAATAACGACGGTTAACTTATAAGAATTGATACTAACAACACATCTTTTGATGGATCACAATTTTATTGTGCGTTACAGAAATATTTATGTTTTGTATTATTTTTCTATTGATGCATCAAACACAGCCATCGAATAAATACAAAGACCAAGACTACAAAAGTGGAAACATAATGAGTGGAAACATAACAAGTGGAAACGTAATAAAGTGAATGCGTAAATTGTGGAGGCAATCAAATAACTATCTTATGAGTTTTTTTCTTAAGATTGCTAATATTACAGTGCAACTCAAACTGTATAATCTCCACGTTTCCATATGAAATATGATATTTCAAAACTAACAACGATGACCAATTTTAAAAGAAATATTCATTGACAACTTAAAAATAAAAACTACACTCATTGGCTTTGTAAATTATATGCAACCCCAAAGCCTCTAGCCTTTTATTAGCTTCATAAACATCAACCAAAAAACAATTACTTCGTATTTTGTTACCATACCAAAAATCAAAGAAGCAATTAAAAAACTAAAACCCACTATAGAAATGGATAGTAACAAAAAAATTCAACATTAGCCTCATATTATAACCAAAATAATCAACCAACTTGAAACATGGCATTATAACCAAAAGTTATATTAACAAATTTATAAAAAAATCATTCACCCTTACTATAACAGTTTACATCAACAATGGCAATAACTTTCGACGGTGGCTACGGCAAATCTTGTGGCGAAGATAGATCTACAAATCTATGAAAAAGGCAAATATGTTAGGACAACTTAAATCTAATAAAAATATATAGCTAAAAAACCTTTCAAATCTTGAAAAAATATAAATTTATATAAAAAGTATATATAAAAAACCATAAACTTTAAAACAAAATTTACATAATAAATTTCATAGAAAAATTATAACAAATATTAACAACAATTTAAGAATAGAGCATAATATTTTCCCTGCTAACAACGATTTCCAGCGGCGACCGAAAGCTTTCCGGCGACAGCGACGGATTTGGTCACTATTTCCGGCGAGAAAACAACAGGTACAACGCCGGCAATCGGCGGCCCTAACAAAAAAAATACCAAAAAGGTTAATACACATAGATTTAAAAAAAAAAAAAAAAAAAGCATTATAGATCTACAATAAAATCTATTAGATCTACGAAAAATTATATAGATCTACAAAAAATACCATCAAAACTTTAATACTATAAGTAGATCTATAAAAAAAGCCAAAAAAAAAACCTCAAAACTGTAAAAACCCTCTTGGTGGTTCCGGCGTTGGTAGACCACGGTGGAGGGCAGATGTTGATGGTGGCGCCGGTTTCTGTAGTGATGGGATCGGGTGGTGGTGGCGTCGGTTGCTGTGGTGGTGGCTTGGTGGTGGTGTGAGATGAGAGTTAGATGTGAGGTTTTGTATGTAGGTGTTTTTGTATAAAGTGTTGAACTTTGTGTGAGATGAGAGTTGAAGTTTGTGTGAGATGATAATGTTTTCTCTGTATATTTGGAGAAATGAAACTGGGTAATGAAATAAGGAAAATAAAAGTCTTGCACTCAACAGTGTCAAACTGTTTTATGCTGACGTGTAAGATGTTTGGGAAGGAAGTGCTTTTTATATAATAGTAAGATATATATACTTTGAAGACTGCCGTGCTTTTGGCAAAGCAAGGAAATAGTGGTAGAAAATTAACGATATGCGATATTGTGGCAAGTGTTTCGTTTAACATTCAAAATAGAACGTGAAAAGATGAAAATGTAATTACAATAATAAAGTAATACTTATAACCAAAAGTTAATAATTTAAAATTACAGTAATAAAAAAAAATAATAGTAATACTTATGAGCGCCCTTGTCGGTAATATGATTGATCCGGGAACCGACTCGGACACCGTTCCGGATAGGACCGGGTTTTTGCTTGTTTGAGAATCTGATTAAATCGCTGGTTTTTTGTTGACCCGTGTTGACAAGGTTTTATAAACCCGATCGGGTCATATTTTTTATTAAAAAATATAACAATATGACTTTTTCCAAGTTGCCAAAGATAATTTTTCAAGTTACCAAAAATAATTTTCCACTTTTTCACATTTCCACATTTTCCACTTTTTCACTTTTCCACATTTTGACTTTTTGACCATTTTTCTATTTTATGTAGTTAAGATATATATATATATATATATATATATATATATATATATATATATATATATATATATATATATATATATATATATATATATATAGGAGACATCTTGCGTCACGCCATAATGACACTTGTCATCATTATATTTATGTGACATTTTTTTAATTTTTTAAATGACATGTATGCTTTTAATTAATATATGTACAATTTTTTTAATAAATTTTAAAATTCGTTTTTGTTTTTGTTATTTTTTAATTTTAAAATTTTTTTATTAAAAAGAAGACATTTGTTGGAGTTGAACTTGGGTCATTCATGTTTTTTGTAAACAACTTACCATTAGAGTAAATTGTTTTTTGATTTATATCTTTCAAATCAATACAAATAAGGAGATTATAAAAAAATTCTGGAATTTGTATTTTTGGTATGTATCTTTTGAAGATAACAATTAAAATAAATTATCATATATATTACTTAGAATATTAATATACCATATATATTTTTAACCTATTTTTGTGTGTATAAATACACCCTATTATCTTATTCCTAAACATAATTATCCCTAAAAAGTATAATCGACTTCTTAGTTTTACAGGTGAAGAATCCCTAATTTTTTTTATCGAGTTTCAGTTTAATATGTTTTTTTTTTCCCGACTTATATGTGTAACAAGTTTTGCAGTTTTTTTAGTTTTACAGTGTTAACAGATATCTGATACATGGATGGAGGCCCAAAAAGAGCAAGGCAGGTTAAGACAAAGTGCAAGGATTTCCAAACCAAACAAAGATAATAATGTTCAATCGTGGAGACCTCCTTCTTATTGGTGGTGATATTGCGTATGTTTCATAGCCACCCTTCATCCCATCAAAGATAGTGTGTTTCACTAAATAAAATGTCCACTTTTGTCTTTATAATGATTTAATTCTTATTCAGGTATCCCAATCCATCAGCATTCACATATGAAAAGTGTTTCTTTCGTCCGTTCGAGTATGCTTTGCAACCACCATCATGGTATAAAGACGTTCATATTGCCGTGGATAAACCCGAATTACCATCTGGTGTGTCTGAGTTAAAACAATATGATGGCCCCCAATGTTTTCTTATCCCAGGAAACCATGGTTGGTATGTTTGGCCCTGTGCCTGTACACTTTATGATCTATTTTTGTTTCAGGTCTTTAGTTCTAAAGTTTTTCTTGTATTACAGATTGGTTCGATGAACTTCAAACGTTTATGAGGTACATATGTCACAAGAGCTGGTTGGGTGGATGGTTAATGCCTCAAAAGAAGAGTTACTTTGCTTTGCAACTACCAAAGGGATGGTGGGTTTTTGGTCTTGAATTAGCTCTTCATTGTGATATCGATGTTTATCAGTTCAAGTTCTTTGTTGCATTGATCAAGGAAAAGGTAAATCCATTCATGGTATTGATCTTTTAATACATTCAAAGAATCAGCATGTGTTGTTTCAAGGGTGTTGGGACCATAATAGTATCAAACATTAGAAATTATAGACTATTAACTTATCTTAAGGCCATGTTGGGTTGACACGGTTTAAAATTCGTATAAATATTCGTGTATCTCATAGATCACAAACGCAAAATTCTTTCATTTATAATCTATCATTTTATGCATTGTTTATATACACTTGTGAACTTAAAAGTAATGCAACCCGAAAAACAAAGTATCATTGATATCTAAACCACATGGGTGGTGATAGGACGTCACCAAAGCAAAGATATGGATAATTGGTGAGAGAGACTATCTGTTATGCCACTTTGGGATAGGAAAACTTTATAGAAACTTGCAAAGAGGATATACCTTCCAAAGGACATGTTCATGTCCTCCTCAAATTAAGCATTGGTCATTGACATTGGCTGAGGAATTAGAGTAGATGCTAACATCTTTTGATCTTCTTTTTTTTGCTGATGAAATAAAGTGTAGCAAGTGAATTTGGTAATTAGATGCCATGTAGACTCAACTCTTTTACATATATGTAAGATAGCATAAGAAAGCATGTGAGATACGTGCGAGTTCTGGAGATGTTACAATGATAACATGGGCCGAAGATCCTAGCCATTGTTTTTTACAAAAGACACACGCTACTTTACTTGATTCAGTCTTGTGTCCCTTTCTTTGACTACTGGATGCTGTGTTTTTTTTTGGTGTTTGCTTCGAACGATAGCCCCTTTTATGGATCTATCATATCCAAACGAGTAGAAATACACGGAATCTTAACTTGAAGTTGCATACGGTCGGTTATTAGGGAGTAAGTTGTTCATGTTTTATCATAACCGTGTACGTGATTTATACTTTATCTCTTTTGAACATGAATTATAACAAGTGTCTGTCGTATTGTTACAGCTGGAACGTCCTTCGCGGCTGTGTGCCGCCCTGCGAATTAAGTGTGTACTTTCTTTCATTCCTTCAAAAATATTCTTACTGTCATTTGAGGGTGCACCAGAGTCTATCTAAGAAAGATTAAATGATTTATCGGCATTATATATATAATCACCTAGAAACGGTACACATTTCAAGGATCCCGTGTCCTGGCTTTCACATATAAGCCTCTTCCTGATATGACGGTAAGCATTCTTTATTTTCTCTCAGCTCTTTTTTTTTTTATTATTTGTATATTTTGTTCATAAGAAAGAACAATGATAGAGATCAAGGCTAAGGTTATTCACAAAGCAATCTGAATGCAAGAGTGATTGGTTATGAATCTGAAGTATGTGGGAAATGGTTATCAACCTAGGTCCAATCATAAGTACAAACACTCCAGTAAGTATGGTTTGCTTGAGCAGGTTTATGTTGCTTATTTCTTACAATCAGGATGTGAGCATAATTATTTTTTTACATTTCAATGATAGTTTCTTGGCCCTATATTGACAACGCAAATTCATAACCGATCACTAATGCATTCAAACAAAAATTATGAATTTCTACAAGAAAATTCAGGTTTACAGTTTAGATAGACGCATATATCATGCTTTGTTTAAAAACTTTGTTGTTTGATTGTTCAGATGTAGGATCACGTGATCACCCAAGTCAAGTATAGGAAGCTTGGTTAATATTGTTGACTTGCTTTCTACATTGACAGGCACATGCCGATATTCAAGGACTGCACTTTCTGCCATTTAATCCTATCGATAAGCGGACTACATTGATTTATTTTGGCAACTAGGGTAACATGCATAAATTTAGCAAAGGTGACTCCGCACAGGTATTTGTGCCTCTTTATGACGACATCATTGTAACCAAATGCACAACATATTTATGTGAAAATGGATTCATAGTTTATACACATATAACTTTGTCTTCTTTTTAATTGGGTTAGATCTTAAATCTTGCACACAACAATCACACATAGAACGAAGAGTTTGTGGTGCTATTGATGAGTTTGCAGACGAAGGGTTACAATCACTTGCTGCAACTTACCAGGTAATTCATAAAAACGTATTTACTTTTATGGGTATTCTTAATCTACATTCTTTGGATAGTCAGAGTTGGAAACCGATAGCACATAAGCGCTTTAAAATGAGCAAGTAGCTATAAGCACTTGCAATTAAGCAATTTATTACAAGCATTTGTTTTACTAATAGCATTGGAAAAATTACTCTTATTGGTAGCATAAGATAATATATTGGTTCTGTATCTACGGAGTATGATAGACAGTTGCTAGAATCAGCAATAAGAGTATCGTAGAATCTTAGGCGTTAAATATGTCTTATATAGTGATATAAAAATGATGGTATGTTGTTAACAATGGAAAAAGAAGTGAAAGTACGATGATCATATCAGACAACTAATTAATGAAAATATATTGTTAATTTAAATAGTTGTCATACCAACTCATATTATTATTAGTAAAATTATGAAAGTGTGTTTGGTATGTTTGGTATGTCTATTATATCACTTTAACTAAAAACTCCGTAGACGGAAAAATGATTTTTATATAGACCATGGTTGTTTGTTGTTATTACTTAAATTGGATAAGATATTTTAATGTATGATTTTTTGTTTAGATAACCTAAACACATCTCAAGGATCAACCAACGCCATCAGCAACAATGCGTCTGCGTTGTAGCCTACCTCAAGCTGATCTTAGAAAGCAGTGGCAATGGGAGTCGAATGCTTAGATTTGTGTGAGGAAGCGAGAATTATGATAAAGAAAATGGTGATGGCATTGATGATGTCAGAGCTTTGAAGCAGGAAAAATTGTGGTATTGTCATAGAAAATTACTTGATATGCCCCAAATCTTACTCAACCTGTCTTACGCGGCTCATTTTACCAACTTTACTTCTGATTGTGTTAAGATTTGATGTTTAGTTTTGTTTTCAGGCACATTTAGGAGTAGCTTTACTGAATGCAATAACCCTTACCAGAAACAAAGCCCGCATCAGAAGCAGAGCCTAATAAGCCAAAGAAACAAAAGTCCACTTGCTCATGACAAAAAGTATGAGGAGATATTAAGAAAGAGTCCTTAACATTTTCTTTTTAGCTACGTAAAAAAAAACAAAAACAAAACAAAACAACACAAACCAAAATACTAACCTTATTTAAGTAGTTTAAAAAATTAGACAAAACATCAAATAAACATGTTTAACCTATCATTGAACTTTTAATTACTTTATGGTATATATATGAAAAACAAATACAAACAAATAAAAACCATTAGTCTTGGTGAACGTAAACTAAACCATAGATAATAAGCACAGTTCTTGCTAAACGTAAACCAATCCACAGTAATAATTATAAGTACAGTTCTTGCACATAGCCAAGTGATATAATTGGACTAATGGACGTAGACGGAGCGCACCCTTCAGCCTTGAATTATGGACCTGGAGAGGAATTTCAAAAGTTTGCAAGCATGAAATTACACACAAAATGTTGTGTTTGATGGCAGCATGAGCCTCCAGGAATGTGAGGTAGCTTGCTAGGATAACTGCTCGTGCACCGCCCTATACAAATGCAAACATCTCTAGAGGTGGAGTTGGATGCTTGCAACGATTTGGGAATTGGTTGACGCCCGAGAGTACTTACTGAATGGGCAAGATCGTATGTTAGACCTGGCGACCTCAATTCTTAGGTAAGTACTATATCATTTCATATTGATGCAACTACAACCTTATATTTATTGTGAACTTGGATTCAGTTCTGATAAATAAGTATGCTTATCTTTGCATGAGTATGAAAATACTTATTTTCTATTTGAAAATATTTCCATATTAAATTGTTAGGATGTGTTGGTTTGTTTGTTTTGAATATTATGACTGATAGACTGAAGGGAATAGAATATGGTGTCCAAATCTAGCTTTACCTTGATCTGCTGTATAGGGGGGAGAAGGATGAAAATTAATGATAGTATCAAACCAATTTTAAGCTCACATATACAAAACCTGGAAAATCTTCCAATAAGTTATCAAAGGTATGTTCTATGTCACATTTTAATTATTTTGCATGGTTAACATGATCCATACTATCATGTTTCCGTGTGGGTATGTTCTTACATTGATCAGTCCTTTCACAGTTCACACAGTTACACAAAAAAATGAGTTGAATTATTCATTACTATATATTTATGAATTGACTTTATTCAAGAGCAACATCATATCCGTGCTGCTGCCTTTTTTATGACATGTGTCATGTGTGATGATTGTTATTGTTTTATCATCCATAGCTATTGTAAGGCGGATCCTCATGGCAACTTGAGTACTTAAGGTGAGCGCCTATATCTTAATGATATAATCCTAAAAGTTTTAACATTGGTTTATGTAATATATAAAAGTCAATTTGTCTCATCTACCTGTGGGTTGCAGCAAAGGTCATTGGAGAAGTTTATGCTCTCATAATATTTCCAGTCATACCATACCATACCTAATCCTTGCGGGTTTTTACATGTTTTGTTGTCGGCTGCCCTCCATCTTTTCAGTTCAAGTCAAATAGTCCGCAATGATTGCAGTACAAATTGTTGTGCTTATGATCTTAAAGCTAAAAGGGTTAGCTGTGATGATTTTTGTAGCTATAGCATCCAGTACGCACCTCACATAGCAACTTCAATTTTATTCCACTTATTCGGATGCTACTAGGCTACTCAATTTATCATAGCATGCTCTTTAACCATGATTGCCGGTTCTGTAACTTTCTGCATACCAGGACCATGTTCAGGCTTCTTTGTCATGAAAAGGTTTATGCCTCAAGGTTTTTCTCAACATCAACAACCAACCGGTTGTTAATGGAGCGAAATCCGACTCCCCATCTATTGGTAATATTTTTCATCACCATATATGAATTCTCTTAATTTTCTTAGCTCATTGTGCCAATAAATCAATCACAAATGGTTGATAAGTGCTTGACTTTTTAACGAAGTCTGAATTAGGACGTTATTGCTCACCGATTTATTTGGATTTTTTTAGTGTGGGGCCCTGCGGGTGGGTACATTTACCAGAAAGCATATGTACAGCAAGTCTGCTCAGCTGAAAAGTTAAACGCTCTGGTTGAGAAAACCAAGGCGTACCCATCAATCACATACATTGCCGCAAATACATAAGGAAACTTGCTTTCCAATGTGGGTTAGTGTGATGTGAATGCAGTTACATGGGGAGTATTCCCAGCCATGGAAATCATGCAACCAACTGCTGTTGATCCTGCAAGCTTCTTGATATGGAATGACGAGGTTAATTATTTTACTTATGCTGTGTTATTTTACTATAGATTTTGATGACCTGAATCCCTTTTTGTCCAAAATGTTACATTATTTATTTATAATTTGTATTTTCACATCTTAAAAACAAAAGTGTCAATCGCTAACAAAGATATTTATGGCAAAATATTTTTGTGTTCGACTGCATGCCTTATTTGGTGCTGCTTTGGCTGCTGGGATGGTAGCAGCCAGGATTATAACTAAACATAATGTACTTAAAACTGTAATAACTTGATTATGATACAAGAGTTCAGTTTGTAGGTGACGCATGATTGATTGTACAACGGCTTTTTAATGTCATTAAGTGCAGATTAGTTATGTTTTCTTTGTGTATAAGATTTAAGAAGTTGGTTGAATCACTCAGCAACGCGCAAGTCGTAAGATCAAACAATGACTTAAGGGATCATTCACAATAAACCCAAATACATGTACCAAATTTTGAATCATCGAGGTTGTTTAGACGTTTTACTAGGAAGTGAGCACATAGCAATGGTATCGGAAACCTACTAATCAGAAATTGTATGTCAAATGGAAATAAAATCTAATCTGACAGAGATTTACATGCTTCAGTCAAGAACTTGACTTACATCCGCAGCCACACTATCCAGTTTTATTCGTATCCTCTTAGGTTGATAGCTACAAAAAATGTACATATATCTACATAAGAAATGATGAAAGACCAAGTTCATCCTAGGCCAAAAGCCGCCAATTGAGTCTTGGCGTTATAAACAAACTTCCCCAAAAATTGTAATTTGGGACTTAAGAAATCAATAGAGCCCCAAATATTTCCACCAGAAACCACTAATAATTGCCCATATCGTGAAATTGATACAGGCCATAATAAACCCGATTCTGAAGATATCTGGGAGGTCTACATAACCAAATTGTCTACAAAACAAACGAAAACAAAAACATGTCAATTTGGTCAATCTTGAACAAACAGATCAAATGGTTCAGATAAAAAAAATATGTCTAGCTATAATATGTTAGAGCGCCAAATAAGTTTGGTATTAAAAAGGATCCATTACGACTTACCCAACACCCCCAAGTGAGCCCATTTTGCAATCTTAAGAAGAAACTTACTTCCAAAGTAAACCGCACCGCCCACTACTATAATGTGTTAGAGCACCAAATAAGTTTGTATTATAAGCTAAGGCAAGTGCTGACAACACCCAGGCACCCCTACGCCAAATGCATGGCAAGAAATGCGGGATATAAGGCTCCAACATGGCCGGTTTGACTTGCAAACATGTAATGTATTAAGAAATAAGTTGCCTGAAGAACACCAAAAGCAGCAGGCCAAGTCAATGAAAAGGATGTGAGAAAAACCGCAACATATTTTGACATCCATGTGCCAATTCCGAGGTTAGTTAACTGGCTAGCCATGCCCACAAGTACCGCGAACCAAGCCAAAGTGTCGCATGCGGATTTTTCATTTAAGCAGTCTTCCCATTCGAGTACTCCTGATAACAATACTATTGATAACGCGATCATTGCAGTTAGAACACTTGATATCCCGATAATATCCCTGAATAAAGAAATACACACATTTGTAAGGGGGTGTTTGGATGTGCTTCTGAAAGTGCTAAAAGAACTAAATGTGTAGAGAGATGAAATGAGCAAAGTTGCATACCCTAATACCCATAATGAGACGGCAAGAAGCATGGTGCCAATAATCACCCACTAATTAGATGATCGGGCCCATAAGGTCGAAGTTTCTTTGCGACCATAGCGTGGCGTCAGTGTATCTTTGACTTCAGGTGGGTACAATATGTACAAGATATATGGACCAACTAATAGCGATACAAAAGCAGGTAAACTAGCCACCCTAAACCACTTGACCCATGGATCTCCAACCACTACCCCGAGCTCCTCGGCTAATTGCAGACATAAAAGATTTTGTGCTCCTAGGTGATCACGTTTAACCAACAATAAGTATGTTGTGATTGCACCAGGTATATTACATTTCTGAAATATAATATGGATCTAGATCAGTTCACAAACAAATGATTGTTGGGTTAGTAGGTTGACAACAAGTTATCTTTATGTTTTCATTTTGTCTAGAGAGTTTAAGAAGCTGTTAACTTCTGTCTTTCCAATCCAATAACAGCTTGTGGCAACATCTTCTAACAATTAAGTTTCAATCAAAAGTGGCCTCTTAATCTAAAAAGAACATGATTTTTTAACATTTTAAAACAACATGCTAAGCAATTAATGTAGCTTGTCCGTATTAAATCATTATTCTGAATCACATCGCTGATATACTTTATATGTAGATCCAGAGTGATCATCATGAGGTTGTCGCGATTTGGTGCGCACTGATTTTTATTTTCAGGTTCCTATGGATGGGCCAATGTCTTTTCCAGAGACATGTTTCGCGCATGGGTGCTTCGTTTTGAGTTCTTTACGACTCCAAAGAATGTAAATTGGACCAGGTATATTAGAATATAATCACATAATTATTAGTAACTTTTGATAATTTTTACAAGTAGTAGTAGCTATTCTAGCTAAAGTAGAGGCAAGACGCGGGAAAAATTGGACTGTGTTGGGTTACCCGCATTCACTTTTTTTTCCCAGTTATAATTTTTTAACTAATTATGACTGATTAATATTTAACCGAAATGGAAAAAAAGTTGAGCACGTCAAGAGGACGGAAAGTCACCCAAAGTGTTTTCAAGTTGCATAGAACCTCTTAAATCAATTTTTCTTAAGTATAATTTTGGAAGGCAAACCTTTATATACTCAAGAACATTACAAACAACGTGAGGCAAGATGGTCCAAATGAGAACACCTGCCGCCAATTGGAGAAATAATAAATTTGGACGGTTTTCGTATACTTTTGATGATGACTATTATTTGTTGCTAGATATTTTTAGGTATTGTATGATGATGGCGATGAAGATGTCTTAGACCTCAATAAGAGAGAATGGATTTTGCTTAAAAAGTTTGGTTGTGGGCCATCTTATTATCACTTCTAGGTGCATGTCTAGGTAAGTATATCCGTGGAGCCATAAAATTGGAGTAAGCTTCAAAGACCTTTGTCTTGAGTGATATCGAAAGTAGGTCTTGAACTACCACTGCCAGCTGCAACTTGATTGTTGTCTGTTCTTCTAATATGACTGAAAATTGATCGCCAAGCAGTCTCCGCATCATTATCAACCTGTGTTTCCCAAAGTACAAATGAAGTGAGTATGTAAGATAACTTTGTTGTATTTAATTGGTATAGGTTGGACGGGTTTGATAAGAGGTCAACAGAGGTACTTATTTCTTAATCCAAAACAAACCGGTCCACGTCTTATCTTTCGTTTTTAAGACACTCTCTATCTCTAAAAAGTACATAATTTGTGTTTGGAAAAGCTGTCTAAAATCCATTTTGCTTTTCAAAGTGCAAATTGAAGATGCGTAATTTGTTTTGCAAAATCACAAACACCCCTTAGCTAAATATGATTTCATGAAGTTATAACAACATATATCCAGTTTTATTGAATAAATCTTAATTATTTTTATATTAATAATTACATATGAGTATGTCAATGTCCATCTAAGTGCAGATTACTCAATTTTATTGATTTTATGCCGAATGTCTACGAAAGTGAGTATTAGCTATATTGATTCTCAACTACATCATTAACTTATGGTTGTTGAACTGAAAGTTATGGTTTCAAAGAAATTGCAATTGGGTTTGGTTTGAACTTGGGTCAAAGAACACCGAGCAAATGACAATGCGGGTAGTGTGGCTTCGTGCTCTATATCAGTGTTCCAACGAATCATTGCTATGTTAAGTGTCTGTTCATATTACAATGTCGATCGATTTTTTAGTTTCAACTAATTAAAGTCTAGGACACAGATTGTGTTGTTTCTACAAAGCATGGTTTTATCTCATTGGCAAATATATGTCGTCGTCTCAAGGGTCAAGAGCATAAAGGGTTTGAAGATTCTATGTTGTGATAGAGATGGTAAATACACTAATTGAACAACGGACATTGTGCATAAAGAATCTTTATTCCGCATTTGAACTAAAAGCATATACTTTGTAATGGCGGATAATTTATTAAGTTTTATTTCCTCTTATCATAATACCATTGATTTATTTTTGTTCTATATTCACTGCATAAATATTTTACAATGTTCGTGATTCATTAACCGTTGCTTAGTTTATTCCTTGGACGATTTTGCAGCAATTTTTAACCCGCATTCTTTCGCTATAGTAAAATATGTCAACCATATTCATAAGCTTACAACCCTTTCTTTCGATATAGTAAAATATGTCAACGATAATAATAAACGTAAATTTGCCACATGGACACCTCATATGAATGATGTACGTTACAATACTTCAAAAATTTAATGTTTTTCATTTGAGTTAATAGCTGGTTTATGTCTTCATAATTTTAGGTGATTTGCGAGGTTATGTATGCGTTGGAACAACTACATAGATCACGGGTTGTTGAAGGTAATTGATTGGCAACTATTGACCTTTAGTACAATCCTTAGTTCATAGCTTCATATACATGTTTCATGATTTTTCTGAATAAATTATGTACATAGTAGATGATGGCCGTCGTCTTAAAAATAAAAATTCAAATTTGTTTTCATCACTAAAGCGGTTCAACCCCCAAAATTGTACACTATTGACTCGAACGCGGATTAAATTATCTCTGTTACTTCCTAAGAGTACCATGTAAACTGTTTCAAATTCTTTGACACTTTAATTTTTGGATACATGATGGAGATCTGGGAACTATTACACTTGGGAATGTCATCCGTGTTTGTCAATTATATATCTTAACCATTTTATTTAACTTTTAATTACTTTTTAGTATATATTTGTTCTAATAAATTTTAAAAATAAAAACCACAAGTCATACCCGTCCATCGGACGGGTTTTGCCACTAGTGTATATATATATATATATATATATATATATATATATATATATATATATATATGTGTGTGTGTGTGTGTATAAAAGTATATTTTTTTTCTTGATATTCAAGAAATAGACCTTAATTGATATTCACCAACAAGAATGGCGGAAGTGACCATCACCTGCACAAAATTAGTGTAAAAAGAAGTGGTGAGAAAATTGATATGGTGAAAAGAAAGAATGTAGGTTGTAATGTGCAACAATCATAACCTAGTGGCTATATATCTGCATAAATTAGTTTTCTAATCCGCATAATAAGGAACCAGCTGATCACCCCAAGTTTTACAAACTTGTATATCTGCATAAATTAGTTTTCTAATCAGCATACAAACTTACAATTCGTATCTTTAGTATAATACAATATCTTTACCCAAGTGATGGCAATCCAACGAGTGAATTCATCTTGTGAAGCGGCCCTCTGTACAAGTATTTCTGCGATGCGACCATAATCTACAGACTTCATGAGTAGCACTGCTAAAGTCAGAAATTTACAAATAAATGATAAAAATTACTACTGAAAAGATATTAGAGGTTCAATCCAGAAACTAGTCATGATGTCCTTTAATACAAAATAGTATGACAAAGTAGCATATAGTACAAATATCATAGAAAAGATAAAAGTTTGATGACGAAGTCGTCTGGGGAGTTCTTGATCTCTCGAAGGAAGTCCGAAAGCGTTGAGTCACTTCTTGCCGAATTTCATGGTCGGAATCACTTAACATATTAAATAAACTGAAATCTCCGCATTTAGTGGCATACAAAGAAAGATCCGAGACAACAAAACATGCTCATCGACCAATAATACCATTTAATTCTGAAGTGAGATCATTTACCATCAAGAAAATCGAAGAAACCCCAAGATATCTATGTCCGAACACTGTCCAACACCGTGATCCATCCAACCAAAAATTGGCGGACATAAGGATTCAACACGCTCATTCTCTCTCTCAACAGAGGTATACATTCTTCAATACTGACAAAAAAACAGGGGTTACTTTTGACCCAAATTAGTTATATGAATCACATAATTAACAGACTAAATCAACCAATTATACAATATTAATTTTAGCAAAACATAAATCAGTGAACTAATTGACCTAATAATAATCGTGTAAAATTAAAATATTAAATACATAGTAATTAATAATCATGTGCGCACAAATATTACGACTTACCTTTGGTTCTTGGTTTTTTCTTGAAGTCATTCATGGTTGAATCGGGTTTCAAATGATAAAGTATAATAAATGGAGAGCTTTGCCAAAAGAAACTATTGGAGAAGGTGGATAGAATTAGGATAATGGGGGAAGGATGACAGAATTAGGGTTTAGGGAAGGATGATAGAATTAGGGGAAGGATGAAAGAATTAGGGCTTGAAAAGTATTTGGGAAGAAATTGGTGGATAACGGGAAGGAATGATATTATAGATAGATGTTTATATTGAATACGTGTATTTGACAATTATGTAAAATGACAAAAAAATCCTTTGATAAAAATACGGTTGCCCAGCGCTTTTTAGTTGCCCAAAAAACAATACCTTACACATACGGGACACTTGTCACAATGTCGATGAGTTGCCCAATGACAGCGGTTGCCCTCGGTCCATTTTCAAGTTAAAAATAAAAGTGGTCTGGAAAGTGACTAGCCTCAGGGCGCGCGGTCTATTTGCATCATTTTCCCTTATAATAATCCGAAATTTTTCGGGTTGTTATAGTCATAATCCGCATCACCAAAATTCATCACATCTGTATACTCTAGGGAACCCTCACTTGAATTCTCTTGGTCAATCTCTTCCTGTAACGTTCTGAATTCAAACTCATCAATCAGCCTTTTCGTATGATTTGCACGCATTTTTTTCAAAAAAACCATGTTGGTGGGAACTCATTTTCAGAATTAGTATCATCAACAGGTCAAGCCTTCTCAAGTTGGCTTGTCTTATACCACTCTAACAATGGTAATTTCTAATTGTTTCTAGTCTCACCATCAAGATCCTTTCCAATAGAATCATTGACATGATGATCCACAATTTCTTCTATCACCACACCCTTGCCATTACTCATCGTTCGCTCCATCATGTGACACTCTACCAATGAAACACCGGTTTCAATATTCAACTCCAATTCTCTTAATCTAGCAACATACTCCACAAGTCTGATTGCATCTTTTCCACACATTAGTGGTAGCAAAGCTACATCTAATAACTCCACATGTGTCCTAAAATGAGTAAACATAAGGGTACGATCCGTGTAACCTAAATCCTCTATTATCTCGTCCAATAAGTTCATTGAGAAAATGTCACAGTGAACTTCGTCAAACTAATCTGTATCTCTAAAAAGATATCTTCTTTCTGGTGGTGAGGTAAATTCATCATTTTGATGGATTTGTCAAATAAACATGATTTCATTCAAATATGCGCAACACATAAAACATCAATAACTTCAATTTCATGGTTTTTGGTTATCTAAGGTGTTTATGAACACATTAAATATCCCTAAATTTTCTGCATTATATATTATCAAAATACAACTCAAAAGTGTACAACAATATTCCAAAAAAAAAATGTAAAACAATAAGAGTTGTTGTAAAAGAAAAGAAGCTTCGTTTCGATTAAAAAAAAAAACATTAGTTTGTTCCAAAAGATAAAAGCCATTAACGATACTAAAATATAAATTTGTAGAATTATTTGTACGTATTTTTCTTTTTTCTGATCGAATTTTTGACAAAGACTTGTCAACCTTTCACAAGATTTCTAGCGACAAAAGTCACAAAACCAAATAAATAACCCTTGCATTTTGGCATTTTTCATAAATTTCACAACTAACAAAGACGACTTAAAGTAAAAACCATCGAGTGAAATTTGACTATATGCTATTGAGATGTGTCTTTTACTCTTTTTGTCACAACAAGAACACAACTTGGCCTAACACGGTTATTTAGCCCATTTATCTCAACGGGCCACGGGTTACATATAACCTGTTTAACATACCACTCGGTTGTGTCCAATATACGTGTTGTGGTGACTTACAGACGATTGATCGCCATCACCTCTTTAATTTGTGCAGCGTTAAGTGGCGAAACAAGTATGGTCACGTGTCTTTCTATGGTGGGTCGTGGTTTGTTCACGTTTACAAATACAAGAGAAGTGATCACTGTTTATGACTCTATTCTTGTAGATACCTTCGACACTCTATGTTGTGATGCAGTAAATGGAAATTCAGAAACACAAGAGCTTTCCGAACCATTATTTCTTATCAATCAGGATAATAGAAGACACCCCATCTTGAAATTTTCCTTAGATTGGGTTCTGTATAGATTGTTTGTAGCTATCATTTTCTATTGATATTTACCGTTCCCTTGCTGTTAAAAAATTACATATTTAACCCATTTTAAAGAGGTTAATTAAACTGTTGAACAATCAATACAGCCTGTTTTAAAGGGTTTTACGACATAAAAGATTAAAAGAACCTTCTATAGACACGCTTTTTCTATAATTTTCCACTGCGTATTCAAAACTGAAAGGTTCATTCTCGTTTAAAAAAGAAGAGATGGCGACAATCATAAGTAGCCGCACATCTATATATAGAAATTAACTGTTGTTTTAGCATATACAGTACATGATCTATTGTATCGATAGCTTGCCCAAATTTAAAACTACGCACAGATTACTGTTTAGATTGCCAAACTTCTATGCATATTCTTGCAACGGATACACCAAGTATATGCAAAACGCCAAAATATGATATCACGATCTTAAATTATTTATGGTATATAAACTAACTTTTATGCATTTTAAAACTGGAAAATATACACTTTTCATCTCTTATGTTGAGAACGAGGGAACGAGACAACGAGTGACTATATATATAGAAACATATATATGAATGTCATACAATCTGTCTAAACAAAACATGGCAAGTGTAACCACTCATCTTCCGTAAACCAGTTTTGCATCGAATTCATTCATTCTAGCGTTATTTAAGAATGATTTATATGCATAACCGCTAACTCATCTTTATTTACCCGAAAACTTAAGCTTCAGTATTCATTAAATCATAAGAAAGTGTCCGAACTTTAATTTTGAATTGATATAAACGATGTTCATTTATTCCTTTATATTGTAAATTTCAAAACCATTTACCCAATTTGCTTTTTTGGGTTTGTTGGCATTACTGATCTGTATAATTTATAGACAATGCACGAACATCGGATTCGAACCAACAACTTTAGCCTTATCTACCTTGATTAGTTCGTGATATTAGTCAACAGATTGCCACTAAATCGCACAATCTCGATCTAAACCATACAAGCAGAATCTGAAGCTAAGCTTATGAACCATGTCGAATCTGGTTGAGCATCATCATTTCTATGCCATGTCCACTGTGCATGAGTCGCATTTACCACCTGCAGATGTGCATGCCCAAAACTCGCCTCCCTGAACAATGATATTCTTGGTTGTGGATCTTTGTACCTAACAACAGGCAGATTCATGAGTTTAGATATTATTAGCTAATGATTGTGTTGCAAATGTTTTATGCGAGGATGATAGATTTTCAACACTATATACTTACCTTGAAGCGAGACCTTCACGGTTGCCTCCATCTCCGATTGTAATATGTACTGGCCCACATTTATCGACTTTTTGTTTGTACACTCGTGTCTATAAAAGAATGAGAAATGGTTAAGATGAGCACAAACTAAAGGTAGTTTGGCGTTAAATAATGGTTCAACTATTATGAATGTTAAGTAAACTTACAAAGCGCTCGTACGCATGAACATGGCCAGCGAAAACAATATCAACACGAGCATTATAAAGCAAACCTTCCATTGAATCCCTCATATCGGTACTTTCTTTCTCTCCTTGATGGGCCGAGTTCGAATTGTACCATGGAGCATGAACAAGAGCAAACAACCAAGGGGTACGTTTCCTATCAATATTTTTGAGATCAGACTCTAGCCATTTGTACTGGCTCGATTCTGGTCCAAAGTCCGTGTAGGACCCCAACATGATCACATGGACACCCGCAACTTCAAACGAATAGAACAAATTGGAGCTAGAACCACTCTCTTCAAAAGGCATATGCCACCTAGCATTGTATGCTGAAAACCGCTCTTTGTGAATGATTGGAATTCTTTCGACCTCATGGTTTCCTTGTGTAACCATCCATGGCCGTTGGCTCGCCAATGGTTCAACCAGACGGCCAAATGAGTCCCATGATGGCTGGTAAAAGTCGGCGTATGCTAGGTCCCCAGGAAGTAATAAGATATCATAATCAATTTTCCCAATGTGTTGTAGGGTTGCTTTAGTCCATTCGGTTTGTCCTAGATCTCCTGAGATTCCAACACTTTCATGTGTAATGAACAAACAATAGAAGCCCAGACAATGCACTCTAACTATTTTCTTTAATAAGGTTGTGATATACTAAAGGCAGAGTATTAACGTTATAACTTTAATTTATATCCCACACAACAATATCTCAATCCCCTATATATAGAAGCAATGATATCTACAAATATGTTAACAACTAACTAACTAACTTTGAGGCAATTAAGGATACAATATACTTTCTAAAAGTACATGATGTACATGCTAAGAATAACTTATCAAGTACGTACCAGAAACCGCAAAATTAATTGGTAATTGAGCCGGAGGAGTTCGGAAACTATGTTCAGGGCTCGAATCAAGGCCACATTTGTAAAAATACACAGTGCTCGGCTCCAATGGACCGATGACTACATCGTGTATTTGACCAGACTTGTAAATGATGTACTTATACGAAGAACTTGTCCCGGTTTGTGAAGCTTCATATATCCCACTAGATTTACCATATTTTACCGTCGATGGAGTGGAATCATCCGTAATCCACGATATTCTCATTTTCCCATCACCCGCTAATGATATGTGTACCTAAATTAATTATGATACGAATGATTTGCTTAACAAGTACCCTTGAGCCACAGGTCAAAAAGTATCTATTAAAAACATGAAAATCGACGTACCTGTTGGGGAGATGTTTTACTATGATCCTTAGAGAGCGATACGTATAGGGACCTTCCAGCCGGAGGCCGAACGTAGTCACCGGCACATACGAGTCCTACAAACACTATGAACGGTGCCAACACATGATAGGCTGCTCTTCTGATGACACCCATGGCTAACTTAGGAGTTTAGAGACAATGTGTCTTTGTAAGTGTAGAAAGAAAAATTCTTGTACTTATAACATTTATGAAACATAAATGCAGATAAGTAACCGGGAATATAAAGTATCGACATTTAAAGATATAAATATAGTATTTTCGTCCTTTGCCATGGAAAGTTGTTTCGTTATGTTGGAAGGTAAAAAAGCACTCCCGAGTTATTTGGTTTATTACCAATTGACAATGATACGTTATCGATAGAAATTCTAACGTGCTATACGCCTAATACTTGAAACCAAACATAAATGATTAGGTGTCGTATTACTTCTTATATAATGCGTACTAAGAAGATAGATACTTATCTATACTACTTATAATGCACGAAAGCATCTCACTCTTAATTTTAAGACGTACAAAAAATTAAGCATGGTTTACAACATTTTAATGCACCCAATTTTCAGAATAAAGCGTGATGTCATTTTAAGACCAAAATTCTATCAAACAACATTAATGCAATTAAAAACACCCATTTACCAAAAATTACAACCATTTAAGCACAATATACAATAGCTGCAACCAATTTTCATATTTACAACAAAAAAGCATAGTGTACAACAAAATAAACATGGTTTAATTTTCAGACTTACAACATTAATGCTATTAAAGTGGTCAATGTTATTAATAACTATATTGAGTTATTGACTACTACTTACAAGAAAAGAAACATAGTGTACAATAATTTAATGCACATAATTTTCAGACGTACTAGACAAGAAGCATAGTGTACAACACATAGTTGTCAGGATCCCGATCCTGATCTTAGGATCTTACGATTTTACGATACTGCAAAGCAAAAACGATCCGGATCCTACATAGGATCTTTGCAAGCTTAGGATCTTATAGGATCCCGATCTTGACCATACGATCTAATCCGATCCGATCTTACATTTCTCGGATTACAAACTAAAAATCTACAAATTTGTGGGTTGTTTGTTTATAGAATTCAAAAACCAACATGTTAATTGTTTTAAACATTTTATAATCATAATTTAGGACAACATTTATACGAAACATTCATAGTATTTTATGGTTATAATGTATTAGAATTTGTAGATTTGTATAAAATTACATAAATTATTAAGAAATAACATTAGAGTAGGATCTTAAGATCCCGATCCGATCTTACAATCACGATCTTACAAAGACGAAAACGATCCTAGGTAGGATCCCGATCTTGACAACCTTGTACAACAAAATACCACATTAATGCTATTTAATGTAGTCAATTATTTAACTGGTCAATAAATACAATTAATACAGTTATTAAAACACATCTTACATAAGAAAATACAAATTATCAAGCATATTGTACAACAAAATTAAACACAATTCCTCCATTAAATTTCACTACTACAAATAATAAAGCACATTATACAAACTAGCAGGGTACTCGCGGGTTGCAGCGGCGGGTACCCTGAAATAAAATTTTTCGATGAATAATATATTTTAGTTTATTATATTTTTTTTAACAATAAAATTACGGATATCAAAATTTCGTACGTATGCGTCGCTTCGGCTCGAACTCGTTGGCCAGATTAACCGCCTGCTCGAGCCCGCTTGGTCCGGCCTCGTTCGCTCAAGCCCATTTGGCCCGTAGTTCGAGCTTGAATATTTGTATAATGTGCTTTATTATTTGTAGTAGTGAAATTTAATGCACGAATTGTGTTTAATTTGGTTGTACAATATGCTTGATAATTTGTATTTCTTATGTAGGGGTGTTTTAATAATCAGATAATTGTATTTATTGACCGCTAAATAATTGACTAGATTAAATAGCATTAATGTGGTGTTTTGTTATACACTATGCTTCTTGTCTTGTACGTCTGAAAATTATGTGCATTAAAGTGTTGTACACTATATTTTTTTCTTGTAAGTAGTAGTCATTATAGTCATTAATAACATTGACCACTTTAATAGCATTAATTTTGTAAGTCTGAAAATACATCATGCTTATATTGTTGTACACTATGCTTATTTTGTTATAAATCTGAAAATTGGTTGTAGCTATTGTACATTTTGCTTAAATGGTTGTAATTTTTGCAAAGTGTTTTAATAGCATTAATGTTGTTTGATAGAATTTTGGTCTTAAATGATACTCCTTTATTTTGTTATACAATATGTTTAATTTGTTGTAATTCTGAAAATTAGGTGCATTAAAATGTTGTAAACCATGCTTAATTTTTGTACGCCTTAAAATTAAGAGATTATGGTGCATTCGCTGCATTATAAGTAGTATAGATATAGATATTCAGCCCGAACCCAACGGGCCAAATGGGCTGAGCTCGAACAGCGACTAAACGGCTCGAGCCCAAGCAGACACGGGCCAACGGATCGAACCCGAACGGCACGGGCTATAACGTAATTCTTAATATCCCGTAAATTTATTGTTAAAAAGAACATAATAAACTAAAATACATTATTCATCGAAAATTTTATTTCGAGTACCCGCCACTGCAAGCGCTGCGTACTCGCTAGTCATGTGATAAAGTTCAAAAGGCAAAATAAAATAATGATGAGTTGATTAACTTAAAACAAAAGAAAATGATGTCGGTTCAGCCCAGTTCACCTGTTTTTACCGGTTTTGAAGATCCTTTTAGGTTTGTTTTCGGACGACTTTTATGGGTTAGTCGAACCGGCAACGACTCTGGTTTCCGGTTAAACCGGTTTTTTAAAACCATATATATCATCAACTAGTTTATATATAAATTGTATGAAGTTTTGTATCTTTTATTAGTTTATATATTATGTAATAATAACATACATTTTTCATTTCAATGTATTTTAAAAACAATATTTATTATAAGAGTTTAAAAGTCGTGGTTATAATTAAAGACGTTTATTGTTTTTATATTAAACTATATTGTATTTTTCTAATTATTGTTTTAAACATGTTTAAAAAAGTGCTATAAAGTATTATAATTAATTTTAAAAGCAATAAAGTAAAGTAAAGTAACGCCAACGCCGCGTTTTCACGGGTTATTGGTACCCAATACCGCTTCCGGTGTATGGGGAGGTTAAGATGTAGACCTTATCCCTACCTAAGGTAAAGAGGCTGCTTCAGCTTCTAAAAGATAGAAAGGACCCTCCTTTTGTAGGGAGTGAGGATCGAACCCCGACCTCTGGTTGAGAGCAGGGTTTTTCAACCGATCCAACCCTACTTGTTTAATTTTAAAAACAATGTATAATTAATTTTAAAGATCAAAACACTTAATTTCCACCATGTATCATCTTTTAATCTAATGGTTTAGATTAACCATTAATTTAAATTAATAAATTATCTAAAAAATCACTTTCATATTTTCTTTTTTAATATAATGGTTTAGATCATATATTTTTTTTAAATATATAGACCACTTTTATATACTTTTGACGAACTCTTTTTTAAAAAAAATTTGCCAAAAAAAATCACATGTGATTCGAAAAATCGCATGTAATTTATTACTTTAAAACCACTTGTGATTTATTACATTAAAAATCACATGTAAATTGTGAAATCATATATGATTCTTAAACATGAAATTTATGAAATCCAAATGATTTGTAAAATAACAAATCACAAATAATTTTTTGAGTAGAAATTTCAACATTAAAATATCTTTGAAGCAAACATTACGTTCATTTTATACATGCAAATCTTAAAACTTCACGTTCAAACATATTAAATAAGTAATATTAAAATATTCATTACAAGTTTTTTTTTTTTTTTTTTTTTGGAACTAACATTACAAGCTTAATGACAAACATAGAGTCATAGACTACTCTTTTGATGTATTTTGGTTACAATTTAACTCATATTATTAATGTGTTTGAATTTATATGAAATATAGTTGTCTTAACTATTTTTGTATTTGTTTATATGATGAAATTACAAACAACATTACAAGAATCGAGAATTTTAGCCACAACAAGTCGTGGTTAAAAACTTTTATCCACGGCATATCGTGTTGATAAGTCATGGCTAAAGGCTAGCTCGTAGCTAAAGACCTTTACCACGATAAAGATTAGTATTTTTGCATGGAAAGTGTGTTTAGATAAGCTCCCAACGAGGTTAAATTTGTCTCTTCGAGGGATAGATATCCCTTCCATTATTTGTCCTATTTGTAGTTCTGCTGGAGAATCTTGTTCGCATCTTCTTTTTTCATGCTATATGGCTCGCCTTCTTAGGCTTAAGTTTCTCGATGGTGGGATTTAGATATCCCTGAATTTTCATCTTACGAAGATTGGATTGCTTGGTTTAATTCTATTCGGATATCTAAAGGGTTTAAGGATGTTTTGGAAGGCGTCTTCTATGTCATGTGGTGGGCGATTTAGAAATTCCGAAATCAGGTTCTTTTTGGAAACTCTCAACCGCGTATGGATCTTCTTTTTGATGAGATTGTTTTACTTTCTTTTACTTGGTGTTCTAATAGATGTAAAAGTATCTTTGATTGGATCTCTTGGATGAAATATCTTAGATCCTTGTCTTTGTAATTTTCTAGCTCCTGTCAGCCTTTTATATAATCCTGTAGTTAAAAAAAAGACCTTTACCACGACTACGTCACACCTTTAATCGTGGCTAAAAACCTCGATTCTAGCGGTGTAGTAACATTCAATTATACATAAATAAATTATGTATTTAAAGATTATAAAATATGCAATTATCTTATCTATACTTCTATACTAATATTATAATGCATGTAAAAGCAAAACCTTATTCCAAGCCTAACTACTCACAAAAAATTAAGATAAGTAGCTCTGGGGTGAGATCAATAAAGATCACATAAAAATTAAAGATCAAATGGATCATTCTCAACCATTTATTTTTAATCAAATTAATTAAATTCACTTTCACCCTTATATTTAAAAATTAAATATCTCACAAACCGTTAATAGTTAGATAAAATTAATTATACCATTGCGACAAAAATAAAATTACCTTTCTATAGAGATCCAATATTATATACTTTCGACGAACTTATTTTTTATCGTTTTTTGCGGGTTTCGATATATTACACTATAAATGAAATTTTTAAAAATACTCTTTTGCTTTAACACAACCCCTAAAACCATAAAACCCTAACCCCTAAACCCTAAAAAACCCTAAATCCTAAAAAACCCTAACCCCTAAACCCTAAAACCCTAAAACCCTAAAACCCTAAACCCCTAAAACCCTAACCGCTAAACCAAAAACCTAAACCCTATCCGCTAAACCGTAAGAAACCTAAACAATTAACCCCTAAAAAGCTTAACCCAAAAAAGTCAAATCCCTAAACCCTAAACACCTAAACCCTAACCGTAAACCCTAAACCCACAAATTAAAGTCGGAAAAAAAATTTAAAAAGTATATGATGTAGGATATTAAATTAAAGGTAATTTTATGCTTGTCGTGATGGTATGATTAGTTTCGTCTAATGATTAATGGGTTGTGAGATATTTAGTTTTTAAAAATGAAGGTGAAAGTTTTTTTATTGTTTTGATGAAAAAATGAGTGGTTGAAAATGATTTATTTGATCTTTAGTTTTTCTTTGATCTTTATTGAACCAAACTCAAGGAGCTCTAATTTTGTCGTGAGATGGCGTATTGCCACTTCTTTACATAACAAACTCCAAGCATAACTCCTAACCACAAAAAGTAAGATAAAGAGCTCAATTATAAAGTGGCATGTGTCACTTCTCAACTAAAATTTAATCTTTATTTTCAAATGAAATATCTTTTATCTACTTATTTTTTTATAATATAATTTCGCAATATTTTCTAAAATTTTATGCTTTTTAATTCAACATCTATTTTGAAATATTTTTATAAGTTTTAGTTTTTATATTTTTAGTGGGTTTATTTTATTTTAATTCAAATTTTACAACTTTAACCTTTATTTCAATCAATACAATCTTGATTCATCAAAATCATATACTTTTTGGGGGAGAGTTTGTGGGTAGAGATTGTGAGTGTCTTTCATATACGGGAATAATGATGTCACGGGAAAGCTACGGGTAAGCCAAACAAACACATACAACTAACACATATACATTGGAAGTGTTGTGAAACGAATTCACTAAACGCAGTTAGCAACACATATAATTATATTTATCGTCGCCGGCATGCTTGAATTATCCGAGTATTGCATAAATGTATTATTAACCACGTCATCTTAAAAAATGCTGCATGTGGCAAAACGCGAGCACACGGGCTAATATATTAAGTTGTACCAAACAGTTTCGACACTCAAAATTTTAAGTCGACATAGATGATTTACTTTTTTTTTTTATAACTTTAACACTTTTTGGATGTGCATTGTCAAACATTTAACTGGTTGATGTGATTTAAGATGCTATACTTATTTTTAAGTGTTTAATTATATGAAATATCTTTTGTTAAAATAATCAGATGAAATCCAAGGAAAACTTGTGATGGAAGAAATCGGAGGAGAACTTGTGGCAATGACTACTTGCCACAGATTTTTCTGTCGCAATTGTTTCTGGAAATATATATTGTGACACCGTTGTGACAACAAATTCTTTATGCCACTGGATCGAAACATTTTGCCACTAATGATAGATTTGTGACCGGTATAAATTAGCAATAATATTAGCGAGGGAATAGATTAAAGCCGAGTTTGTGATGAACGCTGCAGATCTTTTACCATTTTCCTGACCATGTCTCGGGTAAATCATCTCAAAACGCCAGAAATTGCGACGAGCATGTTGTGTACTAATGTAAAATATTGAATTTTAGATAAACAGGCTAGAAATGATTGGTCTCAAAATGACTCCAACGGATCACAAGCCGTCTTTTAATAGGTCTCATGTAAACAGATGATCATTGGTTATAAATACAAATTTTTATGTATTATATAAACTTAAAAAAACCTTATATGATATTTAAATCAAGTTTCTTTACAATATATTAAGAAAACTCTGTGTCGATCATGATCTTAGCGATTAATTGCACATTGAATCAGAATTTTTTATCTCAAATTATAATTGACTTCGAATAACATAATGGCTAATTAAAGGCATATTCGAATAAGCCTTTCGTAGTTTCGTTAGTTTAAACAAACGTCATGACTTAAACAATCAGAAACCGAAAACAAAAAATGTTGCACGTAATTAAGACGGTGGATGAATCACGAAATGTAAGGGGTAGGCACGTGGGCATAGTCTGTCACGACAATGTAAAGTATTCTGTTGAAGGGAAAGTGATTTCTGTGTCATTGTATGGTATTTATAAAGTTTCTGTTTTTAAGTTTGTCATGGTATGTCTCACGGGTAGTTATGCATTTTTTGGACAATATACGACAATCGTTATCTAAATTTGTATCTTTCCAAAGCCGTTTTTCATGTTCATATTATTTGAAAAGATTGAGTTTTTTTAACTCAGATTTACGAAATTAATGGTGGTATTTTCAAAGGCTATTTCCGAATCCTTTCCTTGCCCAGTCCCAAGTTGTTAACTTAGTAAGATTTGAACCTTATCTTTTGTGAGAATGTTAAAAAAATTAAGTTTATTTACATATCAAACATGTATTTAAATATCAAGAGATCAATTATAGTCACTTAATCTTTAGATTAAATAACAAACTTACTTTTATCATTTATTTTTCTCTTAAATTACTAATCGTTAAGCGAAGAAAAATTACACCATCGCGATAAACATTTAATTATCTTTCTATAGACGGTACTTTGATATACTTTCGAACAAAAAAAATAAAAAAAATTCTTAGTTTTTCCAACTTTTTTTTTTTTTTTTTAAACTTGTATTATAAATCACATTTGATTAGACGTACATTAATTTGAATATTTGAATACCTAAACATGTAATAAAGTGAACATAACTTTTTCTGCAATATTTTTAAAAGTTTCATTGTTTTTTCTTTAAAACTAGACATAGTTTTTTTAACTATATATAACACATTATATTTTGAATTGTAGATTAGTCCAATTAAATCATCAAAGTTGGATTAAACACATAAAATTACAACCACACGTGATCTCAATCACATGTGATTTTCTACATGCGTTGTTATCACATGTGATTATAAAGTTTCACGAATGAACTGTTGTATATATATTGAATACAGATGCGATATATGGTTGGAAAGCAATGAATGAGTGTTTTTATTGCAAAAATGGGAAAAGTTATTTTATTTTTCAACAAATCCTTATGTCAAATTTAGTACAGATATTTAGCGTTTGAACTTTGATATTAGTGTTGAATTACATGTGATATGTCATGTGAATTCAATACCGAAAATAAAACGTGAAAAAACGACAATTTTTTTTTTACGAAAGTATATTAAAGTGTCCGTATATAAAGATAATCAAATTACCGTCAGTAATGATATAATTTGTTTTGTCTAACAATAAGTGGTTCATGTGATATTTAAATTATATAAAAATATGTGTAATTGAATTTTTAATTTAAATATTTATTAATCACTTTAATTTTTTCACAATAGAAAAATAAATGATTAAAATTTATTCTTTAATACGTGAGAAAATTTTGATATGTAAATATATTGTCATATTAAAATGTCCGACCAATAAACCTTATTTGCGGTGGTTATCTAAATTTGTAACTCTTTAATCAAAAGTTATGTTTGCTATAACGTATGCTCGTATTGGTTATGCGAGTTGTTTCAAATTTAGAACGTCTACACTCTACACGGCTTGACTTTTAATAAAGGTTTTGGCTAACGACACACTGCAAGTGGTTGAAGCCATGAATGTGACATATCAACGGCTAATATTGGACATGAAGAATGTTTGTCAGTCTGTGAGATATAAAAGAACAAACCCTTTATATATGAGATAACAAACACATGAATCTTGATATAATTAAATAAAGTTTTAAAAATACACCTGGGCCGGCCTCAAACTTTTATACGCCTATCTTCATGTTGAGACAAAACTGGGCCTTTTCATCGCCACAAGTCCAAAAGATGGCCTTTTAATGCCAAACTAGTCATTTGACAAAGTTAATGTCTGATTTTTGTTTTGTAGTCGAGGGTATTTTAGTCCATACACATTTATACTTTAATAACACATTTATATTTTAGCCCTTTATCTTTAATCCTCGTCATCATCTCTCCAAATCATTCATTTCCCCAAATCATTCATCTCCCCAACATCATCCTGGTCATCATCTATCCAAATCATCATCTCCCAAAGACGCCCGATTCGGATAACCCTAAACCCATTGAACCAGTTTAATAGCCTATGGTGGATCTAAATATTTTGCCCTAAATTTTTCGGAGGTTATCTCTTATCTCTAATCCCTAATTATTAAGAAATAATTTTATCTAATTATTACTTATTAAAAAAATTATATTTGAATAAGTCGTAATTGTTTGTGTTTGATTTGCTTATTTGAGTTAATATGCTTAAGTTTATTGGATCCGGATTTAGGTTACTTAAATCGAAATTGACTTTGACCTAATTTTGATGAGGTTTATGGCATATACTGTGCTTATTTTGTCGAAGTAAGTTTTTGTTTGCTTATTTTGATTTTGACCTAATTTTTGTTTATTTAAAGAATTTGTTAAGTGTAGTGATTCAGATAGTTTGTAGACAAACACTTGAGATAGAATGAAATTGGAATAGAATTGTTATAGAAGTGTAAGCTTCTGTTGTTTTGTTGGTTTGAATGTATTATGATGTTGTTTGTTTCTTCTGTTGATTAGGACTTCGGAAAATGTCCGGTGACCGGGGAAACTTTGACTTTGGATGACCTTGTGCCGATTAAAACTGGAAAGGTTTGCGTTCTATTGTTTTATAGATTAATCTTGTGTTGCTATAAGTTGACATCATGATCGTTACTTGCACATTGATGCTTAAAACTTTAACAGATTGGTGATGTGTGCGGTTGTGAAGCCTAGACCAGTAAAGGCAGACCAAGTATTCTGGGATGCTTGGAATGTTCCAAAATGTATGTGTTTCTCATCCTTGGTGATCTTCAGGTTTGCAGTTTGTATTTACAACTAATTTATACTTCTGTATTGACAGCATGATTCGGCTTGCCTTGTAATAGCAAGGTTAAAGAAAGAACTTGATGAAGCGGGACAATGTTGGCACATTTAGAAAGGCAAGAGCCAATGCCAGCATCGACAACAGTGGTAGCAAGTTCTTCTGCTTTAAGCAATGGGAAAAGAGGTTTATGTTTGCGATACATTTGAGCTCTAATATGCTTTATGTTGTTATTTGAGGACTCAATATGCCCTATTTGAGACAATAAAGAACTTTTTAGATATTGAGAATGAGTGTCCAATAAATATCTACTATGCTAAACAACAAGAATCGGTCTGTTCTATTCATCTTGAATATACTCCTTCACTTAGATTTTGTATCATACTTTGTATCAATATTTCACAAGGCCCTGAACTACACCCATTTATGATGCACCAGAACATATTAGTTGCTTGGTAGTAGCTCTTAACCATTTTCATTTATTTGATTTGTTCCCCGTTTCCAGAAGGGAAAGCTGTTTTACATACTTTGCAAGGCTTATAACTTGAACTTTCTTTACTTTTAAACTTTTAAAGTGCATCGTCGCTGGCATTTGTATAGCAGATAATGAAACACTGCAGTTCCAGACTTGCCTAGAACATAACTTATTTCAGGTTTCCTTATTATTGCATTAAGCGTGTAAAGTGACGAATGATCGACCCCATATTAGACCAAGAAGTGACCTCAACTCCTCAAGAAAGGTATATGTATCTCTTACCTCATAGAGAAGTAAACATCAGATATGTAGTTTTAACTAGATATGCAGTTTTAAATGAGGTGGCAATGAGCAAGTCATTTGGGTTGGGTGGGTTGGGTAACGGGTAACACGCGAGGCACACATCCTTTCTAGATGAATAACTTTTCATGTCCGTGGTTACCTATAACAATGTCGGGCGACATTATAATACTCTTTATATTCCTAGTCACCTTTTTGTACATGCTTATAAGGTAGTGTACCACTTCTATACAACTTGCTGAATGAATAAAGCGCATTACATCATAATTATCTATTAAATCTCATGAAAATAATAAAGCGCATTACATCATAATTATCTGTTAAATCTCATGAAAATGTGTTTATTGCAATTCAGATAGTTGGGGTCGTAAAGAATGCTGAAAAGGATCGGTTTAGATACTAGGTTCAGATGTCAAGTGATTGTCGGCGCGAACATCTAGAGGGGTTTCTTGTTTTTGTATATTTCATGTTGTTATATTTTTATAGTAATAATATATTGTTACAATAGTATCGTGTTTGTATTGATTGCATGAAAGAAGTTTACATCACACTAATGTAAGTAATATCTTAGACTTATGTTATTACAAAGTTTTATTCTATTTGTAGTAGTAATAAATTGTAATAGGGATCACTAGCAACATTTTGGTGCCACATATTCTTTATTAGTGATACCATATTAAGTGATGAAATGAGTTCTAATCTGAGATTCAGACAAAATTAAGTGATGAAAATTAAGTGATGAAAGTCCATTTGCAGTTCTAACTTTGTGGCTTTCATAACTAATCTGAGATTCTGAATATTGTAAGATGTTGTAGTCCTCCATCGGTACAAAGACGATGACATTATCACCATTATTAGGCTATTAAACTGCTTTACGTGATCGAGCATCTATCTTATTCTCGTTGGTATCATCAGGTAATATTTTAACCACATGGTGTATAAATATGAATAAAGATGAAGGGCTAAAATATAAATGTGTAATCAAAGTATAAATGTGTATGAACTAAAATACCCTCAACTACAAAACAAAAATCAGACATTGACTTTTTCAAAGGACTAGTTTGGCATTAAAAGGCCATGTTTTGGACTTGTGGCGATGAAAAGGCCCAGTTTTGTCCCAACGTGAAGCATATGTCCAAGTTTAGGGACCAACCGTGTATTTTAGTCTAAAGTTTACGTTCAAGGATTGATCTAAGGCTTACTTTGCCTCAGGATAGAATTGTATGTCATTTATATTGGGTTTGATTTCTTACTTTTGTTATCACCCATACCAAACTTATTTTTCTGAACATCCATACCAAACTATTGGATCATGTTTCTTTTAGTTCAACCCATTTTAAGAGAGGTATGTTTTTTGGGTCACTGTGAGATGGGGTTTGTGTAACGGGTGCTCATAAGCACTGATTATATGTTACTAGCTTAAAGACCAGTGAAATCACGGGTAAAAAAAATACTTACAAAGATGTTATGTATATAGATATATGAACTAATAACAAAGTTTATCTTATTTTATAAATAATTTGTACTCGTAGCTTTGTATTGGTACTTTCAAACAATTAACATAAGACAGTTTTCCTTGTTTGTCGTGTGTTGCTATGTGACTTTGAATATGTAAAGCTTTGTTAACTTTTGATTCTTCATACCATTGTTTAGGAAGCGAGTGTTCCTAATGGAATTTTGTACCTCAAATGTTTATAAGGTTTCATAATAAAAACTTGTTGCTTATATCTTCTTTGATTTAAAGACATTTTGTTGGCCTATAGGTTTGTGAGCATTTTAGGAGCTCATTATATCTTCACAATAGTTAGCATATCTAGTGATCAATTAGACATGCTTGACTATTGCTTAGGGCAAAGACATGTTCTCCTTTATAGTTCACAGACCTATATGCAATGTTTTTGTCTTGTTTGACTGTTCATGTATCTCTAAGATGCCGAGACGGTGTATATACATATTAGTTTGTTGTTGCCACTATTTTGTGAACAACCTTTCACGTCTTAGCTACTTGTCACGTATGCTAATTATACGAATGCGAGAGACAGGATGTGTTTGTTCACAGCTGGTCAATCGGCTAGTGTTATAAACATAAAATGTTGTAAGTGTAAAAGTTTGTAGAAACAAGGAAATTTTCATTAAGTACTTAGTGAAACTTAACATATCATTTCCAAATTTTCATCCCCTTATAAATGTAAATGATGCATACCTAGATGTAACATTTTTTTTCATGTTAGATGCGTCTTGGGCTAGAGGCATGTCATCTCCAAGTCTATCATTTAGTAGGTAGGAGCCATTAGGATTGGCTATCCTGATCGTATATGGGCTTTCCGTGTAGGACTCATAATTCCAATACTTGCACGCCTTGCTTGCTTTGTTTTTCCTTAAGATATGATCCCTAGGCTAGAATGAGACTGGACGGACCTTCCTGTTGTAATACTTAGCCGTTCTTTGCTTAAAATGTGTTAATAGAATAGTTTTCGATCCTTTTTTCATCCACGAGGTCTAAGTCTAGCCTAAATGCTTCTTCATTTGTATCTCGGTCGACCATAGCCACTCGGGCTATTGGGATGAGTAATTCAGCGGGTATGACTGCTTCAGTTCCATAAACAAGATTGAATGGTGTTTCCTTTGTGTTTTCTTTGGGAAAAGTACGATGAGCCCATACAACACTGGATACTTCTTTCACCCAATGTGTTCCATTGTCTCGCCGTTTCTTGATACCTACCACCAATTTTCGATTGGCTACTTCCACCTATCCGTTGGCCTGAGAATGGTGAGGTGAAGTTGTTTCTTGGATGATCTCTTTATCCGTACACCATGACTTGAATGGTTCTCCCACGAATTGAGTACCACTATCACTTAAAATTGTTTGTGGTACTCCAAATCGAGAGATGATTTGATCGAAAACAAAGTTGATTAATTTTTTGCAAGTAATGGTAGCCATAGGTTTCGCTTTTATCCATTTGGTGAAATAATTGACAATAGCAATAAGAACTTGACATTGCCTGGGTCTGTTGGTAGTGGATCACATATGTCAATTCCTCATTTGTGAAATGGCTAAGGTGTTCTGATATGAATCGGACATGGAGGGAACATTGAACACTTGCGTAAGATTGACAAGTAGGACAAGTGCTTAGTAGTGTGGCGGTGTCATTTTTTACTGGTGGCTAGTAATTATCCATGCGTATTGCTTTGGATGCAACTGCCCTTGCACCGAGTGCATCTGCATACACCACCGTGTATTTCTTGTAAGATTTTGTTGCCCGAATTGGCCCTACACACCTTGTCATTGATCCTATAAAGGTATTTCTGTAAAGAACTTCATATTTGAAATAATAGTTGGAGGATTTCCGCCTATTCTTCTGGGTTTTCCTCTTTGTCTTCAGGAAATAGGCCTTGGATAAAGTAATTAACCAAAGGAGCCATCCAGGTGGCTTATTTCCTCCTCTACTTGAGAAACTTCTTGCCCTTCTTCGATATATTTCTTTTGTATTTCTTCTACCCATACCTCTTTATTTATGTGTTATGCCAACTTTGCCAATTTGCTAAAGGCGCCTGCTTCATTGTATAATGCCCGACGTATTCGGGTTATGCTAAAAGATTTAAAGTATGGAAGTATTGCCTTTAATCGATCCGGTAAGTTATCATCGAGTAACCTTTTGCCTTGAACTCTCTTGATACTTTCTTAGTTACTAGTAATAAATTAGTGCATGCACGCAACTTTGTTACTTCCATTGTCTTTCCTAGTTTGAGGCATGCTAGTAGGGCCTCATATTCAACTTCATTGTTAGAAGTACTTACTTTTTAACATAGAGCATATGTATATTTCTACTTGTCTCGTTATACCTATGGTCTACCCTAATGCACTAACCGGCAAAGTATATACGGTCGTGTGTAGTGTAGTATTTGGTAAAACCGAGGTCGTCCCAAGAGCTACGAGGATCGGAAATTAACTTAAGTCTATGTCACGATTTTAATTGCATTTAAGGTTGAAATTACTAATTAACTACTAAAGACAAGGAAAATAAAGAAAGCAAATAAAGGCGAGGGTTGAGATCAATAGAGGAGAGGGGTGCTACCCTAGTTACGCATCTTATCAAGTTATGTCTATGTCTAATTACTTCCAATTACTTCAGGTGGGGTGAAAGTCGCTAGGACAACATTTGGTCAGTTCGTCCTAACCTATCAGCAAAGGGTTCCACTAGAGAAGTCAGGTGACCCGTCGTAAGTCCAATTGTTCTTAGTCCCCTAAGCCAAGTCATTAAGTACCGCTACATGCTAGATTCATAATAATGAGTGCCCGGGCGCTAGCATCTAAGACACTCATCCCCGACTTCTTAAGTTCATCCAAACGGTAGGTGATCAGTTTGTCAAATCGCACAAGCAAAAAGGGTTGTCAATTGGTCATATCTTACCCTTCCCACTCAGTCTACCTACTTAGGGTCAGTTGGTCATATCTCCTAAGTAACTAGCCACTACCGCCATTCAAAACTACCGAAACAAGGGTAGTTACCAACAGACTATGCATGCATACACTTAGAAATAATTATACGGAAGCAATGTAAACATGAACAAAATAATTAAGGAATCATAACTAGGCCAGCACCCGAGGTGCTTAGCCAAACATATAGTAAATTAATCCAACAATAATGAATAAAACATGAATAGAATTAAAAATAATGTTTAATACAAATTACTTGATGGAAAAGTAATAACGATGATGATTGCAGGTGAATTCTTCCTTGGAAAATGGCTTTGGACCGCTGGAAATTGCCCTGAAGTGGTGCCCTAATCGACCCCTAGGAGAGGGGTGAAGAGAGATACTCAAAAATGCAGATTTAGGGCTGTATTTATAGGCCGCGATATGGTTACGACGTAACCTTAAGGGCAAATTACGCCGTAACTAATGTCGGCGCAAATAATTACGAAAATAGAAAAATAAAATTATTAATTACGCCGTAATCATAACTACGCCGTAACTATTTTAGTGTTACCAGTAAATTAGTGATCTCGTACTTTTTATCATCAACATATTTTCTTTAAACTAAAATGCTCTTGTGTACGCTTTTGGCCCCTCATCGCTCTTGTTATATATATAACACGTCCTTGTACTTAATAAACTTCAAATTAACTTGTCACATTCAGCCCCTGGACTTCAACTCCTTCGCGCCCAAGTAATTAATTAAGGCGTAACTAAATCACTAGGTTACGTCGTAATCCTTCATATGCGCATACTTATCCACTCTGAAATTATTTCTACGACGTAACTATATTCATGTTACGCCGTAACCTTCAAAATAATAATTACGTCGTAACCTTAAGAGGAGGTTACGTCGTATCCTTCAAAGCATCATATTTACGCCGTAACATTATTAATGAGTTACGGCGTAATCTTCATACTGATATCATAGGCCTTCGTAAATCTATCTTCAGAACATATTAGCCTTATATCACATCTTTTCCGCTCCAACGCCTCATTTATCCTGAAATGCAATTATGAACGAATATGAACGAATTAAGTACCATATTAATACAAATGAGGCCATAAACACGGGAATTTGATATATAAAAGATCAGGTAATTTGATGTTATCAAATATCCCCCCACTTGAACTCTACTTGTCCTCAAGTAGACCCTTTAAGTAATTCTTAAAAAGATATCTCCCAAGATTAATTGTAAGATATGAGTCTAAAAATCACCTAGCTAGAAAATTCCAAACCGAGCACCTCACGAAAAGGGAATTGAAATCACTCTCTCTCTCTCATAATTCATGTGTTTATTTTTGGGTGATCACTCAACTGCTCAGTCATAGCGAGTATTCTATCATAGGTTTGGCAAAGATACTAATCTCCACCACTAGAGTCTATAGATGCAGCTATTCTAAAAGGCAATGGGTTGACACAACATAAAGACTTATGGGGTTATTTTGTCATTACTAACGAGCTACGACGAAGGGGACAAAACCAATGATACATGACCAAATCCATGGCCAAGACACCAATGATTGCTCGCTTCCTCACCTAAACTCGATTCATGACTAAGGGTAGGATAAGATATGGGAAAACATTTAATGGGTGTAAATAAAAAGACACGAAACAAATAGATTCCTAAGTCCACAATCACCCCACCATTAGTCGCATTCAATCCCATAGCAAAAACCGAGGGTCAAGAGTCAATGGGTCTTTAATACATGATTCAATGCATATAAAATGTAGCGTAGTGCCTCATAACCTCCATAAACTAGGCAAATAAGATGCATTAACTCGAACTTCATTATCAAAGAAAAAAAAGTACGTGCTATAAAAAAATTTAAAATTTGGGTAATTTTAGCACATATTTTTATAAAATCAACCATTTCTGTCTCCCATCCCCCCACTTGGGATGTACAATGCCCTCATTGGACAAATATTGATTAAAATTTGAAAGGTGAGATAGAAATGTACGGGTTTCTAATTTTATCCGTAAGACAAAACGGATATGAAACAACTGCGCCTAGTTGAACAAGGCGAGAACACTAATCATAAATAAACACTTGCTTGCATGCTTTTTTTTGCGATGCAAGACAAGGTATACATGAATATAAACGATACGAACATAAAATGTATCCCCCCACTTGAGATCAACTATCATCTAAACCCGATCTTCATCCAAAACCCTTTATTTAAAACCCGCGACTTTCAATAGTGGAACCAAAATTAACCAACAACGCCCGGACCATGGACATAAGGAAACTACAGGGTAAGCTAGGCGATAGGTGTAATGAAACAATTATATTGGGTGAACAAAATAAAAGGAAAGGCTTGGGGTATCTTGCACTAATGGTGAGTGCAACAAAAAAGGTTTAACAGGGGGATTGACTGATCAATGTGAAGAGTCAATATACACAATACATATATGGGCTATTTGGGTTTAATCCTAAAATTGCCTTATATCCTAGCTGCACCGATCACACCAAGTTACCTCAGTGTAATGCTCATGATTATGGTCCCGAAAAGATATTCTAGGCCAAGTTCTAAAGTCTACCTCACCAACACGGCACACTCATTTTATGGAGTTATGTATAAGGGGAAACCGGAAAGGCTTATCCTCACACAATGGGAATATAGGGTAGGTGTGCTCAGTAAAGATTAGTCCGCTTAAGTAATGAAAAACATGTCAAAATTTTACTAATGAAACACTTTTCATCAAAAACTAGAAAAATAAAGGCAAGTAAAATCAAGCAGGTGTCTATGTCTAATCCGTTCCCCCCACTTGGGTCATACTTAAGCATATAAATGAAAGATAAGAATGGTTAGAATTGGAACAGAAAACTCCCCTGGATTTGCTCGGCATGATCGAAGACACACGAGTAAACGTGTCCCGCTTTGAGATTTATGAGCAAACTTTAATAACTTGAATTCACTTAAGACAACCAAACACATCATACTAGAAAAACAACAAGTATTAAAAGAAAATGAAAAACCTAAATCACTTTCGTAGGAATCATGGTTGCATTTAGCATATGCAACAAGTTTTAAACCACTGGTGTCCCCAAGTGGACGAGTGTAGTCTCGTGAGGGCTTACAGGGAACATACCCACAAAGTTCATTTAATACTAATACAAGTTTATTGTGTTTAAAAAGAAAGAAGTGTTTGAGGAGGATAGTTACGTCGTAACTCTTATAAGGAGTTACGCCGTAATTAAAGCAAAACATGGCGACGCCTTCTGGAGTGTAGATACGGCGAAGCTGTTGCATGGGATTACCGAATTGGTAATGCTCGAGAAGAACTACTGCAAAAAGTATGTTACTGGCGTAACCATAAGAATGAGTTACGCGCAACCATGGACATATCAGGTCCCGCTCAAAGATCTTTGCAGCAACTTTTCTCCGCTTTTCTTGCAAAATGGTTAAAAAACACAAACCCAACAGAAATGGAAATAAAACAAATGAAAGAGAAAAGATAAGCATGGGGTGCCTCCCATGAAGCGCTTCTTTTTGTTTGAGTCACGAGCTTGACTCTACCCTTATTTACTAAGTAAAAGGGTGTTCATCACCTCACTTGAAATCAAGTGTGGGTGAAAATAGCTATAAACACCATGAGGGTGTGAATTTGCTATGGGATGGGGAAATGATAAATTATGATCATACCTTAAAGGAGATGTCATTTCCCTCCTTACCTTACCCGTTGTAGTTGATGGCATTAATGATTGGTTCACCTTGTGACGTGGCTAATTAATTGGCTCGTATGTCTCCTCGTTAATCCGAAGTGTCCAAGATCTTGTTCTCTAATTCCTTTGCAAGATCAACTAAAATTGGTTCGATGGCGAGCTACATAACCATCATCGGGTGATGCGACAAGCGAGGTTTGTGAGGTCAAGGGTTGCATAATTTCATCCATGTTTTCAGCAACCAGTATAGGAAAAATAGCAAGATTGTTAGTAATAAAAGAAGAGTTAGAAGTGTTACCATTTTGCGTTGTAGTTGATTCCACATTAGCTTGTGGCATTGCTTCATCATCTAGTAAGCTTCATGCTTCCATCTTCTTCAATTGATCATTGCTTGTTTCTTCATTTCTCACAACCTTCAAACGTCCTGGAAATGGGATAGGTGGGACATAAGGTCTCATATAAGGTAAATCACCAGGAACCGGCTCGTTATTGACTTCTTTCATCTTTCCCACCGTTGCTTTGAGAGTTCCAACCGCATTCTTTTTACTTTCCAGGACCTTTTGGTTTAATTCTTCAAACTTAGCCTCCAAGCTTTTCCTCTTAGCGTCAAGCGTCTCTAAATTCAAGTCCGCGCCCTCCTTGAATTTCCTAATCATTTCATCATTCGAAGTGCGGCATCCTTTTTAAATTATCCGAGTATTTATTGACGGCTTCCTCCAATGACTCAATATACCTAACCTGCTCATATTCTTTTATGTTATTCTTGGAGAGAATGTTCTTGTATAGCATGAATGTTTTCCTTAACCATATTCATATCACATCCAAGTTTATTAACTCTTTTGGTGATATCGCCAATGTCATCCAAGCTATTTCTATTTATGGCCCAAGTGGTTGCTCCATCATACCAATTTCGTGAATGGCCAGCCATCTTTTCAATTGATCTAAGGGCTTGTGTAGGTGGCATTGTAGGGATAGGTCCTTGAGAGTCGAGCATTTGGCGGGACGGGATGTTTAAACCTTTATAGAAAATAAGGACCATCGATGGTTGCGATATCATGCGTTGGGCATCTGTAAAGAAGGTCATTATATCTTTCCCAAGCTTCATCTGGCATTTCATCCATCTTCGTCTAAAACTCTTATTTCTTCCATATTTTGGCAATCTTTGAAGGAGGACAATATCTCCAAATAAATGCTTTCTTTAAAAGATTCCATGTATTGATCGACCAAAGCAAGAAGCATCTTCATCCATCTTCCGGTACGCACTCGGGAGTGTAATTGGGAACACTCTAAGCATTATTGCATCTTGAGTGACTCCGGTGTGGAAAAGATCCGCCATCTCTAATACTCTTCGCACATGCAGGTGGGCATCATCATCATCGAGTTCCGCAAAGAGCTTTTGTCTAAGTTCCCTCATGAACGGAAGTCGATCTCAAAGCCGATGTTATCATTAAATTCGGGAAATACCACCCCCGATCTTTGGTTATCTTGAGTCAAAGTCATGTATTCTTCCATAGTGAGCACGTCAAAATCTGAATTTTCCATATCCTGAAATATCAAAAATAAACAAAAAGCAGTAAAAGAAGAGAAAAGAAAACTAAAACAAAAATAAAAGAAAATAAAACTATAAAAGAAAAACTTAAATTAAAATCCTAAATAGCTCCCCACAGCTAAAAACTTGATGCAGTTACCAATTTTGACGATTTTAATATTTATAATGTCTCGTTATACCTATGGTCTACCCTAATGCACTAACGGGCAAGTGTACCCAAATGTGTGTAGTGTAGCATTCGGTAAAACCGAGGTCGTCCCAAGAGCTACGAGGATCGGAAATTAACTTAAGTCTATGTCACGATTTTAATTGCTTTTAAGGTTGAAATTACTAATTAACTACTAAAGACAAGGCAAATAAAGAAAGAAAATAAAGGTGAGGGTTGAGATCAATAGAGGAGAGGGGTGCTAACCTAGTTACTCATCCTATCAAGTTATGTCTACGTCTAATTACTTCCAATTACTTCAGGTGGGGTGAAAGTCGCTAAGACAACATTTGGTCAGTTCGTCCTAACCTATAAGCAAAGGGTTCCACTAGAGAAGTCAGTGACCCGTCAGAAGTCCAGTTGTTCTTAGTTCCCTAAGCCAAGTCATTAAGTACCGCTACATGCTAGATTCATAATAATGAGTGCCCGGGCGCTAGCATCTTAGACACTCATCCCCGACTTCTTAAGTTCATCCAAACGGTAGGTGATCAGTTGGTCAAATCGCACAAGCAAAAAGGGTCGTCAGTTGGTCATATCTTACCCTTCCCACTCAGTCTACCTACTTAGGGTCAGTTGGTCATATCTCGTAAGTAACTAGCCACTACCGCCATTCAAAACTACCGAAACAATGGTAGCTACCAACAAACTATGCATGCATACACTTAGAAATAATTATACGGAAGCAATGTAAACATGAACAAAACAATTAAGGAATCATAACTAGGCCAACACCCGAGGTACTTAGCCAAACATATAGTAAATTAATCCAACAATAATGAATAAAACATGAATAGAATTAAAAATAATGTTTGATACAAATTACTTGATGGAAAGCTAATAACGACGATGATTGCAGGTGAATTCTTCCTTAGAAAATGGCTTTGGACTGCTAGAAATTGCCATAGATTGGTGCCCTAATAGACCCCTAGAGAAGGTGAAGAGAGATACTAAAAAATGCAGATTTAGGGCTGTATTTATAGGCCGCGACATGGTTACGGCGTAATCTTAAGGGCAAATTACGCCGTAACTAATGTCGGTGCAAATAATTACGAAAATAGAAAAAACTACGACGTAACTAAATTATTAATTACGCATATGTCGAACTACCGTAACTATTTTAGTGTTACGCCATAAATTAGTGATCTCGTACTTTTTATCATCAACCTATTTTCTTTAAACTAAAATGCTCTTGTGTACGCTTTTGGTCCCTCATCGCTCTTGTTACATATATAACACGTCCTTGTACTTAATAAACTTCGAATTAACTTGTCACATTCAACCCCTGGACTTCAACTCTTTCGGGCCCAAGTAATTAATTACGGCGTAACTAAATCACTAGGTTACGCCGTAATCCTTCGTATGCACATACTTATTCACTCTGAAATTATTTCTACGACGTAACTATATTCATGTTACGCCGTAACCTTCAAAATAATTATATTGTAACCTTTAAGAGGAGGTTACCAGATCCTTCAAAGCTTCATATTTATGCCGTAACATTGTTAATGAGTTTGCGTAATCTTCATACTGAATTCATAGGCCTTCAGTAAATCTATCTTGAACATATATTTGGCCTTATATCACATCTTTTCCGCTCCAACGCCTCATTTATCCTGAAATGCAATTACGAACGAATATAAACGAATTAAGTACCATATTAATACAAATGAGGCCATAAACATGGGAATTTGATATATAAAAGATTAGGTAATTTGATGTTATCAGCCTCATATTCAGCTTCATTGTTAGAAGTACTTACTTTTTAACATAGAGCATATGTATATTCCTACTTTTAAGGATAATTAAAATCATTCAGCTCGAGCCCGAAATTGTCTTATTTGAAGCACCATCACGTGAATAGTGTCCATGCCTCGGGGATTAGTTCAGAGTGTGTTTCATTTGAGTGACTTGTTTCTCCTTTCCTTGTGTGGTTGGTTGTCTGTATAGCCAATATATTTCTGCTAGGAAGCCAGACATCACTTGCCCTTTGATTGCATTCCAAGGTTTGAATGTTATTTCAGATTCTCTAGAGTGATTGCCCATTTCATATGCCTCTTGAATTATCGTGGTTTGAAAATATCCTTAAGGTTTGTTAGTGATGACTTCTACTTGGATGGGCCGAAAGTATCTTCAATAGGTGAGTAGCGTAATTCTGAATCATGAAGTGCTCCACTTACAAAGTATATTGGAATTTTTTTGTCTCATTCATCCAGTAAGACAAAGCCAATGGCTCCATAAGATGCTGCCAAATATATGGTAAGTGTCTCACTTGGATTCGAGGCTATCAAAGTTGGTAACTCAGTTAAAAAGACCTTCAGGCCCTTTACCTAGAAAGCAACCTCAGCTTCTTATAACCATTTTAATTTTATTTTTTTCCACATAATCTTTAATTACTTTGAAGAATGGAAGAGAATTGTCGGCAGCTCGTGAAAAGAATCGAATGAGAGCTGCAATTTTGCCATTCATGCTTTGTGTTTAACTGAGGGTTGTTGGAGATATCATGTCCAATATGGCCTGGATCTTCTTTGGGTTTGCCTTAATGCCCCTGGGCTGATATTGTGACCCATGAATTGCCCATCCTCAACTCTGATAGTACATTTAGTTGAATTCAATTTCATATTGATTCTTCTTAGGTTTTGAAATGTCTCCACTATGTCCTTTATTAATGCATCTTTAGTTTTGATTTTGATTACCAAGTCATCACATAAGCTTCCAGGTTTACTCCAATCAGACTCTTGAATTCTTCGCTGACCAGTTCCTGATATGCGGCTCCTGCATTCTTTAAATCGAAAGGCATCTTTGTGTAATAGTATATGCCCTGACTTGTGCAAGATGTTGTTTTATCCTCGTCTGAGTTTTTTATAAGTATCTTATGGTAGCCTTTGTAGGGGTCAAGAAATCACTTGTACTTAAAGCCAGATAGTGATTCTAGTAGTCAATTAGAGGTAGTGGATTGTTGTCTCTAGGACATGCTTTGTTCATATATGTGTAGTCGACAAACATGACTAAGTTTGCAACCCAGGTTTTATTTTTCAGAGGAAGAAGGATTCCTGCCTAGATAAGATCATTGAATTGAGTGGTCAAGGAGTTTGACCTCTCTAGGTTGAAAGAGCTATCTTTTACCTGGTGTGGGAGGTGTTTTCCAATGGTGATTGGTTGATCAAGTTGTTTTTCATTAATGACCGCTTTTCCACTTTCTCTTCCATTTCAAAGGTGCGTTATAGGATGAAGGATGATCGTATGTTGATTTCTTTTTCACTTTCTCATCCATTTTGTGTGGACGATGGTCCGATGGGCAGAATGGGTCAGGCCCGGCAGATGCGGCCCACTCTACACCTAAACCCTAATCCATGTCCTATATATACATGACATGTTATCTCTAACCCTAGGAACTTATGTTATGCTACGTCGCATACTAACTTGACCGTCGGAGGTGGACCCCGGGCTACGCCTCGGTCCACTCCTAACGGTTCTCTTTGTTGACAGTGTCTACTAGGGCTCGAGAAGACGGCTAACGCCAAGGAGAGTCGTTGAATCCCGCCTCAGCCGTGATTATGCATCAACAAGTTGGCGCCATCCGTGGGACCACGAATAAACTATGTTTCGTGTTCTCATATTATTGAAAAGCAAGAATCAATTTCTAAACACGAATTGACTCAAGAAAAAGGTTTGTGTTAATAGGACAAGATTCGGTCCATTGAATATCTAATATTACTGATACTACGAGAGGTTAGATTACTACTGATTTTGCAATAATAATGTTTATTGATCTGCTCAATAAGTTAATTCTTAAACTTGTGATCTATCTTAATAATTAATATTATTATCTTATGCTTGGAACGTTATTGCATAGAAAAATTACAATAAACATTATGCAATTTTGTATCATCCTTGCAGATATATGTAATAATATTTTTTAACCTTACGACATTAAATGTATAACAAAAGAATTTTGTCGACAGTGATAAAAGAAAAAGTCCATGCATCGGACCTATTTTATATTTTAGTCCGCACGATTGGACCTAAGAAAATATCGCATCATCGAGCTATTTTATTTTTAGCCAATTAATTCAAGCAGATATCGTTTTTACGGTTGGTACGCCGTTCACGCCGCAACAACAACGCAGCCGCGATAAATCTACCAGGGCCGTGCGTTCGACATTATCTTCGCAGAGAGAAGGTGACGCCGAACACCACGATGCTAGTCAATCGCCATAATGCGACCGACAAAGGCCGTGGTATAAACATCTGCGATCATCCACAAACGCTCGAAGTCTATGCGGTTATGATAAATCCATCTCGGCGTCTATTAGTCGCGGTCACGGTACATCCATCCGAGTTTTTATTTTATACATTAAAAAAAAAATACACAATTAATTATTTCGTCTGCACGCATCCCATGACGGTGTGCTAGCCACTTTTCTTATATGCTATATATTATTTATGCTATGCGCAATATATTATTCATGCTATGTGTTGTTTATTGTTTCACTTCATTAGGTTTTATATGCTGCGATTCGCGGCATATACTTTTAATATTTGCATTCTGTTTTCTAGATTAAATAAGTTTAATGCTCCTACACGAGTAGCACCATCAAACTTGGGGCTACTGGGTATATATACTACGCATCGCGACGTATATTTGGAAGCGCAAGCCCGGTACAAAGACGGATTTAAATATTCGACGCATCTTTGCCGCAGGAGACGTCCTCGCTTCGGTTGTAAAGACGGATGTAATGCGCCGAAGCACGCCTTCGCCGCACCCTTTGTCGCCAGCAACGCGACTTATGCTCCGTAGCACGCCTTCGCCGCACCTCTTTGTCGCGCACGCATACGCACTTCGCTACGAAGCATCGCCTTCTCGCGCACCATGCCGCGCCGCTACCGGGTACAAAGGTACGCCTACCCGGTGATGCAAGAGATATGGGATCCACTTTCACCCACGATTATCGAACTTAAGTCTAGCATAACATAGCCATGCGCTATCTCATACTAGACTTGGGGGACTTATGGACGTATGGTCCGGACTGGGCCAGGAATGGGTCAAGCCCGGCAGATGCGGCCCACTCTACACCTAAACCCTAATCCATGTCCTATATATACATGACAAGTTATCTCTAACCCTAGGAACTTATGTTATGCTACGTCGATACTAACTCTGACGGTCGGAGGCGACCCGGGCTACGCCCCTCGTCCACCCTAGCTGGTTCTCTTTGTTGACAGGTCTACTATGGCTCGAGAAGACAACTAACGGCCAAGGAGAGTCGTTGAATCTCGCCGCCGATTATGCATCAACAATTTGAGTTGTGTTAGGATTTAGAAAATCCATAGTAAAGTGTCGGTCACCCCAAATATAGTCTAGCATAAGTTAGCTCGTAGACATATCGTTATTTACTGTTTATTAGTATAGTTATTAGCTTAGTGCAACACCGTGGAGAACGGACGGGTCTTTACCCAATGTATGCCGATCCATGTAGGTGTCAGAGGTATGTAAGAACTATAAATAGCCCTCTCCTCATGTGGAGAGGGTTGGTTCTTTCATTTCTTTTAATCATACAACTTCTCTTTCTCTCATCTCTTTCTCTCTCTAGAAAGTATCCCACCCATCTCTCTCTCTAAAATCTTCTTGTTTGATTCAATCCTCATACATGTTCTTTGATTGAAACAATAACCAATATTCTACAAATGGTATCAAGAGCCATGGTTTGATCTTGGTTATCTTGTGTTTTTGATTTTTGAGTTTGGTTATTGTTGGGTTGTCTTTAAGGTCCTATTTTATCTCTAATATTCATCTTATTCGAGTTGTGGTCCAAGTTGTTCCTCGCTTCATATTCTTTTATCTTGGTTATCATATTCGTTTTTTTTGGTCCGAAGTTGTTCTTGCGTTTTTGGTCCGGTTGTTCTGCCGCTGCGTTGTGTTCTTATAGGCGACTTGTGTTCTTATTAGCGTTGTGTTCTTATTAGCGAAGTTGAAGAAGAAAAAAGACTTTGGTTAGCGACTTGGGTTTTGTATTAACAAAAACCTAGCGACGCGATATTGCTGGATCGGGCTTTCGCCCATTGTCCAAGATTCCCACGCTGCCTCAGGGAGTCCGGGCCGTGTCTCAGCCCCAAAGGTGATCATCCAAAAGACCCACTAAGCGCCCCGGCTTGAAAGAGAGCAGGAGCAAAGGCCTCCTTCCGCTCGCCCGCTGTTTTAATTGCAAAATGAAGGTTGCATTAATGATAAAGATCTCTGGGGAAACCGCTAAAAAAAGATTGAACATGTGGGAGGATCCGAACGAATTCTATTAACAAAAACCTAGCGACTTGTGTTTTTATTATATAGCGACTTGTCCTATTTTTGAATAGCGACTTGTGCAGGTTTTTCTTTGGTAGCGACTTGTCTTGCTTTTAAGGTATACTATGTTTAAAAAATAGCGACTTGGTTTTTATAAAAGAAAATACAAAACAAGTTCTGCTTCTATCTTAATCTCTCGAACAAGAAACAAGATACAAGAAAATCTCATCAAATCGAAACTATCCTAATCTCAACTCAAATAAAAATTAAAACGAAATAATAGATCTCAGATATGTGTTTAAGATTTATAGCTTCAAATCTCTAAAAGATTATACTCACAATATCCATCATTGATCTTTCAGAAAATACACTTCTTGTTCCATATAGGAATTTTTAAAGAAAGAATAACAACAAGAAGTGTTGCATTCAGTCTTTGGCTCGTTGAAACACAAATAAAACAAGATATCAAACCTACCTTAGATCTTCATCAAAGACCTTGATGTCTCGAACAAATCAGTAAGGTGATAAAGTGTGATTATTTTTCGGTTTTGATTTTCACAAGCATAAACGAAAGGTCTATATTATATTTGTGCTCGGTTGGACAAAGAAAAGAACGATTCTCTTGTTTTTTTTGAAGCTGCGTATCAATGTGAAGTCCGTTTGGTGACTGCGTTTTTTTAGTTGTGAGTATATTAGGGTTACTTAAAATTAGGGGAAGTGAGTTTAGTGTCCTTTTATAATCAAATATTTAGGGTTACAGATTTATTACTTTGGGCCTTGCATTGTATTGGGTTGATCTATTGGGCTGAGTTTTAATGATTTCAAATATTTGAGTTTATTATTTGGTTTGTGATTATGGTAATACAGTGAGTTATTACGTGTGTTACTTTTGGTTTTTTAAAAAATAGGCAACATTTTTTAGTGTAGAATATTTTCTGTTGAACCTTTTGCTACGAATCGGGTAAGCGAACTCAATTTAAGTTGAACCTACAAATTAATTTGAACTCATACAATTTCTAAAGGGTCGATTTTTTTTTAATTAAAAGTGTATATAATCTTGGTTCGTTAACTTGTAAACTCAAAAGGCACGACCTCGGTGTTTAGATTCTTGCTATTTTCTTGAGGTGTTAATTTGGTTTTCGGATTAGATCGAGCTTTGCTAATTTGAGATCGATAATTTCTTTGGGATTGAATTTTTTCGATCTCAGTGAATATCATTACCGTGCTAGTTTTGTGTAATCGTGAACGATTAACAAAGATTCATTTGAAATAAATTCCTTATCATCTTCAAGATCCCATCTCTCTTCATGTTATCAACAATCCTCCTTTACTACATTCTTCTTCTCATTGTTCTACGGTTTCGTCTTGATTTTAGTAAAATCTCGCGAAAGATTCTATTTCTCGGTTTAAATCATAGACTTGTAAAATCCCGTGCTCACTACCACATCATGTCTTACTCTGCTGACCCTGTGATTTCAGAAGTGCTTAAATTGTATGATGCTATAGACAACCATGAGAATATTAGCTATACTGAACGGTTACAGATGATGGAATCAATCAGTGATGATTTGAGTTCTTCATGCTCCGAGTCCAATGAGAAAGATTTGCACCTGCTCAGCTGAGAATTCCATGCAAAGGAGGAAAAAGATTGAACCTTATCAACAACTTCACTCTCACCTCATGTTACTTCTACCCACATCAATGGAACGAACACGTATTGCCCTCTTCCGTCAGGACTTATCCACATTAACAGAACTCACTGTTAAAACTTGAGCAATTGGAGCTACAACTTGACAAAGAGAACACTTTCAGTCATTCATTAGAAGGGAATTCACATCCGATTATGATCAAGACATGACTGAAATGTCCTTCAAGAGACACACTCGAATGGAAATTAGCGTGTTCACGGAGACACTTATCCATCTCATGGATAATGTGGAGAAGTATATTGAGGAAGTTACTCAGAAAGATGAAAAGTAGATGAGAGTCGGGTACAGTTGAGAGATATTTGTGATAAGTCGGTAATGTATCGAAAAGGTCGGTGTTGCTGAATGCGTAATATCATTAACAACAAAGAATGATGTAACCAATTGCTCAAGAACCCCCTGTCACACAAGAAGTGGATGTTGTGATCGAGCAGAAAATGAATCTCGGGTACAATCAATAAATTGTTGTGTTGAGACATGTATGGCACCGATGTTGGATCACGATTAATCAATACAGAGGCTCGAGACGATAAGCTTGAAACACCAATGGTTCAGGTGACTCTTGTTACACATGAGATGGATGATATCGCAATAAATTGAATGAGTCATGTAATGAGGTACTTTATCGTTCAACACAATGCATCTCGTAAAGTACTTAAACAAACCGATCATGATGTTGAACATGACTTTGATAAATCTTCAGAATCGAGGCCGAAGTATGAGATTAAGTGTTTCAAAACAAAGATATGGTTGATAAAAAGGCTTTTGATGAACTTTCAAACAAATTCTCAAATCTTGAAAACATTGCATTTCACTTGAAATTGCGATATAGAGTAAAGAAGAAAGTTTTCAACTTAACAAACCATGTAAAAATCCGGAACTTCCTGAATTCCGTGAACTTTTTGAGATTAACACTTTGAAAGCTCAGCTTCAAGACAAAGACTCAACCATTTACAATCTGAAGAAACATATTTCCGTCTTGAATGTGAAAAGTAATTTAGTCATGAATACACAAGACATTGATGCTACTATAACAAGAAATAATGAATTGTCAATTTATGTGGCTAAATTACTAAAAGAAAATGAGTCTTTGAGAAAGTATCACATAGAACTAAGTGACTTTGTCAAAGAAGCTAGAACTAAGTCAATGGAACAAACAAACCCTTTGATAGCAAAGATTGATGAACTCAAAGCTCAACTTCAGGAAAAGAGATTCGCCATTGTTGCCTTAAAGAATGAGCTTAGAAAACCATAGGGAAAAGTGTGAACACTAAGTTTACAAAACCATCAACCTGGGGAAGCCAGCCATCCCACTAGAGACCGGTCCGTTGTTAGGTACCATGCATTTAAATCGAAAGAACAAAATTTTCAAAAACACGTTTTGCCTCCCAAGTTGATGAGAAACAAGTTTTGTCAAAACCTCACTTCACCGAGTTACCTAAGAATAAGGCTTCTAGCCCTCTAACTCTCAACACGTGAGCCACGTCTACTCAAAGACCTCTAGGATTAGTTCGAAAACAGTGTCAAAACCAAGCATTAAAACCGAGAATTCATATGATATGAATGACTTGTGGAAGAACTATTATCTAAAAAAAGCTAGGAAAAAGGCAAAGATTTGAAAAGATGGAATTTTAGGTGCAAGACCTAGGGTGAGGAATTCTACGAGATTTCAAGACACTGCTAGTAGTTGTAAACCACTACCTAGGAACATTCAAAAGACTAGGGATTGGCGTGCATCAAAGAGTAGTTATGTGCATAAGAATGTTAAGCATGTAGAAAACAAAACTAGAAATTACGTGTCTTTTCCACATAAGAAACATTTTCCTGATTCACATGCCAAGGTACAATCCACTAAGACTACTAACATGGCTAAGGTTCAACATGTGATGAAGCAAAACAAACCTAAAACTTCACCTAGATGGATCCCAACTACTAAATCTTTAGAAACTAGGAATAAGGATAAGTCTCCCACTATGCATAAGAAGCGTAACAATCCTAGACTGGCCATAAGTGGATACCATCCGTAGAATGTTTAAGGATGCTGGACTTAGGTGGATACCTACCGGAAAGCTATTTTCCAATGGCAAAATCAAGGTTGACCGTGAAGTCCCAAAGAGTTTGGATACTAATGTCACTAACCCATATATATGCAAACAAGCTTGTAATGTTAGTGCATGTATTCCTTACTCAGTTGCAGATGCTTCGATCCTTCATTACATGGATCTGGCTTAAAGTATGGATAACAAATGGATTGATATCTCATAACTCACGGGTCCAAGTAACTCAACATTGATATTCAATCAGCTATGATGTTCTGCTCACATCAGCCGGGCCTCAGACTTCAACATTATGGCGTTTGTAGATAACACTTCGTGCCCCGGCCTCAAAGAAAAGAAAAGTGTAATGTACCAAGCGCTTTATCTTCAAAAGAAGAGAAATCTTCATGTTTATGACCATTCTCATCAACATTCTTCATCAACAAGCTCACTCAATCCATGCTCACTCAATCCTCAAGTCGATCTACGTTCATTGGTGTATATTCTTATTCACTTGCTCAATCAAAAATGGCAAACTTTATTTGCAATTTTTGAGGGGGAGAAGAGTGATTATACTACATGTTGATGGATGTTTGTATAATGGTCATATGACTCTCCTCCAACGCCTAATGCTTCACTTACTAAGGATAACTGGGATTTATTGTCAAGACATGTTTGATGAGTATTTCCAACCGCTAGCAAATGCTGATCATCTAAGAAGTACAAATCGGACTCAAGAAGCCCAATCTCTAGTTATTCCTCAAGGCGTTGATAATGACTATCATAATATTGCAGTTGCACTCATGAATAATGATCCGATCTTTGGTATTCCTTTGCCAAATCTTCACGGATTATTGTTCCTCTCAACGCTGCACGCTTATAAATCAACCACATGAACTTCAAGGAAAATGACCACCTCATCCGCCTAGTTATTGGTGAATCTTCCGTGACGGTCTACATGTATACTTTAGGAAGAATGCATTGATGGTGAGGAATTTTTGTTCCGTTCATTCAGTGGGTCAATGTACATCCGATTGTATGTTTATTCACGTGTTGGACATTTGACACAAGTTGATTACTTCAGAGCTAATCATTTATCACTTGTTTGAGATTGAAGTTGACTTTCACAAAGGCGTGTTCTTATTTGATAACTTGCTCGGGCTTAAGAATATGAGTTGAGGACTTGGTTTATCTAGTTACCGCTAGCGGGGTGGATGGTTGAAGACACGTTAACTATCACTATTAGGAGTTACATTGTTTTACTTTCGTCACACGCAGATGGCGTGTGGATAATCGCAAAAGAGGTGTTAATGTCTCATACTTTCATTGGGTATTGAGTACTTAGAGATTTGAATGAAGCATGAATTCTCTACACCGTTCTTCCAACATAAGTGCAAGCTTAAGATACAACCGTGGTGAATTCGACTTCGTGTTCAAGTTTGGTATATCGGGTTTTGTTCATCAGTGGTCACTTCAAATTGTCTACATATGGGTTGATTAAGATAGTCGAGAGAGTTTTGTAGAAATTGATTCTCAAGATTCATTGAGCTAATTGTTTGTTCTTCTCTACTTCAAGAGTATTTGGCATGTATAATGTGTTGCGATTCGAGGTATCAAAACCAGCAAGGGGAAGGAGATATACATCTAAACACACAACGAAGTACACGGATGAACTTAATACTTCTTCTCTAGTGAAGTAATCCCGGGAAAGACAAATGTCATAACCGCAGAGAAACTCAGTGTTTAACTCGTATCCTTCTGGTGTATTATTCCAACTATTTGGGGGAAGTGGTCTCTAGAGACTTTTGGTATGTGTTACTTCAGTGTTCAGTTGGAATAAATATGAGAAGAATATTTGGAGCGTGAGATGATATTGCTTATCGACATCTTCGATTTGGTTATGATAAAGTGCCTGTTACCGCTTCATGTACACTATGTAATGATGATTTCGATAAGATTGCAACCATCCGGGAGAGATTTGTGTACATCGTGGACGACAACATGATCACTTGATCGAGCTTATTCTCTATTCCGAGTTGATATCCGTAGAGATAATCAGCGATTCAACATGTTACTTGGATGTCATAGTCTCACTCGTTGGGTATATGTGTACATTATGGCTGATTGGTTATATGTAAGATAACCGAATGCATTTGGTGAATTGAAGATGTTGTTATATTGTCCTCCCGCATTAATGCATCGCAAAAATCCGCAATCATGTTTACATCGGGATGCACAATGGGTTCATGTGATCGCTTAATCATGTATCCCGAGTTTGATAACTGCAGAAATGATCCGTGTTGCTAACTTGCTTTCTGTTACCGTCTTCTTCGGGTTCTTGAGCTTCATACAAGTAGACTGTTTACTTCACTTCTTCTTCTTGGGTGAAATGGTCTTTTTACGTGGAGTTTCGGTTTGGGGGGAAGCTACCAAAGATTCAATTTTTGAAGGCTAAAGTTATTGCGATGATTTAAGAGCCTCGAATTTTTTGGTGGTGAAAGTTTAAGAGATGATGACTTCTATCTTCTACAAAGTGCTGAACGATTCCTTATCTCGGTACTCGTATCATCATCTTCTTAAACTATTTCTCTATCTTTGTAAATAATTTTCAAAAAGCAAAATACAAAAATATAAAACCAACAAAACAAAATAGAAAAATATAAAATCTTCTAAAGCCCATAAAAATCGAAAATTGAAAAATACCAAAAATATGTTTTCTCAAGACATGTCTTCTGGTATCGATAACATCTACGGTCTTAGAAATGTCATTCAATAATGGCACGGGACTTTAGATGAAGTTCGAGCAGGAGGTGTAAATATTTCTTTCTAAACATGTCTAAAAAAAAATGGCTTGCAGTTACTTCAGACTGTGACCCGCGCTTTAACCATGGTTTGCTATTATTTCAGATAGCAACCCGTTATTTTAAAGGAAGGAAAGTGTTGCGCTAAATCATTTTTCAAATATTTCGTGCACTTATCCTAAAACAATTTGAGGAAAGTATGTCGAAGGACTGCTGTTCCTACACAAATGTTTTTCCGTCTAAAATTCTTCAGAAAAATGTTTGTTGTTTTAAAAAAAAATGGTGGAAAATGAGTTGCTTGTAAATCAATCGATTTCAGAGTTTTTCGTAAAAATTGAAAACTCAATCAATGACTTCAGCGCTTTTAAACTTTTTAAAAATAAGTCATTGATTGAGGGGGAGAATGTTTTCAAATCTATATCATATAACGAACTTTCTTAATTATCCTAAATGCTTAATTGAAAATGATGTTAACCTACGTTGAAGGAATAGGTGCCTAGGATATGATTGTTAGGATTAGATGATTAGAGTTTGGAAAACACATTATTCCCATACATTTATATGATCGATTGATATGTTGCATTGACTTTTATTAGTCGATTGTTGTTTGGGTGATGTCAACCACCATATATCTCAGATGTATGTTCACTAACGATGCGTGTATATTGGTATAACATGTTCCCGATCCGATTCCACAATTGAAGACGATTGGATGCCGAAAGGAAAGGGAAACTATATCTTGGGTTGACAAATGAAGAAACGGAGCTTAATTGGACTCCAATGGAGAGTTGGCATAAATGCAACGTAAGAGGTGTCACCTTGATCGCCAGATGGTTTTCTAAGTGATTGAATAAACGGAGCTTAATTTGACCTCAGCTTGGCATTAAAATGCAACGTAGAAGTCTCATCGCATTTGCAAACGGTTTTTCTTCCAACCCTCAGCAACAACAACAAAAGCTTCTCAACCACTAATGCATCTTTGTGCAGGATATCATTTTTAAACAATTTTGAATAATTTAAATAAAATTGTTTTGAAAATGAAAAAATATTGTTTTGAAAATAAATTGGACTAAATTTTGAAAATCACCGGACTTCATTTTATCAAAACTTAAGTCACTCAATCATCGACTACGGTCATCGATTGAGGGGGAGAGTGATTTAAAATAAAATATTTTCAAACAATATTTTCTTCATAAAAAGTCCGTTTGTACAATAATAAGTGGTGATCTAAAGATTTAATGTTATGTCATGGTATGATTTTCTTTAAAACTCAAAGATCTTACAAAATGAAATTTTTTCTGTTCTTGTTTGATTGTGAAATTGTTTTATTTTACTTAAAGATCGTTTAAAAACTATCATACCTGACACTAAAAATCTTTAATGTCTATAGTTGGTCCATCTCAGTCAATTTCAAAAATTAAATCTTGCCACGTCTTTCCCTTAAAATTTTCTAAATGATTTAAATCATTCGGGATCACAAATCTCAAATGGTTTGATATTTTTGATCGGGGGAGAGATCGTGATTTAAATCTCAAATCTGTTTTAGTCCTTTAAAGGCACTCCTGCCTCCATGTGCCAAACGATTTCAATATATGATGCACATGTTGAGGAGGAGCATTTATCCAAAACAAGATGAGTATTTAAACCAGGCCACATTTTCTCCCATGTTTTCTAAACTGATTAATCACTTGAGATCCTAAATCTCAAAGGGTTTGATATTTTTGATCGGGAGAGAATTTGTGATTTAATAATGAAATTTGATAAAAGATGAACGCTTTGATTCAAAGTAAGTCTCTCTAATATGTGCCAAACTCTTCGATACATGCACATATTGAGGGGAGCGAATGGTTTATATTGGCAATCGTGAAAAGTACTTCAAAAGAACTCTTTCCTCTATGTGATAAAATGATTTCAAACATCCTATGCACATATTGAGGGGGAGAATTTACCAAAGAAAATCAAATGGCTTTTTCATAAGAAATTGTGATCAAAGAAATATTTCAAAGTACTCTTGCCTCCATGTGCTAAACAATTTCAAGATCATATGCACATGTTGAGGGGGAGCATTTTCTATAAGATCAAAACTATTAAGGTAGAAAATGCTTTGATCTCGTATCACAAGTACCTTGATTGTTTTTCCAAATGATTTTTCAATTGGTTTTGAGAAGGAATGAACTGTACCAAAAGACCAACCATTTTGCTTTATGCATGGAGTTATAAGGATGGTGAGGTAGGTATTAGTTCCCACGATCCGCCAAAACCGGAGGGATCTACCCAGGGACAATCCACTAGATAGTGTAGAGTCCTTAGGTATGATGAAAAAAGGAGAAATGTGAGATATGGGAAGAAAGGACCGAGAGAGAGCTAGTATCGAATAAACCCAAAAGGTAGTCTAGTTATGAAGTCTCGTAAGCACCTAAGGGGTTGAAGAATGAAAAGAATTGAATGTAAAAAGGGTGAAAAGAAATAGCCCTCCATTAATTTAACCTTAGGCGCATAACGAAGTTCAATACATGCTACCTTGGGTTACCAAGGTAATGCCGGTATTGAAGACAAGACGTCATAGACCCAAAGGACACACTGCACTACAACTTCCCAAGCTACTCAAGTTCCTCTTAAAAGGGCTTGTTTCATTCTCACGGGGAACCTACATAATATATCAACTTTCTATTAGAGATTGTTGATATTGAAGAAGGAGACCCTCTCCCTAGTCTCCGGCATAGGAACCAAATGTGCACTATTGAGTCTAGAGCCAAGAGATCATCCACAATATCTCATTAGGACACTAAATTCATGAAGACTTGATGTTTCACACAGTGTGGAAAGTAAGTATATATTAAGAGTCCTACGCATTATCCTTGTGGTATTGCCAGAACATCCGAGTGATATGTAAAAGCATTCACAATGAAGATGGAAATCCTTCTAGAGCCAACATCAAACAAGCTCTTGGTGGGTGACATGTGAAATCTTGCAAAGATCAAGCTTGTGACAACTGGATAGAAACAATGGGGCTTATCAATCTTGAATCAACCTTGGTCCAGGAATGGAATTGACGAATACTTTTGGAAAAACCGCTCGATGTGCAAACCTTCTTTTCTCTAGCACGTCGAATGTGTATTCATGTTTTTAAACACAAAAAGTATATCCGATTGAAAAATTACTTTTGGAAAACCGCTCGATGTGCGAATCTCTTCTTTTCGCTAGACGCACGAATGCGCACTTTTCAAATACAAAAGTATTTTTGATTGAAAATTGATCTTTCTTATAAAACCTTCGTTGTATTGCAAAATTCTTTCTTCAAGCAATACACCCATTGTTTTCAAATCAATCTTTCATCAATCGCTGAATCTCAATTCCCGGGTTCACTCACCCCGTTGTCTTCTTTGAGACGCTCGCTTTGAGAACGTTTAGAAATCAAATAAATCCTCGCCAAGGAGATTCTTAGGAATCCTACTTGATCACAGCAAGCATTTCTATCGATCAACTGGGAACCGTGGGTCATGGTATCAATTCAACGCAGTGCTCAAAGACACCAGGTGTTTTATTGCTAACTGTTGTTTGTAGGTACATTTCGACTTGCTAAATGATCAGAATTGAGGAGTCAATCCATAGGCGCATGCTCACACATCGCTTTCACATCTAAAGAAATCATGATAAGTGTAGATCTTCATCAACTGGTTTTGATATTTTCACTCCATGCTTCTGCTACTCTGATACAAATATCTCGAATCAACAAATGCTTCCGCTACTCTGATGAGAAGATATCATGATCCAAAATGTGAGCATGTCGGTCCAAAAGTCACAACATCACTTAATGGCGATACAATAAAAGGGTGATCTAGAGATTCACTGTGGTTAATGATCTCAAAGAAAACTTAAAGATCATCACCATGTGGATCAGTTCAAAGACCTCCACTGAAAGTACGAAACTATGCAGACTATGAATAGTCACTGCTAAAGTACAAAGATTGCGGAAGTGAAGAATTAATGTCTATGAGCTCAAGACTGAAGATAAAATAGAATTCTAGGATTCGTAATGTAAATCATGGGGTGACCTCCCTTAGGGGGAGATTGTTAGGATTTAGAAAATCCATAGTAAAGTGTCGGTCACCCCAAATATAGTATAGCACAAGTTAGCTCGTAGACATATCGTTATTTACTGTTTATTAGTATAGTTATTAGCTTAATGCAACACCGTGGAGAACGGACGGGTCTTTACCCAATGTATGCCGATCCACGCCCGTAGGTGGCGTATTATGTAAGAACTATAAATAGCCCCTCTCCTCATGTGGAGAGGGTTGGTGCTTTCATTTATTTTAATCATACAACTTCCTTTTCTCTCATCTCTTTCTCACTCTAGAAAGTATCCCACCCATCTCTCTCTCTCTCTAAAATCTTCTTGTTTGATTCAATCCTCATACATGTTCTTTGATTGAAACAATAACCAATATTCTACAAGTTGGGGTCACACTCATATACGATTAATGTGTGTTTCAGTGGATAAGATAGCTTATGTTAGCTTGGTCTTTCTCTCCAAATGCATCTAGTGTTTATAGGGATGCATTTGAGGATGTGCGTGATACGTGGAAATGATCCAACAGTCGTGGATGATCAAATGATTATGGATGAACCACGTGGTGATCATCATATGGAGGAGACAAGAATGACACGTGGTGTGCAATGATTGACTCGGTTGGTTATGAAGATTGTCGATCAGATCTGCATGTATTAGCAAAATTCTTGTGGCATTACCTCTGAATGAGCGTTACACATGGCATGGACGTGCAATATTTTTGTGGATAAGATCCCATGCGTGTCCTTGCCATGGAATTCGTTATTCAGTTAAGGATGCTAGTTTCTGGCCAATGTTTTCTTGGGTTTCATGAAACATTTGTTAGGCTTTGAGCCTTATGAGCTGGCTATAAAAGTATGGGCTTTAGTCATTCGGGCTAAAACTCCTATACACTATCACATGCCCTTGACAATTAGTTAATGAGAGTGTTAAGTGCAATACTTGACTCAGTTAAGTCTCTACTTAGTAGTTATTTGGTTCTAATTTCAACTGAAGAGCCCCGTAAATAGCCCACTAAAGTTTTAATTCAAATAATATGGCTTTTTTTTGCTTGATATGTGCCTATGTACATCATTATACAAATGTACCTCTATTAAAACCTACATTTTATTCTTACCTAAAACTTTAACTGTTAAACAAAAAACATCAAGAAATCAAAACATTTTTTGTAAACATTTTATTCCTCTTTGCTTTGTCGTTTGTTTATAACGGGCCAGTATGTTAAATTATTTCCTATAGAGGTATATTTCAGTTCATGTGTATCATTTTCAATGTTTCATCATCAAGTAAATTAAGATTTGATCAAATATCCCTAACTTTGACTAATGGATTGAGTTATCAATCATCAAGCATGAACAACAGCATAAAGGGACTTGTTGTTTTTTATTTCATTTTCTAACATAATATGAGTTTGAGATTTTAAAGAACTAAAAAGAATCACAATTTAACAAAATGGCAATGGAAGAGCCAAAATAGCCTTCTAAAATACCTTTCTCAACCTTTGCAACATATATCATCCTCTGCATCTTTGCAAAGCGAGTCTTCATAACTGATAGCTAAATGATTTAAAGCAAGGTCAGCTTCCAATGCTTTTAGCACTGTGGCTATTTCAGGGATGACTATCGTTGCCGCATGTTGCAGCCGGGCATTGTTACATGTGATCTTTGACAATGACATGTTAACTAAAATCATCACATTTGTGTGGGGGTTTAAATTGTCTTGCATTGTAAGTTATCGAGGAAACTTTAGTTAAATGTAGCGAGGAAATATGGAAGTGAAAATGTTATTGCATTGCATTAACTGAGAATGAGTACATGGTCTAGTGTTTATACAGAATTGTACTTTAAGAAGTATCTAAAAACATCTAAGATAATAATTACATCTTGTTACAAGGAGTGAAGCTATTGTATTGTAGAATACATGTCTTGTGGTGAGACTGCAGTCTTGTACTCGTGCTTGCAACAAAGTTGACTTGGGAGCTTGTATGGACTTGATCAATAGTGCTTCCATATAATGGATATGTGTGAGTATGTAGCTCATTATCCCCCTCATAAATTGGCATTGTGTATGGATCACAAATGGTTAATTTGGAAAAACAATTAAAATGAGTAGCCTATGTAGAGCTTTAGTGAGGATATCAGCTATTTGTGCTTTGGAGGGTACAAATGTAGGTAAAATGAGACTTGCTTTGACCTTGTCCCTGAAAAAATGATAGTCTATATCTATATGCTTGGACCTTGCATGTTGGACTAGATTGGAAGCAAGGCTATAGAGGATCGATTGTCACATAGGATCTTTATTGGTGTAGAAACTGGGACAAGTAGGTCATTGAGTAAACATTTGATCCAGGATACTTCATAGGGTGTATCTGCAAGAGCTCTATATTCAACCTCTATAGAAGAACCATATTTTGCTTCTTAGATTGCCATGAAATAAGACTACTCCCAAGAAATACACAATTTCCAGACATTGATCTTCTAGAGTTGGGACAACTAGCTCGATCACTATCACAATAGGCTGTTAAGATTGGACTAGTGAGAGTTGAGAAGAGTAAACCTTGGCCTTGGCATAACTTAATGTATCTGAGCACTCTCATTAAGGCCTTGAGGATGGGTCAGTGAGAAGCTATCCAAGGATTGAGCTACAAAGGCAATCTGGCCTGGTCAATGTTAAATAGAGTAGCTTACTAACAAGGGTTCTGTAAGATGATGGGTCAGTGAGAAGCTATCCATCAGTCTTGTTGAGCCTGACATTAGTATCAAGAGGGGTAGCTTCAGGTTTGACATGTAGAATTTAGCTTTCTTTAGTAACTCAAAAGCATACTTCCATTGTTTCATGACCATTCCAGTTGAATTTTTAAGACATTCATTGCCCAGATAGTAGTGAATGGGTCCCAAATCTTTGATACTAAAGGTAAGATCCAGTTGGTGTTTGATGTGGTCAATGAATTGTTTGTCACTACCTGTGATGATGATATCATTAACATAGACTAGGATAGAAGTGGATGATGATGTAGTATGAAGGGTGAACAAGGAACTATCCACATAGCTCTGATTGAATCCTAAGCCTTTTAAATATGTGGTAAGCTTGTCACACCATTTCCTATTAGCCTGCTTTAAGCCATAAAGTGATTTTTTGAGTTTACAGACAGTGTTTGGTTATGTGGGTTTAGGATACCCTTGTGGAACTGTCATATACACTTCTTCATATAGATCCCCATGTAGAAATGAATTATTAATATCGAACTGTTCAATGTGCCATCCTTTTTGAATGCCAAGTGTTAATAAGGTTCTGACAGTGACCATCTTTGCAACTGGAGCAAAGGTTTCAGTGTAGTCTACACCTTCTTTCTTTGAATCTCTCAACTGATCCATCTGCTCTATACTTAATCTTGAATACCTACTTTTAACCAATAAGAGATTTACCAAAAGGTAATTCAGTGATTTCCCAAGTATTGTTTTCTTCAAGGGTAGTGATTTCGTTTCGCATGGCTTTTACCCATATGATGTCTTTGGATGCTTAGACAAAAGTATGTGGTTCCACTAACTTATCTATGGAACAAATGAGGTGCTTGTCTTGTGGTGTGAGATTTATGTAATTAATGTATTTGGTTAAATGGTGTTTGGACTTAACACTGTGCACATAGGATTTGGTAGAAAGTGAGTGATGATATTCATGGAATTTGTGTGGTAGGTGTCTGATTCTGGATGAGGTTCTAAGTGTAGGTGGTGACGGTGGTATAGGGGATATAGTAGGTATGGATGGTGATTCGGAAGATGTAGGTGATGGCGTGAGTGTAGGAGAGGGTTGTTGTCACACCCCCAAATTACCTGTTTTGCAGCGGAATGGAATACCTGGGGGATGACTGTCATAGCATCAAAGTTACAGTTATATCGAACGACCTAAAGTGTCGTTTTGAAAATATCGTTTGATTAAGTAAAATAATTAGAGTTTACAAAACATAGGTCCCAAAAGAATTCCAATGTATCAAAATGAGTTTGTTACAATCAAATGATAGTTAAGTGCATAAAATATATGTGAGACGCGTCGACACCGCGACTCTATGATAAGTCCACATGCATGCCATGAAGTGAATGCCTTAGATACCTGAGATAAAACATGCTAAAAAGTGTCAACACAATGGTTGAGTGAGTTCATAGAGTTTGTTTAACATGTAAAGCTTTTAATGAACGTTCATGCAAAGAAAGGCAAAGATCTTGGTCATTTAGAATAGTCCACAAAGCAAAGGCATTGTAAATCCACTCAGCCCAAGTTTCTCCATACAAAACTTGCAACCTGTGTGTTCACAACCCACTGCCAAAAGTAGTATGTCTAGTAGTCAGGTATACGTTGTCATAATAGTTCACCATATAGCACCACGTATATAATAATGTATGCCAGGCAAAGCCCCTAGAATAAATAATATGCGTCTCGTAACATAGTGAACGAGAGGTTGGCCGACCTTTAATAGCGCTATCCATACTACCTACTAATAGAGACTAACAATGTAATGTACGAACGTACATCATACAACTATTATATACAATTAAGATCACTCTCAACATGGGAGAATTTGCACGCCCACCAATAAGGCGAGACTTGGTATTGCTTCGCTCACATAGGGAGACTTTACACACTCCACCAATAAAGCGAGAATTGGTATTGCTCCGTTCACATAGGGAGACTTTTAGGTCATAGCACGTACGGTTCAATAAGTTCAAACAAGTCATAAGTTCGTAACTAAGTTCAAGTGTTCCATTCAAAAGTTCGTAACTAAGTTCAAGAGTTTAAGTCGAGTTCAAAAGTTCAAAACAGTCAAAGAGCTCAAAACATATCAAAAGGTTCAAAATAGTCAAAGGGTTCAATATTATGTCAAACAAGTTCAAAATAGTCAAAAGGTTCAATATAAAGTCAAACAAGTTCAAAATAGTCAAAGGGTTCAATATTATGTCAAACAAGTTCAAAATAGTCAAAAGGTTCAATATAAAGTCAAACAAGTTCAAAATAGTCAAAGGGTTCAATATAAAGTCAAACAAGTTCAAAATAGTCAAAAGGTTCAATATTAAGTTAAAAGAGATTAATTATATTTCAAAATGTTTTAAATCAAGTTAAAAGAGATTAATTATATGTCAAAATGTTTTAAATCAAGTTAAAATAGATTAATTATATGTCAAAATGTTTTAAATCAAGTTAAAATAGATTAATTATATGTCAAAAGAATTAAATCAAGTTAAAAGAGATTAATTATATGTCAAAAGAATTAAATCAAGTTAAAGTGTTCAAGTCTATGCCAAAAGGTTCCTATCATGTTAAAAGAGTTCAAATATATATGTCGAAGGGCTCAAAATCAAGGAAAGTGGTTCAAATAATAGTGTTCATAACATAGTGATCAATTTAGTTCGGGCACAATCTACTTACTAGCATAAGTAGTGAAACAACAGTTATTTAAGTTCATATAAGGGTAAAGTAAAAGCAAGTAGTTGAGCATGTATCTCCCCCAAAGAGTTTATAAAACAATTAAACGAGTAAAAGTGGGGCTACGAACTCACCTGATGCAATGATTATGATGACAAAAGTGGATACACTGAAATGAGGTGCAATCTCTATCTGCAACCTAATATGAATGATATGTTCTAATGTAAGTCACGAGCTTGACTCTACCCTTATTTAATGGATGAAGGGGAAGTTTTTCCTACACTTAAGCTTAAGTGCGGGTGATAGTAACGATACACACCCTTAGGGTGGAAATTTGCTACATGAGGAGAGGGTGATGGGTGATTTATATGCTCAAAGGGGTGTGCTCCATTCATTATAACCTTACCTAATTCTATTGGTATAGTGGGTGAATCAAGTGTTTCTCCTAGAAATGGATCATCTTCTATCAACTTCAAGAGATTCTTAGTTAAGGATCCATCTTGACCTAATAAACCCGGTTTAAACCCATAATGTTTCTTGTTATCAACCATGAATGGGTGATGTAAGTGTGTAAGGTCATGGGTTACTCCTATATTAGCTTCCACTCTACATGGCCTAAAGTCTACTACCTTTATCAAGCAACTACCCGGACTATTTATTTTGACGGGTGGATTGGGGCCTAATTCAATTCCTAGATTCACATCTAAAGACAGAAAATTGGGTAAGGTTTTTGGTTGAGGCTTCGGTTCATCAAAATTAAGAACTTCCCTAGGACTAAGAGAAAGGTCATGACTACAAGCATCTAAACCTACATTCTCTAGTGGTGTTTGGTCCAAAGGTTCTATATCAATTGGGGATCCTATAGTCTCTTCTACTTCTTCCGGGTAAGTTATAGGCGGTGTGTGTTCCTCAAGTGATGGTAGGGCTTGTGGGCTTGGAGTTTCCACCTCATTCTCCATTATATCTAGATCTCCTAAATGTTCATCATGTGTTTTAGTATGATCTAACCCAAACACACTCCTAAGTATCTCAAATCCTTCTTTAGCCATTTCAAATTCTTGGTCCGATTCATAAGAATCATTCTCAAAAATTTGATCACTATGTTCTATTTGCCTAAAGGATTCCTCATGCGTGTCATATGTTTTGAAATCTATCCCATACATGCAACTAGGTAGTTCAACTGTAACCATCTCACAATCTTGTTTGGGTTTAGGTTCCATGTTCTTAAAAACTAGGTCTTTTTTATCACGGTGCCTAAGATTATCTGTAAGTTGTGATGTAGACAAGCCTATGATTTCATTCAACTGATGGTTTATGCTTAGGAAGCTTTTCTCAAAAAATTTCCAGAGGGTCTCACTAAAAGGAGTTGATCTTAACAATGATTGTTGAATAGACGCCACATAAGCACAAAATTTATCAAATCCATCTAACCTTACCACTCGTCTCCTTTTGGATATCTCTAAGATCACTCACAAATTCATTAGAACAATAAAAATCAATCATATCTGTGAAATTCAATTGTTCCTCATTTGTTAATGATTCAAATGCAACTCCACTTGCCATAGCGACAAATGAAAAGGGTTTTACGAACACGCAAACAAAGAAAGGGATAGACTACAAGGAAGCTAAAAATGAGAAAAATCTTACTTGATAGGAATCAAGCAAAGGAACCTAAACGAGATAGAAATCTAACTAGCTATTCTATTCCCCGCCAAAAACTTGATGCGCCAGATAATGCGCTTGGGGTCCAAGGAACTTCCTTTTCGTCGAAAGCAAGTTTTTAACACCCTAGGCAATGAACCTAATCGTTGTAGTGTAGTATTGGGTAAGCCTTGGGTATTGATATCGTTCTCTAGGGGAATAGGAATGCTAGTGAGAAGTGTACTACGCTAAGGTTTAGATTGAGGAAGATTATTTTTTATCTTTTTATATTTTTTTTATAAAGCTAAGGGTAAAATCTCAGGGTTTGGATTTGGGGGTTTGGTACTTCTACCGATTACTTCTACTATCTAATTATCTAAACTAATGGGTAGTCTTATGTCTATTGATGTGTGCTCGTATGATGATTAAAAATGTGTCTATCTAGATACTATTACTCCCTAGTTATCTTTTATTGGTGGTTGAATTGTCACGCCCTTATTCTTAACGCGTTGTGTTTTCTAAGGTCGTAGGGCGCGCTTCTCCCTAACTCTTTGAGACAACCTTAAGGTTATTGCCTACTAAATCTCTAGGTTTCATAAACTAACTCTAAGGTTATCTTTGGATGTTTAGCCTACAATTCCGCTAAGTGATCTATAAGCTAAGGTTCACAAAGATTACTCAAGCAATTAAACACAACGATGGCCTAATGCACTCCTAAGCCAATTAAAATTAAGATAAGAGACAACCAATCAATAATTAATAACTAGGTTTCATAGATCTAAGCAAACACACAAGAAATTTAGCCGGACATGTTAAACATGCAAGCATACATACATACAATCGAAGACATAATGAAATCAATGAAGTAAAACACTTATCTTGATGTAAAATAGTGTATGAGAACCCTAAGATATCGTCCAAACCGACTAATGTCGTTTTAGGTTTTACTCCACAAGTCTACCTCCTAAAATTTAAAATTCATTTCTATATATAGTTTTATTAACCGCGACTGCCGCCTTTATAGTGGGACTCCGATCGGGCCATTTGTGGTTTCGCCTCGCTTGGCCAAGTAGATGGGACGACGTCACGCTGTGGTTGTGACGCCGCCGCCTTCTTAGTGACGCCGCCGATCTCGATCTAGGCCGCCTCGGGATGAAAAGTCTTCGTGGACGCCCTCCTCTTCAAAGCCTAACGCCTGTAAATTAGCAAAAGTTTATCGAGTCGTCGCAAATTTAATTACGTATAGAGGAACGACGTCGCCCTTGGATTGTGACGCTGTCAGCTTCAATTCCAGCAGTTTGAGAGTCTTTGATCTTGACTTAGCAATTTTCTTCATATATTCACTCCTTTTCGTCCAAATATGCATCATTCCGGCATTTTGCTTCCAAGAGACCTAAAAAGTGAAGAGGAACGAAATTAAGTAGTAACGTATATAAAAGTGGGCGATTAAGGGCTTAAATAACCCTTTAAAAGTGTATGTTTTATATCCTTATCAAAAACTCATCAAGTGTATTGTTAAAAACTTTGTCCCATTATCACTTCTTATGGTTTTGATTAATCTTTGAAAGTGATTTAGTATGTATTGATGGTTGATGCAACATTATATTTATTTGGTTAGAGATAAGTCCAAGTTGCTCTTGAATAATCATCAACAATGGTTGAGCATGAGAAATGCTAACTGGAAAAGGTAAAACATAGTGTTTAGACAAAGGACAGATAATACATTTTTTTATGAGTTTTTGAAAGTAGAAACAGGTAAACTTTTGATTTGACTAAGAACCTAAAATGAAGGGTTTCCCAATCTTGCATGCCATAGGTGATTGTTGCTGGTGTGTGAGAAAATTGTTGTTGAGGAGATTTTTTGAGGTTTTGTTGAAGAAGTAAGGGTGTAAAGTCCACCACAGAGGGATCCATATGTCCTTTTCCCATTATGGTCCTGAAAGTAGCATGAATTGTAAGTTAATGTGATTAAAGAGTGTGTAGATCTCAAAACAGTGCTTATGGGGATAAGGTTATAGGTGAGGGAAGGTACATACAGGACATTGTAAAGTATGAAGTCATTGTGAATGCATACTGAGCTTATTAGGTAAACCTTTGTGACATGTCCATTTGGTAAGGAAACAAGGATGGGTGGGTTACATTTTTTGATGTTAAGCATGAATAATGATAAAATTCAGATGTTATCAGTGGCACTACTATCAATTATCCAAGTATCCTTAGACTTAGTGACATATGAAGCAATGAAGGAGTGAATAATGGAAAATATACCTGCCATGTAGGATGGTATAAGGCTGAGATTAGTGTCGTTGCTTTGAAGCATCATCAGTACTTGATCTAATTGATTCTGCAACATATCCATCCTTGCACTCACAGAACTATCTGAACTTGATTGGCCAGAACCTTGAGAATCTCCATTTCCACCCAGAGGAGTTTCATCATCTCTCACAACCATGTTCATAGTGGCTTTACTTTTGTTGTTATGTTGATTCCTTTGAGCTGGTGGTACATATTTGGCATGAAGAGGGTTTTCCACAGGGTATTCAACTAGTTTGTAGTACTCATTACCATAGTGACCTTCTCTGTTGCAGTTTGTGCAAATGATCCCTTTCCTGAAATAGCTTCTTTTCTCAAGTTAGACTGGTGTTTGGTTTTGGGTATTGGTTCTCTGAGATAGGTTGTAAGTCCCGTTTGGGTTAAACCTCTGATGTCTGTTTCCACCAACCATGGTATTGAGGGCAATGGGTGTGTGATATGTGCTTAAACACATATCTTTTGTTTATCAAAACTGACCCAAATTAACCAAGAAAGAGCCGTTTATTGCTAATATTTGTTGTTTTCTTGAGTTTGTGCTTGTGCAGGTACGGATATGTCAAAACACACAAAAAGAAGCCATATCAGACGAAAATCCGAGCACGAGAGATTAAGAGAGCTAAAGCTGAGCCGGAAGGTCAGAATTATGCATTTGTGAAGATTTTTACTCTTTGAGGATGATATTTGAAAGATATAATCAAGTTTGAAGAATTGTCAGAAATAGTCCCTGAACTTTCAAAAATGGCGCATAATACCCTTGAGAATCAGTTGCAAATTCAAAGCCCTTAGATTATTTGAAGAATGACAAGTTCAGCCCTTGAAAGATATTTTCAGAATTATAGATTTGGTCCCTGGAATTTCAGATCTTACCATATTAGTCCTTGTAATAAAACATTGGTTCATATCTAATCCTTAGTCCAAGTCCAAAATCCATAGCCCAAATAAACACACCCGGTCCAAACCATTTATTATACCCGATTCCCACTTAAACCCATGGTCAAACGGTCAATGAAATCAAATAAATATAAACAAACCTCACGCGCCAAATTTTCACCCAAATTACCCAGTACATGAACCCTAAATTACCCTTTCACTCAACTCAAAATTACCACAATTAAGGGCAATTCCGTACTTCCATCGACATTGACACACACACGGATGCCGCCTTGGCAATGCGGTGTCACATACCCCCAAAGCCCGATTGGTCGGGGTTACGGGTGAATTCAATCCTAAGGTTGAGATTGCTGGGATGAGGTGTAAAATGATCCAAGGGTTGTAAACATCCAGAGAAAGCACACATTTGGAGCTTCCAGATTCTTCCAAGACCTCTAGCTAGGCTATAAATACCCCCATCATTCACACTTGTAATGAATGTAGAATTTGAGTAGATTACTAGTAGCTTAATCATGTTTAATGTTTAATTTTCATTTCTCAGATTTTCTCAATTTCAGCCTTTGTAATCACAAGTTTTATTAATAGAAGTAATTTCGCTTTTGTTTTCACTCAATCTCATTATCGTTTCATTGTTTTAATAGCTTATTAGTATTTCATTATCTCATTTTAGCTTATCTAAACTCATTTTCAGCTTATTCTCTTTATAAAATAAAAATCACAAAAAAATAAGGAAAATAAATAAAAACAAAAATATCTTAAATCGTTGTTAAGTCGCAATCACTTGTGTTTATGTTACCATAAGCTCTTATAAGCTTATCCATAGCTTAGTAAGTGCTTATTCAGCCTCTACTCAGCTTCTACCTTCAAAAGTAACTTGGTCAACAAAAGTCAACCAAAGATTAAGCTTTCATGTTTCAATTTTGGTGTTAGATCTCGATATGGGTTGATTCCGAAGTTGTATTTGGGTTGAATTCAGTTTAGGTTAGTGGTTATTTGATCTCTTTGTGCAAGCCATAGTGGCTAGGACCACATGTAAGTAATTTCTAAAGAAAAATATTGCATAATCTGCTTATGCTTGAATTTGTAGTCTAGATCTGTTAATTTAGCTGTTATTAGATCTTATTATTACAATTTAATTGTTAGTGTAGGCCGATAAGCGCTAGTAGAGTTAAAAAGTAGTGAACCGCTAGTAAACTAGTGTTTGGATCGGGTAGCAACTGAGCTTGAGGTTTGATTTGTGGTTAAAATCAGTTAGTATAGTTTCATTTAGAATAGATAAACTCATTCATCCTTATTTTAAGTCTACATATACTCTAAGTCAATATTGCAATTAAGCTGATCTTGTGTTCATTTCTGATTGAATTAGTAGCTATAATTTTACATATAGGGTTAGTAATAGTTAACTCAGCTTGCATTAGTATTATTTCAAAGATTAGACATCATAATCATTCATCAAATTTAGTTTAAAGTTCATTTTAGTCAACATCTTCAAATCTGTCCAAAAGTCAAAAGTTGCAAAACACAGTTTTTACAAAAGTTTGTGGAATTTTACTTTGATTCAGCTTTGATTCATATCAAGTGATATTTTGGGATTTCTAACTCAGCTTGGTCAAGAATTGGAAACTGATTTTTGTGAAATTTTAGTAAATCTCTATAAGTTCTAAATCAGCTTCTCAATGTTGTTTGCCCTCACACTCAAGATACTGAGTGTGAACCGTGCCTACTTGCACTTTTGCATAAGGTTCATTCTAGATAGCTAGAGCCCAAAATTGGTCCGTTGTAGTTTGCTTGGTGGTCTTGAGGACTACTGAGATTTTTTTTACATAAGCCTCTTTATAAGCCGCTGGTTAAGCTCAAAGATGTAGGTTAGTAATGTTTGGTTTAAGTGGTAATTAGCTCAAATCATTAGTGGTTTGCTTATTTGAGGTTAGGAGTAGTTGCAATCAGTTGTTTTAGAGTACTTTTAGCCTTATTTAGCTTCTGAGTTAATTTGATAACCTCTAGTGCTTTTTAGCTTATTCTTAAAAGCTTATTCATATCAGTTTGCACTACAGCTTGTTAATATCTCACACTAGCATAGGTTTTGATATTTTTCATAGATTTAGAATACTATTTTAGACTTTTACTGAATCTTTCATAATTTTTAGACACTGTTTGCTATTTTTCTTGATTTAAATCAGTTTTTAGGACTTTTTAAATAGCTTTTATTACAATTAAATCGTAAAAGCTTAAAAAATAAGTTTTCAATTTTCATAGATTAAGATAAATATAAAAAGCAAAAAATAATTTTTCCAGATTTTTCCTAGTTTAATTTGTAATTTTTAGCAATTAAATTAGTTTTAAATAGTTTTTAATTCGTAGAAAATAGAAAAATATTCAGAAAAATACAAAATTAGTTTTGAAAAGTCTTTTGAGTAATTTTAGATTTTTGAAAAATAGCTTCATAATTTTCTCCTTTATTTTCATAATTTTTAATATTTTAAATTAGTTTTTAAAGTTTAAAATTAGTTTTTAATTCGAATAAATTCCAGAAAAATCATAAAAATTAGTTTTAATTCTTAGATAATTTTCAAATATCATTTTTAGTTATAAAATAATTTTAGATCATTTTTAGGACTTAGAATAGACGTAGTTGCATTTTATTTACGTTTTATTTAATACATTTTAGTTTAATTCGCATATTTAGGATTTCCCGTGAGTGTAATTTTAATTGCTTTCCCATTCCCCGTAGTTTAGATCAAAATCATAAATCCAAAACATCAAGCATTTTAATAACGAACCAATAACGACGTTGCCCATTCACACCTCGTTGGGAAACGACTCGGATTTCCTAATCCGTATCACTATCACTCACGGTTTTGATTCATTATCCTTTTCCTAAAGGGATTTTAAATCATTCCTTGTGGTTATTTTTGATATCGATATTGTGGTTTTCTCCATACACACATACCCGAGCCTACATACAATCAAATTTTGGCCGCCGTGGGAGGTTGTGTCGCGACAATATCATTAAAGGTTTGACGATTAGTGACTCGAGATCCTTCCTTCGTGAAGTTACTATTTTTATAAAATCAAAAAAGTAAAAAATATTTTCCTTTTTCTTTTATATATATATCATATTAAAATACAAAAGATTTTCTCTTTGTTTTTGAGCTTAATATAATACATCAATTATATAACATTCTCAACGGATGTGTTATCATTAGTAAGTTCCCAAACCAAAGATCAAAAACTTGCCTTTGTGTCGCTTGTGAGTCGATTTATTTCTATTTGATAAACAAACTGCGTGGTGGGTATAAGGACGGCCTGACATTAAATTGCGGCTGAAAAGAAGCGGGTTTTAATAAGCTTCTCGCTACCGACCTAAAAGCTCCGCGCCAGCGCTTTGTCTTATAGAAGTGATTTATTCACTTGGGATTATTGGTTTAAGTTCACTATTGTTTTCGAATACCGCTCGCTTTAATTGCCTTGGTTTTAAAAGTGCATGCGATTCGCTCTAATAACTACGATCGATACGTGAAATCGCTACAATTACGAGAAGGCTTAAATAGACGTGCTCAATTAGTCGAACCCGAGATTCGAACTAATCCGACTTCGCCCATTGTCGAAATGGCGGAGGACAACCGATCTATGCTAGAGCAACTCCAGGCACCCACCGAGGGTTATGGAGAAGCCATCGCCGCCCCGGCAATCGCGTCGCATAACTTTGAGCTTAAACACGGATTGATAAATTTGGTTTCGCAAGCCAATTTTACTAATTTGAGAGGGACGATCCTCACTCATATCCGACGGTTTAACAAGCTCACGCCTACGATCAAGTACCGTAACGCTCCGAAGAAGCTATCAAATACTACTCTTCCCGTTTCATTCGAGGGAGCCGCCCGGATTTGGCTCTAAAACTACCCCCCTCGATCGATAACCATGGAAAATCTAGTGTCAAAATTCGCGGAAACAATTCTTCCCACCGCCTAAAACAACAAGCTTAAAAATGAAATAACAAAATTCACACAAAGATTTGATGAATCATTTAGTGAGGCATGGGACCGATTCAAAGATTTGCTTAGGCAATGTCCCCCTCATGGTTTTAGCTGCATTACACCAACTTGATACGCTTTATAACGGTTTGAATGAGACCGATCAAGACTCTCAATGCCGCTGGTGGTAATTTGTTGACCCGACAACAGAGATGCCTTGTCCATTATTGAGAACAAATCTAAAGTTCGCACTCACGTAGCAAATCAGCTGCCGCCTCGAAAGGAGTGTTACACCATCGCCCTCGCCTTACGAAAATACGCCTAGCACCGATGCTAAGATTGATAAGCTTACGGATATGATTCGCTTGGTTAAGATTAAGACCGCTAAGATTAATTCTTCTCCACCTGCTCAAGTCAAAGCGGTGGAATCGACTTGTACTACTTGTGGTGGCCCGCATGCTTACTACAATTGTAACCAACCGATGGAAATCCTTCGGCTAATGCCATAACCGAGGTAACCAATACCGCCCTCAAGTTGAACCAAACCCTCGCGGTTAGTAATCAAATGGGACCTCCGGATTTTCTCAATCGAACAATCGACTCGTTTAATCGAATCAAGTTCGTGGACCAAATGTTCAAAACCAATTCAAAGCCCCACCAAATCAATACCCTAATCAAGGAGTCAATTACAATCAAGGATATCAAAATTCAAGCTATCAAGCTCTACCTTTGCCTTCAAATGAATTCACGATTACGCTCAACACAATAATGCTACCATCCACACCATGCAAACTCAGATTTCAAGTTTGAGAAATGAGTTTCAATCTTCGCTGACTAGACAAAGCAATGAGTTTAGGAATGAGATTCGACTCGTAACAACAAATTGGATGCTTCGTATAAACTTGAGAACATGTTGAATGTCGCTTGTGTAAGATAAGTCAACCCTCGAAGTTCTGATCTCTTCCAAGTGACACCATTCCCAACCCGGCGGGTGAGTTGAAAGCTATAACCACACGAGTGGTAAGGCTTATGATGCACCATCGCTTCCTACCGCGTGAGGGAGGAGGAACGAGAACCCGTGGTTATTGAAGAGAATGTGCAACCCGCACCTCGCCCCACCCTGGTCGTTCAGACTCGACATTCCGAACCCGATGTTCCGAAGACTACTTTTAAACCCTCACTTCCTTATCCGTCTAGACTTCAAGATCAAAGGATTCGCGATAAAACCGAAAACCAAATGGAGAAATTTGTTGAAATCATTCAATCCTTGAATTTTAACATCAGCTTACCGACGCTTTACCCTCATGCCAAATTTGCCGCCATGATCAAAAATTTAGTGAGTAATAAGGAAAAGTTGACCGAAATAGCAAAAACACCGTTGAATGAGAATTGCTCTACGGTGTTCTCAAGAAACTTCCCTAAAAGTTAGGAGACCCCGCAAGAAATTTATTATCCCTTGTGAGTTTTCGGGAAATGTGAAATGCTCCGCCTTGGCCGATCTTGGTGCGAGTATTAACTTAATGCCTCTTTCGACGATAATAACAAGCTTCCTGATCTCACTCCTACTAAGATGACTTCTCGGGACCGCTCAACCTCTATTCCGAAAGGAATCGCCGATGTCTATGTGAAAGTAGGACCACTACATTTTCCCGCCGACTTTGTTGTCGTTGACTTTGATGCCGATTCGAGTGCCTCTTATTCTCGGGAGACCTTTCTTAAGAACGGCCCGTGCGATGATTGACGTTTATGAAGGAGAAATTACTTTACGATCTCATAAGGAAACCGTCTCATTTAACATTAACCATCCTTCAGGATACTCCTCCAACTATGATGATGCTTCTATTAATCGAATCGACGCTCTCGATATATTGCTAGGAGTATGCTCAAAAGCTTGATTTTATGGGTGGCAATCCCACCATTACTTCTCGAAAATGTTGAACCATCTTCTCGAGCCTATAATTGCCGACTCTTTCCCTCTTACCCATTCGAGGGAGGTGATTTCGTTTTGGAAGAGGTCGATGAGTTTCTTGCTAATGACGAATCGATTCCACCGGGAATTGATGATAATTTTATGATTTGGAGGAGATATCCTTTATCTTGAACAATTGCTAAATGAAGATCCATCACCGTCACTCCCTCCGAAAGAGATTATGATTGAAGAAATCAAACCGCATAAACGACTAATGAAAAACCTCCAGAGCCCGAGCTCAAGGATTTACCTCCTAATCTTGAATACGCTTGAAGAACCGAACAAGTTTCCCGCCATCATTGCAAACTTGAAAGATGAGGAGAAACCCGCACTTTTGATATTCTTCAGAACATAAGAGTGCCATCGCTAAGCAAATTGATATCAAAGGCATAAACCCTCTTTTTTGTACTCACAAGATCTTAATGGAAGACGATTGCAAACCCCGTATTCAACAACAACGTAGGGTTAATCCGAAAATTCATGAGGTTATCAAAAAGGAAGTTCTTAAACTCCTCGACGCCTGAATCATTTATCCAATCTCCGATAGCTCATGGGTTAGCCCTATCCATTGTGTCCCTAAGAAAGGTGGCATGACCGTCGTTGCCAATGAAGATAATTAATTGATTTCCACACTTCGCCACCGGATGGAGGGTGTGTATTGATTACCTAAAGTTGAATGATGCTTTGACGAAGGATCATTTTCCGCTACCTTTATGGATGGATGCTCGAACGCTAGCGGGAATGAGTTCTATTGCTTCTCGATGGTTTTCTGGTTACTTTCAAATTCGATTGATCCGCATGATCAAGAGAAAACCTTTCTTGCCCTTATGGAACGCTTGCTTACCGAACACGAATGCCATTTGGTTTATGCAATGCTCCCGTGACGCTCCAAAGGTGCATGATGGCTATTTTTCATGACATGATCGAGAAATCTATGGAAGTTTTTATGGACGATTTCTCGGTTTATGGAGATTCTTTCACTTCGCCTCTCATCTAGACCACATGCTCAAACGGTGTGAAGACACCAACTTGGTCTTGAATTGGGAGAAGTGCCATTTCATGGTTCGAGAGGGCATTGTCCTTGGCCATAAGATTTCAAAATCTGGGATTGAGGTCGACCGAAGCTAAAGTCGACGCTTATAGCTAAACTCTCTCATCCCACTACCGCCAAAGGTATTCGAGTTTTTGGGTCATGCCGGTTTCTATCGCCGTTTCATCCAAGATTTCTCTAAGATAGCCCGCCCTCTGACCCATCTCCTCGAGAAGGATGCTCCGTTTATCTTCACCAATGAATGCGTTGAAGCATTTAATTTTCTAAAAAGAAAGCAATAAAGCTAATTTAAGCTTTGTCAGGAGCTTAAGTGACCTATATGAGTCCATCAAACAACAATAATCCAACAGAAATGTAAGTAACTTGAAATAAAGGAAAATATGAAAACATGAATTATAAAGATAACTTGTATTAATACTGAAATTAAAGTTCCATTACACTATTTTGAGTTTCATTACACTAATTAAAGCTTTTAAATGACAGTAATTAAAAAGAAAGCAATAAAGATTACACTATGATTAAGCTATTCTAAGTGACAATGGCTTAAGGCCAAGGTGGTTTTTTTCTTCTGTCTTTTCTTCCTCTTTATAGTCTCGCAGTGATCACTCAAAAGTCCTCTCATTCAATCTGAGCCTTTGAATTAGTCCAATTGATCTCAACTGCTTAAAACACTTTTGGCCAAAAGTGTACACGTGGATTTGAGGTGGTTTGAGAACGATTAAGGAATTGTGGAGTTATGTGGAGGTAAGGTGCGGGACAATTGAGATAGTTTGGAGAAGCTTTGGGTCAAGGAGGAAAACAGGGAGATGGGTGAAAAGTGGTGGGGATGCATTTATTATGGAGTGGGTTGATGTTTAGAGGGTGTAAGAGGGTAGGGTGAGCCTGGTATAGCAAGTGGAGGGGGAGGTGGCATGAAAACCACCTCGTATGGTGACTAAGTGGTTCGGGGGATGATGAAAGTAAGTAATTGGCGTTTTCTATTTTAAACACCGTTTGGGCTTTGGGGTATTGGGCCAGGGATTTGTTTTGGACTTGGGTAATATATAGGTTCGCTTTGGTTTTTTGTAGCAAGTAACACATAAGGACCAAAATTGTAATATTCTGAAAGTTAAGGACTAAACCTGCAAATATTCCAAAGCTAACACAAGGGTTAGACTTGCCAAGTTTCAATTACCAAAGGACCAAATTTGTGTAAAGTTCCATTTTTATAAGTCCAGGGACCAAAATCATCAATTTTGAAACTTTAGGGATCAAACTTGTAATTTCTCCAAAGTTTATCATAAGGACCAATTTTGTCATTTATGAATAGTACAAGGTTAAAATTTGATAATTTTCACTTTTTAAATTAACCAAGGACTATATTTGACATTTTTCCAAAGTTGAGGGACTAAAGTTGTCATTTTGTGATTTTTAAACTTTAAAGGGTTTATTTTGACAACTTTTGAATCCCATGGACCTTAAATGATATTTTACAAGTTTTGAATTACCAGGGACTGTTTTTGACAACTTTTGAAACTTGGGGGACTAAAACTGCCAATTATGCAAATTTGATACGTTTTTCACCAGATTTTGGTATTTTTGCATTTAAAACACATAAAACACTGATTTGTGATATTTTGATCATTTTGATGTGTTCCGAAAGTGTTTTCGTGATGATTTTGCGTTTAGATTATACAAAATGATGAGTATTTTTAGACACTCATCAATCCCCCACACTAAGATATTGCTAGTCCCTAGCAATGATTTGAACTTTAATGGATTTTAAAAAACTCTTTACCAAAAGCCATTACTTCTGGAGTAGCCAATTGTTTTAGTTCAAGTAAGAACCTTGGTACAATGATAACCAAATGATTTTAAGCAAATCATAAGCTTTCAACGGATTTGATTTGTCTTACCGAAGCCGCTTTGCTTCTGGACTAGCCAACTCTTAGATAAATTATCAATATTATCTTTGGTAGCCGTAACAAATTATGGATTTTGCACCTTTACCACAAGCCATAAACTTGCGGCTAGCCAACTCTTCACTAGTTAAAGATATGGTGAGCCAACACCATACAATTTTGGGCAAATTGCAAGTCAAAACGGATTTGAGATATCTTTACCAAGAGCCGCTTGCTCCTCGGATTAGCCAATCCTATGTGGGTTAGACATGGTGGACTGATTACCATTTGTTGTGTTTAGTACATAGTACTTCCACTAAAAAATTTTAAAATTTTGCCATTTTGGGGGAAAAAGGGACTAAAAGGGTACATTTATGATCAAATTCGGCCGAATTTCCCCACACTTAGAAATGAATATTGTCCTCAATATTCAAAGTGTGGAAACACAACAATTATTCTCTTTTTAATATTTACAATTTTCATTCATTTTTTAGATCTCTATACAACATGTGGGGCATCTCCCCCACACTTAGGTGGTACATACGGGTGAAAACCAATGTTTAGGCTACTGTTTTTGATTACCGAGTCGCTAGCTTGACTCGACCCCGAATTAAATGGTTCATGGGGAAGCTGAGTGGGATTGCCACTCAAAGATTTGGTGAGAAATTGGAGTGGGATTGCCACTACGAATTATGAATAATCATCACTAAGATGAGTCTAAGAATCTTAGAAAGAAACTCGAAAGGTGAGAAGAATCTTTTGATTTTAATTTTATAATGTTTTTGTATTTTTAATTTTATATATATATGTACAAAAGAAAGAAAATTCCTTACAACCCGCCGAAAGGGAATCTGGTCCGACAGAGCTCAAAGAATCAAACAACCAACAACCAAATGTTGTAACTGAGGGACTCATCAAACTGAGCAAGTTGTGTACAAAGGAAAAATGTTTTTGTATTTTATATTGTTTATTGAAAAGAAATATGATATAGTATAAGTATCACTACCTCCCGTGCTTGTGTCGTTTACCACTTAGCTAATCACTTGTGAATGATTAATTGTAATAAATATGTCCCTACGTTCTAAGAGTTGAATGATAAGGTTTAATATACAAACAAGGATAGGTATTTCAACAAAATACAAAATATAAGTCATAATACGTAGCACGCCTCTCCCTAGCCGGCGCAAAATTTGATTCCTCCCGAACTACCTTCTTTTATTTCTCCGTTACAAATATCAACCGCCAGAACGGTCAACCGTAACAGATGATAAAAGGGCGACAAAATGAGAGAATGCAAGATTACCAAGGATTAAAATATCCTTGGATCGCTTATGTCCTGGCAGGCGGATATCCCTGAATACAATGACTTGTGAATTGTTGAGAATAATATTAGTATAGGAAAACAGAATCATTGACTAACACTAGGAATGTGAATAGTAATAGCTCTGCCACCACGCCAATAAAAACGCATAATCGAAACCTAAAAATCTAAAAGATATACAAACGCACGCTTAACTAAAGCGTAAACGTAATAAAACAAAACGATTATAACTATAGTAGGGATTTACATGTCTTAGCGACTTAAATGCAAATTAAATAGAATTAAAATATTAAAATCTATTAAATAAACGCTATCACTATATTTAAAGTGATGAACGTTTAAAACCTAAAACATACGTTTAAAAATAAATTACGTAAACGTACAAAATAAAACGTGAATTCAGTCCAATACAACTCCCTCAAATGTGAAAATTATATTTTTAGAATTCTAAAAAGATAAGAAAATTATTAGAAAAATAAAATAAATTTTTACACTATTAAATTAATTAATAAAAAATAAAAATGAATTAAATGTATTTAATAATGAATTAAATAATAAGAAAATCTAAAATTAACTTAAATAAATAAAATAAAGAAGCTGAAAAATCTAAAATATAATAAAATGAATTTTAAAATTGAAAATGTATTTATTACACAATTATTCTATTTATTATTAATTATTTACTATTTAAAATACCCTTAAATACAAGAAAATATAAAATAAAACTGGAAAAATAAAATTTAAAACTTGGAAAAATCTAAAATATGATAAAACTAATTTTAAAACTGAAAAAATATTTTTTATGCTTTTTAATTATTTATTACTAATTATCTAATACTTATTATCTATTTTAAATTTTAATAAATATTAAACAAAGAGAGAAAATTATGAAACTTTTTACAAAATTCTACAATAAATAAAAGAAGCTAGGAAAATATAAAATGATAGCTTATGTACGTAAATAAGTCGATGGGCAATAAGCTTTTACATAGGCTATCACTTGAGCTTATAGTGGTTCTTTTGGTTTTTCTGCTTTCTCAATTAATTATATGCTGATATTATACATATTCAATGAAGATGGAACTACATAAACTCTAGAAATAAGCAAATCATAAGCTTAGGAGTCCAACAGTTAAGCTTTTGGCTTGACTGTTGGAGCTTAAGCTCATAATAAGCTGAAAATAAGCTATACAGATAAAACAAAAGGTGAAATAGGATATACATAAGTCCAATGCATAAATATAAACAAGGAAATGGACAGGCATAGTGTGAGCTTATAGTTTAGACAAATAAGCCAAAGGCTTGACTTGGATGGAATGGAGGTTTCAAAGAACCTGTAACAAGCTCCACACATAAAAGCAAAAGAAAGATAATATGTATACAAGTAATATTGACAGTATAAACAAGTGATGCACTAGCATTCACCTATAAGCTTGTGATAAGCTAATAAGCTACTCCAATACACTGCAAAGCACAAACACACCTGCTTACCTTTTTAATGACAAATTAAGCTAAGGTTATAAGCTAAAAATGGCAAAATAGGAATTGGAGTAGCAAGCTAGGCTGGTGAGGATTTCAAAATACCAAAACTCAACCTGTGGGGATCACAGATGAGCTTTTAAGAGCTATAGGTAATGGTGCAAGTCCAAACAAGTTGACCTGTAGAGTGGGCAAACTATAAGCTCTAAAGACTTGTCAAATAAGCTCATAAGAGCTCAACCAGCACTAGGACATTGAGTATGATTGGATAGCCTTACAAGAAGCCAAAAATCACAAGCTCAAGCTAAGTGGGGAACTTTTCATGAACTAGGAAAACAACTCAATCCCACTTTGCCAAAGGAAGGAGTAAATGGGACAAAATAAGGAGAGTGATTAAGCTATGTAAATAAGCTAATAAGGGAAACATAAGCAGACATATAACAACTAGGCCATAAAGGCTACACAAAGAAACCAAGTTTACAAGCTAGGGTCAAATCCACAAGCTTTTGCAAGCTTGTGAACTTGACACCTAAACTGTGGTGCAGGGCATGTTTACAGACAAGGACTGAAAATAAGCTAGAAAATAAGCACTTAAAAAGCTGAGAAGAGATAAACTAATATTTTACTAATTAAGTTTAGCAGCTGAATTTTAACATCCCAAAAGGATTAAAGCTAAAACTTAATACTGAATCCTACACAAAATTATATATTTTATTCAAAAACCCACTATATGAAAATTTTGAAAGTTTATGATCAAAGTTGACTTTGATCAACTTTGATCTGAATTTAATGACTGAATAAGCTATATTATGATACAAGAACATGAAATAAACAAGTATGAACAATATTTAAACAGATATGTAGGTTTGTGAGTCAAGACAACCTCATAGTACTCATGTGGAGAGGATCAAGTGTCAATTTGACTCTCCACATGCTATACCACTTAGTTGAAACCATCACTGAGCTATATAGGTTATATCAAGCATATATCTAACCAGAGCAATGCATAACACGTAACCATACTCGATCAATCATCTAAACCAAACAACCCTTAAATGAACATAAATTGAACTTTTCAAAGCAAATTAATTGTAAACCCAATCTTTACAATCCAGAGAATCCAAAGTGTCAAAATGGATCTTTTTTAGCATAAACAAATAGTCACAAAAGTTTATACCTATGATTATCAAAAATGGACATATTGACAAGAAAAATGCAATATTCAAGCACAATCAATTCCAAAACTTAAACAACCTATATTAAGCTAGAATTACATTACATAACAATAAATAAACACATAAACATGAGAATTAACACAGAATAAATATTAAAACTAAGAAATGCAAAATTGAGAAAAATTGCTTACATGGTGATATGAACTGAGACCATGGAACCAATTATCAAAACCAATACCTATAGCCTCCCATGAGGCAACTAAACCATGGCAATCCATTATGAACCATGCTCCAAGTTGTATCACCCAAGAACTCATATTTTTGATTTTCCATTGTACTTTCTCTATTTTAGTGATTTTTGCTTTTATAAAGACTGTTTGATTTAAGGTTTCTAAAAGCTAATTTAAGCTTTGTCAGGAGCTTAAGTGACCTATATGAGTCCATCAAACAACAATAATCCAAAGAAATGTAAGTAACTTGAAATAAAGGAAAATATGAAAACATGAATTATAAAGATAACTTGTATTAATACTGAAATTAAAGTTCCATTACACTATTTAGAGTTTCATTACACTAATTAAAGCTTTTAAATGACAGTAATTAAAAAGAAAGCAATAAAGATTACACTATGATTAAGCTATTCTAAGTGACAATGGCTTAAGGCCAAGGTGGTTTTTTTCTTCTGTCTTTTCTTCCTCTTTTATAGTCTCAGCACCCTTGGTGATCACTCAAAAGTCCTCTCATTCAATCTGAGCCTTTGAATTAGTCCAATTGATCTCAAACGTTTAAAACACTTTTGGCGCCAAAAGTGTACACGCGGATTGAGGTGGTCCGAGAACAATTAAGGAATTGTGGAGTTATGTGGAGGTGGCAAGGGGACAATTGAGATAGTTTGGAGAAGCTTTTGGGTCAAGCAGAGGAAAACAGGGGAGATGGGTGAAAAAGTGGTGGGGATGCATTTATTATGGAGTGGGTTGATGTTTAGATGGTGTAAGAGGGTAGGGTGTGAGCTGGTATAGCAAGTGGAGGGGGAGTGGCATGAAAACCACCTGGTATGGGCTCAAGTGGTTTGGGGATGATGAACAAGTAATTGGCTTTTTATTTTAAACACCGGTTTGGGCTTTGGGGTATTGGGCCAGGGATTTGTTTTGGACTTGGGTAATATATAGGTTCGCTTGGTTTTTGTAGCAAGTAACACATAAGGACCAAAATTGTAATATTCTGAAAGTTAAGGACTAAACCTGCAAATATTCCAAAGCTAACACAAGGGTTAGACTTGCCAAGTTTCAATTACCAAAGGACCAAATTTGTGTAAAGTTCCATTTTATAAGTCCAAAGGACCAAAACTGTCAATTTTGAAACTTTAGGGATCAAACTTGTAATTTCTCCAAAGTTTATCATAAGGACCAATTTTGTCATTTATGAATAGTACAAGGTTAAAATTTGATAATTTTCACTTTTTAAATTAACCAAGGACTATATTTGACATTTTTCCAAAGTTCAGGGACTAAAGTTGTCATTTTGTGATTTTTAAACTTTAAAGGGTTTATTTTGACAACTTTTGAATCCCATGGACCTTAAATGACATTTTACAAGTTTTTGAATTACCGTGGACTGCTTTTGACAACTTTTGAAACTTGGGGACTAAAACCGCCAATTATGCAAATTTGATACGCTTTTCACCGTGATTTGGTATTTTTGCATTTAAAACACATAAAACACTGATTTGTGATATTTTGATCATTTTGATGTGTTTCTAAGTGTTTTCAGATGATTTTGCAGTTTAGATTATACAAAAATGATGAGTATTTAGACACTCATCAACCAACCCTACCCCAGTCAAACAAAAACACCCCCTTGGCGCCCTTTTTCTTCCTTCCCCACTTGCTCTTCTGCAGAAAACCCACAACCATCCCCAGCTCACCTTATCCCCTCCTTATCACTCCACCTCCACCAAACTCCAAATTGCATTTAATGCCTCCCCCCTCATCTCACTCACAACTCTCCAACCTGTATATTAGTCTTCCCACCAAAATATGATCCTATGGCCAAAATCATCTTGACTCATCCAATGGACCAAAAACCATGTGAGATCTCGAGAGGTAAGAGAAAGAGATTTGGTGTATAAAAGAGGAGGAAGAAAGAGAAGAAAAGAGAGTAGCTAGTTTTGTAATTTTCTTTAATGTCGCTTTTAAATAAATGTATTAGTTTAAATCAAAATGTTGTAATTTCAGTTTCTTTGTATCACACTTGAGTTAAATCCTCATTGTAATGTGCTTTTGATTAACAATTCAAAGTTTTTATATAAGTTCCTAGTTTCATGTTTCTGTTGTATAACCTCAGTTTCAAATTCTCATTTGCAAGCTTTAAAAAAGTTCAATTTCCATCTCAAATAAGCTTATTCAAGCTTATTATAGCTGTGGTTAAGCTCACAATTCAGCCAAACAATTTGGTTATTGGTCAACATAAGTCAACTGTAAGTTCATTTGGTCTTGGAAATGGAAAAGGGTGATGCAGAGCTTGGATTTGGATTGATATTGGGTTGTTTTATGGTTTAGAATAGATAAATGGGTCTTATGTTTCTTTGGCAATCCAATCGTGGATAGGACCATTTGTAAGTTATTTCCAAGTTTTATTGCATAATCCGCTTTGTGGTCCAAACTGGTTTTAACTGCTTACTAAGTAATATTTAAGTTAATTAAACTCATTTTGATCAATATCATTAGATAGTTTAGCGTTGGTTAAATTCCATTGCAAATCAGTCTTAATAGTGGTGTTTGGATTGGATGCTTAATCTGTTTTAGAGGTTTATGCAGTAGTTAGGACTTGGTGTTTTAGGTTTGTATAACTCTTTTGAACTCATTTGAGTCAATTATTTGTGCCTGAACACTTTCAATAGTCAAATTCTCACCAACTGCCTTAACTTGCTTCATCGTTGAGATTTTAGAAATCAAAAGTTTGTTTCATCTTTAGTAATCACTAGAGTAGCTTGCATTAGTTTTATTATACCAATTAACATCATATTCAGTTGAGAAATCAAGATCAAAGTTCAAGTTAGTCAACTTTTCATAATTGCTTAAAAAGTCAATTGAATACAAAATCAGCTGAACCCAAATGGGATGAATTTTCATGAGCTCAGCCTGGGCCAAATCATGTCAAATTGTGGGTTCATTAACTTCAGCTGGTCTTATTTCTTATTAGCATTTTTGCAGATTTTTATCGAATTTTTAGGTGCCCCAATTTAGCTTGTCAAGATGGTTACAAATGCCCTGCTGCAACTGACTCAAGATATACCGAGTCGCACAGGATTGTGCGCCTTGCACAAAGCTCATTTGAGCTCACCTAGGTCTGATCTTTGGTTTGTAAGTAGCCACCCAGGTCTACTTTAGGTTCCTTCATTTGGTTTGTAGTTTCAACTTATCTTGAGTGCTTATTATTAGGCTCAAAGTAGACCCTCAAATCGTTTTTGCTCAATTAGATCAAATTAGCCAAATCATAGCAACTTGAGTTTCAGTGGTTAAGAGCAGTTGAGATAAGTTGTTTTTAAGTGCTTTTAGCTTATTTTAGCCTTTGTATCAGTTTGGTGGTCATTTGGTCCCTTTTGCTTATTCTAAGTGCTTATTTATAAGCACTTGAGTCTCTGCAACCTCTTATTCCTCCAAGCAACCCCTTGTTTTTATATTTTTCCTAGATTCTCTATATTATTTTAGACTTTTCTTGAAATTTTCAGATTTTTCCAAACCTGTTTGCTATTTTTCTGCATTTAAATCAATTTTAGCACTTTTAAATAGCTTTTAATCCAATTAAATCGAAAAGGTTCAAAAAATAAGTTTTCATTTTTCTTAAGTTAAGATAAATATAAAAAGTCAAAAAATATTTTTCTAGATTTTTCTTAGTTAAATTTGTATTTTTAAGTAATTTAATTAGTTTTAAATAGTTTTTAATTCCTAGAAAATACATAAATAATCAGAAAAATATAAAAATAGTTTTGAAAATTCTATTTTGTTATTTTAGATTTTTCTAAGTCATAATTTTATTTTTCTAGCCTTATTTCATATTTTCTTGTATTTTAGGCTATTATTAAATAGTTAAAATTAGTTTTTAATTAATAATAATTAGATAAATAGTTATTAAAATAATTTTATTTTTCTAATAATTTTCTTTTATCATTAGGTTTTTAAAAATATCATTTTCATATTTGTAGGCTTTTTCCTTCTTTATTTTCACATTTTATTTAGTACGTTCACGTAATTTTATTTAAACGTAAGTTTTAGGTTTTAAACGTTCATCAATTTTAAAAATAGTGATAGCGTTTATTTAATATATTTTAGCTTTTTAATTTTCTTAATTTGTATTTAAGTCGCTGTAATTTATAACTTTTTCTTTAGGTATAGTTATCCATCAAAATCCTTGCTGATCACTATCCTTAGTGATCATTCTATCATCTGATCAAGTGTTTACACACCATTGAGTCCTCGGACTTAACGACCGAATTCATTCTATTCTCCAGAACTTCATTGTATTTGTGTTTTAAGCACTTTTAAGCTTCTTACGGTTAGCCATTCACAAGTGGCTAGCTTGTGTGAGGTAGCTTGACTGCTTTCAGACATATCAAATTTTATGCCGGCCGCCGGGAGGCTTTTGGTGTGTTTAACCTTTTCGCACCCATTCTTGCACATATACCATCTTTTGTAAAAAGTTTTTTTGTAAAGTTATCAGAAAATCCAAAAGTTCATTAACACTTTTCCTAAAGTGTTAACAACATCAAAAATATTTTCATTCTTTGTTTTTATAGCATGTTTTTCAAAAATCCAAAAATATCCATCCTTTATCCTCTAATCTATTTAATTCTCCATTCCTTATCCTCTATAACCGTTTAATTCTTCATCTCTTATCCCTCTTATCCGCTTAATTCTTTATGTCATGGTTTTCGACATGTTCGTGGTGTGGAGGTCCATTTAACGGTGGAAATTGTCGGTGATGTACCAATGTGAGTCTCTCGAGACAAATTTGTCGGTAATCCCGATCCCATTTCTAATAATGAAACACCCGATTTTTCCTACCTACCTCCACGTACCAATACGAATCCTACTCATGCAAGTTTTGTGGGAATGATTCTCATTACGGTTTTGATTGTCCACCACGGGTCTCGCTTGTCTATGAGCCGGAACCATGTTACAATCATAACTTTGGTGAAAGTTATTTTCCCAATTATCTCTGTTGTGAGAATTGCGGGGTCCTCATGCGACTTTTGAATGTCAACCGATGAATCAAAATTTTCACAATTCCACCTCCGGTTTTGACAATGTCCAACCCCCACAGATTCCATCACCATCGACTTCCGAGCCTTCACAGCATTTCAATGATTACGAGGAGTGTAATCTTCCACAAAGTTCAAGAAATACGATTCGAAAGAAACTACAAATGAAAAGAATGGTGTGTAAGCTTCAGCAGATGAATATAAGAATTCGATATGATGACGATGATGATGAGGATACTATTCAAATGAGGGAATATTATGATTACAACGAGGAGAGTGCTATTCAATTGAACGATATTATTTCTCAACTCCCTCAGTCTATTGCTATCACACCTATCTTACCTATTATTGCTTCCAAAAACTCTCTCATAATGGAGGATGAGCATCTTGGCACAATTTCGGAAACGGAATCGTCTAATGTTGAGAACTTCATCCCAATCCCAAGTGAGTCTGAGGATATATCCGATAGTGATTGTGATTTGCCTTTTTGTAATTCTCTTGACATTTCGAGGTTACTTCCCGGGATTTTCTCAAATCCTCTTTTGGAATTTAATAATGACTACACTTTTGGGAAAGTAAATCCTCTTTTCGATGAAATGTCCAGGCCGATAGCAGGACCATCACGGAAGTGGTGGAAATTGCTAGCCTCTCAGAACACCACTTGTCCCACCTCTATATTCTAACTTATCTCTTCCATCATGTGATGACGATTCTATCCTCACTGATGAGATTCATGATCCAAAAATCATGAATTCCCCTTCCGATAATGAGGAGTTAGTCATGATTTTTATCATGATTTTCTTTCTTTTCTTCACATATGGTGTGACTTCTCGTTCCCTTTTCTCCTTCGGGAATGAGGACACTATTTTTGATCCCGGCATTTTCATTTATCATTTTTGAGCCGGTTCTATCTGTATCTCATCGGTGTGGAACTTTCACGCACTTCAATGTTTATCCAAACATCTTGAATGAAAGTCCGATGGAGATTGTCTCTTCCACTTATTTCCCCAAGAACCATTGACGCGGGTCGAGTCAAGCTAGCGACTCGGGAATCAAAACAGTAGCATGCCATATGGGTTTTCACCCATATTTCTGACTTCTTTCTATCTTTCTACCACTGTAGGGGGGTTGCCCCACATGTTGTGTATATATGCAAGTTTCAAAAAAAAAAAAAAAAAAAAAAAAAAAAATAATGGCCGTAATATTTCCCTTTTACGTTCTATGTTTCGCATAACAACCGCCGGTACTATGAATATTGAGGGCAATATTCATTTCTGTGGGGGGAATTCTCACTAATTTTATCATGTATTATCCACCCACCCGCTTTTGGCAAAATTTTTTTGGAGTAGGTGTTCTACACTTACTCAATTGGTTATCAGTCAGCCTTGTCTAATAAACAAAAGGATTGGCTAATCCAGGAGCAAACGGCTCTTGGTAAAGATATCTCAAATCCGCTGACGGCTTGCAATTTGCCCAAAATTGTATGGTATTCAACTCACCATATCCTAAAAGTGAAGAGTTGGCTAGCCCGCAAGTTTATGGCTTGTGGTAAAGGCAGTGGAAAAACCATAATTGGTAATCAGCTCACCAAAGATAATTATGATAATTTATCTAAGAGTGAGTTAGTCCGTATAAACGGCTTCGGTAAAGACAAATCAAACTGCTTACGTACTATGATTTGCTCAAAATCATTTGGTTATCGGTGTACCATAGTTCTTACTTGAACTAAAACATTTTACTCTAAGTAATGGCTTTTGGTAAAGAGATTCAAATCCATTAAGTTTTTCTCAAAAAGATTGCTAGGGACTAGCAATAGTTTAGTGTGGGGATTGATGAGTGTGTAAATACTCATCATTTTTGGTTAAATCTGAACTGCAAAACGTTTAAAAATGCTCCGAAATGCATCAAAATACTGAAAATATTCCAAAATTGCATTTTATATGTTTCAGATGCAAAATGTTTAAAATCAGATGAAAAATGAGCTAAGTTTGCATAATTGGCGTTTCAGCCCCCAAGTTTCAAAAATTGTCAAAATAGTCCCTGAGTACTAATTTAAAAGAAAAATCACCAAAGGTCCTTTTTAAATCATAACTTGTCAAAATTAGTCCTTTGGTGAAAAATATCAAAAGTTTTGAGAAATTACAAAATTGGTCCTTCAATTTTAAAATTAGCAAAAATGGCCCTTGAAATTGAAAATGTCAAGTTTGGTCCTTATACTATGGAAACTTGTCAATTTTGGTCCCTTAGAGCAACTTTGCAAATTTTGGCAGATTTAGTCCTTGATATTTCAGAATTTACAACATAGGCCCTTGTTTATTAACTCTTAATACCCATTTGGACCTTATCATAAACCCATGGACCCTCGCCATTAGCTTTGAACCCCGCCATAACAATTTGGACCCTTTCCCTTTTAATATTTAACCCCGGTCAACCAACCCTACCCCGTCAAACAAAAAAACACCCCGCTTTTTTCTTTCTTCCTTCCCCACTTGCTCTTCTGCAAAACCCCACAACCATCCCCCCACCACCTTATCCCTCCCTTATCACTCCACCTCCACCAAACTCCAAATTGCATTTAATGCCTCCCCCCTCATCTCACTCAACCTCTCCAACTGGTATATTAGTCTTTCCCACCAAAATATGATCCTATGGCCAAAATCATCTTGACTCATCCAATGGACCAAAACCATGGAGATCCTGCCGCAGGTAAGAGAAAGAGATTTGGTGTATAAAAGAGGAGGAAGAAAGAGAAGAAAAGAGAGTAGCTAGTTTTATAATTTTTTTTAATGTCGTTTTAAATAAATGTATTAGTTTAAATCAAAATGTTGTAATTTCAGTTTCTTTGTATCACACTTGAGTTAAATCCTCATTGTAATGTGCTTTTGATTAACAATTCAAAGTTTTTATATAAGTTCCTAGTTTCATGTTTACTGTTGTATAACTTTCGTTTCAAATTCTCATTTGCAAGCTTTAAAAAAAGTTCAATTTTATCTCAAATAAGCTTATTCAAGCTTATTATAGCTGTGATTAAGCTCACAATTCAGTTTCAAACAATTTGGTTATTGGTCAACATAAGTCAACTGTAAGTTCATTTGGTCTTGGAAATGGAAAAGGGTGATGCAGAGCTTGGATTTGGATTGATATTGGGTTGTTTTATGGTTTAGAATAGATAAATGGGTCTTGTGTTTCTTTGGCAATCCACTGTGGATAGAACCATTTGTAAGTTATTTCCAAGTTTTATTGCATAATCTGCTCTTGTGGTCCAAACTGGTTTTAATCTGTTTACTAAGTAATATTTAAGTTAATTAAATTCATTTTGATCAATATCATTAGATAGTTTAGCAGTTGGTTAAATTTCCATTGCAAATCAGTCTTAACAAGTGGTGTTTGGATGGATGCTTAACTGTTTTAGAGGTTTATGCAGTAGTTAGGACTTGGTGTTTTAGGTTTGTATAACTCTTTTGAACTCATTTGAGTCAATTATTTGTGCCTGAACACTTTCAATAGTCAAATTCTCACTCAACTGTCTTAACTTGCTTCACTGTTGAGATTTTTAGAAATCAAAAGTTTGTTTCATGTTTAGTAATCACTAGAGTAGCTTGCATTAGTTTTATTATACCATTAACATCATATTCAGTTGAGAAATCAAGATCAAAGTTCAAGTTAGTCAACTTTTCATATTACTTAAAAGTCAAATTGCAAAAAATCAGTTTTGAACCCAAATGGGATGAATTTTCATGAGCTCAGCCTGGGCCAAATCATGTCAAATTGTGGGTTCATTAACTTCAAATTTGGTCTTATTTATTAGCATTTTTGCAGATTTTTATCGAATTTTTAGGTGCCCCAATTTAGCTTGTCAAGATGGCTACAAATGCCCTCGTAACCGACTCAGATATACGAGTCTGCAGACGGATCGCAGCCCTTGCACAAAGCTCATTTGAGCTCACCTAGGTCTGATCTTTGGTTTGTAAGTAGCCACCCAGGTCTACTTTAGGTTCCTTCATTTGGTTTGTAGTTTCAACTTATCTTGAGTGCTTATTATTAGGCTCAAAGTAGACCCCTCAAACTGTTGCTCAATTAGATCAAATTAGCCAAATCATAGCAACTTGAGTTTCAGGTTAAGCATAGTTGAGATAAGTTGTTTTTAAGTGCTTTTAGCTTATTTTAGCCTTTGTATCAGTTTGGTGGTCATTTGGTCCCTTTTGCTTATTCTAAGTGCTTATTTATAAGCACTTGAGTCTGCAGCCTCTTATTCCTCCAAGCAACCCCTTGTTTTTCTATTTTTCCTAGATTCTCTATATTATTTTAGACTTTTCTTGAAATTTTCAGATTTTTCCAAACCGTTTTGCTATTTTTCTCATTTAAATCAATTTTTAGCACTTTTTAAATAGCTTTTAATCCAATTAAATCAGAAAAGGTTCAAAAATTTAAGTTTTCATTTTTCTTAGGTTTAGATAAATATAAAAAGTCAAAAAAATATTTTTTTAGATTTTTCTTAGTTAAATTTGTATTTTTAAGTAATTTAATTAGTTTTAAATAGTTTTAAATTCCTAGAAAATACATAAAAATAATCTAAAATATAAAAATAGTTTTGAAAATTCTATTTTGTTATTTTAGATTTTTCTAAGTCATAATTTTATTTTTCTAGCCTTATTTCATATTTTCTTGTATTTTAGGCTATTATTAAATAGTTAAAATTAGTTTTTAATTAATAATAATTAGATAAATAGTTATAAAAATAATTTTCTTTTTCTAATAATTTTCTTTTATCATTAGGTTTGTAAAAATATCATTTTCATATTTGTAGGCTTTTTCCTTCTTTATTTTCACATTTTATTTAGACGCTCAATGTAATTTTTATTAAACGTAAGTTTTAGGTTTTAAACGTTCATCAATTTTAAAAATAGTGATAGCGTTTATTTAATATAATTTAGCTTTTAATTTCTTAATTTGTATTTAAGTCGCTGTAATTTATAACTTTTTCTTTAGGTATAGTTATCCATCAAAATCCTTGCTGATCACTATCCTTAGTGATCATTCTATCATCTGATCAAGTGTTCACACACCATTGAGTCTCCGTGGGACTTAACGACCCGGAATTCATTCTATTCTCCAGGACTTCATTGTATTTGTGTTTTAAGCAGTTTTAAGCTTCATACGGTTAGCCATTCACAAGTGGCTAGCTTGTGTGAGGTAGCTTGACTGTTTTCAGCACAGATCAACGATCCCTACTTGTTTAAGATTTGTGCGGATCAAGTAATCCGGTGGTGTCTATAGCCAGCAGGCCCTTGATATTCTCAATGCTTGCCATAAAGGACCACCGTGGCCATCGTGGTGCATGCTTACACCGCTAAGAAGCTTTTTTTTATTCTCGATTTTATTGGCTCTACATATTTCATATGGTATATAGATGTCAAGATTTAGTTTAAGTCTTGTGATTCTTGCCAACGCCAAGGGAAAATTTCGAAAAAAGATGAACCGGCCACAAAATGCTATTCAAGTTTTGCTATGATTTCTGTGGGCATCGATTTTACGGGCCATTTCCATCATCTAAGGGTAATATATATCATCCCGTGTCAGTCGACTATTTTGTCTAAATGGGTTGCTTCAAGGCGCCCCCACCAATGACTGAAAGTGTTAAGTTTTTGAAGAATTTGTTTTCCCTGATTCGGAAAGCACCGCATGCTATCAAGGATCGTGGTAACCCTTTCTGTAATGAACAATTTGCTAAAGTTATGGCTAAATATGGAGTTACCCATCGCCTTTCTACTCGCGCTGACCAAGTAAAACGAAATGACGTTGAGGTCTCCAATCGTGTTTGAAAAGGATTTTAGAAAGGACCGTAGAAAATCGAGCTTCATGGGCCGATAAGTTAGATGATGCATTATGGGCTTTTCCGCACTGCGATACAAGACACACCATACTGCACCCCATTTAAGTTGGTGTATGGAAAAGCTTGTCACTTTGCCCATCGAGCTCAGCATAAGGCATTCTCGGGCTTGAAACATGCAAACTTTGATCTTAAGACCGGGTGATCACCGAAAGTTCAATTGAATGAATTAAATGAGCTTGTGGATCAGGCTTACGAATTCTTGATTTTCAAAGAGTAAGACTAAGAGGATTCATGATTCTAAAATCAAAAACCGCTATTTTCAACATTGGTGATCAAGTTCTCCTCTTTAACCTCTGAAGATATTCTCGCAAACTCAAAACCCGCTGGTCCGACCATTCACCGCTGCTCGTGTTTTCCTTATGGAATCCAGTATTTTCTGCACCGGGATGGCCCAAATTTCGCGTGAATGGTCATCGTTAAACATTATTTTGGGAGGGGATCCCATTATGGTTGTCCGGATCTCCAAACTTTCCCTAAGGACAACACGGATCGAGTCAAGTTAGTTTACTCGGTGACCAAAACAAGAGGC
>OU343222.1:158155531-158235497 GCA_910596185.1 Chrysanthemum makinoi | reverse complement strand
AAATTCCTATATGGAACAAGAAGTGTATTTTCTGAAAGATCAATGATGGATATTGTGAGTATAATCTTTTAGAGATTTGAAGCTATAAATCTTAAACACATATCTGAGATCTATTATTTCGTTTTATTTTTTATTTGAGTTGAGATTAGGATAGTTTCGATTTGATGATATTTTATTGTATCTTGTTTCTTGTTCGAGAGATAGAAGCAGAACTTGTTATGTATTTTCTTTTATAAAAACCAAGTCGCTATTTTTTAAACATAAGTCGCTACCTTAAAAGACAGTACAAGTCGCTACCAAAGAAAAACCTGCACAAGTCGCTATTCAAAAATAGGACAAGTCGCTATATAATAAAAACACAAGTCGCTAGGTTTTTGTTAATACAAAACCCAAGTCGCTAACCCAAGAAGTCTTTTTTTTTTCTTCTTCTTCAACTCGCTAATAAGAACACAACTGCTAATAAGAACACAAGTCGCCTATAAGAACACAACGGCAGCAGCAAGAACAACTTCGGACCAAAAAAACGCAAGAACAACTTCGGACCAAAAAAAACGAATATGATACCAAGATATAAAGAATATGAAAAGCAGGAACAACTTCAGACCACAACTTGAATAAGATGACTATTAGAGATAAAATTCGGACCTTAAAGACAACGCCCAATAACCAAACTCAAAAATCAAAAAACACAAGATAACCAAGATCAAACCATGGCTCTGATACCATTTGTAGAATATTGGTTATTGTTTCAATCAAAGAACATGTATGAGGATTGAATCAAACAAGAAGATTTTAGAGAGAGAGAGATGGGTGGGATACTTTCTAGAGTGAGAAAGAGATGAGAGAAAAGAAAGTTGTATGATTAAAAGAAATGAAAGAACCAACCCTCTCCACATGAGGAGAGGGCTATTTATAGTTCTTACATAATACGCCACCTACGGGCTGTGGATCAGGCATACATTGGGTAAAGACCCGTCCGTTCTCCACGGTGTTGCACTAAGCTAATAACTATACTAATAAACAGTAAATAACGATATGTCTACGAGCTAACTTATGCTAGACTATATTTGGGGTGACCGACACTTTACTATGGATTTTCTCAATCCTAACACAACTCAAATTGTTGATGCATAATCTGGCGCGGGCAGGATTCAACGACTCTCCTTGGCCGTTAGTCGTCTTCTCGAGCCCTAGTAGACCTGTCAACAAAGAGAACCCGTTAGGAGTGGACCCGAGGCCGTAGCCCCGGGGTCCACCTCCGACGGTCAAGTTAGTATGCGACGTAGCATAACATAAGTTCCTAGGGTTAGAGATAACTTGTCATGTATATATAGGACATGGATTAGGGTTTAGGTGTAGAGTGGGCCGCATCTGCCGGGCTTGACCCATTCCTGGCCCAGTCCGGACCATACGTCCACAAGTCCCCCAAGTCTAGTATGAGATAGCGCATGGCTATGTTATGCTAGACTTAAGTTCTGATGGCCGCGTAGGTGAAAGTGGATCCCATGCTGCATCCTGGTAAGGGCGTACCCTTTGTACCGATAGCGCGCAGCATGGTGCGACGAAGACGTGCTTCTTACAGAAGTGCGCGCTTGCGCGACAAGAGGTGCGACGAAGACGTGCTTCTGAGCATAAGTGCGCGTTGGCGCGACAAGGGGTGCGACGAAGACGTGCTTCTGCGCGCATTACATCCGTCTTTACAACGAAGAAGACGTCCCCCTGCGCAAGATCGTGCGAATATTTAAATCCGTCTTTGTACCGGGCTTGCGTTCTGCTTCCAAATATACCTGCGCGATGCGTAGTATATACCCTGGTAGCCCCCCAAGTTTGATGGTGCTACTAGTGTAGGAGCATTAAACTTATTTAATCTGCGAAAAACACTGATGCAGATTAAAAGTATATGCCGCGAATCGCAGCATATAAAACCTAATGAAGTGAAACAATAAACAGCACATAGCATGAATAATATATTGCGCATAGCATAAATAATATATAGCATATAAGAAAAGTGGCAGTGCACACCCGTCATGGGATGCGTACCGACGAAATAATTAATTGTGTGTTTTTTTTTTAATGTATAAAATAAAAACTCGGATGGATGTACCGTGACCGCGACTAATAGACGCAGATGGATTTATCATAACCGCATAGACTCGAACGTTTGTGGATGATCGCAGATGTTTATACCATGGCCTTTGTCCAGTGCGCATCATGGCGATTGACTAGCATCGTGGTGTTCGCGCGTACGCGTTCTCTGCGAAGATGTCTGAACGCACGGCCTAACGCGGGTAGATTTATCGTGACTGCGTTGTTCGAGCGTGAACAGGCGTACCAACCGTAAAAACAGTATCTGCGCGAATTAATTCGCGGCTAAAAAATAAAATAGCTCCGATCGTGCGGATATTTTCTTAGGTCCAATCGTGCGGACTAAAATATAAAATAGGTCCGATCATGCGGACTTTTTCTTTTATACTGTCGACAAAATTCTTTTGTTATACAGATTTAATGTCGTAAAGGTTAAAAAATATTATTACATATATCAGCAAGGATGAAACAAAATTGCATAATGTTTATTGTAATTTTTCTATGCAATAACGTTCCAAGCATAAGATAATAATATTAATTATTAAGATAGATCACAAGTTTAAGAATTAACTTATTGAGCAGATCAATAAACATTATTATTGCGAAATCAGTAGTAATCTAACCTCTCGTAGTATCAGTAATATTAGATATTCAATGGACCGAATCTTGTCCTATTAACACAAACCTTTTTCTTGAGTCAATTCGTGGTTAGAAATTGATTCTTGCTTTTCATAATATGAGAACACGAAACATAATTTATTTGTGGTCCCACGGATGGCGCCAACTTGTTGATGCATAATCCGCACGGGCAGGATTCAATGACTCTCCTTGGCCGTTAGTCTTCCTCGAGCCCTAGTAGACCTGTCAACAAGAGAACCCGTTAGGAGTGGACCCGAGGCCGTAGCCCCGGGGTCCACCTCCGACGGTCAAGTTAGTATGCGACGTAGCATAACATAAGTTCCTAGGGTTAGAGATAACATGTCATGTATATATAGGACATGGATTAGGGTTTAGGTGTAGAGTGGGCCGCATCTGCCGGGCCTGACCCATTCCTGGCCCAGTCCGGACCATACGTCCACACAAATGGATGAGAAAGTGAAAAAGAAACTGAACATACGATCATCCTTCATCCTATAACGCACCTTTGAAATGGAAGAGAAAGTGGAAAAGAAACTGGTCATTAATGAAAAACAACTTGATCAACCAATCACCATTGGAAAACACCTCCCACACCAGGTAAAAGATAACTCTTTCAACCTAGAGAGGTCAAACTCCTTGACCACTCAATTCAATGATCTTATCTAGGCAGGAATCCTTCTTCCTCTGAAAAATAAAACCTGGGTTGCAAACTTAGTCATGTTTGTCGACTACACATATATGAACAAAGCATGTCCTAGAGACAACAATCCACTACCTCTAATTGACTAGTAAAATCACTATCTAGCTTTAAGTACAAGTGATTTCTTGACCCCTACAAAGGCTACCATAAGATACTTATAAAAAACTCAGACGAGGATAAAACAACATCTTGCACAAGTCAGGGCATATACTATTACACAAAGATGCCTTTCGATTTAAAGAATGCAGGAGCCGCATATCAGGAACTGGTCAGCGAAGAATTCAAGAGTCTGATTGGAGTAAACCTGGAAGCTTATGTGATGACTTGGTAATCAAAATCAAAACTAAAGATGCATTAATAAAGGACATAGTGGAGACATTTCAAAACCTAAGAAGAATCAATATGAAATTGAATTCAACTAAATGTACTATCAGAGTTGAGGATGGGCAATTCATGGGTCACAATATCAGCCCAGGGGCATTAAGGCAAACCCAAAGAAGATCCAGGCCATATTGGACATGATATCTCCAACAACCCTCAATTAAACACAAAGCATGAATGGCAAAATTGCAGCTCTCATTCGATTCTTTTTCACAGTGCCGACCAATTCTCTTCCCATTCTTCAAAGTAATTAAAGATTATGTGGAAAAAAATAAAATTAAAATGGTTATAAGAAGCTGAGGTTGCTTTCTAGGTAAAGGGCCTGAAGGTCTTTTTAACTGAGTTACCAACTTTGATAGCCTCGAATCCAAGTGAGACACTTACCATATATTTGGCAGCATCTTATGGAGCCATTGGATTTGTCTTACTGGATGAATGAGACAAAAAAATTCCAATATACTTTGTAAGTGGAGCACTTCATGATTCAGAATTACGCTACTCACCTATTGAAGATACTTTCAGGCCCATCCAGTAGAAGTCATCACTAACAAACCTTAAAAGCAGATATTTTCAAACCCTGATAATTCAAGCAGGCATATGAAATGGGCAATAACTCTAGAGAATCTGAAATAACATTCAAACCTTGGAATGCAATCAAAGGGCAAGTGATGTCTGGCTTCCTAGCAGAAATATATTGGCTATACCTGAACAACCAACCACACAAGGAAAGGAGAAACAAGTCACTCAAATGAAACACACTACTGAACTAATCCCTCGGGCATGGACACTATTCACAGATGGTGCTTCAAATAAGACAGGCTCGGGAGCTGGAATGATTTTAATTATCCCAGAAAAGTAGGAATATACATATGCTCTATGTTAAAAAGTAAGTACTTCTAACAATGAAGCTGAATATGAGGCTGATAACATCAAATTACCTAATCTTTTATATATCAAATTCCCATGTTTATGGCCTCATTTGTATTAATATGGTACTTAATTCGTTTATATTCGTTCGTAATTGCATTTCAGGATAAATGAGGCGTTGGAGCGGAAAAGATGTGATATAAGGCCAAATATATGTTCTGAAGATAGATTTACGAAGGCCTATGAATTCAGTATGAAGATTACGCCGCAACTCATTAACAATGTTACGGCATAAATATGAAGCTTTGAAGGATACGGCGTAACCTCCTCTTAAGGTTACGACGTAATTATTATTTTGAAGGTTACGGCGTAACATGAATATAGTTACGTCGTAGAAATAATTTCAGAGTGAATAAGTATGTGCATACGAAGGATTACGGCGTAACCTAGTGATTTAGTTACGCCGTAATTAATTACTTGGGCCCGAAAGAGTTGAAGTCCAGGGGTTGAATGTGACAAGTTAATTCGAAGTTTATTAAGTACAAGGACGTGTTATATATGTAACAAGAGCGATGAGGGACCAAAAGCGTACACAAGAGCATTTTAGTTTAAAGAAAATAGGTTGATGATAAAAAGTACGAGATCACTAATTTATGGCGTAACACTAAAATAGTTACGGCGTAGTTGCGATTACGGCGTAATTAATAATTTAGTTACGTCGTAGTTTTTTCTATTTTCGTAATTATTTGCACCGACATTAGTTACGGCGTAATTTGCCCTTAAGGTTACGTCGTAACCATGTCGCGGCCTATAAATACAGCCCTAAATCTGCATTTTTTAGTATCTCTCTTCACCCTCTCTAGGGGTCTATTAGGGCACCAATCCATGGCAATTTCTAGCAGTCCAAAGCCATTTTCTAAGGAAGAATTCACCTGCAATCATCGTCGTTATTAGCTTTCCATCAAGTAATTTGTATCAAACATTATTTTTAATTCTATTCATGTTTTATTCATTATTGTTGGATTAATTTACTATATGTTTGGCTAAGTACTCGGTGTTGGCCTAGTTATGATTCCTTAATTGTTTTGTTCATGTTTACATTGCTTCCGTATAATTATTTCTAAGTGTATGCATGCATAGTTTGTTGGTAGCTACCATTGTTTCGGTAGTTTTGAATGGCGGTAGTGGCTAATTACTTACGAGATATGACCAACTGACCCTAAGTAGGTAGACTGAGTGGGAAGGGTAAGATATGACCAACTGACGACCCTTTTTGCTTGTGCGATTTGACCAACTGATCACCTACCGTTTGGATGAACTTAAGAAGTCGGGGATGAGTGTCTAAGATGCTAGCGCCCGGGCACTCATTATTATGAATCTAGCATGTAGCGGTACTTAATGAATTGGCTTAGGGGACTAAGAACAATTGGACTTACGACGGGTCACCTGACTTCTCCAGTGGAACCCTTTGCTGATAGGTTAGGACGAACTGACCAAATGCTGTCTTAGCGACTTTCACCCCACCTGAAGTAATTGGAAGTAATTAGACGTAGACATAACTTGATAGGATGAGTAACTAGGTTAGCACCCCTCTCCTCTATTGATCTCAACCCTCACCTTTATTTTCTTTCTTTATTTGCCTTGTCTTTAGCAGTTAATTAGTAATTTCAACCTTAAAAGCAATTAAAATCGTGACATAGACTTAAGTTAATTTCCGATCCTCGTAGCTCTTGGGACGACCTCGGTTTTACCGAATACTACACTACACACGACTGGGTACACTGCCCGTTAGTGCATTAGGGTAGACGATAGGTATAACGAGACTTTATAAATATTAAAATCTGGTCGGTAACCTGCATCAAGTTTTTGGCGCTGCTGCCGGGGAGCTATTTAGGATTTTAATTTAAGTTTTTCTTTTATAGTCTTATTTTCTTTTATTTTTGTTTTTAGTTTTCTTTTTCTCTTCTTTTCTGTTTTTGTTTATTTTTGATATTTCAGGATATGGAAAATTCAGATTTTGACGTGCTCACTATGGAAGAATACATGACTTTGACTCAAGATAACCAAAGATCGGGCGTGGTATTTCCCGAATTTAATGATAACATCAGCTTTGAGATCAGCTTCCAGTTCATGAGGGAACTTAGACAAAAGCTCTTTGCGGGAACTGATGATGATGATGCCCACCTGCATGTGCGAAGAGTATTAGAGATGGCAGATCTTTTCCACACTCCGGGAGTCACTCAAGATGCAGTAATGCTTAGAGTGTTCCCAATTACACTCACTGGTGCAGCCAGAAGATGGATGAAGATGCTTCTTGCTGGGTCGATCAATACATGGAATCTTTTAAAGAAAGCATTTATTTGGAGATATTATCCTCCTTCAAAGATTGCCAAAAATATGGAAGAAATAAGGAGTTTTAGACAGAAGATGGATGAAATGCTAGATGAAGCTTGGGAAAGATATAATGACCTTCTTTACATATGCCCAACGCATGATATCAGCAACCATCAGATGGTCCTTATTTTCTACAAAGGTTTAAACATCCCGTCCCGCCAAATGCTCGACTCTCAAGGACCTATCCCTACAATGCCACCTACACAAGCCCTTAGATCAATTGAAAAGATGGCTGGCCATTCACGAAATTGGTATGATGGAGCAACCACTTGGGCCATAAATAGAAATAGCTTGGATGACATTGGCGATATCACCAAAAGAGTTAATAAACTTGGATGTGATATGAATATGGTTAAGGAAAACATTCATGCTATACAAGAACATTCTCTCCAAGAAGAACGCAAAGAATATGAGCAAGTCAGGTATATTGAGTCATTGGAGGAAGCCGTCAATAAATACTCGGATAATTTAAAAAGGATGCACGACTCGAATGACGAAATGATTAGGAAATTCAAGGAGGGCACGGACTTGAATTTAGAGACGCTTGACGCTAAGAGGAAAAGCTTGGAGGCTAAGTTTGAAGAATTAAACCAAAAGATCCTGGAAAGTAAAAAGAATGCGGTTGGAACTCTCAAAGCAACAGTGGGAAAGATGAAAGAAGTCAATAACGAGCCAGTTCCTGGTGATTTACCTTATATCAGACCTTATGTCCCACCTATCCCATTTCCAAGACGTTTGAAGGTTGTGAGAAATGAAGAAACAAGCAATGATCAATTGAAGAAGATGGAAGCATGAAGCTTACTAGATGATGAAGCAATGCCACAAGCTAATGTGGAATCAACTACAACGCAAAATGGTAACACTTCTAACTCTTCTTTTATTACTAACAATCTTGCTATTTTTCCTATACAGGTTGCTGAAAACATGGATGAAATTGTGCAACCCTTGACCTCACAAACCTCGCTTGTCGCATCACCCGATGATGGTTATGTAGCTCTGGCTACTGAACCAATTTTAGTTGATCTTGCAAAGGAATTAGAGGACAAGATCTTGGACACTTCAGTGATTAACGAGGAGACATACGAGCCAATTAATCAGCCACGCCACGAGGTGAACCAATCATTAATGCCATCAACTACAACGGGTAAGGTAAGGAGGGAAATGACATCTCCTTTAAGGTATGATCATAATTTATCATTTCCCCATCCCATAGCAAATTCACACCCTCATGGTGTTTATAGCTATTTTCACCCACACTTGATTTCAAGTGAGGGGATGAACACCCTTTTACTTAGTAAATAAGGGTAGAGTCAAGCTCGTGACTCAAACAAAAAGAAGCGCTTCATGGGAGGCACCCTATGCTTATCTTTTCTCTTTCATTTGTTTTATTTCCATTTCTGTTGGGTTTTGTGTTTTTAACCATTTTTGCAAGAAAACGGAGAAAAGTTGCTGCAGCATGCTGAACGGGGACCTGATATGTCCATAGTTACGGCGTAACTCATTCTTATGGTTACGCCGTAACATACTTTTTGCAGTAGTTCTTCTCAGAGCATTACCAATTACGGCGTAATCCCATGCAACAGTTACGCCGTAGCTACACTCCTGTAGCGTCTGCCATGTTTTGCTTTAATTACGGCGTAACTCCTTATAAGAGTTACGACGTAACTATCCTCTGAAACACTTATTTCTTTTTAAACACAATAAACTTGTATTAGTATTAAATGAACTTTGTGGGTATGTTCCCTGTAAGCCCTCACGAGACTACACTCGTCCACTTGGGACACCAAGTGGTTTAAAAGGCTTGTTGCATATGCTAAATGCAACCATGATTCCTACGAAAGTGATTTAGGTTTTTCATTTTCTTTTAATACTTGTTGTTTTTCTAGTATGATGTGTTTGGTTGTCTTAAGTGAATTCAGGTTATTAAAGTTTGCTCATAAATCTCAAAGCGGGACACGTTTACTCGTGTGTCTTCGATCATGCCGAGCAAATCCAGGGGAGTTTTCTGTTCCAATTCTAACCCTTCTTATCTTTCATTTATATGCTTAAGTATGACCCAAGTGGGGGGAAGGGATTAGACATAGACACCCGCTTGATTTTACTTGCCTTTATTTTTCTAGTTTTTGATGAAAAGTGTTTCATTAGTAAAATTTTGACATGTTTTTCATTACTTAACTGGACTAATCTTTACTGAGCACACCTACCCTATATTCCCATTGTGTGAGGATAAGCCTTTCCGGTTTCCCCTTATACATAACTCCATAAAAATGAGTGTGCCAGTGGCTGTAGTAGACTTTAGAACTTGGCCTAGAATATCTTTTCGGGACCATAATCATGAGCATTACACTGAGGTAACTTGGTGTGATCGGTGCAGCTAGGATATAAGGCAATTTTAGGATTAAACCCAAATAGCCCATATATGTATTGTGTATATTGACTCTTCACATTGATCAGTCAATCCCCCTGTTAAACCTTTTTTGTTGCACTCACCATTAGTGCAAGATACCCCTAGATACACCCTTCAAAGCCTTTCCTTTTATTTTGTTCACCCAATATAATTGTTTCGTTACACCTATCGCCTAGCTTACCCTGTAGTTTCCTTATGTCCATGGTCCGGGCGTTGTTGGTTAATTTTGGTTCCACTATTGAAAGTCGCGGGTTTTAAATAAAGGGTTTTGGATGAAGATCGGGTTTAGATGATAGTTGATCTCAAGTGGGGGGATACATTTTATGTTCGTATCGTTTATATTCATGTATACCTTGTCTTGCATCGCAAAAAAAAAGCATGCAAGCAAGTGTTTATTTATGATTAGTGTTCTCGCCTTGTTCAACTAGGCGCAGTTGTTTCATATTCGTTTTGTCTTACGAATAAAATTAGAAACCCGTACATTTCTATCTCACCTTTCAAATTTTAATTAATATTTGTCCAATGAGGGCATTGTACATCCCAAGTGGGGGGATGGGAGATAGAAATGGTTGATTTTATAAAAATATGTGCTAAAATTACCCAAATTTTAAATTTTTTTATAGCACGTACTTTTTTTTCATTGATAATGAAGGTCGAGTTAATGCATCTTATTTGCCTAGTTTATGGAGGTTATGAGGCACTACGCTACATTTTATATGCATTGACTCGTGTATTAAAGACCCATTGACTCTTGACCCTCGGTTTTTGCTATGGGATTGAATGCGACTAATGGTGGGGTGACTGTGGACTTAGGAATCTATTTGTTTCGTGTCTTTTTATTTACACCCATTAAATGTTTTCCCATATCTTATCCTACCCTTAGTCATGAATCGAGTTTAGGTGAGGAAGCGAGCAATCATTGGTGTCTTGGCCATGGATTTGGTCATGTATCATTGGTTTTGTCCCCTTCGTCGTAGCTCGTTAGTAATGACAAAATAACCCCATAAGTCTTTATGTTGTGTCAACCCATTGCCTTTTAGAATAGCTGCATCTATAGACTCTAGTGGTGGAGATTAGTATCTTTGCCAAACCTATGATAGAATACTCGCTATGACTGAGCAGTTGAGTGATCACCCAAAAATAAACACATGAATTATGAGAGAGAGAGAGTGATTTCAATTCCCTTTTCGTGAGGTGCTCGGTTTGGAATTTTCTAGCTAGGTGATTTTTAGACTCATATCTTACAATTAATCTTGGGAGATATCTTTTTAAGAATTATTTAAAGGGTCTACTTGAGGACAAGTAGAGTTCAAGTGGGGGGATATTTGATAACATCAAATTACCTGATCTTTTATATATCAAATTCCCGTGTTTATGGCCTCATTTGTATTAATATGGTACTTAATTCGTTCATAATTGCATTTCAGGATAAATGAGGCGTTGGAGCGGAAAAGATGTGATATAAGGCTAATATGTTCTGAAGATAGATTTACGAAGGCCTATGATATCAGTATGAAGATTACGCCGTAACTCATTAATAATGTTACGGCGTAAATATGATGCTTTGAAGGATACGGCGTAACCTCCTCTTAAGGTTACGACGTAATTATTATTTTGAAGGTTACGAGGTAACATGAATATAGTTGCGTTGTAGAAATATTTTCGGAGTGGATAAGTATGTGCATACGAAGGATTACGACGTAACCTAGTGATTTAGTTACGTCGTAATTAATTACTTAGGCGCGAAGGAGTTGAAGTCCAGGGGTTTAATGTGACAAGTTAATTTGAAGTTTATTAAGTACAAGGACGTGTTATATATATAACAAGAGCGATGAGGGGCCAAAAGCGTACACAAGAGCATTTTAGTTTAAAGAAAATATGTTGATGATAAAAAGTACGAGATCACTAATTTACGGCGTAACACTAAAATAGTTACGGCGTAGTTATGATTACGGCGTAATTAATAATTTATTTTTTCTATTTTCGTAATTATTTGCGCCGACATTAGTTACGACGTAATTTGCCCTTAAGGTTACGTCGTAACCATGTCGCGGCCTATAAATACAGCCCTAAATCTGCATTTTTGAGTATCTCTCTTCACCCCTCTCCTAGGGGTCGATTAGGGCACCACTTCAGGGCAATTTCCAGAGGTCCAAAGCCATTTTCCAAGGAAGAATTCACCTGCAATCATCATCGTTATTACTTTTCCATCAAGTAATTTGTATTAAACATTATTTTTAATTCTATTCATGTTTTATTCATTATTGTTGGATTAATTTACTATATGTTTGGCTAAGCACCTCGGGTGCTGGCCTAGTTATGATTCCTTAATTATTTTGTTCATGTTTACATTGCTTCCGTATAATTATTTCTAAGTGTATGCATGCATAGTCTGTTAGTAACTACCCTTGTTTCGGTAGTTTTGAATGGCGGTTGTAAAACCCTAAAAATATGAAACATATCAAAAGACTATTTTACCCTTGCAAATCAAAGTTATAAAATACGTAAAATATGTTAACATTTATTTAACGAAATTAAATGTCTAACTTATGAATATTTAAATCCTAGCGAGTATATTAAATAACCGACTGTTGGTACGACAAAAATAAAAGTCCCGCGTGTAAACCATTTTGAGCCTCGTTTATTTTGTGCAAACCGATCCAACTTAAAAACTCTTGGGTCTCGTCTTCCTTGTTTGGGCCGAATACCACACAACTCCCAAATGGGTTGCGTTTTATTTTTTTTTTCTTTTGAAGTCGATCACCATAACCCAATATGGGTCGGTTCTTGTAAGCCGGTCCTTACCCAAACCCGCAAAGACCAACATGTATAAATACCACCCCAAGGACTCATAATGAAACCCTAGTTCTAAACCCTAATCGCAGCACCAACAGCTTCGGCTTTCTTTTCTTCCTCCTCTATTCGATCGGCTGTCCACCTTTGTGTCGTGGTGTTTGTTCCAACACAAGCTAAGGTATAACTTTTCTCCCTTCGTCTCACTTTTGTTTGCATGCACACGTTAAGACAAGTGTTATACGTGAAGTATGATTTGCGTGTCACTTGTGTGGCCGAACATAAAATATAAACCGAACCATATGAGAAAAACATGTAATGCGTTTAAGTACTTGTAAATATGCAAACGTAAAGTCCTTAAAACTATGAGTCTAGCAATACGAGATAACCGAACCTTATGAATAATAAACCATGAAACATGCGTGAGTTGTGGAGCATGCGAGTTTGTCGTGTGTACATATTAGGTAATCATGTCTTTTCCGAAACTAGGTATATGTGTGTGTCGATATGGGTTTGAATGGGTTAGCTAGTATTTGGGTATGGTCACGTGGAATTATAAACATATATTATGCATGTATGAGTTAATACATGGTTAGGTCACAAGTGGTGTGGATATAAGTTAAACGGGAATAAATGTAGATCATGAAACTTTGATTTTTCGTTAAGAAGGTTTGGGTCGATTGGCATGCATTGTGAAAATATATGTGAGCTTGGGTTTATTTAAGAATGGTTAAACGTATATGTGTGAGTGGCGTGTATGCTGAAACTAGGGAGGAAGAAAAGGTTTTTGATCTTGTTAACGTTGGGTAAATGAGTTGTCGTGTGTGAGTTATTGGTATAAATGCCTGCATGAGTTCGAGCCATATTCCGTTTGTTCTCATACGTTCTAGGTCAAAGTGGAAGTCAGTAAAAGAGGTAACATGTGAATTAAATGCGTATTAAGTGATATTAAAAGTATGAGAGAAACCCTAGAACATAAATAGGAAGTCGGTTAGGGTTATAAGCTAAGGGTGTAAATTCGTTATTTCATGTGAAAATGGTAAGTTTTGGAGTCGTTAGTAACTATTGATTAAGAGTAAATGAGCTAGTACTAAGTGTGTCGTAAACATGCGTGAGTTATGATTTTATACAAGGAGTCACATATCATGAATTAAAGTATTGCATGCATGGTCTCATTAAGGTTTGTATGCGAACAATGTTACGTGTGAGTCTTGATTAATCATGTAAGTTAAGAAGGCTTGTATAAATTATTTTGAAAAGAGAGTCCTAAAATCCGTTTTGACAATTATCAACCCCGTACTATGAATGATGATCATATAAGCTCTCAAATAAGATGTATGCCATACTAAACCCTTAAGTTTACCGTTTGTCATTTGCAACCCATAAGTTTGGCTAATTAATAATTAATACTCTAAAATGTTAAAATTCCGTCCGTCACTAAAAATGAGAATATTCTGACAACTCTAAAAGTATTAATGAGATTAATCCGTTATGACATTAATGATGCTAATAAGTATTAAATAAATCATAATCCGTGTAGATTCGTTGAAGGAGACGCGACGTTACCTCTTCGTGTTCCTACATTCGTTTGCTTTCCTCTCATTTGCTTTAAGGTACAGATATGCTGACCTTTTTATTAAAGGTTCCTTATGATGTTCTTTTCGTTCGCTTTTCTATTTTACTTATTAGGGTTTCCGATGCCATTGCTATGAACCCTTTCTGATTGGTTGATCTGTTACCTGTGTAAAATACATGTTCTAGTGAACTATGCAATATCTGATGTGAACTTATGTTAGGAAGATTTTGATGTGCACAATCGTTGAACCTTGCTATGGCTGATTATGAACTTCTGCGTATGAATGTATGATATGCCACTGTGATATGAACTTCTGACTTCTGAATATCTGAATATGAACCTTATAACATGAAGTTATCTGATATGTTATCTGTGACCTTTATGATGAATTATGATCTGTGTCATGTATGAAAATCTGTTTGATCTGATTTAGTTTGACACCCGAGCCAAATATTTCACTAGTCATGGGGGTTCCATGTCCGTATCAGTGATGCACCTCTGATATGACTCTAGGGCAGTAGAGTGATGTTCTGCCACGTTCCTGGATGGTGGAGCATATTTTGTGTAGGAAGGGGCGTATGGATGCATCCTAGATCTGATCTGTTATCTGATATGTTTTCTGGTGAATGATGTCGTGTGCAATACGCGTCTTCACAAAATTCTGGGAGCTAGCTACTCCAATTATTTTCTGAGGTTACCTTTTGAAGAAGAAAGATACTTCTAATATGATATGTTCTGGGCTCGTGGTAGTTGACTAAATCTTTATCTGTTACTTCTGTGTTAAGTATTCTGTATGATTCGGTATTTTCGAGTGTTTATATTTTGTATTCTGATATGATATGTTAGTGAATGTATTATGTATTCTGATGATATCTGTTCTGATAATTTCTAATGGCTATGTTATGTCTTTGTCTTTTTAGTTATAGTTTGTCTACTGTATTTTCTATCTGTATGTGTGACTGCCATGATGTGACTGCTATTTCCGCTGCTACAATATTGAATTAAGTGTGTTAAATGTAGATTAATTGATTTGTATGAATGCCATGTTTATTTTCTGGTAACTGTTCCCGTTAGTCATTAGACTCTTCGTTTGGTTGACACGAAATCTATTATTCTTGATATGTTAAGTGTTTGGTTATTCTGATGTGTTTGCGTTTGTGTCATAAACGTGTTCTGAGGTGATCGTTAAATGTTATGTGTTTTCTGGATTTCTGTATATTTGCGCTTCCGCAGAATCCTCAAAGATTCGTTATTTCTCATTCCGTTGTGATTTCGTTAATTGTATATTATTCTATTTTAGCTTTTGTTTCGTTATATCTGTTCACTGGGCTTTGTAAGCTCAGCCGCACTTTCTTTTCCTGCGGCAGGTATTTAGCATTCAAGATGAGCTTATGGGATAGCTGATCTGGGTTGAGAGTAGAGGCAACAGCAAGATTTGAAATAGGGATCTTAGATTTATTTTGATTATTAAGTTATTATGTTTTCTTTTGATTATTTTGTAAAGGCTTCCGCTATTGTATATTATTTAAAGTTCTGATATGAAACCGTATTGTGATATCTTTACCCTTGTCGGGTTGGGGTGTTACAATTTATGGTATCAGAGCTCTAGGTTTTAGGACCCTTAGAGCTTAGGCTATGACCTGTGAGGATTGGGTAGACATTAGGTTTCCGTCTGTTCAGATATCTTTCGATTCCTTTTGATGGTCGTTCAGATTTGACTTCGATATCCTTTTGCCTTCACTGAATTGGCCCTCCTCTTTTCGCATCGAATTTTGTTATTTTGTTTTCGTTCGTCCGTTTGTCGATCGTTAGATGGAGACTACCGTGTAGCCGAAGAAGATGGTGCCGACCCTGCGTTGCTACAACAGTCCCTGTGCTGGAGAGGTTCGTGAAGCAGAAGCCACACTCGATTGCCGTGCTGCTGGAGACATCAGGATGCTGCTGGAGGAAGCTAGACGAATCAACCAAAGACGCAACGACGAAGACATGATTCAACCGGTGGCTGGGAAGGTTCATCTACTTCATATGATTTGGGCGCGACTTGTGATATTCTGATTCGTTTGTCATGCGTTTTGTGACGGTTTGATATTCTGCTAAGTGATTCTGATCCGTATTGCTTTTCTCTGATTTGTTCAGAACTCGGTTCGAGTCGTGAAGTTTTATCGTTTAGCATTCTGGTATATCTCAGCTTTTCTTTCTGGATCGTCAGTAATGAGTCATGAGGAGCCGTTTTATGCAAGTTGGTGGCCTCGTTTGTTTGGTAATATGGTAAGTTGTCTGATGTGTTATATGCTGCATGAATGTGTATCTGGTCTGTTTTGGTATGTTACTTGTTACCTATATGTTATCTGTATGTAATATGTTTTGTTATGATTTTAGTTATGTGGTTTACCTTGACCCGGGACAGAAAATGATGACAATAAGAACTTGTTATGTGATGCAAGTATTATGACGCCTGATCAATGTGATAATACCGAGATCATATAATTTGGACTTATTGAAATCATATGACGTTTGGGGAAATGCCTGTGGTTGATATGTGAATGGACTTTGACTTGTATCTATTATTTGGCACTTCTCATGTTCGTTTGAAATTCCGTACCTAATTGTAAAATTGTCGTCGATATCTGTTACGTATAAATTTTGTACGCTTGGGATCCGAAATCGTTATGGTCTGCGTGAACCTATGAATTGCTATGTCTGCCCTAAGCTTGTACGTCTCCACGTATTCTGCCTAGTGAGGCCGATAGGATTTATTCCGTCTATGCATATGTTGTTCTCATCATTAGATATCTGAATAAGTTAGAAATTGTCATTTGATTTTCTACATCTCATCTGTTATCTGCCATTACTTTGATAAGTATATGATTATCTGTTATAAGTATTTCATTATTGGTTTGATTTTCGAAAAGTATGAGTTTGAATATTCTGATAAGAATCCGTTTGTTCCGAGATAAGTTTAGCGTTCGTCATATATTCCTTGAAGCTCTGAAATCCGATTTGTTTGCTGTTCGTCCGTCTTGTCAATTTCGAGGACGAAAATTTCTTTTTAGAAGGGGAGAGTTGTAAAACCCTAAAAATATGAAACATATCAAAAGACTATTTTACCCTTGCAAATCAAAGTTATAAAATACGTAAAATATGTTAACATTTATTTAACGAAATTAAATGTCTAACTTATGAATATTTAAATCCTAACGAGTATATTAAATAATCGACTGTTGGTACGACAAAAATAAAAGTCCCGCGTGTAAACCATTTTGAGCCTCGTTTATTTTGTGCAAACCGATCCAACTTAAAAACTCTTGGGTCTCGTCTTCCTTGTTTGGGCCGAATACCACACAACTCCCAAATGGGTTGCGTTTTATTTATTTTTTCTTTTGAAGTCGATCACCATAACCCAATATGGGTCGGTTCTTGTAAGCCGGTCCTTACCCAAACCCGCAAAGACCAACATATATAAATACCACCCCAAGGACTCATAATGAAACCCTAGTTCTAAACCCTAATCGCAGCACCAACATCTTCGGCTTCTTTCTTTTTCCTCCTCTATTCGATCGGCTGTCCACCTTTGTGTCGTGGTGTTTGTTCCAACACAAGCTAAGGTATAACTTTTCTCCCTTCGTCTCACTTTTGTTTGCATGCACACGTTAAGACAAGTGTTATACGTGAAGTATGATTTGCGTGTCACTTGTGTGGCCGAACATAAAATATAAACCGAACCATATGAGAAAAACATGTAATGCGTTTAAGTACTTGTAAATATGCAAACGTAAAGTCCTTAAAACTATGAGTCTAGCAATACGAGATAACCGAACCTTATGAATAATAAACCATGAAACATGCGTGAGTTGTGGAGCATGCGAGCTTGTCGTGTGTACATATTAGGTAATCATGTCTTTTCCGAAACTAGGTATATGTGTGTGTCGATATGGGTTTGAATGGGTTAGCTAGTATTTGGGTATGGTCACGTGGAATTATAAACATATATTATGCATGTATGAGTTAATACATGGTTAGGTCACAATTGGTGTGGATATAAGTTAAACGGGAATAAATGTAGATCATGAAACTTTGATTTTTCGTTAAGAAGGTTTGGGTCGATTGGCATGCATTGTGAAAATATATGTGAGCTTGGGTTGATTTAAGAATGGTTAAACGTATATGTGTGAGTGGCGTGTATGCTGAAACGAGGGAGGAAGAAAGGGTTTTTGATCTTGTTAACGTTGGGTAAATGAGTTGTCGTGTGTGAGTTATTGGTATAAATGCCTGCATGAGTTCGAGCCATATTCCGTTTGTTCTCATACGTTCTAGGTCAAAGTGGAAGTCAGTAAAGAGGTAACATGTGAATTAAATGCGTATTAAGTGATATTAAAAGTATGAGAGAAACCCTAGAACATAAATAGGAAGTCGGTTAGGGTTATAAGCTAAGGGTGTAAATTCGTTATTTCATGTGAGAATGGTAAGTTTTGGAGTCGTTAGTAACTATTGATTAAGAGTAAATGAGCTAGTACTAAGTGTGTCGTAAACATGCGTGAGTTATGATTTTATGCAAGGAGTCACATATCATGAATTAAAGTATTGCATGCATGGTCTCATTAAGGTTTGTATGCGAACAATGTTACGTGTGAGTCTTGATTAATCATGTAAGTTAAGAAGGCTTGTATAAATTATTTTGAAAAGAGAGTCCTAAAATCCGTTTTGACAATTATCAACCCCGTACTATGAATGATGATCATATAAGCTCTCAAATAAGATGTATGCCATATTAAACCCTTAAGTTTACCGTTTGTCATTTGCAACCCATAAGTTTGGCTAATTAATAATTAATACTCTAAAATATTGGAATTCCGTCCGTCACTAAAAATGAGAATATTCTGACAACTCTAAAAGTATTGATGAGATTAATCCGTTATGACATTAATGATGCTAATAAGTATTAAATAAATCATAATCCGTGTAGATTCGTTGAAGGAGACGCGACGTTACCTCTTCGTGTTCCTACATTCGTTTGCTTTCCTCTCATTTGCTTTAAGGTACAGATATTCTGACCTTTTTAGTAAAGGTTCCTTATGATGTTCTTTTCGTTCGCTTTTCTATTTTACTTATTAGGGTTTCCGATGCCATTGCTATGAACCCTTTCTGATTGGTTGATCTGTTACTTGTGTAAAATACATGTTCTAGTGAACTATGCAATATCTGATGTGAACTTATGTTAGGAAGATTTTGATGTGCACAATCGTTGAACCTTGCTATGGCTGATTATGAACTTCTGCGTATGAATGTATGATATGCCACTGTGATATGAACTTCTGACTTCTGAATATCTGAATATGAACCTTATAACATGAAGTTATCTGATATGTTATCTGTGACCTTTATGATGAATTATGATCTGTGTCATGTATGAAAATCTGTTTGATCTGATTTAGTTTGACACCCGAGCCAAATATTTCACTAGTCATGGGGGTTCCATGTCCGTATCTTGATGCACCTCTGATATGACTCTAGGGCAGTAGAGTGATGTTCTGCCACGTTCCTGGATGGTGGAGCATATTTTGTGTAGGAAGGGGCGTATGGATGCATCCTAGATCTGATCTGTTATCTGATATGTTTTCTGGTGAATGATGTCGTGTGCAATACGCGTCTTCACAAAATTCTGGGAGCTAGCTACTCCAATTATTTTCTGAGGTTACCTTTTGAAGAAGAAAGATACTTCTAATATGATATGTTCTGGGCTCGTGGTAGTTGACTAAATATTTATCTGTTACTTCTGCGTTAAGTATTCTGTATGATTCGGTATTTTTGAGTGTTTATATTTTGTATTCTGATATGATATGTTAGTGAATGTATTATGTATTCTGATGATATCTGTTCTGATAATTTCTAATGGCTATGTTATGTCTTTGTCTTTTTAGTTATAGTTTGTCTACTGTATTTTCTATCTGTATGTGTGACTGCCATGATGTGACTGTTATTTCCGCTGCTACAATATTGAATTAAGTGTGTTAAATGTAGATTTATTGATTTGTATGAATGCATGTTATTTTCTGGTAACTGTTCCCGTTAGTCATTAGACTCTTCGTTTGGTTGACACGAAATCTATTATTCTTGATATGTTAAGTGTTTGGTTATTCTGATGTGTTTGCGTTTGTGTCATAAACGTGTTCTGAGGTGATCGTTAAATGTTATGTGTTTTCTGGATTTCTGTATATTTGCGCTTCCGCAGAATCCTCAAAGATTCGTTATTTCTCATTCCGTTGTGATTTCGTTAATTGTATATTTATTCTATTTTAGCTTTTGTTTCGTTATATCTGTTCACTGGGCTTTGTAAGCTCAGCCGCACTTTCTTTTCCTGCGGCAGGTATTTAGCATTCAAGATGAGCTTATGGGATAGCTGATCTGGGTTGAGAGTAGAGGCAACAGCAAGATTTGAAATAGGGATCTTAGATTTATTTTGATTATTAAGTTATTATGTTTTCTTTTGATTATTTTGTAAAGGCTTCCGCTATTGTATATTATTTAAAGTTCTAATATGAAACCGTATTGTGATATCTTTACCCTTGTCGGGTTGGGGTGTTACAGCGGTAGTGGCTAGTTACTTAGGAGATATGACCAACTGACCCTAAGTAGGTAGACTGAGTGGGAAGGGTAAGATATGACCAATTGACAACCCTTTTTGCTTGTGCGATTTGACAAACTGATCACCTACCGTTTGGATGAACTTAAGAAGTCGGGGATGAGTGTCTTAGATGCTAGCGCCCGGGCACTCATTATTATGAATCTAGCATGTAGCGGTACTTAATGACTTGGCTTAGGGGACTAAGAACAATTGGACTTACGACGGGTCACCTGACTTCTCTAGTGGAACCCTTTGCTGATAGGTTAGGACGAATTAACCAAATGTTGTCCTAGCGACTTTCACCCCACCTGAAGTAATTGGAAGTAATTAGACATAGACATAACTTGATAAGATGCGTAACTAGGGTAGCACCCCTCTCCTCTATTGATCTCAACCCTCGCCTTTATTTGCTTTCTTTATTTGCCTTGTCTTTAGTAGTTAATTAGTAATTTCAACCTTAAATGCAATTAAAATCGTGACATAGACTTAAGTTAATTTCCGATCCTCGTAGCTCTTGGGACGACCTCGGTTTTACCGAATACTACACTACACACGACCGGGTATACTGCCGGTTAGTGCATTAGGGTAGACCATAGGTATAACGAGACAAGTAGAAATATACATATGCTCTATGTTAAAAAGTAAGTACTTCTAACAATGAAGTTGAATATGAGGCCCTACTAGCATGCCTCAAACTAGGAAAGACAATGGAAGTAACAAAGTTGCAGGCATGCACTAATTTATTACTAGTAACTAAGAAAGTATCAAGAGAGTTCAAGGCAAAAGGTTACTCGATGATAACTTACCTGGATCAGTTAAAGGCAATACTTCCATACTTTAAATCTTTTAGCATAACCCGAATACGTCGGGCATTATACAAGCGAGCAGACGCCTTTAGCAAATTGGCAAAGTTGGCATAACACATAAATAAAGAGGTATGGGTAGAAGAAATACAAAAGAAATATATCGAAGAAGGGCAAGAAGTTTCTCAAGTAGAGGAGGAAATAAGCCACCTGGATGGCTCCTTTGGTTAATTACTTTATCCAAGGCCTATTTCCTGAAGACAAAGAGGAAAACCCAGAAGAATAGGCGGAAATCCTCCAACTATTATTTCAAAGATGAAGTTCTTTACAGAAATACCTTTATAGGATCAATGACAAGGTGTGTAGGGCCAATTCAGGCAACAACAATCTTACAAGAAATACACGGTGGTGTATGCAGTATGCACTCTGGTGCAAGGGCAGTTGCATCCAAAGCAATACGCATGGATTATTACTAGCCACCAGTAAAAAATGACACCGCCACACTACTAAGCACTTGTCCTACTTGTCAATCTTACGCAAGTGTTCAATGTTCCCCTCCACATGTCCTGATTCATATCAGAACACCTTAGCCATTTCACAAATGAGGAATTGACATACGTGATCCACTACCAACAGACCCAGGCAATGTTAAGTTCCTTATTGCTATTGTCAATTATTTCACCAAATGGATAAAAGCGAAACCTATGGCTACCATTACTTGCAAAAAATTAATCAACTTTGTTTTCGATCAAATCATCTCTCGATTTGGAGTACCACAAACAATTTTAAGTGATAGTGGTACTCAATTCGTGGGAGAACCATTCAAGTCATGGTGTACGGATAAAGAGATCATCCAAGAAACAACTTCACCTCACCATTCTCAGGCCAACGGATAGGTGGAAGTAGCCAATCGAAAATTGGTGGTAGGTATCAAGAAACGAAGCAGAGACAATGGAACACATTGGGTGAAAGAAGTATCCAGTGTTGTATGGGCTCATCGTACTTTTCCCAAAGAAAACACAAAGGAAACACCATTCAATCTTGTTTATGGAACTGAAGCAGTCATACCCGCTGAATTACTCATCCCAATAGCCCGAGTGGCTATGGTCGACCAGGATACAAATGAAGAAGCATTGAGGCTAGACTTAGACCTCGTGGATGAAAAAAAGGATCAGAAAACTATTCTATTAACACATTTTAAGCAAAGAACGGCTAAGTATTACAACAGGAAGGTCCGTCCAGTCTCATTCTAGCCTAGGGATCATATCTTAAGGAAAAACAAAGCAAGCAAGGCAGCAAGTATTGGAATTATGAGTCCTACCTGGGAAAGCCCATATACGATCAGGATAGCCAATCCTAATGGCTCCTACCTACTAAATGATAGACTTGGAGATGACATGCCTCTAGCCCGGCACGCATCTAACATGAAAAAAAATGTTACATCTAGGTATGCATCATTTACATTTATAAGGGGATGAAAATTTGGAAATGATATGTTAAGTTTCACTAAGTACTTAATGAAAATTTCCTTGTTTCTACAAACTTTTACACTTACAACATTTTATGTTTATAACACTAGCCGATTGACCAGCTGTGAACAAACACATCCTGTCTCTCGCATTCGTATAATTAGCATACGTGACAAGTAGCTAAGACGTGAAAGGTTGTTCACAAAATAGTGGCAACAACAAACTAATATGTATATACACCAGTCTCAGGCATCTTAGAGATACATGAACAGTCAAACAAGACAAAAACATTGCATATAGGTCTGTGAACTATAAAGGAGAACATGTCTTTGCCCTAAGCAATAGTCAAGCATGTCTAATTGATCACTAGATATGCTAACTATTGTGAAGATATAATGAGCTCCTAAAATGCTCACAAACCTATAGGCCAACAAAATGTCTTTAAATCAAAGAAGATATAAGCAACAAGTTTTTATTATGAAACCTTATAAACATTTGAGGTACAAAATTCCATTAGGAACACTCGCTTCCTAAACAATGGTATGAAGAATCAAAAGTTAACAAAGCTTTACATATTCAAAGTCACATAGCAACACACGACAAACAAGGAAAATTGTCTTATGTTAATTGTTTGAAAGTACCAATACAAAGCTACGAGTACAAATTATTTATAAAATAAGATAAACTTTGTTATTAGTTCATTTATCTATATACATAACATCTTTGTAAGTATTTTTTTACCCGTGATTTCACTGGTCTTTAAGCTAGTAACATATAATCAGTGCTTATGAGCACCCGTTACACAAACCCCTTCTCACAGTGACCCAAAAAAACATACCTCTCTTAAAATGGGTTGAACTAAAAGAAACATGATCCAATAGTTTGGTATGGATGTTCAGAAAAATAAGTTTGGTATGGGTGATAACAAAAGTAAGAAATCAAACCCAATATAAATGACATACAATTCTATCCTGAGGCAAAGTAAGCCTTAGATCAATCCTTGAACGTAAACTTTAGACTAAAATACACGGTTGGTCCCTAAACTTGGACATATGCTTCACGTTGGGACAAAACTGGGCCTTTTCATCGCCACAAGTCCAAAACATGGCCTTTTAATGCCAAACTAGTCCTTTGACAAAGTCAATGTCTGATTTTTGTTTTGTAGTTGAGGGTATTTTAGTTCATACACATTTATACTTTGATAACACATTTATATTTTAGCCCTTCATCTTTATTCATATTTATACACCATGTGGTTAAAATATTACCTGATGATACCAACGAGAATAAGACAGATGCTCGATCACGCGTAAACAGTTTAATAGCCTAATAATGGTGATAATGCCATCGTGCTGTACACGACTGGAGGACTACAACATCTTACAATATTCAGAATCTCAGATTAGTTATGAAAGCCACAAAGTTAGAACTGCAAATGGACTTTCATCACTTAATTTTCATCACTTAATTTTGTCTGAATCTCAGATTATTCAGAATCTCAGATTAGAACTCATTTCATCACTTAATATGGTATCACTAATAAAGAATATGTGGCACCAAAATGTTGCTAGTGATCCCTATTACAATTTATTACTACTACAAATAGAATAAAACTTTGTAATAACATAAGTCTAAGATATTACTTACATTAGTGTGATGTAAACTTCTTTCATGCAATCAATACAAACACGATACTATTGTAACAATATATTATTACTATAAACATATACCGACATGAAATATACAAAAACAAGAAACCCCTCTAGATGTTCGCGCCGACAATCACTTGACATCTGAACCTGGTATCTAAACCGATCCTTTTCAGCATTCTTTACGACCCCAACTATCTGAATTGCAATAAACACATTTTCATGAGATTTAACAGATAATTATGATGTAATGCGCTTTATTATTTTCATGAGATTTAATAGATAATTATGATGTAATGCGCTTTATTCATTCAGCAAGTTGTATAGAAGTGGTACACTACCTTATAAGCATGTACAAAAAGGTGACTAGGAATATAAAGAGTATTATAATGTCGCCCGACATTGTTATAGGTAACCACGGACATGAAAAGTTATTCATCTAGAAAGGATGTGTGCCTCGCGTGTTACCCGTTACCCAACCCACCCAACCCAAATGACTTGCTCATTGCCACCTCATTTAAACTGCATATCTAGTTAAAACTACATATCCGATGTTTACTTCTCTATGAGGTAAGAGATACATATACCTTTCTTGAGGAGTTGAGGTCACTTCTTGGTCTAATATGGGGCTGATCATTCGTCACTTTACACCGCAACTGCAATAATAAGGAAACCTGAAATAAGTTATGTTCTAGGCAAGTCTGGAACTGCAGTGTTTCATTATCTGCTATACAAATGCCACTGACGATGCACTTTAAAAGTTTAAAAGTAAAGAAAGTTCAAGTTATAAGCCTTGCAAAGTATGTAAAACAGCTTTCCCTTCTGGAAACGGGGAACAAATCAAATAAATGAAAATGGTTAAGAGCTACTACCAAGCAACTAATCTGTTCTGGTGCATCATAAATGGGTGTAGTTCAGGGCCTTGTGAAATATTGATACAAAGTATGATACAAAATCTAAGTGAAGGAGTATATTCAAGATGAATAGAACAGACCGATTCTTGTTGTTTAGCATAGTAGATATTTATTGGACACTCATTCTCAATATCTAAAAAGTTCTTTATTGTCTCAAATAGGGCATATTGAGTCCTCAAATAACAACATAAAGCATATTAGAGCTCAAATGTATGGCAAACATAAACCTCTTTTCCCATTGCTTAAAGCAGAAGAACTTGCTACCACTGTTGTCGATGCTGGCATTGGCTCTTGCCTTTCTAAATGTGCCAACATTGTCCTGGCTTCATCAAGTTCTTTCTTTAACCTTGCTATTACACGGCAAGCCGAATCATGCTGTCAATACAGAAGTATAAATTAGTTGTAAATACAAAACTGCAAACTGAAGATCACCAAGGATGAGAAACACATACATTTTGGAACATTCCAAGCATCCCAGGAATACTGGCTGCCTGCACTGGTCTAGGCTTCACAACCTGCACACATCACCAATTACTGTTAAAGTTTTTAAGCATCAATGTGCAAGTAACGATCATGATGTCAACTTATAGCAACACAAGATTAATCTATAAAACAATAGAACGCAAACCTTTCCAGTTTTAATCGGCACAAGGTCATCCAAAGTCAAAGTTTCCCCGGTCACCAGACATTTTCCGAAGTCCTAATCAACAGCAAACAAACAACATCATAATACATTCAAACCAACAAAAACAACCAGAAGCTTACACTTCTATAACAATTCTATTCCAATTTCATTCTATCTCAAGTGTTTGTCTACAAACTATCTGAATCATTACACTTAACAAATTCTTTAAATAAACAAAAATTAGGTCAAAATCAAAATAAGCAAACAAAAACTTACTTCGACAAAATAAGCACAGTATATGCCATAAACCTCATCAAAATTAGGTCAAAGTCAATTTCGATTTAAGTAACCTAAATCCGGATCCAATAAACTTAAGCATATTAACTCAAATAAGCAAATCAAACACAAACAATTACGACTTATTCAGTAATATAATTTTTTTTTAATAAGTAATAATTAGATAAAATTATTTCTTAATAATTAGGGATTAGAGATAAGAGATAACCTCCGAAAAATTTAGGGCAAAATATTTAGATCCGCCATAGGCTATTAAACTGGTTCAATGGGTTTAGGGTTATCCGGATTGGCGTACTGGGGAGATGATGATTTGGGTAGATGATGACTAGGATGATGTTGGGGAGATGATGATTTGGGGAGATGAATGATTTGGGGAAATGAATGATTTGGAGAGATGATGACGAGGATGAAAGATGAAGGACTAAAATATAAATGTGTTATTAAAGTATAAATGTGTATGGACTAAAATACCCTCGACTACAAAACAAAAATCAGACATTGACTTTGTCAAATGACTAGTTTGGCATTAAAAGGCCATGTTTTGGACTTGTGGCGATGAAAAAGCCCAGTTTTGTCTCAACGTGAAGCATATGACAAAGTTTAGAGACCAACCGTGTATTTTAGTCTAAACTTTATTTAATTATATCAAGATTCATGTGTTTGTTATCTCATATATAAGGTAGGACGGAGTGGATGAAACTTTGGGCATCGGGTTCAAGTACCCTAGCGGCTACACCGCCCCGCCCCTTTAGGGTACTTGAAAACTTGGGATAATTCGAGTTCAGAACCCGAACAAATGCAGGCTTTGTTTCTTCTTTTTTTTTTTGTATTTTTATGAAATTTTGAGTTAGGGTAGGATCGGGTACCACTCTGTTTAATTAGGGTAGTGTTAGGGTAGTATTGGGGTAGTTTTGAGGTGGAAGGTTTTTATTGGATAGAGGTGACGTGGCACCCTCAGGGTATTAGGGTAAGAAATATCCGCTCCCTCCCCCTAAAGGGTTTGTTCTTTTATATCTCACAGACTGACAAACATTCTTCATGTCCAATATTAGCCGTTGATATGTCACATTCATGGCTTCAACCACTTGCAGTGTGTCGTTAGCCAAAACCTTTATTAAAAGTCAAGCCGTGTAGAGTGTAGACGTTCTAAATTTGAAACAACTCGCATAAGAGTGCAAGGTGAGGTTAGGTTTAATAACACGTTATTGGTATGTCATATCAGCGCCACATCATCTCCTCCCAATAACACACCAATAATTAAAACACCCCTCCCTCATAACACACCAATAACATATTATTGGGTCCCACTTTTTTCATTTTATTTTATTTACATTTAAACGTTAACTTTAAAAAAAAAAAAAAAGAATTACGAATGGCATCGGTCATTCAAATGGCGGAACTCGATTTGGCGTGCGAATGGCGAGAGAACTGGTACGAAGATGGCGGCGCCATCTGTACCAAAGTTTCCCTATGGCGTGTTGATGGCATCCTCACCGAGCCCTCTAACCAATACGAGCATACGTTATAGCAAACATAACTTTTGATTAAAGAGTTACAAATTTAGATAACCACCGCAAATAAGGTTTATTGGTCGGACATTTTAATATGACAATGTATTTACATATCAAAATTTTCTCACGTATTAAAGAATAAATTTTAATCATTTATTTTTCTATTGTGAAAAAATTAAAGTGATTAATAAATATTTAAATTAAAAATTCAATTACACATATTTTTATATAATTTAAATATCACATGAACCACTTATTGTTAGACAAAACAAATTATATCATTACGACGGCCATTTGATTATCTTTATATACGGACACTTTAATATACTTTCGTAAAAAAAAAAATTGGTCGTTTTTTCACGTTTTATTTTCGGTATTGAATTCACATGACATATCACATGTAATTCAACACTAATATCAAAGTTCAAACGCTAAATATCTGTACTAAATTTGACATAAGGATTTGTTGAAAAATAAAATAACTTTTCCCATTTTTTGCAATAAAAAACACTCATTCATTGCTTTCCAACCATATATCGCACACTGTATTCGAAGTATATATACAACAGTTCATTCGTGAAACTTTATAATCACATGTGATAACAACGCATGTAGAAAATCACATGTGATTGAGATCACGTGTGGTTGTAATTTTATGTGTTTAATCCAACTTTGATGATTTAATTGGACTAATCTACAATTCAAAATATAATGTGTTATATATAGTTAAAAAAACTATGTCTAGTTTTAAAGAAAAAACAATGAAACTTTTAAAAATATTGCAGAAAAAGTTATGTTCACTTTATTACATGTTTAGGTATTCAAATATTCAAATTAATGTACGTCTAATCAAATGTGATTTATAATACAAGTTTAAAAAAAAAAAAAAAAAGTTGGAAAAACTAAGAATTTTTTTTATTTTTTTTGTTCGAAAGTATATCAAAGTACCGTCTATAGAAAGATAATTAAATGTTTATCGCGATGGTGTAATTTTTCTTCGCTTAACGATTAGTAATTTAAGAGAAAAATAAATGATAAAAGTAAGTTTGTTATTTAATCTAAAGATTAAGTGACTATAATTGATCTCTTGATATTTAAATACATGTTTGATATGTAAATAAACTTAATTTTTTTAACATTCTCACAAAAGATAAGGTTCAAATCTTACTAAGTTAACAACTTGGGACTGGGCAAGGAAAGGATTCGGAAATAGCCTTTGAAAATACCACCATTAATTTCGTAAATCTGAGTTAAAAAAACTCAATCTTTTCAAATAATATGAACATGAAAAACGGCTTTGGAAAGATACAAATTTAGATAACGATTGTCGTATATTGTCCAAAAAATGCATAACTACCCGTGAGACATACCATGACAAACTTAAAAACAGAAACTTTATAAATACCATACAATGACACAGAAATCACTTTCCCTTCAACAGAATACTTTACATTGTCGTGACAGACTATGCCCACGTGCCTACCCCTTACATTTCGTGATTCATCCACCGTCTTAATTACGTGCAACATTTTTTGTTTTCGGTTTCTGATTGTTTAAGTCATGACGTTTGTTTAAACTAACGAAACTACGAAAGGCTTATTCGAATATGCCTTTAATTAGCCATTATGTTATTCGAAGTCAATTATAATTTGAGATAAAAAATTCTGATTCAATGTGCAATTAATCGCTAAGATCATGATCGACACAGAGTTTTCTTAATATATTGTAAAGAAACTTGATTTAAATATCATATAAGGTTTTTTTAAGTTTATATAATACATAAAAATTTGTATTTATAACCAATGATCATCTGTTTACATGAGACCTATTAAAAGACGGCTTGTGATCCGTTGGAGTCATTTTGAGACCAATCATTTCTAACCTGTTTATCTAAAATTCAATATTTTACATTAGTACACAACATGCTCGTCGCAATTTCTGGCGTTTTGAGATGATTTACCCGTGACATGGTCAGGAAAATGGTAAAAGATCTGCAGCGTTCATCACAAACTCGGCTTTAATCTATTCCCTCGCTAATATTATTGCTAATTTATACCGGTCTCAAATCTATCATTAGTGGCAAAATGTTTCGATCCAGTGGCATAAAGAATTTGTTGTCACAACGGTGTCACAATATATATTTCCAGAAACAATTGCGACAGAAAAATCTGTGGCAAGTAGTCATTGCCACAAGTTCTCCTCCGATTTCTTCCATCACAAGTTTTCCTTGGATTTCATCTGATTATTTTAACAAAAGATATTTCATATAATTAAACACTTAAAAATAAGTATAGCATCTTAAATCACATCAACCAGTTAAATGTTTGACAATGCACATCCAAAAAGTGTTAAAGTTATAAAAAAAAAAAGTAAATCATCTATGTCGACTTAAAATTTTGAGTGTCGAAACTGTTTGGTACAACTTAATATATTAGCCCGTGTGCTCGCGTTTTGCCACATGCAGCATTTTTTAAGATGACGTGGTTAATAATACATTTATGCAATACTAGTCGGATACCCGCGCACAGCGGCGACGATAAGTATAATTATATGTGTTTGCTTACCCGTTTAGTGAATTCGTTTCACAACACTTCCAATGTATATGTGTTAGTTGTATGTGTTTGTTTGGCTTACCCGTAGCTTTCCCGTGACATCATTATTCCCGCATATAGAAAGACACTCACAATCTCTTACCCGTCAAACTCTCCCCCCAAAAGTATATGATTTTGATAGAATCAAGATTGTATTGATTGAAATAAAGGTTAAAGTTGTAAAAATTTGAATTAAAATAAAATAAACCCACTAAAATATAAAAACTAAAAACTTATAAAAATATTTCAAAATAGATGTTGAATTAAAAAGCATAAAATTTTAGAAAATATTGCGAAATTATATTATAAAAAAAATAAGTAGATAAAAAGATATTTCAATTTGAAAATAAAGATTAAATTTTAGTTGAGAAGTGACACATGTTACTTTATAATTGGAGCTCTTTATCTTACTTTTTAGTGGTTAGGAGTTATGCTTGGAGTTTGTTATGTAAAGAAGTGACACATGTCATCTCATGATTAGAGCTCCTTGAGTTTGGTTCAATAAAGATCAAAGAAAAACTAAAGATCAAATAAATCATTTTCAACCACTCATTTTTTCATCAAAACAATAAAATAAACTTTCACTTTCATTTTTAAAAACTAAATATCTCACAACCCATTAATCATTAGACGAAACTAATCATACCATCACGACAAACATAAAATTACCTTTAATTTGATATCCTAAATCATATACTTTCGACGAAATTTTTTTTTCCGACTTTTTTGTGGGTTTAGGGTTTACGGTTAGGGTTTAGGTGTTTAGGGTTTAGGGATTTGACTTTTTTGGGTTAAGCTTTTTAGGGGTTAAGTGTTTAGGTTTCTTACGGTTTAGCGGATAGGGTTTAGGTTTTTTGGTTTAGCGGTTAGGGTTTTAGGGGTTTAGGGTTTTTAGGGTTTAGGGGTTAGGGTTTTTAGGGTTTAGGGGTTAGGGTTTTTTAGGGTTTAGGGGTAGGGTTTTTTAGGGTTTAGGGGTTAGGGTTTTTAGGGTTTAGGGGTTGTGTTAACGCAAAAGAGTATTTTTAAAAATTTCATTTATAGTGTAATATATCGAAACCCGCAAAAAACGATAAAAAATAAGTTCGTCGAAAGTATACAATATTGGATTTCTATAGAAAGGTAATTTTATTCTTGTCGCAATGGTATAATTAATTTTATCTAACTATTAACGGTTTGTGAGATATTTAATTTTTAAATATAAGGGTGAAAGTGAATTTAATTAATTTAATTAAAAATGAATGGTTGAGAATGATCCATTTGATCTTTAATTTTTATGTGATTTTTATTGATCTCACCCCAGAGCTCCTTATCTTAATTTTTGGTTAGTAGTTAGGTTTGGAATAAGGTTTTGCTTTTACATGCATTATAATATTAGTATAGAAGTATAGATAAGATAATTGCATATTTTATAATCTTTAAATACATAATTTATTTATGTATAATTGAATGTTACTACACCGCTAGAATCGAGGTTTTTAGCCACGACTAAAGGTGTGACGTAGTCGTGGTAAAGGTCTTTTTTTTTTCTTAACGGCAGATTATATAAAAGGCTAGCAAGGAGCTAGAAAATTACAAAGACAAGGATCTAAGATATTTCATCCAAGAGATCCAATCAAAGATACTTTTACATCTATTAGAACACCAAGTAAAAGAAAGTAAAACAATCTCATCAAAAAGAAGATCCATACGCGGTTGAGAGTTTCCAAAAAGAACCTGATTTCGGAATTTCCAAATCGCCCACCACATGACATAGAAGACGCCTTCCAAAACATCCTTAAACCCTTTAGATATCCGAATAGAATTAAACCAAGCAATCCAATCTTCGTAAGATGAAAATTCAGGGATATCTAAATCCCATCATCGAGAAACTTTACGCCTAAGAAGGCGAGCCATATAGCATGAAAAAAGAAGATGCGAATAAGATTCTCCAGCAGAACTACAAATAGGACAAATAATGGAAGGGATATCTATCCCTCGAAGAGACAAATTTAACCTCGTTGGGAGCTTATCTAAACACACTTTCCATGCAAAAATACTAATCTTTATCGTGGTAAAGGTCTTTAGCTACGAGCTAGCCTTTAGCCATGACTTATCAACACGATATGCCGTGGATAAAAGTTTTTAACCACGACTTTAAGTTGTGGCTAAAATTCTCGATTCTTGTAATGTTGTTTGTAATTTCATCATATAAACAAATACAAAAATAGTTAAGACAACTATATTTCATATAAATTCAAACACATTAATAATATGAGTTAAATTGTAACCAAAATACATCAAAAGAGTAGTCTATGACTCTATGTTTGTCATTAACCTTGTAATGTTAGTTCAAAAAAAAAAAAAAGCTTGTAATGAATATTTTAATATTACTTATTTAATATGTTTGAACGTGAAGTTTTAAGATTTGCATGTATAAAATGAACGTAATGTTTGCTTCAAAGATATTTTAATGTTGAAATTTCTACTCAAAAAATTATTTGTGATTTGTTATTTTACAAATCATTTGGATTTCATAAATTTCATGTTTAAGAATCATATATGATTTCACAATTTACATGTGATTTTTAATGTAATAAATCACAAGTGGTTTTAAAGTAATAAATTACATGCGATTTTTCGAATCACATGTGATATTTTTTGACAAATTTTTTTAAAAAAAGAGCTCGTCAAAAGTATATAAAAGTGGTCTATATATTTAAAAAAAATATATGATCTAAACCATTATATTAAAAAAGAAAATATGAAAGTGATTTTTTAGATAATTTATTAATTTAAATTAATGGTTAATGTAAACCATTAGATTAAAAGATGATACATGGTGGAAATTAAGTGTTTTGATCTTTAAAATTAATTATACATTGTTTTTAAAATTAAACAAGTAGGGTTGGATCAGTTGAAAAACCCCTTGCCTCTCAACCGAGAGGTCAGGGGTTCGATCATCACTCCCTACAAAAGGCCGGAGGTCCTTTCTACCTTTGGTAGAACTGGAAGCAGCCTCTCTACCTTAGGTAGGGGTAAGGCTGTCTACATCTTAACCTCCCCCATACACCGGAAACGGTATTAGGTACCAATAACCCATGGAAGACGGCATTGGGCGTTACTTTACTTTACTTTACTTTATTGCTTTTAAAATTAATTATAATACTTTATAGCACTTTTTTAAACATGTTTAAAACAATAATTAGAAAAATACAATATAGTTTAATATAAAAACAATAAACGTCTTTAATTATAACCACGACTTTTAAACTCTTATAATAAATATTGTTTTTAAAATACATTGAAATGAAAAATGTATGTTATTATTACATAATATATAAACTAATAAAAGATACAAAACTTCATACAATTTATATATAAACTAGTTGATGATATATATGGTTTTAAAAAACCGGTTTAACCGGAAACCAGAGTCGTTGCCGGTTCGATTAACCCATAAAAGTCGTCCGAAAACAAACTTAAAAGGATCTTCAAAACCGGTAAAAACAGGTGAACTGGGCTGAACCGACATCATTTTCTTTTTGTTTTTTTAAGTTATTCAACTCATCATTATTTTATTTTGCCTTTTGAACTTTATCGCATGACTAGCAGGGTACCCGCGCGTTGCAGCGGCGGGTACCCTGAAATAAAAATTTTCGATAAATAATGTATTTTAGTTTATTATGTTCTTTTTAACAATAAATTTACGGGATATTAAGAATTACGTATAGCCCGTGCCCGTTCGGGTTCGATCCCGTTGGCCCGTGTCTGCTCGGGCTCGAGCCCGTTTGGTCCGCACCTGTTCAGGCTCAGGCCCATTTGGCCCGTTGCCAGTTCGGGCTTGAATATCTATATCGATACTACTTATAATGCACGAATGCACCATACTCTTAATTTTAAGACGTACAAAAAATTAAGCATGGTTTACAACATTTTAATGCACCTAATTTTCAGAATTACAACAAATTAAACATATTGTACAACAAAATAAAGGGCGGTATCATTTTAAGACCAAAATTCTATCAAACAACATTAATGCTATTAAAAACACCCCTTTACCAAAAATTACAACCATTTAAGCAAAATGAACAATAGCTACAACCAATTTTCAGATTTATAACAAAATAAGCATAGTGTACAACAATATAAGCATGATGTATTTTCAGACTTACAAAATTAATGCTATTAAAGTGGTCAATGTTATTAATGACTATAATGACTACTACTTACAAGAAAAAAAATATAATGTACAACACTTTAATGCACATAATTTTCAGACGTACAAGACAAGAAGCATAGTGTACAACAAAACACCACATTAATGCTATTTAATCTAGTCAATTATTTAACTGGTCAATAAATACAATTAATACAGTTATTTAAACACCCCTTAAATAAGAAATACAAATTATCAAGCATATTGTACAACCAAATTAAACACAATTCCTGCATTAAATTTTACTACTACAAATAATAAAGCACATTATATAATTCTTGATATATAATAAAGCGAACGGACACGGGCTATACGAAATTCTTGATATCCGTAATTTTATTGTTAAAAAAAATATAATAAACTAAAATATAATATTCATCGAAAAAATTTATTTCAGGGTACCCGCCGCTGCAACCCGCGAGTACCCTGCTAGTTTGTATAATGTGCTTTATTATTTGTAGTAGTGAAATTTAATGGAGGAATTGTGTTTAATTTTGTTGTACAATATGCTTGATAATTTGTATTTCTTATGTAAGATGTGTTTTAATATGTATTAGTATTGTGCATTTATTGACATTAAATAATTGACTACATTAAATAGCATTAATGGTATTTTGTTGTGCCACATGCTTCTTTTTATTGTACGTCTAAAATTATGTGATTAAATACTGTACACTATGTTTCTTTCTTGTAAGTAGTAGTCAATATAGTTATTAATACCATTGACCACTTTAATACAATTAATGTTGTAAGTATGAAATTAAACCATGTTTATTTTGTTTGTACACTATGCTTTTTGTTGTAAATATGAAAATTGGTTGCGCTAAAATTGTAATATTGTGCTTAAATGGTTGTACACATTTTTTGTAAATAGTGTTTTTAATGTGCATTAATGTTGTTTGATAGAATTTTGGTCAATTAAATGACATCACGCTTTATTCTGAAAATTGGGTGCATTAAAATGTTGTAAACCATGCTTAATTTTTTGTACGTCTTAAAATTAAGAGTGAGATGCTTTCGTGCATTATAAGTAGTATAGATAAGTATCTATCTTCTTAGTACGCATTATATAAGAAGTAATACGACACCTAATCATTTATGTTTGGTTTCAAGTATTAGGCGTATAGCACGTTAGAATTTCTATCGATAACGTATCATTGTCAATTGGTAATAAACCAAATAACTCGGGAGTGCTTTTTTACCTTCCAACATAACGAAACAACTTTCCATGGCAAAGGACGAAAATACTATATTTATATCTTTAAATGTCGATACTTTATATTCCCGGTTACTTATCTGCATTTATGTTTCATAAATGTTATAAGTACAAAATTTTCTTTCTACACTTACAAAGACACATTGTCTCTAAACTCCTAAGTTAGCCATGGGTGTCATCAGAAGAGCAGCCTATCATGTGTTGGCACCGTTCATAGTGTTTGTAGGACTCGTATGTGCCGGTGACTACGTTCGGCCTCCGGCTGGAAGGTCCCTATACGTATCGCTTTCTAAGGATCATAGTAAAACATCTCCCCAACAGGTACGTCGATTTTCATGTTTTTAATAGATACTTTTTGACCTGTGGCTCAAGGGTACTTGTTAAGCAAATCATTCGTATCATAATTAATTTAGGTACACATATCATTAGCGGGTGATGGGAAAATGAGAATATCGTGGATTACGGATGATTCCACTCCATCGACGGTAAAATATGGTAAATCTAGTGGGATATATGAAGCTTCACAAACCGGGACAAGTTCTTCGTATAAGTACATCATTTACAAGTCTGGTCAAATACACGATGTAGTCATCGGTCCATTGGAGCCGAGCACTGTGTATTTTTACAAATGTGGCCTTGATTCGAGCCCTGAACATAGTTTCCGAACTCCTCCGGCTCAATTACCAATTAATTTTGCGGTTTCTGGTACGTACTTGATAAGTTATTCTTAGCATGTACATCATGTACTTTTAGAAAGTATATTGTATCCTTAATTGCCTCAAAGTTAGTTAGCTGTTAACATATTTGTAGATATCATTGCTTCTATATATAGGGGATTGAGATATTGTTGTGTGGGATATAAATTAAAGTTATAACGTTAATACTATGCCTTTAGTATATCACAACCTTATTAAAGAAAATAGTTAGAGTGCATTGTCTGGGCTTCTATTGTTTGTTCATTACACATGAAAGTGTTGGAATCTCAGGAGATCTAGGACAAACCGAATGGACTAAAGCAACCCTACAACACATTGGGAAAATTGATTATGATATCTTATTACTTCCTGGGGACCTAGCATACGCCGACTTTTACCAGCCATCATGGGACTCATTTGGCCGTCTGGTTGAACCATTGGCGAGCCAACGGCCATGGATGGTTACACAAGGAAACCATGAGGTCGAAAGAATTCCAATCATTCACAAAGAGCGGTTTTCAGCATACAATGCTAGGTGGCATATGCCTTTTGAAGAGAGTGGTTCTAGCTCCAATTTGTTCTATTCGTTTGAAGTTGCGGGTGTCCATGTGATCATGTTGGGGTCCTACACGGAATTTGGACCAGAATCGAGCCAGTACAAATGGCTAGAGTCTGATCTCAAAAATATTGATAGGAAACGTACCCCTTGGTTGTTTGCTCTTGTTCATGCTCCATGGTACAATTCGAACTCGGCCCATCAAGGAGAGAAAGAAAGTACCGATATGAGAGATTCAATGGAAGGTTTGCTTTATAATGCTCGTGTTGATATTGTTTTCGCTGGCCATGTTCATGCGTACGAGCGCTTTGTAAGTTTACTTAACATTCATAATAGTTGAACCATTATTCAACTCCAAACTACCTTTAGTTTGTGCTCATCTTAACCATTTCTCATTTTTTTATAGACACGAGTGTACAAACAAAAAGCCGATAAATGTGGTCCAGTACATATTACAATCGGAGATGGAGGCAACCGTGAAGGTCTCGCTTCAAGGTAAGTATATATATAGTGTTGAAAATCTATAATCCTCGCATAAAACATTTGCAACACAATCATTAGCTAATGATATCTAAACTCATGAATCTGCCTGTTGTTAGGTACAAAGATCCACAACCAAGAATATCATTGTTCAGGGAGGCCAGTTTTGGGCATGCACATCTGCAGGTGGTAAATGCGACTCATGCACAGTGGACATGGCATAGAAATGATGATGCTCAACCAGATTCGACATGGTTCACAAGCTTAGCTTCAGATTCTGCTTGTATGGTTTAGATCGAGATTGTGCGATTTAGTGGCAATCTGTTGACTAATATCACGAACTAATCAAGGTAGATAAGGCTAAAGTTGTTGGTTCGAATCCGATGTTCGTGCATTGTCTATAAATTATACAGATCAGTAATGCCAACAAACCCAAAAAAGCAAATTGGGTAAATGGTTTTGAAATTTACAATATAAAGGAATAAATGAACATCGTTTATATCAATTCAAAATTAAAGTTCGGACACTTTCTTATGATTTAATGAATACTGAAGCTTAAGTTTTCGGCGTAAATAAAGATGAGTTAGCGGTTATGCATATAAATCATTCTTAAATAACGCTAGAATGAATGAATTCGATGCAAAACTGGTTTACGGAAGATGAGTGGTTACACTTGCCATGTTTTGTTTAGACAGATTGTATGACATTCATATATATGTTTCTATATATATAGTCACTCGCTGTCTCGTTCCCTCGTTCTCAACATAAGAGATGAAAAGTGTATATTTTCCAGTTTTAAAATGCATAAAAGTTAGTTTATATACCATAAATAATTTAAGATCGTGATATCATATTTTGGCGTTTTGCATATACTTGGTGTATCCGTTGCAAGAATATGCATAGAAGTTTGGCAATGTAAACAGTAATCTGTGCGTAGTTTTAAATTTGGGCAAGCTATCGATACATTAGATCTTGTATATGCTAAAACAACAATTAATTTCTATATATAGATGTGCAGCTAGCTGCTTATGATTGTCGCCATCTCTTCTTTTTCAAACGAGAATTAACCTTTCATTTTGAATACGCAGTGGAAAATTATAGAAAAAGAGTGTCTATATAAGGTTCTTTTAATCTATTGTGTCGTAAAACCCTTTAAACCAGACTGTCTTGATCGTTCAACGGTTTAATTAACCTCTTTAAAATGGGTTAAATATGTTATTTTTAACAGCAAGGGAACCGTATATATCAATAGAAAATGATAGCTACAAACAATCTATATAGAACCCATTCTTAGGAAAATTTCAAGATGGGGTGTCTTCTATTATCCTGATTGATAAGAAATAATGGTTCGGAAAGCTCTTGTGTTTCTGAATTTCCATTTACTGCATCACAACATAGAGAGTCGAAGGTATCTACAAGAATAGTCAAAAACAGTGATCACTTCTCTTGTATTTGTAAGACTATCTTTATCAACAATCTTCTACAACCCAATATCTTGATAAAATATTATTTTCTCTTTCCTCCACCTACACAACTAATACATACAACAAATTTATATTTTTTTTTACCATTTATCAACAAACCAACCCAACCTACCAATAAAAATGTGACATGCTTCAGGTTGGGCATCATATTTGCAAATCACTCAACAACCTTGATTGCCAACCTCACTTTCATTCTTTGCACACTTCTAATATAATATATATATTTTTTTGTTTTTTACCCACCCAACTGGTTTGAAACCAATGAATAAAGGTAGTCTAAACGTGAACAAACCACGACCCACCATAAAAAGACACGTGACCATACTTGTTTCGCCACTTAACGCTGCACAAATTAAAGAGGTGATGCTGATCAATCTTCTGTAAGTCACCACAACACGTACATTTGACACAACGGAGTGGCCCGTTGAGATAGATCATAGATGGGCTAAATAACCGTGTTAGGCCAAGTTTTGTTCTTGTTGTGACAAAAAGAGTAAAAGACACATCTCAATAGCATATAGTCAAATTTCACTCGATGGTTTTTACTTTAAGTCGTCTTTGTTAGTTGTGAAATTTTTGAAAAATGCCAAAATGCAAGGATTATTTATTTGGTTTTGTGACTTTTGTCGCTAGAAATCTTGTGAAAGGTTGACAAGTCTTTGTCAAAAATTCGATCAGAAAAAAGAAAAATACGTACAAATAATTCTACAAATTTATATTTTAGTATCGTTAATGGCTTTTATCTTTTGGAACAAACTAATGGTCTTCTTTTTATCGAAACGAAGCTTCTTTTCTTTTACAACAACTCTTATTGTTTTACATTTTTTTTGGAATATTGTTGTACGCTTTTTTATTACTATTCAGTTATTCGCGCATACCAGCGGCGACAAATATAATTATATGGGTAAATTACAAATTTGGTCCCTAAAGTAATACAATTACGCAAGGATCACACCGAGACGATTTTTGTTGCAAAAAAAAAAAAAAAAAAAAAATTATCAATATTTACATTTCTTTGCAAAACAGCCACCGAGAGTCACATTTTGCTAACTTCTGTTATTTATCTCGTTAACTGCCTCGTTACTGAGGGTAGTATTGTCATTTCAGTCCTTTTTCCCCAATTTGCTCAATTGTCAGCGTATAGTTTTACAAATTTAGTCCTTTAAAGCAATAGTCTATATTTGTGTTTCAATTTCTTCCATGAACATAAATTTCACAAGTAAAACTGAATTTTTTTTAGAATTGTTAAGTTTTGGCAAAATTGCGCATGCTGTACCCCGATCCTTGATTTGAAAATCCTTTATGGTAAGAATACTCTGTTCCATTTGGTTTCTTCCTTGTTCATACTATTGTTCCATTTGGTTTCATGAAGTAGAAGACACAACTAGATTGTTTTATATAGTAAAACAAAAGTTTCATTAATAAAGATTTTCGCGTTTCGATTTAAACAGTAAATAAAACAAATGTTTCACTTCTTGATCTTTTGTTTGATTCAGACATTTTAAACTCTAAAATCCTGATGTTTGAGTTGTATTTGATGATGTATAATGCAGAAAATTTGGGAATATTTACTGTGTTCATACACACCTTAGATAAAAAAAAAATTGAAATTGAAGTTATTGATGTTTTATGTGTTGCACAGATTTGAATGAAATCATGTTTACTTTAAAAATCCATCACAATGGTGAATTTACCTCACCACCAGGAAGAAGATATCTTTTTGAAGATACAGATTGGTTTGACGGAGTTCACTGTGACATTTTCGCAATGAACTTATTGGACGAGATAATATAGGATTTAGGTTACACGAATCGCACCCTTATGTTTACTCATTTTAGGATACCTGGGGAGTTATTGGATGTAGATTTGCTACCACTAATGTCTGACAAAGATGCGATCAAACTTGTGGAGTATGTTCCTAGATTTAGAGAATTCGAGTTTTATACTAAAACCGGTGTTTCATTGGTAGAGTGTCACATGATGGAGCGAATGATGAGTAATGGCAAGGGTTTGGTGATAGAAGAAATTGTGGATCGTCATGTCAATGATTATGTTGGAAAGGATCTTGATGGCGAGACTAGAACAGTGAAAAATTACCATTGTTAGAGTGGTATAAGACAAGCCAACATGGGAAGGTTGGACCTGTTGATGATACAGATTCTGACAATGAGTTCCCACCGACATGGTTTTTTTGAAAAAATGCGTGCAAATCATACAAAAATGTTGATTGATGAGTTTGAATTCAGAAGGTTACAGGAAGAGATTGACCAAGAGTTTGGGTTGGAGAATTCAAGTGGTGAAAGTTTATGTTTCTGTTTCTTGGTGGTTGTTGTTGGTGGTGGTTGCGGTTATGGTGGTGGTGATTATATCAGTGTAGGGTGAATGTGGTGGTGATTGCATTTTGAAATACCCATTTTTTTTGTTGATGTCGAGTCGAGCTTTAGAAGTTGGGTTGTATGGGGGTTTCTACGTGCTAAGATGACCACTTACTTTGGAAATTTAGCCATTGAGGTCATGTCGCATTGATATCAAGTTTGGCAGCAATTGAATATGTATAGGGACTGAAATCACAATACTACCCTTAGTGATAAGGCACTTGACGAGAAAAAATAACGAAAGCTAGCAAAAAGTGACTCTCAGTGACTGTTTTGCAAAAAATGTAAACATTAATATTTTTTTGCAACAAAAATCATTTCGGTGTGATCCTTGCGTATTCGTGTTACTTTAGGGACTAAATTTGCAATTTACCCTAGCTATGTTATAAATATAGTAAATTAATGCTAACCCAACTTTCCCCCTAATTCCCTACCCGCTTAGTGAATTCATTTTACAATACTCTGAATGTATATGTGTTTGTTGTATGTGTTTGTTAGGGTTTTTTGTAGCTTTCCTGCAACACTATATTAACATCATTATTTTCGAATATACAAAGACCCTCATACTCTTTTACCCATCAAAAACTCTCTCTAAAAGTATATAATTTTGACGAATCAGTATCTATAGATTCAGATTACGAATACAATTGTCAAAAATTTGAATCAAAATAAAATAAACCCATTAAAATTGTAAAAACTAAAAATCTATAAAAATATATCAAAATGAATATTAAGTTAAAGAGCACAAAATTTTATAAAATACAGTGAAATTAGATAATCAAATTAAATAGATAAAAAGTATTTCAATTTGAAAATAAATGTGATTTTTAAGTTGAGAAGTGATGACACATGTCACTCTATGATTGCACCTTTTTATCTTAATTTTTGATGACCCGCAACTTAAATATATAATAGTATAGTTTGAAAATATTGTTGTATTTTTTTTATTAAAAATTTGTTGTGCATTTGGAACAACTGATATATGCAATATAAAATAAGAAAACTACATTTCTACTATTTGAACATAATGAAGGATGGTTACATTTGTTGGAAACACGAGAACCTCTTAGGCTTAAACTTGATGAAGAGATGAATACTTGTTATCCATATAGATCTCAGTCGCATCTTCTTGCTCCATGTGTAGCTCCTTTAGCATACTTCTGAGCCAAATTGTGTGACATACACATGATGTTGCAGCTACGTATTTTGCTTCACTGCTGGACAAGGTAACAATAGTGTTAGGTTCCCATTTATGTAACACAAGCATCAATATAAGAAGTAGAGATGAAGAAGTTATCGGTTGAACAAGTTAACACACACACGAATGAATAAAGAAAAGTTATGCGTAGGAAATGTGATAAAATGAACAACCAACCTTCAAGTGAAGGTTTACAAGACTATTTATAGGGGAAAGGAGTTAGGGCAACACACTAGTTCCCTTCCTTTCCTTATTGGGCTTGGGCCAAGGCTTATGAGCTTTCTACATAAGCCTTGCCATAATTACTAACATAAAAGCCTAATTAAGCTAACTATTACATATTAATTACTAACACTTGTAATCTAGTTTAGGAGTGATTCCAACAATCTCCCCCTAAGTGTTGGTGATTAATGATTTGAGTGATAACGTTGTAGGTGCTGATGTAATAGTTGCTTCGACGTCTTCTGACATTCTTCTTTCTTGTGAGAAGAAGTGCCTTGATTCTAAAAATCTCCCTACTGTAGGGATCTTGTATTCTTTGAAGTTTTAGAACTTTGACCTCTTTGATTTCTTTGTTCTTTGATCTTTGTTCTTTGAGGTGATAGTGATAGTATGTTGTGGTTATGCGCATCGTCGCTTCGTTGCTCTAGTGTCTCCGTCTTTCTCCAACATGCTCACAGCTCTTTAACGTTGAATTCGATCTTGATGTAGTTCCCTTAGTCTTTAAACTTTGTAGATTCTTTGACTTTGACGAAGAATCATTACGACTTTGTGTTTCCTTTTGAGAGAACTTTAATTAGTGTTATTGTTGGTATGAGCATGTGAAGAATCACGCGATCTTTTCCTCCCACGAGCATCCATAAGAAGAAAACATAAAACATGGGTTAGAAATAATCCAGTGCTTACAAGTTTGAACCGAAAGTGTGTTAACGGCATAGTGTGAAAACACGCTCTAATTCTCACAATGGCTATTCCTGAACCGGAGTCCACAAGCTGAGATAACGCGATGTAGAAGTACACCTACAAAGTGGCGAGTCGAGGTACACCGGGCATCACCCCACCATTTGTGTAGACCGTTTGAGACACTAAAGCGTAACCCACAAGGAGTTACCGAAGTGACTCAACTGTGGTCGTTTGATGTTAACCGCGGGAGTTTCCATTCAATCACTGAGGATCACATGTGTGAACCTCTCATAAATGTTCTTGACAGATTTCTAGGATCTTTGTAGGACTCGATAATGTATCACTTGCGTCCTTAATGTTGAACGACAAGTGATGAAATGTCAAGTGTACCTAAGAGATCTTTTGATGAATCTCGTGGCTCTAGACTCAATAGTGCGCTTTGGTTTTCTGAGCGGAGACTAGGGAGAGGGTCTCCTTCTTCATACCAGAATCTCTAAGAGAAATCGATAGTTTACGGGTTCCTGTGAGAATGAAACAAGCTTCTATTGAGAGAAACTTGAGTGGCTAAGAAGGTTTAGTGCATGCGTCACTGGGTCCATGGCGACTTTATTCTTCAATACTAGTGTCATCAAGTGACAACCATTAGCATACAATTGAACCCGATTATGCCCCTAAGTTGAATAATCACGGAGGGCTATTTCTTTTCACCATTTTCTTTACTTTTCTTTTTAATTCTTCAACTCCTTCTTTCCCCGATTCTCATTTTCTTCTTTTTATAATCATACCTAAGGACTTCTAATTCTAACTATTGGTGATGTCCTTGGGTAGATCCATCCGGCTCTGGGTGATTATAGGACGGTTATTCCTAACCTTAGTCACCTTATAACTCCATGACTAACCTATGTTGCCGTAAACCATTTTCATGAAAATCTCTCAAAGTGGTTATGAATAAAAGAATTTAGTACCACTGTGAGTTTGTATTTTGCGAGCAAAATACTCCCCCCCTCCACGTGCTTAATTATTTTGACAAAAATCGACGGGTGAGAGAAGAGCGCACTTTTGAATTGATCAACTCAAGATAGACAATTCCCCTCGAGACACCGAGTTACGTTGCATAGTTAAAGAGTTACATTGTCAGCTTTTAGGTGAAAACTGGCTCTAATAACTACCTTGAAGGTGTGGACAAACCTTGAAAGGTTGTCAAACCTGTCAAAGTTCATGTCTATCAAGAGTTTCTCGAATGGTACATTCTACTAGGATAAGTCCTTTGCGAGACACGTTTACATCACTAGCGAACTAGCTTGAAATGATTACCCATCCCGGAAAAGTCTTTTCGAGTTACTAACATTTAAGATCTCGTCAATTCATTGGTAAATTCTTTATAGCACGACGATTCATTAGCAATTCACAACATATTTCTTATCACATAATTTTTCTCCCCCTCAAAAATGGCATATAAATGTTATTTTTGATGAAATTTGATATCAAATATGTCCATTTCGAGTTTTGCGGGAAGATTACCACGAAGAACAATTTTGTGAACAAAGTTTATAAGCAAATACTCCCCCTCAACAAGTGATATTAACTTTTGAGGTTTTGAAAACCATAAGGGGAAGTACTTGTCCTTTTGAGCAAAACTTTGAAAATTGAAAGTTTTGATTAGTTTTACTCAAAGGTAAGAAGCTTTAAGCTCCTTTTATAGGATTGTGGCTTTGAAGCGTACCACACGGTCCTTTCATTACAAGTACGGGTTGTACAATCATTATTTGTGCACAAACCATAGTCAGATATAAATCACACATCCAAATAATGATAAGAGAAACAAATCAAGGGGTACGGAGAATCGGGTAATCCAACAATAACTCCGGGGAATGCGCTCGGGCGTTGGTAGCTTTGTGAGAGATATGCTTGGGCGACCACCTATGAAACTCTCCAACATTCTTATCCGATCGTCTCAACAACCTTTCATCAATCCGGGTGATGATCTTCTTCACATCCCTCCTATCCCTCGAATTCCATCTCTTCGGTGACCCTATGCCGCCATGGATCTCCTTTAACACGTATGCTAACCCATCCCAACCTTCTTTAATGTGTGATCCCCAAACTTACGAAGCTCTTTTGCGCCATGAAGCAATTGTGGTGTAGTTCACTACGGTAGACTACCCCAAATGGTTTCACGATAAGGGTGTACTAAGCAAGTTGGTTTATGTCGGGAAGGTCTAGCTGTGGTTTTGTAAGATTAACACGTTTCTGGTATGATTCCACGGCAAGTTGAATATCTTCTACACGTTCTTGATTACGATGCTTCTTATGAATATTAGCAATGACTTGATGTACTCACGTTGGATATTTGTAGAGAATTGTCGCATTCGTCCTTGTACCTTGGCAAGATACATGTCTTCAATGTCATTGAGCTACAATATCGGGAAATTTGCTTCTATAAAGTCATATTCCTGTTCGTCTTGTCGTTTGACCACAATTTTCTTTAGGAATGTGTAGTCCCACTTCAACGACAGGGTAACATGCATAATTGCAACGATCCGTTTTGTCCTTTGAACACTTCCTTTTTCGACTTAAGAACACGGCAGCTTTTGTAGTAGATTCTTCGTCGTTACGGCAATGATGAATCCCATACAGCTGCATCGAGGTCATACTTTTCCACTTTGTGAAACATGTGTGTGGCTTCTTCCTCGATGGCTATATTGTTAGAGTAGATTGTCATGGAAAGGGAGGGTGAGTGATGTAGCATATTTCTTGGAAACATCGCTACCGTGTAGAAGGAATTCCAAGTCATTGTTGAAGAAGTAATGATAAGGAATCTTGGGTTGATCCGTTGGCCAATGATAGGTAGTGGTGCGTCGGTCGTGTAATATGGAGCTTTGTCTTGTCTGGTAAAGTCGATGTTAGCTTCAGGGTTGAGCCAATCGATGTTGTTAGACATGGCTCGTGCTATGTTGTCGAGATGATATTCGACTTCAATGGCCTTTGTCGCGAGTTGTCCTTAGCGGTTGAAAAGCGTCATTCTTGATCGCCTCAACTCGCTTTTTCATCTTCTTCACCTTGAACTTTTCTTGTATAAGCTTCACATGCTCCATTGTGCGACCATCTACCGGTTCTTGTCCTTCCGGTAACTGAGGTGTAGCATCAACAAGTTTAGAGAACCAGTCATACTCTTCAGTGTTATCATCATCTAGCCATGACACAACATTGGTCTTTTTCTTCTTCTTAGGCTTTGGTGATGATGCTAGTTTCTTTGTTGATGTAGAAGAAGTAGGTTGTTGTTGGGGCTCAGGAATTTCTTCATCGTCACCACCAGTGTATTCAAAGTGATCACCGGTTTTCTCTTTTAGTGGTGGTGACTCAGAGTCCTGAGGTTTATCAGTAGCAGGAGACCGTTGTGGAGAACTTCTTTGAGTGGAGGTCCTTTGGGGTGGTGGTGGCATAGAAGATGAATCATCATTTTTCTTCTTTCGCTTTGGCTCGTAATCTTTATCCGCATCATCATGGAGTCTCTTGGCGTTTAGCCTTCTCCATTTGTCACTTTTGCATGAGGTTTTGAGTTGATATTCCAGCAATGCCTCAAATAGTTTAGCTTTGTCAGAAGTAAACGTTTCAGATCGTTTAGACATTTGCATCACAAGCTTGGAAATCAACTCTGCATCGGAGACAACTGCAGGTTCAATTGGATTGATCTTCATTGCTACAGGAGTAGATTGCATTGTTTGCTACTTTGCTTGACCAATTGCATGAGATTCGGATAAAGTTTTCTGCTGAACATCTCTCTTGTCACGCCAGGAGATGTCGAGGAGAAACTTGTGAGTGTATTCTCTGATCGTCTTATCCATTTCCCCTTGGATATCTTTGTTTAGAAAGTGTTGAATCTGATCCCTTTCATCTGAAAACTCGTTTATCACATCTTGAAGAAAATTGATTCTGTCCGCAAGTTAATTCAGTTTCTTACTTGACCACGCTTTTCTTCCTTACTTGCACGATAGCTTTGACAATCTTAGTCTTTGCACGCGATATCCAAGTATCGGTCGGTTTTTTACCGATTTGGATGCGGATCGGTGGTGGCTTTGGATGGTGGTGGAGATGGTGAGAAGATGAGTCGGCGATGATGATTCATGAGGAGGCTTAGGGTCCTTTGGTGGCTCAGAAGTTTGTTCCTTGCTACGTGCGGGACTATCTAGAACATAATCTTAGGCTTCCTTTCTGCTTTAGCCTTTTCTTCCTTTAACCCTAGCTTCTTCATGCGCTTGCTAGAGCTTCTTCTTCTCGCTTTTAGCACTTGCATCAACATCTTCATCGGTAATTTTCTCGATCTTCTCCTTCTTCTTATCGGGTTCCTCAAAGTCAAAATGATCTCATCCTCTAGTTTACATTTGTTGTGATTCGGGTGGCGGCATACCGGTTCCCTTATCGGGTTGATTAACCGTGATCGGAATCGGTGTGGTTAGTGCACCACCACTTGACCCTCCAGGGGCGAGTTTGTTGAAGGTTGAACTCTTAGCAACATGTTGAAGTCGAGATTCTTCAATTTCATTATGTAATCTTTGTCTTCATCCTCGTGGCTCTTCATTCTGAGCTCTCTTCTTCTCTTGCTCAAGAATCGGAGTTTTCCTTTGAGTTTGGGACCGAGAGGTTTTGCAAGCGTTAGTGTATCATCATTTGCGATTCGGTAGATAACCTCTTCATCTTTTGATTAATAGTGTCGCCCAGAGTCCTCGTCCCATCAGCTTTGGTTCGTGTTTGGGAATAGGGATGACATCCTTTGATGGAACTCTCTTTTTGAGTGTGTGAGTCCTCTTTGGATACTTACGTGTACTCAAGTCGATTCAACGCAACACTTCCAAAGATCGCCTTTGATCTCCTCGCTTCTTAACAGTACACGAAGACTTTTCATCTATGAACCCCACTTTTCCTCGATGCCACCTGCTTCGGATAACGCGTTTGTATACGATTGAAGTTCCTTGATCTCAAAGTGCAGTAGAAGGCAATCGGCAAAACAACCTTGTTTCTTCGTTGTTGATTCTTTGAATCGGCGACATTGAGTGTAGGCCCAACAACACGAGTGATGGTTGGGGTCATCAAGTCTCAAAGGAATATCGCCGAGTTATTCAGAATCCTCTGGATCAACAGTTTTGTGTATCTGATGTAAGGGATTTTGGTGCCGGGTTTCCTGAAATATGACATCATTTCATCCCAAATTAGACTTTCGAAATCGATGTGCATCATGTTGACCATGCCCCAAAATACTTGTAGTTCCATGAGCTTGGGATGCTCATAACCATTATCACGCCCGTAAACCGATTTGGTGATCATGATGTAGAGGGTTCTCCATGGTCGAGGAATATTCTTAAGATCTCAAGAGTGTTTGGTGATAATCCCAGAGCTTCATCATATCCAATGTCGACCATGAACCGGAGAGTGACCTCTTCCGAAGGAGTAGCAATGCTGGCGAGTGGATGGTAGGAAGAAGGAGAATAGCCCTTAAGTCTGGAGTGACGGTGACTTGTTTGTCGCTTGGAGTCCTTTGTCACCCTGACCTCTTGAACTTTGTCCTTCGCATGGTATGCCGTAATTGGTGAACATAAATCTCGCACGGAGTTGCAAAATTAGTGAGCATATTCTTGTAAGGATGAGTCTTGAGAATATCCACAACAATCGACAAGAAGACTTCGAGAACACGAGAAGTTATCAAAATCGACTCGAGATTGTTCTTCCCAATCTTCATCCGGTAACGGTGGGGAAAATGTCTTCCATTGTGAGAACATTCGGTGCCATTGTGACGTCCATATTGTGATCTGAAAGATATTGAGCCAAAAGAACCAACATATCGAAAGACATTATGTTAGTCAAAAGTTGATTTTATTATACAATTATTGAATATGTTATGTTGATGAATGTTACGAGTCCAACATCACTTGTTTGTCCAATAGTCCAAAGTAGTCGTGAAAATTTTCGTGAATGTATTAGTTTTGAATTTTAAAGTCCAAATTTTCACTCATTTTCACAACATATTAACCATTTAAGCTTATTAGTGACATTTTGGTTTTGTGACGTTATGATTTATTTATTTACAAGTATGTATGCGTAACAATTCATAATTAAGGTTAAAACAAGGCTTAAGCGTAGAAAGTAAGCTTATGCGTGTAATACCCATACTCGTAGGCATAAGCTTATGCGTAGGAACTTCTCTTACAGCTAAGAAGAAATATTGCAGCGTAGGAAAAGAGCTTGGCATAAAGCTTACGCGTAAGCGTATCTTAGAGCTTATGCGTAAGGTTTACTCGTAAGAGTGAACCTTATCCGTAAGACTCAAGTTTACGCATATCCTTCACAGGATACGCGTAGTCCCCTTTGTAGAACCTTACGCGTAAAGGTTATCCGTAAGATTTCTCTTACTGAATAACATCTCTACGGCGTAGCGTGATCCTTATGTAGGAATCAAGTATAACCTTGATTACTGAATTTTGCAGCGTAAAACCTGCAATAAATTTGTCATAACATCATCATTTACATATTTATTCAATTCTCTTTCAGATACACATGGAATCACAGTCATAATCAGTTATGCGTAGATTACTCTTATGCGTAAGTTTAAAACCCTAGGGTTTCGATTTTACGGATAAGAAATCTAACCATGGAAATGACACCAAATTGTTTCTAGGATGTCTTAGGTTTAATGTAAATGTGTTGCAACAAGTATTAACATCCATAACCTCATGAATAAAAATTACCCAGTTTGTATGGTTCTAAAACCCTAAATCTTAGATTCTTACAATTATATGTTTCTGGGTAACAATCAATGGTGGTTTTGGTCAATTAAAAATGTAACAATCATTATTCAACCATCTAATTATCCAGAAACATTCACACAAGAAAACGCCCAAATCCACGCATAAACCCTAATTCTTGAAACACTATTAAAACGTTTTCTGGGTAGATTTTCATGTTGGAAATGTTTATAACACTTGATTTTAAGCAATTTGACACAACATTTACCATGATAAACACCCAATGATGATTTAGTGTTCATACGCATACGCGTAGAACACAAAATCACCCAAAACTCAAAATATAGCCGTTGGATGTTTATGAAATTAAAAACCAATGTTTGTAAATACATGAAGATCATTAAACCACTTACAAATCAGGAGTTTAAAGCACGGATTAGCAGAATGAATGTTAGGCGTAGGATTGGTAGGTTGTGGTAATAAATGTGGAAGTAAATGTGTTTTGAATGTTAGGTGGAGATGTTTTATTAAAATGAGTTTAAACTTTTTACAACTTTGGTCCCTCCACCTCAACCATTTTCATCCATGGCCTTTAAGTTCCACTTTGGTTACGTATGGAGTGGAGTTTTGGAAACAAACTAGACGACACTCCCCCTCGACTTAAGAAATAATGAAATTTTACAAATTTGAGTCCGGGGAGTGTCAATAAACTAGAAATGTGACCACCATTATCAAAGAAACAACCGGAATAAGGTAACATGCAAGTACAAGGTTTTATGAAACAGAAAATATTTACTTTCTCCCCCTCAACACTTGAACGTAAAAAATACTGAATTTTGAAAGAGAAAGGTGTTGACGGAAGATTTGTACTTGCCATGTTTAAAGAAATTTTGAGAAGAATATTTTGAATTTTGTAAATTTTATATTTTTGTATTTTGTTTTTGAAAAAATATTTACAAAAGAGGTTTTGGTGTTTGATTGGTTTTAAGATTGTTTTAAAGTTCATCAGTTCCTGAGTTAAACACCGCATACCAATCAGTGGACCAACTCATAAACTAGCGTGAGCTAAGGCTTTGGTGAGAAGGTGCATAGTGGTATTTAGTACCACAAAGTATAATTCAACGGTACCCTTTTCCACATGCTTTGAGGAAATGATATCAAGATCGATGTGCTTTGATTTCGAATGTTGAGCGAGTTTCACGAGATCGCAATAGCACTTCGATTGTCGCAGACATCGGGATTCGTCAAATACATAACCATAGTCTTTGAGTTGTGTTAGCATCCAAATGACTTGAGCACAACACCGAACATGGCTACATATTACCTTCGGTTGAGGATGATGTACAATCAACGCTTCTTCGATTGCCATGACACCAGTTTATCACCAAGAAATTGTAAAGCTCTCGAAGTAATTTTTCGAGAATCTAAACATCTGGTGATCGAAGGCCTCGAAAAGCTATTAGTTCAAAACCGAATCGCCGGATACCGGATCCCCAAGTTAATGGTTCTCTTGATGTATCAGGAGGATTCTTTTAGCCTCAGAGATGTCGATTCGATTGGTAGCGTCGATAGCGAGAGCAAAGATATACAACAAAGACAATATCGTCCTCTTTGGTTTAGATACATGAGAGACCCAATAATACTTTGGTATTTGGTAGGGTCAACCAATTTTCCATGCAAATCGGCCCGGTTTCTTGGTATGTGCCATTGGTGTGGCATAGGTATACGATTTTGCATTCCATTTTGTTTAAAATTTCAAGGGCATATTTGGGTGACTCAAGAAAATACCATGGGGTGATTGATGAACTTGCAGTCCTAGAAAGAACGTAAGTTCACCCATCATGGACATTTCAAAATATTTTTTCATAAGTTTTGAAAAAGCGTTTTAGTACTTTAGATGTTTTGACCCAAAAATGATGTCATCCACATAAATTTGAACGATTAAAATGTGTGCCCCGTGATATTGTATGAATAGCGTAGGGTCGACCGATACTTTGATGAAATTATTAGCAATAAGAAAGGATGACAACTTATCATACCACGCCCGAGGGGCTTGTTTGAGACTGTAGAGAGCCTTGTTCAGTTTGTAGACGTGATTAGGGAACTCTGGATCAACGAATCCTAAAGGCGGGCTAACATAGACCGTTTCTTTTCGTTTTCCACTTTAAAGCAGCGGTTTTGGCGTCCATCCGAAAGACCGTTATGTTCATGTGAGCCGAATGCCGAAAAATCCGAACGACCTCAAGTCTAGCAACCGGTGCGAATGATTCTTCGTAGTCAATCCCTTCTTATTGTCTATAACCCTTAGCCACCGGGCGTGACTTATTTATGATAACCGTACCTTGACAAAGATCCAAATTCTTGTTTTTCCAAATCCATTTGATACCAATAACATAGACCCAGTTGGTTTTCAACCAATTCCCATACTTCAGGCGTTTAAAGCTGATTAAGTTCTTCTTGCATGGATTCAATCCGGTTGTCATATGTCGGGATTCCTTAATATTTTTGGGTTGAAGCTTGGCGAGACGGTAAGTGCATAAATGCAATGTTCACCATCGGTCGGCGGCGTTGTCTAGTCTTAATGACCGTTGATTCGGGTTTCAATAATGTTCACAAGAGGATGGTATTTAGATCCAATGATGTGTGGATGGTTGATGTTGATATACATTCTGCAGATTGGGAGGATTCAAATGGCTTGTAGATGATTCCGCAACATCAGGTGTGGCAGTTTCATTAGCAAACGGATTGAAGAACGCATTTGGATCATAATCTACAGGTGAGGGTACTTCATTGTTCAGAAGATCATCAGCTGGTTCAGCTGTAGCATATTGGATTTCACATACACATCATACCATAAACCAAGTGGGCGTATAAGATGAGTTTAGAGAGAGAAAGTTAGAGGTTTGGGAACTTTAGTGAGAGAAAGAAAAATCTTATTATGAGCTCCAACTCTCTACCTTGGGAGGTAGAGAGTATTTATAGTCTTAAAATAACGCCACGACATTGAAATTTTGTGGATCGGGCATACTGAGGTGGGTAAAGACCGTCCGATCCTCCACGGTGTTACTAAACTAAATACTACTTAACATCAAATAACTACGACTACGAGCTTTTTAACGATTACATATACTTGAGGTGACCGACACTTTAACTACTGGATTTTCCAAATCCTAACAATCTCCCCTAAGGGAGGTCACCTCAAACACACATTAAAATTACATAGAATACAAACGGATATTACATTGAGATTGTTCTTGGATTCTTGTTCATGTTCTTTGTCTACAGAGCTCGTAGTCTTTGATTCTTCATTTTCGCATGTTTGGATAATCCGAGTGGAGGTCTTTAAGCGATCCACGTGATAATGAGTTTTGAGCCGCTTTGAGATCATCAACCACATTAATCTCGACTCATCCATTGTGGTGTTGGTATTATGTGATGTTGTGACATTTGGACCGACATGCTCACATTATGGATCATGATATATTCTTATCAGAGTAGCGGAAGCTTTCGTTGATTCATGATATTGGCAAGCGTAGCGAAGCATGGAGTGAAAATATCAGAGTCATTGATGCACTAATCATGATTTCTTTAGAACTGAATGTGTTGAGTGAGCATGTGGCTGTGGATTGACCGCTTCATTACGATCAGTACCGAACGCCGGGGTGTACCGCATAAGACAGTTAGCAATAAAGCGCACGAAAGTGTCTTTGATCACTTTCGATGAATGAGGTACCGCGACCCGGTTCCCGTTGATCGGTACAAAGTACACTGTGATCGTGTATAATTCCGTAGAATTTCCTTGATGAGGTTTAGCCCGGTTGCTCTAGCTGTTCTCAAACCAGGCGTCTCAAAGAAGACAACACGATTGAGTGAACCCCGTGAAAATGAGATTCGATTGATGAAAATAGATTTGAAAAACAATCGTGTATTGCTCAATAGAAATTGTTGTTGCAATACAACGAAGGTTTTAATGAAAATCAATTATCAATCATAAACACCTTTTATTTGAGAAATAAGTACCGCGGTCGATGTGCTAAAGAAAAGAGTTTTTATGCACAACGACTGGTTTTTCAAAGGTATCCATCAATCCATAACTGAACGAGGATTGATTCAAAATATTGAATCTCCATTGTTTCGTTCGCTTGTCACATGGTTTATCTATTGGATAGATCTCACATGCCACCTACCAGGAGCTTGTTTGATGGTGGCTCCAGAAGGCTTTCCATCTTCATTGTGAACATGTATGCATGTCACTCGGAGGTTCGCAATTCCACAAGGATAATGCGTAGGACTCATAAGATATAATCTCTCTTTCCACATTATGTGAAGCAGAGAGTCTTCATTGAAAGTGTTCTAATGAGATTTATTGATGATCTCATGGCTCTAGACTCAATTGTGCACATTTGGTTCATATGCTCTGAGACTAGGGAGAGGTCTCCTTCATCAATATCAACCATCTCTAAGAGAGTCGATAGATTATGTTGGATTCCGTGAGAATGAAACAAGAAATTTTAAGAGGAACTTGAGTGGTTTGGAAAGTTGAAGTGTAGTCCACTTTGGGTCCATGACGTCTTGTCTTCAATACCGATGTTACCTTGGTAACCACAGTAGTATATGAATTGAACCCGGTTTCGCCTCTAAGGTTGAATAAGATTGGAGGGCTATTTGTTTTCACCCTTTTCTCATTCATTCTTTTTCATTCTTCAACCCCCGATTATACCGAGACTTCATTACTAGAACCTTGTTGGGTTTATTCAAGATACTAGCTTCAGGACTCAAGTCACTCTTCCCATATCTCACTTTTCTCCTTTTTTTCCATCATACCTAAGGACTTCTACACTATCTAGTGGATTGTCCCTGGGTAGATCCCTCCTGTTCTGGCGGATCATGGGAACTCAACCTAACCTTATCATCCTTATATCACCATGCATAAAGTAGAGTTGGTTGGTCTTTTGGTATAGTTCTTCCGCCTTGAAACCAATTGAAAACCATTTGAAAATCAGTCAAGATACTTGTGATATAGAATCAAAGAATTTTGTATCTTAATTGTTTTGATATTTTAGAAATGCTCCCCCTCAACATATGCATAAAATTCAGAATTTGTTTAGCACATGGAGGCAAGAGATCTTTGAAATCGTTAGATTAAGAATGCAAGGTCCAATCTTTTGATTACCATTTTCTAAAAAATGATCATCATCACTTCCCAATCAATTTGAGTAGATAAAACATTTTGAGGAAGGATGAGGTTTTCAAAATTTTGCTCCCCTCAATATGTGCCTCGAAGTTTGAAAGAGTTTTGCACATATTAGAGGAAACCTGCACTTAGAGACAATTCAATCACGTTTCAATAATTTGAGGTTTAAAGTAGATGCTCCCCTCAACATGTGCATGGAAAATTTGAAATCGTTTGTCACATGCGGGGAGGAAAACATGCTAAACACTTATGAAACCATTTATCGAATTATCGGTTTAAATCCAATTTAAATCACAAATTCTCCCCGATCACAATTATCAAATCATTTGAGATTTGTGATCTTTGTAGATTTAAATTGATTTTGAAAGCTTTAAGGAGAATTGTGACTTGATTATGAAAACGTTTTTAACTGATAAGGATCGGATTTTGAGACTTTAAACTCCATTGATTAAACATGTATAATTATCTTTTGAAAACATAATAACAACCAAGGTCTTGAACCAATTGTGTAAAATATTGTAAAACATTTTAGAGTAGACCTTGCTCATTTAAGTGCAAATTGTTTGAAAAGAACACTTTTAGATTTAATTGAAAATCATTCTCCCCCTCAATCAATGACGAAAGTTATTGATTGATGGATGAATTTTGACACTTGATAAGTTCTTTTGATTTTCAAAATAGAGTCGAAGTGTTTTCAAAACAATTGAGTTTTCATAAGATTGCAAATATTTTTCAGATGAATCATTTAGAAGGAAAAATATTTGAAATTAAACATTTGTCTTGTTATTGAAAAACATTTGTTTTTATCGAGCATTAGGTTTGAAATATGAGATAAAGCATGGCTGTTCTTTCTATGAAAAGCGGTTGAGCACGAAATGACAATAAACCATTGTTTTACTTTCTCCCAAAAATATTTTTTGATTTTTTTTTTTTTTTTTTTTTAACATTCGAACAATATCTAAAGTCCCGTGATATTCTTTGAATGACAAAGACAAAACCGTAGATATCATGGTCGAGGAAAAAATATGACAAAAGGACAATATTTTTTTGAATTTTTTTTTCGAGTTTTTCAACTTTTTATGGATTTTTGAAAGTTTTATATTTTTGTATTTGCTTTTAGAAGGTTTTATAATTTTGTATTTTTCTTTTTGGATAAATATATACAAAATGTAGAAGAAGGAACGACCTTTACTCCTCGTCTTCCTCCTGAAGACGTTTGAGTGTTTCTGGTTGAAGGCTTTTCAAGCCAAGTCGCGGAAGAATAAACTCAAAACGTTCTCTTGGAAGAGCTTTGCTGAAGATGTCCGCTAACGGTATTACGACTTCACAAAATAGAGTTCCACCCACCATTTCCACTTGCTCCCTGATGAAATGATGTCGAATGTTGATGTGCTTTGCTCTTGAGTGTTGAACGTTGTTGCATGAGAGAGCAATGTCACTTTTATTATCACAAGATGAGAGGATTTTGTTGAATTCAAAGCCATAGCTAGATAATTGGATCTCATCCATAAGATTTGAGCACAACAAGATGACATGGCTATGTATTCAGCCTGTAAGAGAAATAGAAGTACTCATTTGCTTCTTTGAAGACCAGGCATTCACAAGCTTATCACCCAAAACTCGAGCACCTCCGAAGTACTTGGCGTGTATCTTGACATCCTGCATGATCGGATCTGCATAGATACATTAGTGACATACCGTTCCTTCGGGGTACCATAGTCCCATATTGATGGTTCCTTGGAGATACCGAAAGACCCTTTAACCGCTTCAAGGTGATTTTTAGTAGGCTTAGCCACGATATCTAGCACACATGCACACAAATGAACAAGATGTCCTGGTTCAATGTGAGGTACATCGTGGATCCAATCATACTACGATATTTCGTTTGTTCTACCATGATCTCTGAGTGGTCCTCATCCAGCTTAATGCGCTTCAATCATGGGAGTGTCAACGGTGTCACAAGAGACAAATCCAAATTTCTTTAAAATCTCATTTGCATATTTAGATTGATTTATAAAAATGCCTCCGGGACTTTGTGAAATTTGTAATCCCAAGAAAAATGACATTTGTCCCATCATTGACATTTGAAATTTGGAACCCATTTCATTTGAAAAGCGATCACATTCATTGGGGTCGGTCGAGGCAAAAATAATATCATCAACATAAATTTGAACGTGAATTAAATGTTTTCGACTTCTTGGTGAACAATGCCGGATCAAAGCGCTACTTTCTTTGAATCCGGTGGATAGAAGAAACTTTGATAGCGTATCATACCATGCCCTTGGAGCTTGCTTTAAACGGTAAAGAGCCTTCTTCAAACGATAGACGTGAGTAGGATGCTCGATTCACAAACCGGGTTGGTACGGACGATATCACGACTTCTTTAAGATCTCCATTAAGAAACGCCGTCTTTACATCCATTTGATATACTACCATGTTCTTACTTGCAGCATTAGCCAAGAATATTACGATAGCTTTGATCACGAGCAACGGAGCAAATGATTCTTCAAAGTCAATACCCTCCTCTTGGCGGTATCCTTTTTTGCAACCAATCGAGCCTTGTTCTTTAAGACATCACCATGCTCATCAAGTTTCACTTTGAAGATCCATTTTAGAGCAATGTTCATAGCACAATCTGGGCGGTACTAATTCCCATACATCAAGTCGATCAAACTCATGAATTTCTTCTTGCATGGCATTGAACCGGCTGTCTTCATTCATGGCGGTTTTAATGTCTTTTGGTTCGACCTTAGAGTCTGAGGAGTTGAAGAAGCACCATAAGGCATCGGTTGCAAGTTGTTTCCGTGTTGATCTTTGGAAGAGGGTTTCAATGATGCTATCTAATGGGTGATCATGAGTCCATTTTCTAAGGTGTTCATGTGGTTGTTGTTGTGGAGCAAGTAGCAGAGTCGATGTCTCGATGAAGATGGTTCGATGATGATTCGAGAGCAAATATGTTTTCAAATGGAGCATCTTCAGGAGTAGCAAAGGGATTAACTTCATCAGCGATGCGGAAACAATTCCATGATGTACATTTGATGATTGATGATTTGTTGATGAGGCCAGTGATCAGCTGGCGCTTCTTGACTTAATGATATTGAGACTGAAGGGTTGTGATAGGTTCCCAAATATGCAACACCAGTAACAATAGAAGAAATAGAGAAGAGATAGAGGTCGGTTGAACAATTACCAAACACACACCGCATTATAAACTAATACCGGTTATGCGTAAAGGTGAGAGAGTGAATAAATTGAACAACCAACCCTCAAGTGAGGGTTTACATGAGGTATTTATAGGAGGAAAGCTAGGGCAACACTCCTAGTTCCCATCCTTTTCCTTATTGGGCTAGGCCTAGGCTTATGGGCCTTCTACATAAGCCTAAGGCTAATTACTAACATAAAGACCATATTAAGCTAACTATTACATATTAATTACTAACACTTGAATTAAGGTTTAGGAGTGATTCCAACAATCTCCCCATCAAGTGTTGGTGATGAATACGGTGAAAGGGTTGATGTAATAGTAGCTTTGGCGTCTTCGACATTCTTCTTTCTTGTAAGAAAATTGCCTTGATTGAACAATCTCCCAGTGTAGAGAAATTGTTTTCTTTACAGCAGTTCACCTTTGGCGTCATCATAATCTTTGTTCTTTGATCATTGTTCTTTGTGATGGTAGTGATAGTATGTTGTTGTTGTTCGCATCAAGTGCACCTCAGTGCCTTCGCTTCCTGCTCCGGTGTCTCGCGTCATTCTTCAACATGCTCACACGCTCTTTGATGTTGTATTTCGATCTTGATGAAGTTCTTTAAGTCTTTAAACTTTGTAGATTCTTTGATTTGACGTAGAATCATTTTGACTTTTGTGTTGCCTTTCGAGAGAACTTTCATTAGTGATGATATTGGCATGAGCATGTAAAGAATCTGCACGATCAGTCAGCTCTAGAGCTTCCATAAGAAGTAAACATAAGAAAGGTTAGTAATAAGCGGATACCGGCACTTACAAGTTCGAACTTCAAGAGTGTTAACAGCATAGTGTGAAAACACAACTCTAATTCTCACAAAGGCCGTTCTCCGAACCGAGTCCCACAAGTGAGATAACGCGATGTACCGAAGTACATCTACGGTTCAGATGAGTCGCCGAGGTACGCCGAAGCATCACCTCACGTAGACCGTTTGAGACATACTAAGCGTAATCCACGGGAGTTACCGAAGTGACTTGCTGTCACGTGTCGCTTGATGTTGACCACGGCAGGAGTTACCATTCAATCACTGAGGATCACAATTGTGAACCTCTCATAAATGTTCTCGACAGATTGCTAAGATCGTGAAGGACTCGATAACGCATTACCAGCGATGTTCTTATTGTTGAACACCAAGTGATGAAATCTCAAGTGTACCTAAGAGATCTTTTGATGAATCTCGTGGCTCTAGACTCAATTTTGCGTTTTGGTTTTCTGGCGAGACTAGGGAGAGGGTCCTTCAATACCGCAATCTCTAAGAAAGCCGATAGTTTACGTAGGGTTCCCTGTGAGAATGAAACAAGCTTCTCTTGAGAGAAACTTGAGTGGCTAAGAAGGTTTAGTGCATGCGTCACTGGGTCCATGACGACTTTTAATCTTCAATATCATCAAGTGACAACCGAGTAGCATATGAATTGAAGGTGTAGATTCGCCCTAGGTTGAATAATTTGGAGGGCTATTTCTTTTCACCCCTTTCTTTGCATTTCTTTTTAATTCTTCAACTCCTTCTTTCTCCGATTCTCATTTTCTCCTTTTACAATCATACCTAAGGACTTCTAATTCTAACTATTGGTAGTGTCCTTGGGTAGATCCCTCCGACTCTGGCGGATCATAGGACGGTTATTCCTAACCTTAATCTCCTTATAACTCCATTGCCATAAAACCATTTTCAAGAAAATCTCTCGTAGTGTTTGTGAATGAAAAACATTTTGTACCATTGTGAGAGTTTTATCTTTTAGCATAAATACTCCCCCTCCACACGTGCTTAATAGTTAAGCAGAAATCGCACGGTGAGAGAAGAGCGCGCACTTTTGAATTGATCGACTCAAGATAGACAATCCCCTCGCAGACACGTTACGTTGAATAGTTAAAGAGTTACATTGTCAGTTTTAGGTGACAACTAGCTCTAATAACTATCTTGAAGGTGTGGACAAACCTCAAAAGGTTGTCAAACCCGTCAAAGATCATGTCTACCAGGAATTTCTCGAATGGTACATTCTACTCGGACAAGTCCTTTGCAAGACACGTTTACATCACTAGCGAACTAGCTTAAAATTATTACCGTCGCCCAGACAAGTCTTTTCGAGTTACTAATGGTTAAGATCTCGTCAATTCGTTGGTTAAGTCTATAGCACAAAGATTCATTTGCGGTTACACAACATATTTCTTATCACATAAATTTTCTCCCCCTCAAAATGGCATATAAGTGTTATTTTTGAAGAAATGTTGAGAATAAATATGACCATTTTGAGTTTTGTGGGAAGATAACCACTGTGAACAATTAGTGAACAAAGTTTTTAAGTCAAATACTCCCCCTCAACAAGTGATATAAGCGGTTGAGGTTTTGAAAATCATAAGGGGAAGTACTTGTTCTTTTGAGCAAAACCTTGAAAAGTGAAAGGTTTGATAGGTTTTACTCAAAAGTAAGAAGCTTTCGCTCCTTTTATAAGGATTGTGGCACAGGGTCCTTTATTTACAAAAGCGGGTTGTACAGCGTAATGTGTGCACAAGCCATAGACATATAAATCACACATCAAAATATTATGAAATAGAAGCGTTCAAGGGGTACGGGAAGTCCATCAATGTTTCGGGGAATGCGGAAGGCGTTGATAGCCGTGAGCAATCGGGAAGACCACCTACAAAGCTTTCAGTGTTACGAGGCTGTCATCCATTCGATACAACCTTTCATCAATCATGGTGATGATTCTCTTCACATTCCGTCTTTCCTTAGAATTCCATCGCTTTTTAGACCCAATTCCTTCATGAATATCCTTCAACCTATAAGCTAATCCGTCCCTAACCTTCTTCAATGTGTGATCCCAAACTTGTGAAGATCTCTACACGCCATCAAGCAATTGCGTAGTGTTTCACTAAGGTAAACCACTCCGAATGGTTGGTTGATGAGTGTGTATTGAGAAAGTTGGTTGATGTCGAGAAGATCTAGCCGAGTGGAGTAAAGTTGACACGGTCGATATGATTCAACCGCAAGCTGGAGATCTTCTACACGTTCTCGATGACTATGCTCGATGAAGATAAGCAAGGACTTGATGAATTCACGTTGTACTTCAGTTGAAAATTGTCTCATGCGACCCAGTACTTTGGCAAGGTACATGTCTTCAATGTCGTTGATAGACAAATTCTCAAAGTCCGCTTCCGAGAATGCATAATCCCTTTCGTCTTGCCTTTTGACCACAATATTCTTGAGGAAAGTGTAGTCCCATTTAGACGAAAGATCAACATGTTTGATGGCAACGATATTCTTAGTACTCAACACTTCATGTTGAGACTTCGAACTGGCCTTAGTAGTAGATTCTTGGCGTTCAGGCCAATGGTGAATCCCATACAGTGCATCACGGTCATACTCTTCCACATTGTTGGAGAACATGTGGTTAGCTCTTTCCTCGATGGCTATGCAGTTAGAGTATATGGCTGCCGGGAATGGAAGTGTCAGTGATGTAGCGTATTTCCTTGAACCATCGCCACCGTGAAGAAGAAATTCCAAGTCTTTGTTGAAGAAATATCTGAATGGAATCCTAGGCTGATCAGGTTGGCCAATTGTTGGTAGAGGTTTGGACCAGTCGGTGTAATATGGAGGATTGTCCCGTTTGGTGAAGTCGATGTTTGCTTCTAGGTTGAGCCAATCCATATTGTTAGACATGGCTCGTGCTATATTATCAAGGTGATACTCGAATTCAATAGCACTTTCGATGTTTCTTTTAGCAGTTGAAATGCTTCATTCTTGATTCGCTTCAACTCGGATTTCGTCATCTTTTTCACACGGAATTTTTCTTGAAGTAGTTTAGCATGCTCCAATGTACTACATTCATGCACCTCTTGACCTTGATGGGTAGGGAGTGGAATCAACAAGCTTCGAGAACCATTCAAATTCAGTGTTATCCTTGTCCAGCCATGATAAGGCGTCGTCATAGGCTTCTTCTTCTTTTTCTTAGGCTTGGTTGAAGATTCTGGTTTCTTAGCTGTGTCAGGTGAGATGGGTTGTTGTTGTGGCTCAGGGATTTCCTCATCGTCACCACCCGTATACTCAAAGTGATCACCGGTTTTCTAAGTGCTGGTGGTGTCTCGTAATCACGAGGTTTTTCGTTGAAGAGCGAGGAGGAGATCTTTGTTGATTTGGAGTTCTTTGAGGTGGAGGCTGCATTGAGTACTTGAATGGAGGATGATTCACCGACTTCTTCGTGCGTTTGGGCTCGTTATCCTTATCCCGATCTTTTTTTTTCTTCGTCGTCTCTTGAGCGTTTAGGCCTTACGGCTTCTTCTCAGATCTTGACTGAGTTGGTATTCCAAAGAATGCTTCAAACAATTTAGCTTCGTGGGAGGCAAACGCTTGCAGAGCGTTTGACATTTGAGCTACTAGCCGGTTCACCAATTCATCATCTGAGAAGATTGTGAGTTCAACTAGATTGATGCTCAAATTCATTTGAGTTGATTTCATGGCTTGCTTGGCTAGATGTAAGAGATTCGGATAAAGTTGTCCGGTATACATCTCCTTTGTCAGTTTAGGAACGAACTCCATAAGGAACTTGTGAGAGTATCCTTTGATCATCTCGTCCATGCTCCCTTGAAGATCATCTTTCATGAGCTTCCGGACATACTCCCTTTCAACTTGCATCTTGTCTTTCTCATCATGAAGATACTTTATCTCGCGAGAAAATTCAACTTTTGTAGAGTATGTCTTTCTTTTTCCGACCGCTTGACAGCTTTGACGATTCGAGTCTTTGCATGAGAGATCCAAGATGCGTTGGATTCTTCACCTTGATTTGATCTGATGTGGATTTGGTTGTTCTTTGATGGTGGTGGTGAAGAGTGAGAAGATGAATCTGATGATGATGAGATGTGAGGAGACTCTGGGTCCTTTGGTGGCTCAGAAGTTTCTTCCTTTGACCGCTTGGGACTATCTAGAAGAAACTTATCATACTCAACATCTTCTTCATTTCTAGACTTAGCTTGTTCATCGCACTTTGGCTTTGGTGCGCTTCTTCATCGACTTTTACCTTTCTAACTTCTCGGTTCTGGTTCTTCAATGTTGTAATCAATAGAATCTTCCACGCGGCTTTGTTGTTGCTTTCAAGAGTGGTGGTACCAAATCCCTTATCGGGTTGATTAACCGCATCGGGACTGGTGAAGATTGAACTCCACCACTCGATCCTTCGGGGCCACCCATTTGATCTTTAGCAAATTCTTTTGCAACGTGTTGGAGTCTAAGGAATTTGAACTTCTTCTTGTATGATGTATCCAGTTGCTCTTCATCCGAGCTTTCTTCATAAGGCACAAGTAATCTTTGGAGTCTTCCCTTTCCTTGGTCAAATTGGAGGACGGAGGTTTAGGTACTTGTTGTAGTGTCATCTTTAGCAGTTTCGAGTAGAAAGTCTCTTCATCGATGCGGTACCCTCCGAGTCCTCGTCAATTAGTTTTCTATGCGGTTCGGCTTAGGTATGCGGGAATAGGAACGACTTCCTTGGCGGGAACTGTCCTCTTTCGTGGAGGATTCCTCCTGGGAACTTCCTCGACTCTCGATTGCTGCGGCACTTCATGCACTTCCTCTTCGGTTTTTCTTGTAGGCGTACCGGAAGATTTTTCATCGAGAAACCAACTTTGTTCTCTTCCACCGCAACCAAATATCTTTTATAAGAATAGAGCATTTGAGTTCATCTCGAGAGAAGGTGATCCGCAATACAACACCTTGTTTCTTAGTCGTTGACTCTTTAAATCATTTGACCGTAGAGTAGGTTCGGACATCATGTCGATTGTCGGGGTCATTGATTCTCTTGGGAATATTGGGATATACCCAAGTGCTCTCTCGGATCAACAGTTTAGTGTATCGATGTAAGGAATCTTTGAGCCAAGCTTTTTGAGGAATGTCATCATGTCATCCCAATCGAGCTTCACTTCGATGTGCTTCATGTTGATTAGAGCCCAGAAAATTTGCAGTTCCACGAGCTTGGGATGCTCGTAGCCGCTATCACGACCGAAATGGATTTTGTGATGATGATATAAAGGGTTCTCCAAGGCTGAGGGATGTTCTTGAGATCCACGTGAAAATGCTTAATGATAACCCCTGAAGCTTCGTCGTACCCAATATTGATCAAGAATTGCAGAACCATCTCTTCAGAGGTGCAGTGAGAGAATTGATTGGTATGATGTCGGAATGAGGAGAACAACTCTTAAGTCTGCAGGAGTGATGGTGAGTTGCTTGTGATTGGGCGTCACCGTCACAGCATTTTGACCTTTGACCATCTGCAGTGTATTCCAGAATTGTCGTATGTAGATCTAGAACAATTGGCGAGTTGGTGAGCATGTTCGATAGGGATGATTCTTGAGAATATCCACGCAATGAGACAAGAAGATTCCGGCGGTGAGAGTTTCAAAGTCAACTCCGAGATTGTTCTTTCCAATCTTCATAGGATAGCCATGTGGGAAGATATCAACAATGGTGAGGACATTTGGTGCATCCACATTCATTTGAGCGACCATGTCGTGATCGAAATAACATTAGCCAAAAGAACCAACATATCGAAAGACATAATGTTAGTCAAAAGAAGGTTTTATTGTCTAATTATTGAATGTGCAATGTCAATGATAGTTATGAGTCCAAAGTCACTTGTTTGTTCAATAGTCCAATGACGTCGCGATAAGTTTCGTGAGTTAGTTAACTTTAAGTTTTAAAGTTTATGTTATCACTTATTTAACACAACATATTGAACGTTTAAGCTTATTAGTGACATTATTGGTTTCGTGACGTAATGATTTATTTATTTACAAGTTTGCATGCGTAACAATTCATAATGAAGGTTTGATCAAGGCTTATGCGTAGAAATGGTAGCTTATGCGTAAACAGGAGAAATATACGCGTAGATGCAAGCTTACGCGTAGGATCCTTGCTACGCGTATTAAGAATATTACGCGTAGGAAAAGGGGACCTTATGCGTAGAGCTTACGCGTAAGTGTATATAAAACCTTACTGCAAGGCTTACTCGTAAGAGTAGACCTTATGCGTAGAGGTCACTGTTCACGCATATCCTTCACAGGATACGCGTAGTCCCATTGTAGAACCTTACCCGTAACGCTACGCGTAAGATTTCTTACGCATAACATGCTACAGCGTAAGGTGATCTTATGCGTAGATGGTTATCAACCTTGATTACGAGTTTTACGGTAGCAAGCCCGAAATAACATCACCATAACATCAATATTAACATTAACATTCATTCTACAACAAATCATGGCATGAAACTCATCAAAGCAGTTTATGCGAAAAGTCTTACGTGTAAACCAAAACCCTAATAGTTCAAAGATTACGCGTAAAGTTTTTAGCCATAGGATTTGCACCAAAGTTTTTCTAGTAAGTCTAGGAAGCCTATAGAGTTGTTTTATCCAAGTTTTAACATCAAACAAGTCATGAATCAAAAATACCCAAACCATATGAACATAAACCCTAAATTTCAATTCTTTCATTGTTTATGTTTCTGGGCAAGTTCTGGGTTTTAATATGATCAATTCAACTTTAAAACAACCTATTACAACAATCTTTATTACCGAAAATGTTCTCATTTGAAAATACCCAAAACGACTCATGAACCCTAGTTTTGAAAAACAATCAATTCGTGTTTCTGGGTGGATTTTGAGGATAAACCTAGTATCATTGATTTTATTGAAACGTTTTGACATACATATTTTAACCACAAACATACACCAATGATTGTGTGTTCATACGCTTATGCGTAGAACACATAATCACTCATATCTGCGTTTTAGCCGTTGGATTTGCATAAAAATCAAAACCCTTGCTTGTAATTACGTTTAGATTACGAAAACACTTACAATTTGATGATCAAAAACACGGAATTGAAGCTTGAATATTAGGCGTAGGATGAGTTTGGTATGAGTAATAAATGTGAAGTGAAAGTTAGGTGGAGGTGTTTTTATTAAAATAACTTTAAGCTTTTGGCAGTTTTAGTCCCTCCACATTTTCCATTTTCATCCAAAGCCTTTTAACTTCCATTTTGGTTACCAAACAAAATTTAAGGTAAGAAACTTGACACTCCCCTGACTTAAGAAATAATGAAAGGTTATAAATTTTAGTCCGAGGAGTGTCATTGAACCTGAAAATTTACCACCATTGATAAAAAGAAACAACCGGGATAGGATAACATGCAAGTACACAGTTATTTTGAAACAGTTAAGTATTTATTTTCTTCCCCTCAACACTTGATCGAAAAAATACTGAATTTTGAAAGATTTGAGTGTTGATGAAGAAAGTTGTACTTGCCATGTTAAAAGAAATATAGATAGAAGAATATTTTTGTTGTTTTATCTGATTTTATATTTTTGTATTTTGTTTTTGAAAAATATTTACAAAAGAAGTTTTGGTGTTTGACTGGTTTTAAGAATGTTTTAAGAGTTCATCCAGTTCCTCTTGAGTCAAACACCTCATACCAATTCGGTGGACCAACTCATTAAACCTAGCAGGAGCTAAGGCTTTGGTGAGGAGTTCTGCCAATTGGTATCTACGTACCAAGTATAATTCAACAAGACTCCCTTCCACGTGGTCCTTGATGAAGTGATATCGAAGATCGATGTGCTTTGATTTGAATGTTGGCTGAGTTGCATGAGATCGCAATAGCACTCCGATTGTCGCAATACATCGGGATACTGTCAAATACGTAACCATAGTCTTTGAGTTGTGTTCTCATCCAAATGACTTGAGCACAACATGCGGACATGGCTACATATTCCGCTTCGGTTGAGGACAGCGATGTACAATCCTGCTTCTTCGATTGCCAAGATACCAATTTGACACCAAGAAATTGTAGTGCGCCTGAAGTACTTTTCCCAGAGTCTAAGCATCCTGCGTGGTCAGCGTCTGAAAAAGCGATTAGTTCAAAACCAGAATCCTTCGGATACCGGATCCCCAAATTAATGGTTCCCTTGATGTATCGGAGGATTCTGTTAGCCTTAGAGAGGTGGGTTTCAGCTTGGTCGCGATAACGGGAGCAAAGATAAACGGCAAAGACAATATCGTCTGGCTGTTAGATACATGAGAGACCCAATAATACTACGGTATTTGGTAGGGTCAACCAATTTCTCATGCAAATCAGCGTCCAGCTTCTTGGTATGTGCCATTGGTGTGGCATAAGTATCACAAGTATTCATTCCGAATTTGTTTAGAATTTCAAGGGCATATTTGGACTGACTCAAGAAAATACCAGGGGTGATTGATGAACTTGTAGTCCTAGAAAGAACGTAAGTTCACCCATCATGGACATTTCAAAATGTTTCTTCATTAGTTTTGCAAAAGCGATTGAGTACTTTTTATGAGTTGACCCAAAAATGATGTCATCCACATAAATTTGAACAATTAAAATATGTTCCCGTGATATTGTATGAAAAGAGTTGGGTCGACCGAACCTTTGGTAAAATTGTTGGCAATGAGGAAAGATGATAGCTTATCATACCATGCCCGAGGAGCTTGTTTGAGGCCATACAAAGCTTTGTTCGCTTTGTAAACATGGTTCGAAGCGGGATCAACGAATCCTAAGGCTGGTGACATAAACTGTTTCTTTCGGTTGACCATTGAAAGCAGTTTTGACATCCATCTGAAAGACCGTTATGTTCATATATGCGTAAATATCCGAACGGCCTCAAGACGAGCAACCGAGCAAATGATTCTTCAAAGTCAATACCCTCTTCCTGTCTATAACCCTTAGCCACGGGACGTGACTTGTTTACGATGCGTTCCCTTCAACATCCAATTTGTTTTTCCAAATCCATTTTAGACCAATGACGTAGACCCCTGATGGTCTTTCAACCAGTTCCCATACTTCAAGACGTTTGAATTGGTTGAGTTCTTCTTGCATGGATTCAATCCGGTTATCTTTTGTCATTGCATCCTTAATGTTTTTGGGTTCAGTTTGGCAGACGGTGAGTGCATAAATGCAATGTTCACCGTCTGTGTGAAGACGTTGTCTCGTAACGCCTGGTTGATTCGGGTTGCCAATAATATTTTCCGGAGGATGGTCTTTTGTCCATCTATGTGTAGAGGGTTGATGTTGGTATACGTTATGCAGATTTCCCCGAGGATTCAAATGGCTTGTAGATGATTCCGCGACATCAAGTGCAGCAGTTTCATTAGCAAAAGGGTTGAAGAACGCATTTGGATCAAAATCTGCAAGTGGGGGTACTTCATTCGAACATCATCGGCCGGTTCATCATTGTTGGAGGCGGTTTGTTCAACTGTTGTAGTAGAGTCAACTGGTGGTGCATCTTCAACAAGAGTTGTTGTAGCAGTGTATCGGTATTAGAGTATTATCGGGTTGAGCGGCGGAAACAGCGGATACACGACACGCGTTCATCAATATCGTCAGCGAACAGAGGAGCAAATAGTCTTTCCATTTGTTGACGAGTAAGGTGAGGGCTTGTATCAATGATGATGGGGTTTGGGGAAGTTTAAGCGGTTATGACCGGGTTCCAAGCTGTTATACTCAGAAGCCATCGTGAAGAAGTTTCGAATCAGCTTCCCCAAATTGTCAAGCTGTCTTTAGCGATTTGAAACTTTGATGAAGTCTACATTTCCTCTAACTTTGAAGGTTTCAAGTTATGCGCGGAATTTGTAGATGAGCAAGTAAACCACACAAAGAAAATCGACTAATTGCGGAAGATCCGTTGAGGGTAACATGCCGGAAATCAACAAGATCTTCTCACGTATGTAGACGCATCACACCAAACAAAACCACGAAAGACGAAATGATACGACTTTCCCCTGAATGTTGTGGTCTTTCGGAATACTAATCACCTGTGAATATGCAATAACTCGATGCCAAGACCGTGTGTGAGGCATCTTAACATCATATTTAGGTAACTTCACACAAGATCACCCGTGAAATTGAGACGATAACACCAAAGTGAGACGTTTGAGCCATAGATCATCTTATTTCTTCCCCCTAATTGAAGAAATTCAAGAAGGCATTGGGTTTTCGCAAAGAAGCATGTAGAAGAACAAGGAAGCAATGACCACCTACACATTCTCTCCCCTTCGATGTTTTCAATGATTCAGAATCATACACCACGATGTTGATGATGAATTGAAGGCAAATAAACCATGTATAAGGAGACAATAAACCATGTATGTCCAATTGATCGAACAAGTGTGAAGTACCAAAAATATTTTGAGAGAGTCAATCGATAAGACATCTCTGTTCATTATGTTGATCATCAGTTGTGTCATTGTTGTTGGAAGCAGTTTGATCTTCTATTATAGAAGATTCGGTTGTTGTTGTAGATTCAGGTGTATCTGAAATTAGAGTATTATCGGTTGTGAAGCGGAAACATTCGATACATCGAGAAGCACGACTTTTGGCGTAATCTTTAACCGGAGGAGCAAGCAATGTTTCCAATTCATGACGATTAAGTACAATGGTGGAACAGCTAATGAATCATGATATTTTTGATGGTGAGAAAGCGGGTCCTACTGCTTTTGCAAGAGGAGCCATAGGCAGTTGTACTTGCATAGAAAAATAGAAGGGGCAAGGAAGAGAAAACATGGATCCTCAAGTGTAACTGGGTTCCGGATGTTAGAAGCATAAAGATGTAGTGTCGGTTATCTTCTTGACACCGAACATGCTAATTTGATGATTTCCTTTCCTCGAGGGGATGGATGTCGTTGGTATCCCACTTGTTTTGGTGCAACTACTTAGTATCTTGCCTGTAGGAATCCACCTAAGACTAACAGTTTTGAAAATCCTACCCATTGGTATCCATCTAAGGTTAGATCTAAGGGATGTTGAAACTTCTTTTGGGAAGAGTCTGCGTCCTATATGGATCCACCTATTAGGTTTCTGACATTTTACGTTTAGATCAACGGGTTTATTTCTAATGCTTTGATTAAACTTAGGTTTTGGTTTTCTACTACAAGCAAGTGTTCAAGTAATACACGGTCGTGAACCTAAGATTCCATCCTTTTGGAGTAGTGCCCTCTTCCTAGCCTTTTCTAGATCAGAGTTCTTGTGCAAGTCATTAGTATCATATGAATATTGAATTTTGATGCTCGGTTTAGACATTGTGTTCGATCTAATCCTAGACGGGCGGGTGCAACTACTTGTAGAGGTTTAACATAAAAGCTGATTTAATAGAAACAGGTTTAACATAGACAGAATCATTTTTCATAGGCCAAGAATGTGGAGTGACTGGATTTGTCAAATGATCATTCTCAACAATTTGGGAGGCAAACCGTGGTTTTGAAGATTTAGAACGCGTTCGATTTAAAGCGGTTGGTTGTCTAACTCTTGATTGATTTCGATTGGTTGAAGAGACGATTTCTCCAAGATTGTTGGTTTTGTAAACTTAGTATCCACACTCTTGCCGTTAATCTTCTCGGTTTGTTTTGTAAAGCACATGTGCAAGCCCTTTTGCTTGAATTTGAGCCTTTAAATGCTCATTTTCTTTTACTAATGTATCCACACGATTACTTTGTTCATTTGAATAATGACCATTGTGTTCAAGAAGAAAAGATTTGTTTTGTAATTTAAGTTCAAGAGAGATGCAATGTGCCTCTAGTTTTGAAAAATCTTTATGACACTGAGCAATGGTCTTTTGAGAAGAATGATTTCAGATTCAAGAGTTTGATTTGACGTTTCAGTTGAATTATTAACAAGTAAGGGCTCAGACATGAGATAGTTGTCGGGACATTGTGAAACACACTGGTCAACCTCTCCTTCATTACTAAATTCAGGTTGCTCAGGATGTTGTGTCGCATTTGTCGGTAATATGATCAACGGATGGGTGTACCTCGACCATCTGTTCTGTGTCGGTGTCATAGGTGGGTAAGATATCTTCCTCAACCATTTGTTCTTCGTCACAGTTGGGCTCGGTGTCATAGTTAAGTAAGATATCTTCTCCGATCTGGTCGTCATCCTGCTTTTCCAATGCTACAACCTCATTGTCCGCATTACCAACAGATGCAGTAATCACAACATTCTCAACATCCATTTGAGCATTCCTTTCATGTACAACAACTCTTTTACCTTGCACGACTGCAGGATATCGGGAATTTGATGATGTCTGACGCTTGGAGTTGTTAAGTCGATATAGTGCATTTCTAATTTCCCTCCATCCTTCTTCCAATTCCGTAAATGCTTTAGCTTCTTCAAAATCATCAGTAGAAAGGTTTGGAGATGAAGGTTTTAAGCAGTAGATGGAAGGTGAGGAGATTAGAGACTTCTGTACACTCATTTGTGCCATTGATGAATACACTTTCTCTATCCTGCAGAAGAATTAAAGAGAAAAGGTGCAAAGTCGATATAGCACACACAAGGTCGATATAGTGAATTTCAATTTTCCCTCCAAAAATAATTTTGAAAACTTTTGACTCTCAAAATTTGACATTCACTATAAAATTCAATTCTAAGGTTGTAAGAAAAAATTGAGTTATGACAATTTTGACGCCAAATTTTACCCGAAAAATTTGAATTTGGGCAAAAAAATTTGAATTTTTGACCAAAATTTTCATAGTTAAACCAAAATTTGAATCTCGCGTAAAAATTGAACGTTTAGTCTCCTCTAAAAATTGAGTTATGACAATTTTTTTTTTGATAACTTGTGTTGTTAAATGGATCTTTGTAGTCGAATGAACCTTTGTTGATGAAGTATCCTTAGGCGTAGAAATCACAATAAACCAAGTAGCACTTATGCGTAAAAACACCAAAGTTACGCGTAACCGCAAGAGTTACGCGTAGGTTTAGCGTACGCGTAAGTAGGAGAAAAACACTAAAGTTATGCGTAAACAGTAAGTTAGGTGTAGAAAACTTAGGCGTAGGATTACCCTATGCGTAAGACTAGGCTTAGGCGTAAGATGAATCTTAAGCGTAGGATATTCTACGCGTAAGCTTAAGCTTATGCGTAAGTTTAGGGTTTTGCCCAAATGATCTTTTACACTATCACAATGCAAAAGATATCTAAAGTCGAAGCGTGTTTTCGTGCTTATCCAAGCAAGAAACCACGGAGTAAACCATGAAACAGAAGATCAAACCAAGGAGCAAGTTACGCGTAGAACTAGGGTTTTGATACGCGTAGTTCTACTCGTAAAGTGACTTTTTCCCAAAGATGTTTCTAAACCAGATTTTTGTGATGAAATAGCTTCAATATCACCAAAATAACACAAAAGTGTGAAACTTGATGATCCAAAGCTTAAAAAACGGTTAAGCGTAGAATGAAACCCTCGTACAAAAACAAGCTAGAAAACAATGATGCACGCATAAAGTTTGAAACTTTTTGCCAAAAACAGTTATTTTAACACCTTAAAACGTTGAAAGTACAAGCATCTTGGATTAAAAAGTGTAAAAAATGAGTTTTTAAGCGAACCAAAGTATCACTCGTATGTGTTACGCGTAGGACCAAAACCCACTTCAAACACAATACGTTCACTCAACTATTTGGCGATTGATACCACTGATAGGTTCCCAAATATGCAACACAAGTAACAATAGAAGAAATAGAGAAGAGATAGAGGTCGGTTGAACAATTACACACACACACACGCGTATAAACTAATACCGGTTATGCGTAAAGGTGAGAGAGTGAATAAATTGAACAACCAACCCTCAAGTGAGGGTTTACATGAGGTATTTATAGGAGGGAAGCTAGGGCAACACTCCTAGTTCCCATCATTTTCCTTATTAGGCTAGGCCTAGGCTTATGGGCCTTCTACATAAGCCTTCTACATAAGCCTAAGGCTAATTACTAACATAAAGGCCATATTAAGCTAACTATTACACATTAATTACTAACACTTGAATTAAGGTTTAGGAGTGATTCCAACAGGTTGACTTCATTCACAGTGATAGACGCAGCCTCTGTTGATGGAATTGACATTTCAGCAGCATTTGGTTCATAGTGTTCATCAAACATTAGATCAAACAATTTCTTTAAATCATCTTTAGATGGAGGTATATATGGAGTTGCTGGAAATGAATTTGGTAGAAGGAATGTACCAATGGGACTGTTTTGAAGTGCTGGTCCAGAATTGGATTGTCCATGAGCCATTTGACCGGTCAGCTCATCGAACGTAACGTGAATTGTTTCCATGATATTTCGAGTTCTCTTGTTGTAGATTCGGTAACCCTTCTTATTTGGTACATAACCAACAAAAACTCCAATATCTGCCTTTGCTCTTAATTTACCTAAGTCTTGACAGTCATTCGTTGGATAGCACAAAGCACCAAACACACGAAGGTAGGAGAGATCAAGATTTCGTTTATGAACAAGTTCATATGGAGTTTTTCCATGAGAGGTGTGTATAAGGGAACGATTTTGGGTGTAGCAAGAAGTGGCAATGGCTTCAGCCCATAGAAACATTGGAACCTTTGAATAAATTAGCATTGTTCTTGCGGCTTCCACAAGAGTTCGACTTCTTTCAACTACACCGATTGTTGAGGAGTTCGTGGAACACTTCTTTGATGACTGATTCCAACACTTTCATAAAATGAATTAAGTCTTTGTTAACAAACTCATTGCCATTGTCCTGCTCGAACAATTCGACAGTATTGTTGAGTCGAACTCAAGTCGTTTGATTAGTTTGATGATGACATCTGGAGTTTCATCCTTTGTCCTCAAAAACTTTACCCAAGTAAATCGCGAGTAGTCATCAACAACTACTAGAATGTATTTCTTCCCATTTATCATTTGCACTCTCATTGGTCGCATACGGATCCATATGAAGGGTATGAAGAACTTCCATTAATGAATTTGTGGGTTTTGGTTTGTGGGCATATTTCGTGCTTTTACCCAATTGGCAAGCTGAACAAAGATGATCTTTTTCATATTTTAATCTGGGTAAGCCTTTGACAAGATCCTTTCCGGAAAGGTTATTAATGGTGCCGAAGTTCAAGTGATTGAGACGACGATGCCATAATCATGACTTTGTTTTAGAAGCCTTTGACAGCAGGCAGATTGGAGAAGACTTCATCATGTCTTCGATAGAGATGGTGTATAGGTTAGAACCTCGAGTACCTCTTAATAAATCCACACGATCAAGTTCTCTAACGAAGCAAGTATGTTTTCTAAAGGCCACCTCTAGATCGGAATCACAGAATTGACCAACAGAGAATAAATTATGACCAAGACCTTCCACATAATATACCTTGGACATTACACTTTTGCCAAATACATAATCACCATAACCCATAACTGCACCAAAATGGTCGTTCCCGAATCTAACAGTCCCGATGAATTTACTTACGAAGTTCATGAGCGCACCGTCTCCATATATGCTTGGAACGACTGAGTCCAAGTACTACGTAACGATTTGAACGATCTGCAGTTGAACACAAACAAGAATGGATAATTGGATAATTGGGATCCCCATGCAAGAATGGGTTCCACTTGGTTAGTAAAGTTGATTGGAACACCCACATCGAAATAGAAACACCCATATCGAACTAGAAGCAATGGAATCATTAGGAATAGATGCAGTCTTTGGTATCGTATTTGACCTATTCAAAGTATGTTCACTTCTTAAAGGAATAGTTCTACCATTAGGCATCCATTTTCTAGTGGGCATTGTCTTAGCAGTTTGAGGGCAAACCTGATTGACCTTATGGCCAAAAGGTATCCATTGATAACCTATCTTACAAAATGTTCTTCCCTGGGTTTCCACTATTTTCTAACTTTCTTAAGCTATTGCCTTTTAGCCTTCTTTGCATGATTTTTAGCATTAACAATCTTAATTGGGAATTTGACAACATTAGAAAAACCATTTACACCATAATCATGATTAGCATGAATTCAGCATCATTACATGGTTTGCAAATAGTATCAGAATTTGAATTAATTACAGTAAGCCTATGGCTAATACTAGAATCAACATGATTCGTTTTATTCAACTCAAACTTAAAGTTCCTAGGTTGGTCTTCTACTCTCTTCCAATGTACATTCTTAGCTTGTGAGGTCCTATCTTGCTTGGTATTGCCTGGAGGCTTTGACCGCTTGCTTTAATGTCACTGATTACTCCTGTAGAGGGAATTATGGGAATATTAGTTGGTTGATCTACTTTTTGCATTCCTTAACTAGATGTGCAAGGGTCTCAGACTACTATAAGGCACATTGGTGTTCACTTTAGAATGGTTTGTATGCTTGGCACTAGGCATCACAGCTTTGCCTTTTGCACCTAAGGATTTAGGACATATTGCAATTACACATTCTAGCAGCTCTTGAGATCGTTTTTCCTGAATGCAAGCAAACCTAATTTCTCTATCAAGAGGTTTATTAATGAAGTCCTCTTCAACAATCTCACGGAGACATTCTAGATTATCCTTAAGGAGAGCACAATAGTCATGAAATGCAGATTCATTATTCCTAAGATAAGGAGGAATGTATTTAACAGTCATAGTATATTTTCAGTCTGAGGATGACTTTGATGCAACATTCTTATTAAAACAAGTGGCGCTTTCCCATTTTCCCCGACTCTTCGATTCTCAATTTCCTTTTGTAAAGACGTTATTTTTTCGTTGTTTTGGTCACAGGTGACTTTCATTGAATCATATAACTCTTTAAAGTGTCGTTTAACCTTTTCATTTTCTTCTAGAAAACTCTCGTTTTCCTTTTGTAAGGCATTAACTAAGTTTTGAAGATGAAAAGTTTGAGAGTGCCGAGAATCTAAAGGAGGAGGCATTTGGGATCCGTCACATTGTTCTTTTCACCCTTTAATTGAGAGATTTGGGCTTTCAACTTTTCGATCGTGTTACAATGAGCTCGAATCTGTTCATCACGTTTGCTAATTTCAAAAACTGCATCAAATTCAGAACATCCAAGGATGTCTTGATATTTGAGGTTTTAACATTTTCTTTCAGGTGTTGATATTTTAATTGCAAATCAAAATGTTCAACTTCTAGTTTAGAAAGATGCTTTACCAAATTATCGTGATCATCCTGATCAATTTTCTCATTAAGTTTCGAATTAATCTTTTCAAGCTCAATGAAACGATCATGGGAGACTTTCAGAGCAACATATAACTCATGAAATTGAGAAGCATTAATGGAACAATTTGTAGTAAAGATGTAAAACACATCTTGAGTAATACATTTAGAAATAAGAGTCTCATTCAATGTATGCAAGTTCTTCCTCTCAATCTCATTATATTTTAATGCTCCCTCATAGTCACTAACCTCAACTATCATTGCATCAAATTCCTTTTCCATTTCTTTAATATCTAAATCCATCCCCTTTTTAAGACTCTCAAATTGATCTTTTAGTTGTTTAAAGAAAGGCATGACCTCACTTAAATAACATTCTTTAGTTTGCTCAAAACCCCTTTCCCTTCAGTTATCCCAGTGGGTGTGATCCTTTTCTTACATGTTTTCTCAAAATCAACAAATAATTGAAGGATAACATATTGACTGATTAAGGTCTTGCTTTTAGTGGAAATAGTTCTAGGAACTAAATGCATTGGTGTATTTGGACGATACACAGTTGCTGAAGGCATTTTCCTAAGAGGAGGGTTTGTTACAACAAGATTCTCTGCCTTTTGCTTTTCCATATCTTTCTTCCAAAAAATCTGTTCTGGGTTAATTGAGTTTGAGGCTTAAACATGTTAAGGGAGATCCAATTTTCCTTATTGTAGTCATGAGGTTTGATAGTTATGTTTTTCTCTTTACATATAGGGTTGTTGAGTTTTTTATTCATTTTCTCCCTAGTGACTTCACCGATTTCTTATCTTCCTCGGCACTCAGCAACTAGGTTTCGTCTAGGCTTAAGGATTTCATTACCATCATAAATAACCTTATGAGTTTTTCTAGCCTTTTTAATGACCTCTGGATTTGGTTCCTCAACAAGGGGAGTACTATGCTTATCACTCAAAACTCTGTGCTTAGTGATCAAGTGAGCAGTCTGAATGGTATTTCCTTGTACGCATAATTTATTTTCAAGCTTGTTTTCAAAGTTTTTAGATTGGAAAAATCATTCAACAGTTTTGATTCCTTAGCATTGAATTCTTGCTTAAGCAATTTAACATTTTCTTAAAGTTCTCGTTTTTGCTTAGCAGTTTTAGAAAGCTTTTCTTGTAAGGAGTTTAACTCTTGTTTTAATACTTCTTCTCTAAAATTACTTTTTCTAATAATTGTACGCATTTGGTCATCCATTTCCTGCTCACGTGTGTTTAACTCAAACTTAGCACGCTGTTCAGAATAGCAACTTGTTCTTTATAGGCATTTAGTTCAGAGATAACAGAATCATCAGGAGCACATACAGTGTATTCATAAAACATACAGTCATTATTGACTGCAGAAGATACATCACGTGGTACAATCTCACTTTCACTTTGTGACACATATTGATCATATGGGACAATATTACTATTTCCCACATTCTCACAATCTGAGTCATAAGTTTCAAGTGATTGTACTTCATTATGTATCTTTTGCTGATCAACATCATCATATAGTTTTAATACCTCTGAGATGATTGATTCTTTGGATGGACCATCTTGTTGCGGTGAAGGAACCTTAGGAGAGACCATAGGAGAGATCCTTGCCATGAAGATTGACTGGGCAGTTGGTTCATCATCCACATCCAAATCATAAGCATCACAATCAGCTACTTGAAATGCATTTGGATTGTTCTGACCCATACCTGCTGGCCGCTCATCTACATCAGCATCATATGTCTTAGCATTCCCTTCAGCAAGAAACATCAACTCCTCTTCATCCAAAGTTGCTCCGTTGTCCTGAGCTTGCACAAGTAGCATCTTGTCTCTCAAGTATTCTCAATTCGAGGACGCTTTTGGAGATGTACAGTTCCTTGCAATATGTCCCTCACCACCGCAGTTGTAGCATTTGATTGGCTTTGCTTGGCCTTGATTCCCAATCCTTTCCCGATTTTGATTAGCAGCATAACCTCTACCAGCTCCACCTCTTCCCTGTTCATACGCCTTTCTTGAATCTGGTTGCACCATAACCTTCCCATCTCTACTTGCTTGATTATGTGAATTGGATCTTTGCTCGAGGTTATTGTTGGTGTGTGGAAGAGAGTTCATGTTTTGACTGACCATGAGAGATAGTTGATTGATGAAGTTTTCCATGAATGTTTTTGGGTCCGTGGCTTGTATCTTTGGATCGGGATGAGTTTGTAATTACCATCACCCATAGGAATAACTTGTGAGGCTTTGGTGGTAATACCAACATTGGTGTAGGAAGCAGTGGAATCATTTGATGAACTTGTTTCTCCTGGATTTGTTTAGAATTGTTCAAGAATCCTCTTTTCAAACATGGCATGTCTCTCATTCTAAAGAAGGAAGGCATACAATTGCTCATAGTTTGTATTCTTCAATCCTTTGGTTAGCTTCACAAATGTGACAAATTTGTGCCATTCGGGATTCATGTTGTTCACAAACTTTGAGTTCAACTGAATGTTTGGCATAGTCATTCCGATGTTCCTCATGTCATTAACAAGCTTGTGGAATCTCACGTAATACTCATAGACACTCTCATCCGGTTTCATCTTGAAGTGCTCAAATTCATCATAGAGTTGTGATTCTCTGTCTTCCATAGTTAATTCAGAACCAGAAAGAAGCATCTTGACATTATCCCACACTGCCTTGGCTTCAGTGTTGTCTGATAAGCTTGTAGATATCTTTTGGAAGACCTTGAAGTATGATGTTAGAAGCCCGATATCGATCGAATCTCTTTTTCTCCTTATCATTAAGCTCATCATACATCTTTGGTCTGTCTAATCCATAGATCATTGTTCCATCGGCAGAGATCAATTATGTCTCTTGTAGTCTCAATCTGATAAGGTCCTTCATCAATTGACTTTAGAATGTTGACTCCGCTTTTCCCAAACAAGCATAATCGGATTCGTTGAGCCCAAGAGTCATAATCAGTTCTCAAGCATAGGTGGACAAGTATCCGATCCCTGCTTGAACGTCCTCGCTATGAAGAAACAATAGTAGGAACGATGTTTGCCATGATTACAAGTTCTACGGGATTTTACTATTCTTTGATTAAACCGGGAAATTGATTCTTTCACGGGATTTTACTAAACCAAAAGAACAACCGTAAGAATGTAGCACGAAGAAGTAACAAGTCTTAATAGACAAGTGGCTGAACACTCAACTCGCTTAACTATAAACTCGCTAAACAATCAACTCGCTTAAAGAAACAAGTCGCTTAAGGGGTCAACTCGCTTAATAGCCAAGTCGCATATAGTATCAACTCGCAACACAATCAACTCGCTTAATAGCAAGTCGCAAACAGACACAACTCGCTTTACCACCAAGTCGCTTAAAAGCTTAACTCGCTAAATAGCCAAGTCGCATATATCAACTCGCATTCAGTAACAAAGCAACTCTCTTTGAAGAAACTCAAGTCC
>OU343222.1:158071653-158155431 GCA_910596185.1 Chrysanthemum makinoi | reverse complement strand
GAGACTCAACTCGCATAGTACAAAGTTCAAAAATAACCACTTTATCAATAAAAAACAACCAAACCACAATGATTTAAGCCTTCCAATTCAAAACATAAACACATATGATGATCCTAAACACAAAAGTACAAGCAAAATTCAAACTTTAACACTAGAATTTGTCCAAGTGATTCAAGCTCACCTAAACACTTAATACCCCAAAAACCTTATGAAATCCACCAAAACAAAGAGCATGAAAGATGAGTGATCAAACCATGGCTCTTGATACAATTTGTAGCATATTGGATTTCACATACACATCATACCATAAACCAAGTGGGCGTATAAGATGGGTTTAGAGAGAGAAAGTTAGAGGTTTGGGAACTTTAGTGAGAGAAAGAAAAAATCTTATTATGAGCTCCAACTCTCTACCTTGGGAGGTAGAGAGTATTTATAGTCTTACAATAAAACGCCACCTGACAGGCTGTGGATCAAGCATACAGTGGGTAAAGACTCGTCCGTCCTCCACGGTGTTACTAAACTAAATACTACTTAACATCAAATAACTACGGCTACGAGCTTTCTAACGATTACATATACTTGAGGTGACCGACACTTTAACTACTGGATTTTCCAAATCCTAACATCAGCGTCATTGGATGCGGTTTGTTCGACTGTTGTTGTAGAATCAATTGGTGGTGCTTCCTCAACAGTAGTTGTTATTGCAGGTGTATCAGGGATTGGATTATTATCAGGTTGAGCAGCGGAAACATTTGATACATCTAGAGAACGTTCATCAAGATCATCATTAAACAGAGGAGCAAATAGGTATCCCATTTGACGTCGAGTAAGTTGTAAACTTGGTTCAGCTGATGATGGGGTTTGAGGGAAGTTTAGACGGTTATGTCCGGGTTCCAAGTCATCGAAGCCATTTACGTAAGCTCATCGAATTGGCATGAATCGTTTCCATAATCTCCCTTGTACGACGATTCCAGATCCGATAACCCTTAGAGTTTTCAAAATATCCAACAAAGACTCCAATGTCAGCTTTGGCTTTGAGCTTACCAAAGTCATCATGATCATTATTCGGACAACAAAGGGATCCAAATACATGAAGGTGTTTAAGATTCGGTTTATGGTTGTGGATAAGCTCATAAGGTGTTTTGTTGTGGCGTTTTGTAATCATTGAACGATTCTGAGTGTAGCATGCAGTTGACACGGCTTCAACCCACAAGTAATCTGGAAGTTTTTCATTTATTAACATCGTTCTTGCAGCTTCCACTAACGTACGGTTTCGTCTTTCAACAACTCCGTTTTGTTCCGGTGTTCGTACAATTGATGTTTGATGCTCAATTCCCACTTTCTCATAATATGCACGAAGAGTTTGATTTACAAATTCAGTTCCTTTGTCTGTTCTGTTAGGTTCCCATATTAGTAACACAAGCATCAATAGAAGAAATAGAGAAGAGAATAGATCGGTTGAACAATAACAAACAAACACTTATGCGTATGAATAAGGAATGGTTATGCGTATGAAGTGAAAGAGAATGAAATTGAACAACCAACCCTCAAGTGAGGGTATTATAAGACTATTTATAGGAGAGGGAGCTAGGGCAACACTCCTAGTCCCTTCCTTTCCTTATTGGACTTGGGCCAAGGCTCATGGGCTTTCTACATAAGCCTTGGCATGATTACTAACATAAAAGCCATATTAAGCTAACTATTACATATGAATCACTAACACTTGAATTAATGTTTAGGAGTGATTCCAACAATCTCCCCCTAAGTGTTGGTCATGAATGAAAGAGTGATAAAAGATGTAGGAGCTGATGTAATAGTAGCTTTGACGTCTTCTGACATTCTTCTTTCTTGAGAGAAGAGGTGTCTTAATTCGAACAATCTCCCCAGTGTAGAGAAATTGTTTCTCTTGAAGTATTCTGCTTTGACGTCATCTTTGTTCTTTGATCTTTTTTCTTTGTGATGGTAGTGATAGTATGTTGTTGTTTTCTGCATCAGGTCTGCTTCGTTGCTCCAGTGTCTCCACGTCATTCTTTAACATGCTCACACGCTCTTTAACGTTGGATTACAACACTGATGAAGTTCTCTTAGTCTTTAACTTTGTAGATTCTTTGACTTGATGAAGAATCTTTTAGACTTTTGTCTTTCCTTTTGATAGAACTTCCATTAGTGATGTTGTTGGTATGAGCATGTGAAGAATCTGCACGATCAGTCCGCTCGAGAGCTTCCATAAGAAGAAAACATAAGAAAGGTTAGTAATAAGCGGATTCCGGCACTTACAAGTTTGAACTTCGAGAGTGTTAACAGCATAGTGTGAAAACACAACCTAATTCTCACAAAGGCCGTTCCTGAACTGGAGTCCCACAAGTGAGATAACGCGATGTACCGAGGTACACCTACAGTTCAGATGAGTCGCTGAGGTACACCGAAGCATCACCTCACGACTGTAGACCGCTTGAGACCACTAAGCGTAATCCACGGGAGTTACCGGTGACCTGTTGTCGTGGCTGTTTAATGTTGACCCTGGCAGGAGTTTCCATTCAATCACTGAGGATTACAATTGTGAACCTCTCATAAATGTTCTTGACAGATTGCTAGGATCTGTGTAGGACTCGATAACGTACCAATGTTGTTCTTATTGTTGAACAACAAGTGATGAAATGTCAAGTATACCTATGAGATCTTTTGATGAATCTCGTGGCTCTAGACTCAATAGTGCATTTTGGTTTTCCTGAACGGAGACTTGGGAGATGGTCTCTTTCTTCAATACCAGCAATCTCTAAGAGAAAGCCGATAGTTTGCGTAGGGTTCCCTGTGAGAATGAAACAAGCTTCTGTTGAGAGAAACTTGAGTGGCTAAGAAGGTTTATTGCATGCGTCACTGGGTCCATGACGACTTTTAATCTTCAATATCGGTGTCATCAAGTGACAACCAGTAGCATACGAATTGAACCCGGTGTCTTCCCTAAGTTGAATAATCTGGAGGGCTATTTCTTTTCACCCTTTTCTTTGCTTTTCTTTTTAATTCTTCAACTCCTTCTTTCTCCGATTCTCATTTTCTCCTTTTTTATAATCATACCTAAGGACTTCTAATTCTAACTATTGGTAGTGTCCTTGGGGAGATCCTCCGCTCTGGCAAGGATCATAGGACGGTTATTCCTAACCTTACTCACCTTATAACTCCATTGCCATAAAACCATTTTCATGAAAATCTCTAGAAGTGTTTGTAAATGAAAAACATGTTTGAATACTTCGAGAGTTTTAGATTTTCGAAATACTCCCTCCACATGTGCTTGAGAGTTTTGACAGAAATCTGCACAGTGAGGAAAGAGCGCACACTTTTTGAATTGATCAACTCAAGATAGACAATTCCTTGTGAGACACGATTATGTTGCATAGTTAAAGAGATACATTGTCAGCTTTTAGGTGACAACTAGCTCTAATAACTATCTTGAAGATGTGGACAACCCCGAGAGGTTGTCAAACCCGTCAAAGTTTATGTCTATCAAGAGCTTCTCGAATGGGTACAATTTACTTGGATAAGTCTTGGAAGACAAATCTTTTCAATGTATGATTGTTCAGTTCCCTTCAATTCATGGGTTGAAGTCTTTTCACATGAGGATTCAATAGCAACACACAACATATTTATTATCACATAATTTTTCTCCCCCTAAAAAATGGCATATAAATATGTTATTTTTGAAGAAATGTTGAGAATAAATATGACCATTTTGAGTTTTGTGGGAAGATTATACAAAGAACAATTTGTGAACAACATTTTATAAGTCAAGTACTCCCCCTCAACAAGTGATATAAACGGTTGAGATTTTAAAAAATCATAAGGGGAAGTACTTGTTCTTTTGAGCAAAACCTTTTAAAATTGAAAGGTTTGATAGGTTTTACTCAAAAGTAAGAAGCTTTCGCTCCTTTTATAAGGATTGTGGCACTGAAGCGTACCACAGGGTCCTTTCATTACAAGATCAGGTTGTACACTGTAATTTGTGCACAAGCCATATTAATTATAAAATCACACATCCAAATTAAAAATGAAAATGAAACATATTAAGGGGTACCAGGAAGTCCATCAATCTTTCCAAGAATGCGATCAGGGCGTTGATAGCCAGTGAGAGAAATCCTAGGACGACCACCTACAAAGCTCTCCAGTGTTCTGAACTGGTCCCTTCTGTACAACCTTTCATCAATTCGAGTGATGATCCTCTTCACATTCCGTCTATCCATCGCTTAGGAGAACCAATTCCTTCATGTATCTCCTTCAACCTATAAGCCAAGCCATCCCTGACCATCTTCAATGTGTGATCCCCAAACTTGTGAAGATCTCTACACGCCATCAAGCAATTGCGTTGTAGTTCACTGCGGTAAACTACTCCAAATGGTTTGCTGATGAGAGTGTATTGTGAAAGCGGTTGATGTCGTATTTCTAGCTGAGGTCCGTGAAGTTGACACGGTCGATATGATTCAACAGCAAGTTGTAAATCTTCTACACGTTCTTGGATCACTATGCTTCTGATGAAGATGAGTAAGGACTTGATGTATTCATGTTGAATTTCAGTCGAGAAATGTCTCATTCTTCCCTGTACTTTAGCAAGATACAGATCTTCAATGTCGTTGAGAGACAAGTTCTGAAAGTCCGCTTCACATAATTCATAGTCCCTTTCGTCTTGTCTTTTGACCATGATAGACTTGAGGAAGGTGTAATCCCATTTAGACGAAAGGGTGACACGCTTAAAGAACGATCCCTTTATCACTATACACTTCATGTGGAGACTTTCGAACCGGCTTTTGTAGTAGATTCATCGCGTTCGCCAATGGTGAATCCCGTACATTGCATCAATGTCATACCATTCCACACTATTGGAAAACATGTGGGTAGCCTTTTCTTCGATGGCTATGCAGTTTGAGTATATGGCTGCCGGGAACGGAAGTGTAAGTGATGTAGCATATTTCTTTGAAGCATCGCTACCATGTAGAAGAAATTCCAAATCTTTGTTGAAGAAGTAGCGAAATGGAATCCTAGGTTGATCTGGTTAGCCAATCGTTGGTAGAGGTCTAGACCAGTCGGTGTAGTATGGAGGGTTGTCTCTTTTGGTGAAGTAAATGTTTGCTTCAGGGTTGAGCCAATCAATGTTGGTAGACATGGCTCGTGCTATGTTTTCAAGGTGATATTCGACTTCAATAGCACTTTCCGAGCTGTCTTTGAGTAGTTGAAAGGCTTCATTCTTGATTCGTCTCAACTCTGATTTCGTCATCTTCTTCACATGAAACTTCTCTTGCAATGACTTAGCATGCTCCAACGTACTACCTTCTACCATATATGGATCATCAGTTAGAGCGGGAGTGGCATCAACAAGTGTGGAGAACCATTCAAACTCGGTGTCACCTTCGTCGAGCCATGATACGACATCAGCCTTAGGCGTCTTCTTCTTCTTATTTGGCCTTGATGAGGAAGATGGTTTCTTTGTTGAAGCTGGAGAGGTGGGTTGTTGTTGGGGCTCGGGGACTTCCTCATCGTCACCACCAGTGTACTCAAAGTGATCACCGGTTTTCTCTGTTTGGGGTGGTAACTAGAGTCCTGAGGTTTGTCAGCAGAAGAGCGAGGATGAGATCGTCTTGGTGGTGAAGTACTTCGGGATGGAGGTGGCATTGAGGAAGATTCACCAGACTTCTTTGGACGTTTAGGTGCAGAATCCTTGTCCGTATCATCGTCATCTCTTGGTCGTTTAGGTTGATCTGCTGATTCCTTGCATGATGATCTGAGTTGATAATCTAGTAGACCTTCAAAAATTTAGCTTCATCCGAAGTAAAAGTTGCAGATCGTTTTGAAATTTGCATCACCAATTTAGCGATTAACTCATTTAAAGATCATATTCTTTGGCCATTATATGTTTAACCAATGCGACGATGTTTTGAGTAAGTTTTCGGAGAATACTCAGTCACACCGGGACAAAGTGTCGAGAAGAAACTTGTGAGTATATTCTCTTGCCGTCTTCTCCAATTCCTTTTGGAAATCTCCTTTGATAAACTTCTCGGTTTGTTCCCTTTCACAACAACTCGTTTATCCCGTCTTGAAGAAAGTTGATTCTGTCAGCGAGTTGATTCACCTTTTTGTTGGTTACATCCTTCTTCCGTACTTGCTTGACAGCTTTAACAATCCTTGTTTTAGCCCGGATAACCAAGAATGCTGGTTTCTTCACAGATTTAGATGTGGATTTGGTTGATCTTCTGGATGGTGTAGGTGAAGAGTGAGAAGACGAGTCTGATGATGAGGAGTCGTGAGGTGACTCTGGATCCTTTGGAGGTTCAGAGGTTTGTTCTTTGGAACGTGCTGGACTTTGTAGAAGGAAGTCATCATATTAACCCTCGTCATCCTTTGCGCCTTAGCCTTTTCTTCAACCTGAATCCCGGCCTCTTCCTCTCGCTTTGTCATGAGCTGCAGCCTCTTCATCAGTCTTTTCTTTCTCGATTTTTCTTTTTCGGTTCTTCAAAATCATAGGTGATGGTCTCCTCCAGTCGCTGTTGTTGTGGATCGTGGGTGGTGGTACCAGTTCCCTTATCGGGTTGATTAACCGCATCGGAAGCTGGTGTAGTTAGTGCACCACTTGACCCTCCGAGGCCACGAATTTGTTGCCGTTTGAATTGTTCAAAGAACGTGTTGGAGTCTCAAATTTTTCACCTTTTTCCTGTAATCTTTGTCAAGTTGCTCTTCATCCGAACTTTCTTCTTCTTCTTGCTCAAGCACCAGAGTCTTTCCCTTGTCACCTTTGGGACTTGGAGGTTTTGCTACTTTCTCGGTTTCAACGTTTGGAGTTTCAGAGTAGAAAACTTCTTCATCCGTATCGTTGTTTTCTCGAGTCTTCATCGACTAGTTTTCTTTGCGGTTCAGACTTGGGAATGGGAATGGGAACAGCTTCCTTAGATGGAACTTTCCTTTTGAGTGCAAGTTTCCTCTTAGGGAACTTTCATTGACTCTCTGCTTGCAACACTTCCTGCACTGCCTCTTTTGGTTTTCCTAGAAGGTGTGCCAGAAGACTTGTCATCGAGAAAACCAACTTTACCTTCATCAACTGCTACCAGATACCTTTTGTATGAGTAAAGCTGTTTGATTGCATCTGAGAGAAGGTGATCCGCAAAGACAAAGACTGTTTCTTTGTTGTAGATTCCTTGAATCTGACTGTGAGTGTAGGCTCATACAACATGGAGTAATTGTTTGGGTCATCGAGTCTCGGGAATATCGGATTTAACCCAAGAGCTCTCGATCGCCAGTTTGTGTATATGATGTATGGGATCTTGGTGCCTCGCTTTTTGAGGAAAGACATCATGTCATCCCATATCTGAGCTTCAACTTCGATATGTTTCATGTTGACCAAAGCCCAGAAAATCAGAGTTCCATGAGCTTGGGATGCTCATAACCACTATCCCGCCCGAAACAGATTTTGTGATGATGATGAAGAGGGTTCTCCGGGTGAGGGATATTCTTCGATCAACGTAAGAGTGCTTGTTGATTACCCCTGTAGCTTCGTCATAACCGATGTCGATCATGAATTACAGAACGACCTCTTCAGAGGTGTAGCATTGTACTCGTTGGTTCAATGACAGGAATGAGGAGAATAGCCCGCAAGTCTGCTGGTGTGATGGTGACGTGCTTGTGATTGAGAGTCACAAACATGATTTTGCCCTTTGATCGCTTCATTGTGTGCGTAATTGCTGTATGTAGATCTCCGAATCGCGGGCGAGTTGGTGAGCATATTCTCGATAAGAATGGTTCTTGAGAATGTCCACGCTATCGTGCAAGAAGACTCGGCGTGTGAGAGTATTAAAGTCAACCCAAGGTTGTTCTTTCCAATCTTCATCGGATAGCCATTAGGGAAGATATCAGCAACGGTGAAAACATTTAGTGCATCCACATTCGCATTTGAGCGCCCATGTCGTGATCAAAGATATTTAGCCAAAAGAACCAACATATCGAAAGACATTATGTTAGTCAACAGATGGTTATATTGTCTAATTATTGAATGTGATATGTCGATGATTGTTACGAGTCCAATGTCACTTGTTTGTCCAATAGTCCAATGACGTCGTGATAAGTTTTGTGAGTTGATTAACTTTAAGTTTTAAAGCCCATATTTTCACTTATTATTCACAACTTGTTAAACATTTAAGCTTATAGTGACATTATTGGTTTCGTGGCGTTATAATTTATTTATTTACAAGTTTGCACGCGTAACAATTCATAATTAAGGTTAAACAAGGCTTAGGCGTAGAAATGGCAAGCTTATGCGTAAACAAGAATGGTATACGCGTAAACGCAAGCTTATGCGTAGGTTCTTGACTTACGCGTAAGAAATATTACGCGTAGGAAAAGGGGACCTTAGGCGTAGAGCTTACGCGAGGCGTATATAAACCTTACCGTAAGGCTTACTCGTAAGAGTCAACCTTATGCGTAGAGGTCACTGTTTACGCATATCCTTCACAGGATACCCGTAGTCCCTTATGTAGAACCTTACGCGTAATAGTTACGCATAAGATTGCTCTTACGCTTAACATTCTACGCGTAAGGTGATCCTTATGCGTAGTTTTCTAGAAACCTTGATTCTGAATTTTTCAAACGTGGAAGACCTGAAATAAATTCGTCATAACACAAGCATTAACATCTACATTCACTCACCATCAGATCATATCATGAATACACATATGACAGTTACGCGTAAGAACACTTATGCGTAAACCTAAACCCTAAGGTTTAATTTTTACGAGTAAGTAATCTAGCCATAGAAATTGCACAAAAATGATTCTGGGAGGTCTAAGGAGCCTTATGTGTAGTTCTATCCAAGTTTTAACATCAGAATTTAAGTGAATCAAAAATACCCAAATGCGTATGAACTTAAACCCTAATTTCTAATTAAAGATCAATTAGTGTTTATGGGTTGGTTCTTAGCCTAGATACCATCAATTCAGCATAAGAACAACATCACTCAACTATCTTTTTGACCAAAAACGTTCTCATTTGAAAACCCCCAAATATACGCATGAACCCTAGTTTTCAAAATCACTCAATTCGTGTATCTGGGTGTGTTTTTATGATCAAAATAGTTTCAATGATGTTATATAAACGTTTTGACACTATCTTTTTCACCACAAACACACACCATTAATTATGTGTTCATACGCTATCGTAGAACACAAAATCACTCATATCTAACAATCTAACCGTTGGTTTTTGAAACGATTTAAAACCCTTGTTTGTAATCATGTTAAGAACACAAGAACACTTACAAATTGATGATCAAGTAACCGGATTTGAAGGTTGATTTGTATGCGTAGATTATGGTTGGTGGAATAATAAATGTGAAGAGTAAATGTTAGGTGGGTAGTTTTATTAAAAATAACTTTAAGTTTTTGACATTTTTAGTCCCTCCACCTTTTCCATTTACAATCAATGCCTTTAACTTCCATTTTGGTTACCAAACGAATGATATTTTGGAAAGAATTTTGACGACACTCCCCCTCTACTTAAGAAATAATGAAGTTTTATAAATTTTAGTCCGAGGAGTGTCAGTAAACCAAAAAAGTGACCACCATTTAAAGAAACAACCGGGATAAAGTAACATGCAAGTACAAGGTTTTTATGACATTGGAAAAATATGTTCTTTCTCCCCCTCAACACGTGATCGAAAAAATACTGAATTTTGAAAGATTTGAGTGTTGACGGAAGAATTGTACTTGCAATGTGAAAAAAAATATAGATAGAAGAATATTTTTGTTGTTTTATCTGATTTTATAATTTTGTATTTTGTTTTTGAAAAATATTTACAAAAAGATGTTTTGGTGTTTGACTGGTTTTTAAGAATGTTTTAAGAGTTCATCCAGTTCGTCTTGAGTCAAACGCCGCATACCAATCCGGTGGACCAACTCAGTAAACCTAGCAAGAGCTAAGGCTTTGGTGAGAAGGTCTGCCAATTGGTATTCAGTACCCACAAAATATAATTCAACAAGAACTGCTCCACGTGGTCCTTGATGAAATGATATCGAAGATCAATGTGATTTGATTTCGAATGTTGAACTGAATTGCACGAGATCGCAATGGCACTCCGATTGTCGCAGACATCGATTCTGTCAAATACGTAACCATAGTCTTTGAGTTGTGTTCTCATCCAAATGACTTGAGCACAACACGCCGACATGGCTACATATTCTACTTCGGTTGAGGACAGTGATGTACAATCCTCGCTTCTTCGATTTCCATGACACCAGTTTATCACCAAGAAATTGTAATGCTCCCAAGTACTTTTCGTGAATCTAAGCATCCTGCGTGATCGCCCCGAAAAAGCTATTAGTTCAAAACCATAATCCTTCGGATACCAGATCCCCAAGTTAATGGTTCCCTTGATGTATCGGAGGATTCATTTAGCCTTAAAGAGGTGGGTTTCAGCTTGGTCTCGACCGATAACGGAGCAAAGATAGACGGAAAAAACAATATCGTCGCTAGTGTTAGATACATGAGAGACCCAATGATACTACGGTATTTGGTAGGGTCCACCAATTTCCCATGTAAATCAGCGTCTAGCTTCTTGGTATGAGCCATTGGTGTGGCATAGGTGTCACAGTTCTGCATTCCAAATTTGTTTAACAATTCAAGGGCATATTTGGATTGACTCAAGAAAATACCACGGGGTGATTGATGAACTTGCATTCCAAGGAAGAATGTGAGTTCACCCATCATTGACATTTCAAAATGTTTTGTCATAAGTTTTGCAAAAGCATTTAAGTATTTTAAATGTGTTGACCCAAAAATGATGTCATCCACATAGATTTGAACGATTAAGATGTGAGCCCCGTGATATTGTATAAAGAGTGTAGGGTCGACCGAACCTTTGGTAAATTTATTGGCAATAAGGAAGGATGATAACTTATCGTACATCACCCTGAGGGCTTGTTTGAGACCGTAGAGAGCTTTCTTCGTTTGTAGACATGATTAGGGAACTCGGATCAATGAATCATTCGGCGGCTAACATAGACCGTTTCTTTCAGTTGTCCATTGAGAAAAGCAGTTTTGACATCCATCCGAAAGACCGTGATGTTCATGTGAGCCGCAAATGCCGAAAAATCCGAATGCCTCAAGACGAGCAACCGAGCAAATGATTCTTCAAAGTCAATACCCTCTTCCTGTCTATAACCCTTAGCCACCGTGACATGACTTGTTTCTAATTACGGTTCCTTCAGCATCCAATTTGTTTTTCCAAATCCGTTTTAGACCAATGACGAAGACCCCTGTTGGTCTTTCAACCAGCTCCCATACTTCAAGACGTTTGAATTGGTTGAGTTCTTCTTGCATGGATTCAATCCACTTGTCCTTTGTCATTGCGTCTTTAATGTTTTTAGGCTCAGATTGGCAGACAGTGAGTGCATAAATGCAATGTTCACCATATGTGTGAAGACGTTATCTCGTTACGCGGTTGATTCGGGTTACCAATAATATTCTCAAGAGGATGGTCTTTTGTCCAACGATGTGTAGAGGGTTGATGTTGGTATACATTATGCAGATTTTGAGGATTCAAATGGCTTGTAGATGATTCCGCAACATCAGGTGCAGCAGTTTCATTAGCAAACGGGTTAAAGAACGCATTTGGATCAAAATCTGCAGGTGGGGGTACTTCATTAAGAACATCATCAACTGGTTCAGCGTCATTGGAAGCAGTTTGTTCAACTGTTGTTGTAGAGTCAACTGGGGGTGCTTCTTCAATCGTAGTTGTTGTGGCAGGTGTATCGTGTATAAGAGTAGTATCGTTGAGCAAATGAAACATCGGATACACACTGAGCACGCTCATCAATGTCATTACTAAACAAATGAGCAAATAGCTTTTCCATTTGTTGACGAGTAAGTCAGGGGCTTGTATCACCGATGATGGGGTTTGAGGGAAGTTTAAACGGTTGTGACCGGTTCCAAGTGTTATGCTCGAAGCCATTTTAGTAAGCTCATCAAAATTAGCATGAATCGCTTCCATAACCTGCTTTGTACGACGATTCCAGATCCGGTAACCTTTAGAATTATCATAGTATCCAATAAAAACTCCAATGTCAGCTTTGGCTTTGAGCTTTCCAAAGTCATCACGATCATTATTTGGGTAGCAAAGAGATCCAAATACATGAAAGTGTTTGAGATTCGGTTTTCTGTTGTGGATAAGCTCAAACGGTGTTTTGTTGTATGCTTTTGTAATCATTGAGTGATTCGAGTGTAGCATGCAGCTTGAGACAGCTTCAGCCCATAAGTAATCTGAAGTTTAGCATTGATTAACATCGTTCGCAGCTTCCACTAACGCACGGTTTGTCTTTCAACAACTCCGTTTTGTTCTGGGGTACGTGCTATGGATGTTTGATGCTCTATTCCCACTTTCTCATAATATTCCCGAAGAGTTTGATTCACAAATTCAGTTCCTTTGTCTGACGGTGTTCCGGAGCTGAATTTGAATTTTCGTGAGAAAGGTGATGATCATCTGTGGAGCTTGGTCTTTACTTCGAAGAAAATAAACCCAAGTCCATCTTGAGTAGTCATCAACAATTACCAAGATGTAGCGCTTGCCATTAATCGTCTGCACGCGCATCGGGCCACACAAATCCATGTGAAGAAGATGAAGCACATGCCGAGAGCTGTGTTCCACCTTTGAGGGAAAATGAGCACGGGTGCTTTCTCCTTGTTCACAAGCTGAACATAGGTGATCTTTAGAATACCGGAATCGTCGGAGACCTTCAACAAGTTTGTGTCGAGCAAGGTTGGTGATGGTTTGAAAGTTTAGATGTGAGAGACGACGGTGCCATAGCCAGGATTTTGTAGATTAGCCTTTGAGAGTAGACAGATGGGAGATGAAGCAACCATGTCTTGCATTGAGATTGTGTATAGACTAGAATTGCGAGAGCCTGACATAAGATCGTTTCCTTGTAGATCACGAATGAAACAAGTTTTCTCCTAAAAGCAACTTCCAAATCTCCATCACAGAATTGACCGACTCAAAAGAGATTGTGACCGAGGCCTTCCACATAATAAACCCTTCTAATTTCAATATTGCCATTGATATAATCTCCGTAGCCCATGATAGCTCCGAAGTGATCATTCCCGAATCTGACAGTGCCAATGAACTTTGCAATAAAGTTTGATAACAGTTTAAGGTTTCTTGTCATGTGTCGGGAACATCCGCTATCAACAATCCAAAGGATGATCTCAGATCACCTGCATTACACACGACACAGATGGAATAGAAGTAGATGTGGAACCCGATGAGTTAGAGGGTTCCTCAGCAGTTATAGTAGAAATACACACATCAATGATTTTAGGCATCCATTTAAATCCTAGTGTATTATGTATCCATTTCTTCCATCTCCAACTAGTCTTAGATTTAGTCTTAGTGAATGCACTAGGTGGTACTACATTCCTTGGAGGTGATACTGGAACTACAGGGACATCAATGCGTTTCTTAGAATCTAAGGAGGGCGGTCTACCAAGCACAGACTTAGAAGCATTAGTGGGCCTAGAGGTATTCTGATTCTTAGGATTCCTTAAATGAGACAACATAGCTCTAGCAACACATTTGTCATGACAATCAGAAAGCATACTTTTATGAAAAATAACACAAGAAGCATCGATGAATATCAAAAGTACTTAAAGGTTTAGCATTCGTTACAACACTTTTTCCATTACATTTGTCTGACACAATATCTAAAGTAGGTGCAACGTGAGTCTTATTCAAAGTCCTAGGGTGTTCTTCTACTTCAAAGATTCCTTATTATTCTTTTCTTAGGTCGCAACTTCCTATTCTTCCTTGTATTGCTCCTAGGCCGTGAAGTGCGGACGTTTGGAAAAGAGGCAACTAGTCCTGTTTCAGTAGAGGGAAGCACATTAGTATCTTGTGATTTGTTAGTAGGCAATCTGGGTTCACGTTTGCTAAGTGTTACAGGTGCAATTCTATTAATGATGCTAGGTTGAACTTGTTCATACTTTCCTAACATTTCCAGTAACTTAATGATAGTGTGCACCAAATCTTGATTTTCAGAACGAAGATTTCCAAAGAAAATTCATAACTTCTTTAGTGTGTGCAAGATAATGATCAAGTTCATTTGATGCTTCATCACGAGTCTTTTTGAGTAAATCAAATATGACACCATATTCTTTTTTAACTTTTACAAGTTCTTGTTCATATTTTGAGATTTGACACTTAAAAGACACGTTTTGATCATCCAGTTGCTCAATTTTTGGATTAAACGTTTTGGATTGCAATTGGTTGATTTTGTTTTGCAAAGTAAGTTCACGATTTTGACAATCTTTTTGACACCATTGAAGACGACGTTTTGAATTTGAAAGCTCGTTTAATAATCGTTCATTTTCAACTTTTAAAGACTCGACCGATGCACCGTATCAGATTCACAACAATTTCAACAGAATCAACATAGATCAGAGAGATATAATCGATGCATATGCAAAGATTGTAATAACACAACATTATGGATATCAGCACAGATAACATCTTCCAAGAGTCGATCAACATCTTTTCTCACTAGTTTCTTTTACGCTTAGTATTTGAAATCGATGTTTCTGTTTTCTTGAAAACTGTTTTCATGAGACCAAGTTCCTTGTGAAAATCCCTTTCCCAATATAGTGCACAAGTTTTCAAATTTTTGACATCCGGGTAAAATTCTTTTCTGAAGAATATCTCTTTTTTCTCGCGCCATTGGCGATTGAAAATGTTGAACTTTTATTTCCGAATGAAATTCAATCTCACGTTCCAAAATTTTGAGGTCAGATAAGAAAGTGTCAAAATATTTGATAACGCGACAACTTTCGACTTTAGTTTTACTTCACTAAGTGAAGGTAAAGGACCATTAATTTGTGCACCATTGTATTGGGGACTAACTTCGAAACGGTGTGATAACCAAAGGTTTGTTAGAAGTATCTTGTTGTGTGACAAAAGTTACGGCTTTTGAATAGTTAAATGGTTTGTTATAAACGACATTTTCCATTTTTTGACCGACTCTCCATCAGATCTAATTCCTCCATGCGATTATATTCAACAACAGTCATAATTGAATCATCAATTCTATGTTCTCAGTAAACTTCGGATTTGGTTTGAATGCTCGTGTGAAAACTTAGGTTTGTAATCAGAAGATTCGTCCATATCCATTTGGATTTGGTTTGAAAGTAAACTTTTGAATCGTTGTGATTGATTCACCATGTTTATAAACAACATTTCGAAACTCTTTGATTTTGTTTTGTAAGTCGACAATTTCTTCAACATAGTTATCTATCCGTTTCGTGGAATGCTTTTGTATTCAGAGAACTGTTTTTGACAAGTTAACAACTCAGCCTTGGCCTTTTGAGTTTCCAAAGTAAGAGCGTTAATTTGTTGTTTATTTTCATGTTTCATTTGTTCTATTTGAGACAACAAAGCATTCTTCAAGCGCTAGATCACGAATCTGTCATTCCAAAGATTTTTCGTTTTGATGTGATTTGGCCAAAGCGGCTTCAAAACCTTTTTCACGGTTTTCTTGAGTTTTGAAAAAGTTGATTTGTCGAATTAAGCATTCATTATCCCTAATTAACAGTGCATTTTTTTCTTTTAATTTCGTGCAAATTTCCAAACGAGATTCTTGGTCTTTAATTAAGGTCAAGAGCTCAATTTCTCTATTAGACAAAAGCTCATCTTGTTCAACGTTAGTCTCAACATGATCATTATTTAGATCCTCAAATATAACCACGGAGTCAACTTGATTATCAATATTAACCATAAGGTTATCTTGATCATCAAATATAACTACGGGATCTATTTGATAATCATCGGAATGAGAGTGGATGGCTCATGTTGAACACTCTGATCCTTGTCGGATGGAGAAATTGGCGGAGATATCGATCAAGAATGAGTATATTTTGTTCCGGTACGAGACAAGCCATCATGTCATACACTGGGCCTGTGTCACTCATGTGTAGAGCTTGCATGTGTGCCATCAACATCACCTGCTGCATTAGCCTCGCAAGTCCTCCATATCATCATCGAATCGTGATCCGCCATAAAGCTCGTTCCTTGTTGGTAAGAGTGCCACCCGCTTCATCCTTGAGAGCCAAGAGCAAAGCCTCTTTGTGATAAGCACTGCCTCTTGTCCTCGGCTTAGGACATGCATTAGCCAGATGAACCTTCTCATTACAGTTATAACAACGAAGACCATTAACCCCATTTCGAAAGCATTCCCTGTTCAACCACTTGAGCTCTCGTTGTTGTGGAGCACCCCGTTATTCCTCCCATAGCATTAAACCCTTGACCACCTCCCATCTGACGACCATAACCTCGATTCTGAACTTCAACGCGTCCATTGTTTACAACACCGATTCCTTGTGTTTGATGAGGAACGAATGCGATTGTTGGATCTGTTTGTATACCGGCGGAATGCTTTAGCAATCATAGCAAATCCTTGTTGCAATTCATCAAAAGCATCGGAGTCCTCATCGCCTTCCTGTAAAGTGCTTGAGCATTGTTGTTGTTGTATGGAACCAATTGAGTTTGTTGAGGTTGTTGCTGTGACGGATCATATGGTGTGATGGTTGCAGTTGGTTGAGGAGCAGGTTGAGGAGGAACACTAGTTTGAGCCCACCAAGCAAGTTGTTGATTGTCCGGAAGTGACTGTGGAACCGGGAGTCCACGGATAGCCCTTTCTTTGTCAACTTCTTTTTGATGAGGCTTCAAATAGTCGTACAACAATCCGTATGTAGCATGATGAAGATTCTTAGCTTGACGGAGAAAAATGACATACTTCTCCCATTCCGGACCAAGACTATTTGGAACTTAGTGTTGACAGCAATTCGTGGCATAATGATATTGTGTTTATCCAAATCAATGATGATGTCTGAAAAGCGATGATGATATGATTCTAATGTCTCTCCTGGTTCAATCATGAAGTGTTCATAAGCCAAGTAGATTTTGGATTCCATGTCTTCCTGATTGAGTGTTGTGCCTTCCATAAGAAGATGAATATGTTCCCACATTGTTTTAGCAGTCTTTTGAGCATCAACACTTCGAAGGATCGGATTGGGTAATCCCAAAAGGATGTATTGCATTGTAGTTCATCGGCTTCAAAATGTAGAAGTTCATCACCTGTGAGGTCTGAGACGGTTGCAATGTTGGTGACAGCATCTCTTGGTGGATTGGCATTAGGATCTGCGGGTGTGACAACAGTAGGCATCTGAAATGGACTTTCCATAATGACTTTCTTTAAGAACTTTCCATGTGGCTTCTTTAAATCACAAAACCTAAAGAACCTTATCACCCATTGATCATAATTTCCGGGAGTGAGCATTGGAGGTCTATCAAGTGAGCCAGCTTCATGAATTGATTGTTGGCTACTTAAGGCTTCACACATCTTGCCAAACCATGTTGGTTCCTTCATAGTACTCCTGGATGGATGTTGATTGTAGAAGTTTGTGTAAGGTTGTACTTGAAGACTTGGTGGTGGTTGAACCATTTGTGGTGGAATTGCACCAAGTTGTGGAGTATGTTATTGATTAAATTGGTGTTGATAAATTTGTTGTTGATGATTAAATTGTTGATGTTATGGACTTAGTTGTTGTTGTTGTTGATTATAAGTGTAAGGAAAATAGCTAGAGTATGGTGGTTGTGACATGTTGAAAACTTGTGTTGTTAAATGGATCTTTGTAGTCGAATGAACCGTTGTTGATGAAGTATCCTTAGGCGTAGAAATCACAGAAAAGCAAAGTACCACTTATGCGTAAAAACACCAAAGATACGCGTAACAACAATAGTCATGCGTAGGATTAGCTTACGCGTAAGAAATGAGAAAACACTAAAGTTATGCGTAAACAGAAAGTTAGGCGTAGAAAAATTAGGCGTAGGATTAGCTTATGCGGAAGACAGGGCTTAGGCGTAAGAAAATCTTATGCGGAAAGAGTTCCACGCGTAAGGTTTGAGCTTACGCGTAAGATTAGGGTTTTACCCAAAAGATCTTTTACACTATCATAGTGCAAAAGATATCCAAAGTCAAAGTGTTTTCAGGCTTATCCAAGCAAGAAAACACCTGAGTAATCCACCTAAACTGAAGATCAAACCAAGGAACTCTTATGCGTAAATTTAGGGTTTCGTTACGCGTAGAACTTTACCAAAAATGATTTTTGCCCAAAGATGTTTCTAAACCATATTTTTTGTGATGAAACAGCTTCACTATCACCAAAATAACACAAAAGTGTGAAACTTGATGATCCAAAACTTCAAAATACCTTATGCGTAACGATGAACACACATATAAAACCAAGTTTAAAACTAAAGAAAAACACGTAAAGTTCGAAACTTTTTGCTTAAAACTGAAATTTTAACACTTAAAAACGTTGAAAGTACAAGAATCTTGGATTGAAAAGTGTAAAAAATGAGTTTTTAAACGAACCAAAGCTTGAACCGTTTTGTTACGCGTAAGATCGAAACTCACTTCAAAAACAAAACCGATTCACCCAACTATTTGGCGAATGATACCACTATTAGGTTCCCATATTAGTAACACAAGCATCAATAGAAGAAATAGAGAAGAGAATTGATTGGTTGAACAATAACAAACAAACACTTATGCGTATGAATAAGGAATGGTTATGCGTATGAAGTGAAAGAGAATGAAATTGAACAACCAACCCTCAAGTGAGGGTATTACAAGACTATTTATAGGAGAGGGAGCTAGGGCAACACTCCTAGTCCCTTCCTTTCCTTATTGGACTTGGGCCAAGGCTCATGGGCTTTCTACATAAGCCTTGGCATGATTACTAACATAAAAGCCATATTAAGCTAACTATTACATATGAATCACTAACACTTGAATTAATGTTTAGGAGTGATTCCAACATGTTCTGATTTGTCTGACTGTGTTCCGGATCTGAACTTGAATTTTCATGAGAAAGGTGATGATCATTTGTGGAGCTTGATCTTTACTTCGAAGAAAATAAACCCAAGTCCATCTTGAGTAGTCATCTACAATTACCAAGATGTAGCGTTTACCATTAATCGTCTGCAAGAACGCGATCGAGCCACACAAATCCATGTGAAGAAGATGAAGCACATGTTGTGAGTCGTGTTCCACCTTTGAAGGAAAGTGAGCACGAGTGCTTTTTCCTTGTTCACAAGCTGAGCATAGGTGATCTTTAGAATACCAAAATCTTGGGAGACCTTCAACAAGTTTGTATCGTGCAAGATTGGTTATGGTTTGAAAGTTTAAATGTGAGAGACGTATGTGCCATAGCCAAGATTTTGTAGATGTTGCCTTTGAAAGTAGACAGATGGGAGATGAAGCAATCATGTCTTGCATTGAGATTGTATAAAGACTTGATGTGCGGGTACCAGACATAAGATCGTTTCCTTGTAGATCACGAATGAAACAAGTTTTCTCCCGAAAAGCAACTTCCAAATCTCCATCACAGAATTGACCAACTGAGAAGAGATTGTGACCGAGGCCTTCCACATAATAAACCCTGCTAATTTTGATGTTACCATTGATGTAATCTCCGTAGCCCATGATAGCTGCGAAGTGATCATTCCCGAACCTAACAGTGCCAATGAACTTTGAAACAAAGTTTGATAACAGTTTGAGATTGCCTGTCATGTGCCGGGAACATCCGCTATCCACAATCCATAGGATGATCTGTATCGCCTGCATTACACACAGACGACACAGATGGAATAAAATTAGATGTGGAACCCGAAGATTTAGAGGGTTCCAAAGCAGTTATAGTTGAAACACACATGTTTATGATTTTAGGTATCCATTTAAAGCCAAGTGTATTATGTAACCATTTCTGCCATCTCCAACTAGTCTTAGCTTTGGTCTTAGTAAATGCACTAGGTGGTAAGTTCTTCCTAGGAGGTGAAGGGGATTCTATGGGTACATCAATGATCGTAGCCGGAACACTAGAGGGTGGTATACCTAGCACAGACTTAGAAGCATTAGTGGGCCTAGAGGTATTCCATTTTCTATTATTCTGCTTACGATTCAAGATAGTCTTAGCAACACATTTATCATGACAACCAGAAAACATGCTTTTACGACAACCAACACAAGAAGATTAAAACAAAACATTAAGAGAACTTAAAGATTCGGCATTCGTTACATCACTTTGTTCATTACATTTGTCAGACGCAATATCTAAAGTTGGTGCAGCTTGAGTTTTATTCAAAGTCCTAAGGTGTTCTTCTACTTCAGAGATCTTTATTGTTCTTTTCTTACGTCGCAACTTCCTATTCTTCCTTGTATTGCTCTTAGGCTGTGAAGTGCAGGCGTTGGGAAAAGAGGCAACTATTCCTGTTTCAGTAGAGGGAAGCACATTAGTTTCTTGTGGTTTGTCATTAGATGTTCTAGAGTCATTTTGAATCTGTTTAGGTGCAGTTACTACTGTGTTACTATTCCTATCTTGCTTAAGTTTCACCAACTCTACTTTTAGATCATGGATTTTGAGTAATAAATCTAGATTTTCAGAACGAATGAGTCCATCTCGTCGTAAAACATCTTTGGTATATGCAAGATGATCATCAACATCTTTTGACGCTTGAATACGAGTCTTTTTGAGTAAATCAAATATGACACCATATTCCTTTTTAACTTTTGAAATTTCTTGTTCATATTTTGAAATTTGACACTTCAAATACACATTTTCATCATCCAGTTGCTCAAGTTTTGGATTAAGAGTTTTTGTATGCAACTGATTGATTTTGTTTTGCAAAGCGAGTTCTCGATTTTGACAATCTTTTTGACACCATTGAAGACGACGTGTTGCATTTGAAAGCTCGTTTAACAATCGCTCATTTTCAACTTTTAAAAATGTGATTTGTGACACAGATCGTATTCTCAACATTTGCAACGGAATCAACAGAATCAGCAGAGATATAATCAAATGCATATGCAACAGAATGTAATAACACAACATTATCGATATCAGCACAGATAACATCTTCCAAGAGTCGATCAACATCTTTTCTTAACATTTTCTTTTTACGTTTTGTGTTGGAAATCGATGTTTCTGTTTGTTCGAAAACTCTTTTCATAAGTCCAAGCTCCTTGTGAAAATCCCTTTCCCAATATATTGCACACATTTTCAAATTCCGGACATGAGGTAAAATTCTTTTCTGAAAAATATCTCTTTGTTCTCTCGCATGAGGCGATTGAAAATGTTCAACTTTTATTTCAGAATTTATTTATATTTCACGTTCCAAAAGTTTGATGTCCGAAAGGAATGTTTCAAAATATTTGAGAATCGACAACGTTCGGTATCTTGTTTTTACTTCACTGAGTGAAGGTAAAGGACCATTAATTTGTGCAGAATTGGGTTGGGGACCAACATTAGAAGACTCAGAAATAGGTGTGATAACCCAAGGTGTGTTAGAATTATATTGTTGTGCGATGAAAGTGATGGCTTATGAATAGTTAAATGGTTTGTTATAAACAACATTTTCTAATTTTGATCGACTCTCGTCTTCTGCATCTAATTCTTTCATGCGATTATATTCAACAACACTCATAATGAAATCATCAATTCTATGTTCTGAACTGTAGACTTACGGATTTGGTTTGAATGCTCTATTTGAAAACTTTGGTTTGTAATCAGCAAGATTCGGTCCATATCCATTTGGATTTGGTTTAAAAGTAAACTTTTGAATAGTTGTGATTGACTCACCATGTTTATAAACAACATTTCGAAACTCTTTGATTTTGTTTTGTAAGTCGACAATTTCTTCAAGATAGTTATCTATTCGTTTCTTTGAATGCTTTTTGTACTCACAGAACTGTTTTTGACAAGTTAACAACTCAGACTTGGCTTTTTGAGTTTCCGAAGTGAGAGCGTTAAGTTGTTGTTTATGATCATATTTCAGTTGTTCTATTTGAAACAACAAAGCATTCTTAGATGCAACTAGATCACGTATATGTTGTTCCAATGATTTTTCGTTTTGGTAGGATTTAGCAAAAGCGACTTCAAAACCTTTTTCACGTTTTTCATGTGTTTGAAAAATGTTGAGTTGATATTTTAAGCATTCATTATCCTTAGTCAGCAGTGCATTTTTGTCAACATGAGTCTCAACATTATCCTTAGTCAGCAGTGCATATTTTAATTTCCTATTGATGTCTTTGCACGTTTCCATTCGAGATTCTAGGTCTTTAAGTAAGGTCATGAGCTCAATATCTGGATTAGACAAAAGTTCAGCTTGTTCAACGTGAGTCTCAACATGATCATTATGTAGATCCTCAAATATAACCACGGAGTCAACTTGATTATCAATATTAACCATAAGGTCATCTTGATCGACAAATATAACTACGGGATCTATTTGATTTTCATCGGAATGAGATGTAGAAGGCTCATGTTGAACACTTTGATCCTCGTTGGATGCAGATGTTGGCGGAGATATCAGATCAGTAATGAATATAGTTTGATCCGTACCGAGACAAGCCGCTGTCATACACTGGGCCTCAGATCATGTGGAGTTCTTGCATGTTTGCCATCAACATAACTGCTGCATTAGCCTGCAAGTCCTCCATATCATCATCAGAATATGCATTTGCCATGAAGCTCTGTTCCTTGTTGGTAAGAGTTCCACCAGCTTCATCATTAAGAGCGAAGAGTAAAGCCTCCTTGTGATAAGTGCTGCCTCTTGTCCTCGGCTTTGGGCATGCATTAGCCAGATGACCCTTCTCATTACAGTTATAACAACGAATACCATTAATCCCAGTCTGAGCATTTCCCTGATCAACCACTTGAGCTCGTTGTTGTGGAGCACCCATGTTATTCCTTCCAATAACATTAAACCCTTGACCACCGCCCATCTGACGAACATTACCACGATTCTGAACTTCAACACGTCCATTGTTAACAAGAGCCTGATTCCTTGTGTTTGATGAGGTATGAATGCGATTGTTGGATTTGTTTGAGTATCGGCCGAAAGCTCTAGCAATCATGACAAACCCTTGTTGCAATGCATCGGAAGCTTCTGTATCCTTATTAGATTCATCAAAGTGCTTGAGCATTGTTGTTGTTGTATGGAAACAATTGAGTTTCTTGAGATTGGTGCTGTGACGGATCATATGGTGTAATTGTTGCAGTTGGTTGTGGAGGATTTGTGAATACAGTTTGTAAAGTAGGGAATTGAGGATAACACGTTTGAGCCCACAAAGCTAAAGATTGATTATCCGGAAGTGAAGGCGAAACAGGTAGTCCACGGATGACCCTTTCTTTGTCAACTTCCTTTTGGTGGGGCTTCAAATAGTCATACAACAATCCGTATGTAGCATGATGAAGATTCTTCGCTTGACGGATGAAAATGACATACTTTTCCCAATCAGGACCAAGACTACTCAGGAACTTAGTGTTGACTGCAATTCTTGGCATAATGATGTTATGTTTTTCCAAGTCATTGATGATGTCTGAGAATCGATGATGATATGACTCTAATGTCTCCCCTGGTTCAATCATGAAGTGTTCATAAGCCAAGTATATTTTGGATTCCATGTCTTCTTAATTGAGTTATGTGCCTTCCATGAAAAGATGAATATGCTCCCACATTGCTTTAGCAGTCTTTTGAGCATCAACACTTCGAAGTAACGGATTGGGTAATCCCAAAAGGATGTATTGCATTGCTAGTTCATCGGCTTCAAAGTGTAGAAGTTGATCAGTAGTAAGTTCATTAAGACCGACAACGTTGGTGATATCATCTCTTGGTGGATTAGCATTCGGATCTCCGGGTACAGTGACAATAGGCATCTGAAATGGACCTTCTAGGATGACCTTCTTCAAGAACTTTCCATGTGGCTTCTTTAGATCACAGAACCTAAAGAACCTTATCACCCATTGATCATAGTTTCCGGGAGTGAGTATTGGATGTCTATCAAGTGATCCAGCTTCATGAATGGATTGTTGGCTACTTAAAGCTTCACACATCTTTGCAAACCAAGACGGTTCCTTGATAGTATTCCTGGATGGATGTTGATTTTGAAAGTTAGTGTAGGATTGTACTTGAAGACTAGGGGGTGGTTGAATCATTTGTGGTTGAATTGCTCCTTGAGAAAATTGTTGTTGAAGTTGTTGTTGTTGTTGTAGTTGTTGATAAAATTGTTGTTGTTGATGGAGTTGTTGTTGTTGTTGTTGTTGTTGTTGAGGATACACATGAGGGAAGTAGCTAGAGTATGGTGGTTGAGACATCTTGAAACTTGTGTTGAATAATGGATCTTTGTAGTCGAATGAAACTTTGTTGATGAAGTATCCTTATGCGTAGAAAACCAGCTTATGCAAAGGAAATAGCTTATGCGTAAAAACACCACCTTACGCGTAAGGGTAGATCTTACGCGTAGAAATAGCTTACGCGTAGACTTGGTGAAACCGTAGCTTATGCGTAAACCAAAGGCTTAGTAGTAAGAACCTTATGCGTAATATTTCCTTAGGCGTAAGACTAGCTTATGCGTAGAAAATGCTTAGGCGTAAGATTTTTACTCGTAAGCTTTTATGCTTAGGCGTAAAACTAGGGTTTTAGCCCACAAATCCTTTACACTTATCCAGTGTAGAAGATATCCAAATTTGAAGTGTTTTCAGGCTTATCCAAGCAAGAAAATACTGAGTAAACCAATTAGCACTGAAGATCAAGCCTAGGAAAGCTTATGCGTAGACTTTGTGTTCTTATGCGTAAAACTAGGGTTTTACTTATGCGTAAGAATAACCAAATTTTGCCAAAACTGAGATTTCTGCCCAAAAGTGTTTCTAAACCAGATTTTTATGATGAAACAACTTCAATATCACCAAAATAACACAAAAGTGTGAAACTTGATGATCCAAAACACGTATTCACCTTACGCGTAGAAATGACCACACGACTAAAACTAAGCTTACAAACAATGAAATACACGTAAAGTTTCAAACTTTTTGCCAAAAACTTAAACTTTAACACCAAATAACCTTTAAAGTACAAGAATCTTGGATTTTAAAGTGTAAAAAAATAAGTTTTTAAAGCGTATGAAAGTTGTGAAACGAGAAACTTATGCGTATAGACTAAAACTTCAAAAACAAAATCGTTTCACGCAACTATTTGTCGATTGATACCACTGTTAGGTTCCCATTTATGTAACACAAGCATCAATATAAGAAGTAGAGATGAAGAAGTGATCGGTTGAACAAGTTAACACACACACGAATGAATAAAGAAAAGTTATGCGTAGGAAATGTGATAAAATGAACAACCAACCTTCAAGTGAAGGTTTACAAGACTATTTATAGGGGAAGGATCTAGGGCAACACACTAGTTCCCTTCCTTTCCTTATTGGGCTTGGGCCAAGGATTATGGGCTTTCTACATAAGCCTTGCCATAATTACTAACATAAAAGCCTAATTAAGCTAACTATTACATATTAATTACTAACACTTATAATCTAGTTTAGGAGTGATTCCAAAAGATAGGTTAATTCTTTGAAGACCATGTAAAAGCATTGTTACCCAAAAAGAATAGGAATCCTGTTGTACTACTTCCATCGTCTTTGTTTGCAGCCCAGTTACTGTCGCTATATCCAACCAGCTTGTCGTCTCACTTGTTGAATAAAACATACCATAGTCTACAATACCTTTGATATAACAGAGGATCATTTTCACAATCTACAAATTTTTAGTCGTAGGCTCTTCCATGAAACGATTAATCAATCCAACCGCAAAGAGTATGTCGGGTCTTGTACATGTCAAATAGCGCAAACTTCCAACGAGACTTTTGAATAGTGTTGAGTCTACCGCTTCTCCTCTGTCATGCTTAGAAGGATTTTTCTTATGTTCTATGGGAGTGCCAACACGATTACATTCATCCATACCAAACTTTTTAATATCTCCTTGGCATATCTTTCTTGACATACGAAGATTCCTTCGTTTGTTTGCTTCACCTCAATGCTAAGATAATAAGACATAAGTCCTAAGTCTGTCATATCGAACTCTTTCGTCATTGACCTCTTAAGTTCATTAATCACACGTAGAGAATTTCATGTAAAGATCGAATCATCCACATACAAGCAGACAAACAATATACTTCCATTTCCAAATTTCATGTAAAGTGCATATTCACTTAGGAATTTTGTAAAACCATGTTCTTGGAAATACTTGTTAATTCTAGTATTCCAAGCACGTGGTGTCTGCTTTAAACCATATAAGGCCTTCTTTAACATTAGCATTTTACCTTCTTGCTCTTTGGTAACGTACCCCTTCGGTTGCTTCACATAAACTTCTTATTCGAGAAGTCCATTTAGAAATGCAGACCTCACATCCATTTGGTGGATTTTCCACCTATGTTGAACAGCAATTGCAATAATCATTCTAGTAGTTTCTAAACGAGAAACAGGAGAAAATACCTCTTCGTAGTCAATCCCATGCTTCTGCTCGTAACCTTTTTCTACAAGTCTTACCTTGTACTTTTCTACTTCTCCTTTGGCATTTTTCTTGGCCTTGTATACCCATTTGAATCCGATAGCCTTTTGGCCTTTCGGAAGGGTTGTCAATTTCCACGTATCATTCTTTTATATTGAATGTATCTCCTTGTCCATGGCTTATCTCCATTTCTTGATTTTCATAGCCCTTTCAAAAACTAAAGGTTCACAGTCAGCATATAAACAAAAAAGGGGTATCTCGTCAGTTACCTTGAACTTGGAGGTGAGTCTTGGGTTGGAGTTAGACTTTGAGGTTGTTGGACTTCTTCACTTGATTCACCCATATATTCTTCGTCATTTATAGGAAGAAAGTCATACATTTCATTTTTCTTAATGCTCAAATACCATGCTTCTTCTTCATCGAACTCTACATCTCTACTCACTAACACCTTCCCCGTGATTGGATTACAGAGCTTATAACCTTTTGACTACTTGTCGTAGCCAATGAACACATGCTTCTCACTTCTATCATCAAGATTGGATCGCCTTTGGCTCGGAACATGGACATATGTTATGCTTCTGAATACCCTTAGGTGAGAGACGGTATGCTTCAACCCATTCCATGCTTCTTTTGGAGTCTTATTATCTAAACTCTTCGATGGACACTGGTTCAATAGATATACCGCATAGTCAACCTCTTTGGCCCAAAACTCCTTTGGCATTTTCTTACTTTTCAACATGCTTCGGACCATATTTAGATTGGTTCTATTGTTTTGTTTCCACCACTCAATTTTGTTGTGGGGAGTAAGGAGCCGTTAGAAATCTCCAGATCCCATTATCCTCCCAAAAAAAAAATTAAGTCTTTTGATAAAATTCACTACCTCTATTTGATCTCACGGATTAAATCTTAAACCTTTTTCCTTTTCTACCATAGCTTTAAATATCTTAAAAGCCTCAAAAGCTTGGGATTTTTCTTTTAGAAAATATATCTAAGTTTTTCTTGAAAGTCATCAATAAAAATCATAAGGTAAACATTCTTACCATGATAGGGTGGAGTGATGGGACCGCACAAATTCATATGAATTAGTTGTAGAGGCTCCTTAGCTCTTGATGTCGCTTCTTTCGGGAACGAACTTCTAGAATGCTTCCCAAGAAGGCATACTTCTCATACTTGATTAGGATGATCTATTTGATCTAACCCTTTCACCATTCTTTTTGAGGATAATAACTTTAAGTCACCAAAGTTTAAGTGCCCGTACCTCATGTGCCAAAGCAACGAATGATCCTTCAAACAACTCTTTAAGCACTTAGCTTCATCATGTTGAATGTTTAGAAGGAACATTCTGTTTTAAGTCATATCCACTTTTGCTATGAGCCTCCTTTCGGGATTTCTTATTATAGCACTACGATCCTTGAAATGAATATCGTAGTTTTTCTCTAAAAGTTGTCCCACACTTAAAAAGTTACTTTTGAGGTTGGGTATATTGTACACGTTCGAAATATATTGGTGGCTTCCATCTTTAGCTCGGATAAGTATCTTACCCTTTCCTTTCACCAGTGCCTTTGATTCGTCTCCAAAGGTGACGTTACCTTTACTTTTCTCCATCTTTACGAACAAGTCTTCTTCACCCATCATATGGTTACTTGAAGCGGAATCTATATGCCATGGCTCTATCCTCTCTTCTTGTTCGTCATATCTTGCCATTAGCAAGGTAAGCTCATCTTTGTCTTCTACCTCCACAAGATTTGCTTTTTCTTCCACTCTTATTGAGCTAATACACTCATTGGCATAATGACCATATTTGCGACAATTGTAACATTATAAATGGGGCTTACTTTCTCTTTGAGATTGAAAGCCTCTCCCACGACCTCTTCGATATGAAGACCATTGGTTTTCATCTTCTTTGCTGACATCTTCTCTTCCTCTTCCTCGGCCTTGGAAACCACCACGGCCTCAAAAAGTACCGTGTCCTCATCCTTGCTCCTTTCCATGTAGAAAGCTCTTTTCTCTTTCTTTGAAAAAGACCTTTGAGTATAAAGCTTGCTCTAAAGGTTCTTTCCCCCTTCTTTTCTTAGATTTCTCTTCATAGGCTTGTAAAGATCTCATCAGTTGATCAATGGTCATAGAGTCTATGTCTTTTGATCCCTCTATGGCCACAATAATGTAATCAAAGCTTGGTGGCAAAGAGCGAAGAATATTTTCTATCACCCTTGTGTCACTCAAGCTTTCACCATTACTCTTCATTTCATTTGAAATGTCAAGACGCCAGTGAAATAATCCGATATGGTTTCGGATTCCTCCATTTGGAGTTTTTCGAACTCTCCTCGAAGAGTTTGAGGACGTACCTTTTTCACCTTGTCAATTCTTTAGAAAGCTTTTTGAAGGATCTCCCACGCCTTCTTAGAAGTGTTGCATTTGCAAATTTCTCCAACATCGCATCATCAAGACATTGATAGATGAGTGTAAGAGCACTTTGATCATTCTTTCTTGCCTTTTGCAATTCCACCCTTTGGGCGACATTCAACGTACTTTCATCATTAACTTTCTCAACATCTTTTTCGACTATCTCCCACACATCATGTGAACTGAGTAACGCCTTTGTCCGAATGCACCAACTACCATAATTGTTTTAGGCTTACACTTGATAAAGAGAGGAATACACTTGATAAAGAGAGGAATACTTAGAGAGCTTTTACAATATAACTTTATATATTGCTTAACCTTTGCTTACACTTGATAAAGAGAGTCTCTTAGGCTTACACTTGATAAAGAGAGGAATACTTAGAGAGCTTTTACAATATAACTTTATATATTGCTTAACCTTTGCTTCATACTTACGATGCCTACACCACCACCTATTTATACTAGTCCACGGAAGATTCTAGAACCGAGATATTATCATGGAACTTCTTACATAATCTAGATAATTCTTAACACATCATCATCTTAATCTACATATCTAATTCTAGATAATTCCTTTATCTATATATTTCTAATATCGTTTTAGATACTTCACCTAGATATATTTTCTATGCTATTGATCATTTTTCGTCATGGGCCCGGACTCTTATAGATAGTCCAATCTTTATTGGACTAAATCAAATTTATGATCCAACAACATTTACATAAAATCTTGTGTTTGTGTAACAAATTGCGAATTGATTTTGCATTTTTGCCTTAACGAATAATATGTGATTATAACGAAAATCATAACCACTCCATTACTTAGACCACTAATGACTCATTGTTCGGATCAACTAAAAGCAACTCCAAATTTATCAGAATAATAAAATTTAAAACCATGTGTCATGCCATGCGCCCATTAAACAATCAATAATTTCATTCTTTAAGTGGAAACCTTTGAAACCTTAATTTTCTATCCCCACACGGCCACACTAGACTCTTTTTCATATCTACCTATATTATAAGTAGAAGTGCTTTAATTACTGTTGTGCTCCAAGAAAAAGACACGTAAGCAATGTTGGGCTCCAAGAAAAAGACACGTAAGCCAGAAAACGGAGTAGTAGAAAACTGTTTAGACTTTGATTTTTTTTGTACTATGAAATTTGAGCACTCAACCAACTACCAAATCTCTCCCAAATATTCACTCCAATTTCCTTTCACACACTCCATCTACCTCTACTTCCACCTATCTCTGCCCACTAGCTCTTTTTCGGCGAGACATTTCCGACAATGGTGGTAATGCCATATTTCTATTTTCCTTTAGTTATCTTTTTTCTTGATTTTGCTTACGTACTTATACATGTCCATGATGTTGGATATTTTAGTGTAATTGGATTAACTTGTTTGACCAATTTTATCATGATAATACATCATTTAGGTTTGGAGGTGCGGAGTGCACATCTACTTGAGTTTATTATGATCTTAGGGGCGAAGCCCCTAAGGGACGGGGGTCCGGGGGCAGCTTGGAAATTTTTTATTTCCACTAAGTTGTTATGTAAAGAATTCATGCTGAATTTTCATTTCTGCTGACGGATTCATTTCTGCTGGCAGTATCTGTCATTTCTGCGAAGTAGTGATTCTCTGAAGTAGTATGATTCTGCTGAAGTCATTGATTCTGCTGAAGTGTCGTTCCTCAGAAATTAAGTTTCGGAAATTGAGGGACAAAACTTGACAACTTGGAAACCCTAAAACTGTCATTGGCAGTTATCCCGTAACATCTTATATACGGTTTGTTTGGTCATTATCAGATAACGGTTCATTATATCTCATACACAAACATACAGAAAATTCTCAACTCTGAATTGTATCCGATTGAATAATTTGGTAGAACCGCCAAATTGATTCGATCTGAAAGTGTTCACACGCCTTTCAGAGACTAAGAATATCCGTTGGTGTTCGTTATTACTACAAATTACCCACACATGATTTATATAAGTTTGGATCCATTAGCTTGCATTTCTAGAGTAGTGCTGACATCGTGAATCAAGAAAAGAAGTTCTTTCACGGTGCGCTTATTTTTTCTTACCCATTAGTTTATGGTTTATGTGTGTTTATTATGATTGAGCGTATTGTTTGATTTACTTATGTGGTGTTTGTAGTGGTTGATGGTTGAAGAACTTTTTGATATGGAGTTGAAGATGAATATATGTGAATGAAGACCGGTAGATAGTTGATGCGGATTGTGAAAAACTATATTTAAGGTACTTATAATGCTCTATTGGTAAAGCAATTATACCACAAAAACATTTGCTCAACTAAACTCTCTCATGTAGAATTTTACTCTCTCAATTAAAGTTGGTCCTTGATTCATGCTTATATATCCACTCGTGACTACATATCACTATATCAGTAAGTAAATATTTTCTTACTGTTTGCATATTCATGCTTATATATCCAGTCGTGACTACAGATCTCTAAGTAAATATGCATTTTCACATATATATGATCAATATTCATATTTGTTTTCTCAACAACACATTTTCACTTGTAGTCGGTTTTCATTTGTGTTCTTAGGGTACTGTTGATGTGTTGGTGTGTTTGTGCATGACCTTATACAGGTATCTTTTTAATTACTTCTTGGTTTTGTGATTGTTTATTTTTGATTAGTTATGGAATGAATACGTTGATTCTAAGGTCTTTTTCGGTGGTTTTGCCTTTCCCCCTTTTTATTTTGGGTAAAAATCTGGTGTTGACGATTGAATACGAGTTCATATACCGAATCTTTTTGGTTTTGTAGTTTTTAAACCTAAGATTTTAGGTATTATGACTCGGACTTGCGGGTTTGAGCTATGGGGTTGGTGCATGCGTGTTAAACACAATATCAGATTACAATGGTTTCTCGAAAATGTTACTGGTAACTTTTAATTTCTAACATATCTTTGTTCCAACAAAACATGTCCTTTTAGTAGTAAGCTAAGCACAACATTAGTTTGTTTTCTTTCAGCTTCCATTTTATACTTGCTTCTATTAAACAAACATCAAAGAAAACATGTCCTTATAAAACATGCACTTTTATATATGTCGTTGAGACTTTTTTTCATGTTGTTTGTAGGTCTATTTTTTTCAACAACAAAAAGGATGGATTCGTTGACATTGGGAACCCGCGTTGCTATACCATCGGATTACTTTTTGTTTTGTTTTTGTTATAAACTATCAAATACTGTTTTGTTAGAAAAATTAATCATACATTGAGATCTGGTATAATGTATGTATATACATTTTATGTTCAACTCTCATGTTAGAGAAAATGAGTATGTGACATGTGGAAAAAGAATTGCTCAACACTAATACTCTTCTTGATGTATACTGTATAGCATGGGTTTTGAATTAAATTATGATAATATGGTGTATTTATAAATGGTGTAATTCATTTTTCCTTGCTTTATTTGAGTTGGAGTGTAGACCGCTGATTCTTTCGGTGGATCCCTCCCTTCAAATCCAACTGTATTTGTTGTTTCGATCTCAAATCGACCATTAAAGGTTGGTCTAACTGGATTCACGAGCCAAGGAGCGCGAGCCTTAATGTGTTCGGTGGAGTTCTAGGTGTGTTCTTCTTATGTTATGCTCATTTCAATTTATGGGTATGTTTGGCAACAACAGCTGATGCTGTTGCTGTTGCTGTTGCTGTTGCTGCTGATGCTGGTGCTGGTGCTGTTGCTGATGCTGTTGCTGATGCTGGTGCTGTTGCTGAAAAAGATTAAAATTGTAGATTTTTTTTGTAGTGATGTTTGGCAAACTAGCTGAATTTGTGAATTAAAAGTGCAAAATGACATAATTGGACATATAAATAAATAACTCATTATGAATAGAAATAATAAATAAAATTATTGATAAAAATCATAAATATGTAGCATTGCATGAGAAGCTAAGAGCAATGTAAAAATACCAACAAAATGAAAATGATGTTAAATTATCAGTCACGATGTGCATTCCATATTAAATTAGCAATATCGTTACGTATTTGCTTCATCTCATTAGATGCTCCTTCAGAATTGTCTTCATTATTCGTGTTATGACTATGAACATCGAGAAGTTCGTCTCTTGGTATATAATCCGGATGTTCCTCCATCACCGTAAACATCATGTCTTCTTGTGAACTATTACGGATGTAGTTATGTAAAGCAAATGCAGCGATAATAACATCAATCTGAGTTTGCACGCTAAATTTAGGCATTCTACCAAGTATTTTCCATCGTTTCTTTAAGACTCCGAATGATCTTTCAATGTAACTCCGTAAAGATGAATGCTGACATGCATAACTATTTTTACAAACGAATCATGGAAGAACGCAACTCGATGGTCTGAACTTAAGGCAGCCATGCTCCAGTTCGGATATAATACATAGATACGCATCAAAACGGGTTTGGTTTTGTGTTCTATTATACCTGAAAATATCCATTGCTCAAGGTAAATTGTTCTCCAACAGTCCAAATGACTGTAGTACAACAACGTACTGAGGCTTTTCTCATAACCATACACATTTAAGACTTACATTGCTATAAACTATTGCACCATAACAACGTTTAGCTACTTAACTCCATCTAATGTCACATTAATATTAGCAATTAGTGCCCCATAGAACTTCAGCCGAATCCCATGAACTAACAAAGCCTCATGCGATATAATAAATCTATTAACTCAGCAATTAATTCCATCTAATGTCACATTAATATTAGCAATTAGTGCCCCATAGAACTTCAGTCGAATCCCATGAACTAACAGTGCCTCATGCAATATAATAAATCAATTAATTCAGCAATTAATTCCATCTAATGTCACATACATCTAACCTCATGCATAATGCAACAAGAACATAAAAAGCTACATGATATGCAAAACAAGTATTAGACTAATAATGTATTTGAGTTACTGACCAATACATAGATCACCGACTGTAGAAAAAAAAAAGATCATGCAATTAACAAAGAAACACAATGCTAGTAATATATAACATGGTACGTACTTACCAGAAGTGGCTCCAACAAGTGCAGACGATTGATCCACCAACAAATTGAGTGATTGAGTTATATGTATGAGGCTGTCAAAGATGAAAGATCGCTAGGGTTAATATGGATTTATAATAGAACGTGGGTATTAGGAAGGGTGTCTTGGTAAATTTGCAAATTATAATCTCCAGGATTTTCTGAAACGTTAGTTGGATGAGCGTTCCAAATTAGGAGATTATTTTGCTAGATTTTCAATAATCTTGCTTAGCCAAACAAGGCTACTTTTTAGAGGAGAACTTATTTTTTTAAAAAATAATCTCTAGCTCCCATAATCTCCCATAATTCTTGCTGCCAAACACAGCCTATATCTTACAAATTAAAACATGCGAAATTATGTAAATATTCTATGCCAAGTGATAAACATGTGATGATCTTGTACTACTTGCGGATTGCAATAGGAGCGGTGATGGGATATGTCATGAAGAAAAGATCTATACAATAATGAATGGTGATTCGTTTGAAAATTGAGAGTAGAGGTGGTATGGCATGTCTTTAAACGCATATATTCATTTGACTAAAAATATATAAGAGATTTCTTGTTTCCTTTTTGAAGAAATAAATATTATTACTGATGTTCAAGAAATAAATATTCTTATCCTATTATTACATAGTTTCCATATGTTGGAAATAAATTTCTTCTTCAGATTTTAAATCTCGATAAATAAAAAACAAGTTTATCAAGTCAAATACTGAAAGTAAAATATATACGATATCTTCATAAATGATTTACACAACCTTAAAAGTTGTTTGGGCCGTGCTTAGCACGGCAAAAAAGAATTACCTAGTTCTATCATAAACAAAAATGTCACAAGATCCAAACAAGAAGATTTCAACAACATCAGCCAGGTCTCATACGCGGAAATCCAAACCAGATGCATCCTCAGGCGAGTTTGATTAAAATTGTTAATTCCATTTCTATCCATCATCTTGAATCTTGTTAAAAGATTATAGGTATCTTAAGAGTCATAAATCGTGTGACGTCTGCCTTTGAATATTTTAATTTGTTGTTTTTAGGAACCTTGACGAAATTACTACTTATTGTCTTGGCGGGGTTTTGTGCATGGGTTTATCAAACAGCAATTCCACCACCTCCCAAAACATTAGGCTCACCAGATGGACTTCTTATTACTTCCTCAAGGATAAAGCTTCGTGATGGAAGATATTTAGCATACGAAGAATCAGGTGTCCCAAAAGATATAGCCAAGTCTAAGATAATATTCCTTCATGGCTTTGGCAGTAGCAAGTACAATAACCCTTATGTCACCACAGCCTCACCGGTACAAAACTCTCCTTTACTTTATTGTATGTCGATCATCCTTTTCGGCGTAATAGCTTCTCAGTAAGGTTATTTATTAATTACAGAGTGTTGTTGAAGAACTAGGAGCGCACATTGTTTCAATAGATCGGCCTGGTTATGGAGAGAGTGACCCCGACCCTAATAGAACCGTTAAGAGCATGGCTTTTGATATTGAAGAGTTCGCTGATGAGTTGAACCTCGGACCAAAGTTCTATGTAATTGGAGATTCTATGGGTGGCATGATTGTATGGTCGTGTCTCAAGTATATCCCTCACAGGTTGGTTTGTATATTGCATGCATATTTTCAATGCATTTCTACATAGTTATTGTAGAGTAACATTATAGTAATGTTTATAACTCTTTTTTTTAGTGTCAGATACTTGAAGACTTGTCTCTCTTAATTGGGACTTAACCTTATAAGCCCTTGCTTAATTGGATACATTCATACCATGTTGTAATCTAACTAATTTTTATACGTGTTGTGATGGTATATCTATATATGGAACTAACAGGCTTGCGGGAGCAGTTCTTATCGCTCCAGGCATCAATTTTTGGTGGCCTAACCTGCCTTCAAACTTAACCAATGCAGCATTTTCACGGCAAGTTAACCAGGATCAATGGGCTTACCGAGTTGCTCATTACGTACCATGGCTGAGTTACTGGTGGAATTCTCAAAAATGGTTCCCTTCTTTTTCTATTATTGACGGAAGCACTGCTATTCTTTGTCCCTCAGACATGCAAGCTTTATTAAAGTCATATGCCGGCATGGGTCCTAATCAGGTACTAGGTCTTCACTCTAAATTCTAAAGTACGTCTTTCATTATCTAAATAATGCAAGAATCACGAATGACATTTGGGACTCCAACATTACGCATACATATCTTTATGTTGGAGTCCTAAATGTCATTCGTGATCACTTGAAAGTCTTAGGAGGACAAAGCTCACTAATGAAGATCAAAATCCAAACCTAAGTGTAATATTGTTGTTGGTAATTAACTTTGCTATGATATCCACGCTCGTTATAAGTCAAATTAAAATACTTCAAATTTGTGTGTTTCACATGATCTCGTTAAAAGTCGAGTTAAATATTCCACTTGTACCACCATCAAAGTAACTACACAAAAAACTGTTGTTCCCTATTTGGTGTAAATTAATTAGAGACCAGCTTAATTGGAACAAAAAGATTCGTTCAAAATATAAAACAAAAAGATTTCTCCATGTGCTTTTTATAATCTATATTTTATAAAGAATATACACGTGCTAACTCGTGTCCGAATTTACTATTTTATCTTCATTTCAACGAATATCAAAAAGTTGAAATCATTTTTTATTTGAAAATTATCTCTTTTAACGAACAAAAACTACTGAATGATTGCGTATTACATCTAGAAACTTTTTTTTACTAAGAATAATATCAAATTGCAGATAATATTAAGAGTATGGATTTAGTGAGAATAATTATTTAAATAGGAAGAGTGAGAAGTAATTATAGCCACATATTTAAATAAGAAAAAAAATGATAGGGAGATGCATATATTTTTATTAATGCATCTAATATTTGTGGTTGTAATTTCTCCTCATTCTTCTTATTTTAATTATATTTATCATTTGATCCTATCTCATAATATTAATTAATCTTTCCTTGAGACTTCTTTTACTGATCATAGTTTAGAGGTCGTACATTTGATTTTTAAAAGAAACTACTTCCTCTTCTCAAATTTTATGTCCATTTTCACTTTTTCAATCAAACTTTGATCTTAAATATATTTTTTTGTGTTATATAATATTTGATATAAAATATATAAATGAAATTGGGTTTTAAATATATATTCATTTATATAACTTTCCTCAAGCATGATATAATACAAAAAATATATTTAAAGTCAAAGTATTGATTGAAAAAGTTAAAATAGACATAAAATTTGGGACGGATGTAGTATAAAATTGTTTGATGACTGCATATAAAATTTTGATCACGAGAATATATATTTCATAGAAGTATCAACAAATAAGAAATTCGTATACAACAAGATATCCAGCAGAATCATAAACAAGACATAAACTCTATCTCCTACTCGAAAGATGCAATACGAGTTGTCCACATTCATCAGTTTATATCACTGTTTTGCCTTCACATTCATCATAACTAGACAAAGCTCACAAACTCTTAAATAATTAGAAGAAGCATGAACTTTAAATTAAGCTTGTGAGTTTACTGTTAGACTTAATGTTATAGAGTTAAAACTAAAGTGTATTTTAGTATATTCTGTATGTATGTAAAGCTTGTAAACAGACTTGGGTTATGGCTGGGTCAAATGGGTCGTTTAGGTTGTTAGGATAACGGTTAGAATTAGGGTGTCGTTTACTTTTTAGGAATCGGTATAACTGTCAAAATTGGTACCGATTCACAATGTATATAATGTCAAGGGTCTGTAAACAATGTACAATCAATCTCTAATCAATTCAATACACATTGTTAGTATATCATTGTTACTTTATGCAAGGTTATACTTTATATTCGTCTTGTTAACTCACTGTCCCAAACACCCCATTACATTCTTATTCGAAATCAACCCATACACCATGTCGAATTACAGAAGTATGTTGGACATGAATTGGCTTAGATACGATCCTGTTCAACAGTGGTATCAGAGCGGGCGCTCTAAATGTTGGGAGAAGCCGATTCAAAACCGAATGCAAAGAGATGGTGAGAGGAGATATTCAATAAAAGAAGGGGCTGCAAATTCGTTGCCAAAGTGTAGTCAAAGGAAACGAATATCATATGAATGTAAGGAGATGTTAAAGAAAAGGTTGATGGAAATTGAAGCATATAACGCTTCGAACGTACGTGGAACAGTGAAGGAAAAGGAACGTGGAAGGGCCATCGCAACAAAGGAGAAGAGGGCTCGGTGTTATATTTGCAGAAAACGAGGACACGTTTTCTGGAAGTGTTAAAGCAAAGAAAACGCAGACGCTCCTAGAACCTCAATCGTTGAAAACAAAACAAGAGAACCGATTATAGTAGAAGATGAAGAAATCTTCAAATATCCTGAAGATGTACATGTAAAAACCAACTACATGGTTGAAGGAACGGATTTCTCGAATTGGAAAAACATATGGTATGTAAGTAATGCATACAAGAAGCATATGAGTCCAACAAAGTCTTTGTTTAAAAGGTTGAAGAGTAGGTTCAGAATCGAAAAAACACAACATGAGAAAAAGTTCATTTTTTCTCATAGAATTGGAGAAGCGGTGGTAGAAACGAATGAGAGGGAAATTGTGATCCCTTGTGTGTCATACACGCCTGAAGTGACACTAAATGTATTGAGTCTCGATCAATTGTTGGCACAAGGTTTTGTGATCATGTATGGACACGACAAGTGCATAATTTCTTACATGTTTGGAGAGAGAATATGGTTTACGATGGTGAAAGAGATCATGGAAAAGGAAAAGGGTGTGAAATTGACACAAGAGGTATGATCGCAAGCAAAACAAATTTATTAAGGAATATTTCGAGTCAATAGACCCAAAGACGCTTGTCCACTAATCAAGGGACTAGAAGAACTCGAATAGGATAAAAATATGGTACAAGACTATTCGGATGACGACTACATAAATGTAAATGGAACTTTGTAAGTGATCAAGTAAACTCCTTTCAAAGATTTATTTCGTTTCTCAATTTGATAAAAGAAGACAAACTTGTGTATGAGAATTGGAGCATGCTTAGTAAAAGGTTCGAAGATATGCTTGAATGGTTTTATTTAGTATATCTTGGACGGGATGTGTTGGAAACATTATCACCAATTATAGGAAGTGTAAAGATCGACTTGTTGTGTCTTTACAAAATGGTAAATAGCATGGGAGGCTATCTAAGTGTTTCTTTAGGAAAAAATGGAAGGACGTTGCTTTAATACATGGTTTAACCAAAGAACATGATGAAGAGTTGAAGGAATGCTACAAGCGAACCATCGATTTGGTGAAGTGTTACTACGAGACAACGTTGAGGGCCTGGTACAAGGATGGACTTGTAAATAATGGAGAAACCGAGAAGGTTGGCTGTGATCATGCCAAGGAAAGGAACCCACATGAAGGCATTGGGTCAAGTGGGCTACAAGTTGTAAAGAGTAACACACGTGAAGGACTTAGACATGTTCAAGAAGGAGAGACTCGGTTTGGTGAACCCCTAGAAGGCAACAAAGACATAAATGGTAATCGAGTGGATGGAGGAAACACATCAGAAAGAGATGAATTTGTGGTCATCACATGAAAGAGATGACTTAATGTTATAGAGTTAAAACTAAAGTGTCTTTTAGTATATTCTGTATGTTTGTAAAGCCTGTAAACAGACTTGGGTTATGGGCTGGGTCAAATGGGTCGTTTAGGTTGTTAGGATAACGGTTAGAATTAGGGTGTCGTAAACTTTTTAGGAATCGCTATAACTGTCAAAATTGGTACCGATTCACCATGTATATAATGTCAAGGGTCTGTAAATAATGTACAATCAATCTCTTATCAATTCAATACACATTGTTAGTATATCATTGTTACTTTCTGCAAGGTTATACTTTATATTCGTCTTGTTAACTCACTGTCCCAAACACCCCATTACATTCTCATTCGAAATCAACCCATACACCATGTCGAATTACAGAAGTATGTTGGAAAGAAATTGGCTTAGATGCGATCCCGTGCAACATTTACTTCTAACATTATCAGTGATGACTTTTGAGAGTTGTTCCCATGATTTCTTTTACATCTTGAAATATTCTTATAGGCTACTTTCCTGCGACCTAAATATAGTAAGTAGCAGCTAGAACCAATCTTGTTAGCACACTCCAAATGTTACTTGTACTTGCTTTAGTTGCTATTTTTCCAGTAACCTCTTTCCACAACGACTTTTGGTCTAATTGCCGAGGACATTTCCAGAACCAACTACTAAATGACGAGGTCATCTCCTCGCCATCCAGTCGTCGTCATTACCTTGCCGTTAAGCTAATAGGCGAAGACATTTTCAACTAATTGGTGTGGACAGCGTGAGTCCCACAATTTCTAGGTAAAATCTTATAAACGGGGTGGTAGCATCTTTTACGACGACAATTGTCGTTGTCGCTAAATAACAATTTGTCGTGCACTTTTAGGGATTATTAATTAATTAATTAATTTTATTTATATTTAATTCATTGTATTATGCAGGTTTTAGCTACGTGGTATGGTGTTTCTGGCAAGGACAATTGGCGAGGACATGTCCTCACCGATGTTTCTGCACATTTTTTACAGCATGTTGCTATATTATGCAGGTTTTCCAGATTTTTTAGATTTTTTCTGGATATTTTTCGAAAAAACTCTACCTGTATACTACAGCAACCGTTGTCCAAAATGTGCAACATAACAAAACAAGTCGCAACAACATTTAACCAAAGTTCATACGCATTAATACATCCGTTAAAAGTTACAAATTCGCCTACTACCAAAGTTCATACATACTAATACATATCCGCCTACTACCAAAGTTCATACATCCTAATTAATGCATATCCGCTTAAACATTCAACAAAATGGACCAATATCCGCATACCAAAAATCCATACAAAACCATAAGTATCTGAAGCTTAAACATAACTAAAAACATAAAGTACCAAAGTTCATGAAACAAACACTACTACTGCCATGCCCAGATATCCCCATTCCCATCATTATCATCATCCCCGTCATCCCCGTTTCCACTTCTGGGATTCCCGCTCAAAGAAGGATCATCGCTCGAGGGGGCGGTCCCACTCGTGGAACCAACTTCTCTTGTGGAACTGGGAAACATTTTCTCTAACTCAGACATACCTTCTTTTTTAGATAGGAAGGTGACCATTCGAGCGAGATTTCTTGCTGCGACTCATTTGCCAATATTTGTGCATCAAGATCCTCTTCATACTTTTTCCTCATCTCTCGTTCATCTCGCGTTGCGAGTAGAATGGTGTACCTTCATTTCCTGAACAACCAATTTTGAATATATATATATATATATATATATATATATATATATATATATATATATATATATAATGTTAATATGATTTTTTGGTAGTAAAGAAAAACATGATAAATATGTAGCATACGAGATCTCATACTAATTAAACAATTAGACAGCTTAATCATCATCTAAAAACAGAAAAGAAAATAGGATCTGAACAACATCGCATATCAAACCAAAACTATTCACAATGTTATAATGGAATAACTATGACTACAAGACCTTAATTGATATATAAACAACACTCAACCTAATAAGCTTAAAAGCGTTAAATTAGTGTATTAAATAAATACTAGTTAATTACAATTACTAGAGCTGAATCTACATCTAAACAACACGATCTTAACAACATTCAACTAAGTAACAAGCTTAAAATTTAGAATTAACAACTAAGAAAGCTTTACGTATAAACAATACGATCTAAAAAGTGTATTAACACATAATCAATTTCAGAGCTCATAACTCAAAGTATTTACTAAATATATACATCTGAAGGAACTCTCGAAACCGAATCGAACATTTACACTATCTAACTAAATATACATCTAAACAACAAGAACTTAACATCATTTAAAACCTAATCAAGTTAAATGCAGATTATACAGAATAGTAATCAACTAATTATAGTTTTAATTACACAAATTTCATCTAAACAACAACAGATTCTAAACAACATTCATAACCTAGTCTCAAAATACAGAATCAACATTAAGCAACAGGATCTGAACAAAGGCTAATCAACTTAAGAGTATTAGCTTATTCTACATCTAGACAACAACAGGATCTGAAAAATATCCCGACCACAAGGAAGGGTGGCGTCCTCTCTAATGTATATAAATTTTTTATTTTATTTTTTTTAAATTATTTGAATAAAAATATTCACTAAACTAAGAACTCTTGTTAAACTATAATTTTTTCGCTAAACTTGAAATCCACCACTATCTTTTCAATAGTCCGCGAACAATACTAAATGACAAAAAAAATCACTTGACCAAGACCAACGAGCTAGCATTGAACTTTTTGATAAATAATATCCCGACGACAAGGAAGGGTGACGACACGTTCAAGGAGAGTTATATTAATTGCTAATTTTAACTTCCTTAGATACAAAGAAAGAGTCACCAAGTGAAGGAAATGCCATAAGAATAAATAAACATCAGTTATAAAAAGTCAAATGAGTCATAGTCGATGTAATCTTTGTTGATGGACATCTTAGTTGTGCTTGATCCATTTTTAAATAAAACTCAATAATGATGCTTTTATTTTATCAAGAGACTGATTCTGCTTCTTAACCAACAATAGGTTGTGTTGCAAGTAGGCATGACGATTCCGGTTCTCTTTTGCATATAACAAACAGAGATATATAGTGAACAGAATCCATATATGTAAGGGAGTAATTCGGTAAATTAGTAAGTTCTTGGTTAACCTATAAGTTCATTTGAGATTCTATTGTATTATACCAAACTAGTTTGTAACCCATGTTCAACACGGACTATATAAAGTAAATCAGTAAAGTTAAGTACAAAATATATAATGAGAACACAATTTGCTAAAATTATAGCCAGGAAAAGTTATACAAACTAAAATAAATTCCAACATTATTAAAACGTTGTGATAAAACTTCTAGTCAAATAATTAATTACAAATTTGATTTACGATGCATCACACATTATTACTTTGAATGATGCATTACAAAACATTGACTTAAACACACCTTACTATAGTAAGACCTTCATTGTTCATAGATTCAATAGTTAATTACATATTTCGTCCTTATGGTTCAGTATATACACATTCACAACATTTATCCTTTTCTCTAGGTTGCAAATCTTGCAGCATTCTTCCTTTTCACCAACAGTCGTTACGTACTTTATTATAAATACACAAACAAACTATCATGGAATGACAACCTCTAGTAATATATCATGTAACTAATAGTATAGCTTCTCTAATAACGAAATAAACGATTGATCAGATCATCCAGTAAACTTACACTACATCATACTAACAGAATAATGTAACCTAGTTAACTCGTAACCAGGTTGTTAACTCGTAACCTGGTTAACTCGTAATTGACCTGGTTAAATCAAAACCTGGTTAACTCGTAATGGACCTGGTTAACTCAAAACCTTGTTATACAACTAATTTGGCGCCAAAAGTTCTCGCCCCTTTATGGACACCAAGCTATGTAAACGGATGACTCGATATGACATTTGTTAGGATCAGGGGAGAATAATCGAGAATAATCAGTAGCAAAACAAAAGGAGATCAGACAAAAGTTTCTTGTATTACAAATCAAAGGATACAAGATGAGTAGTAGTGTACAAATGAAAAGAATTAGCCCTTATTTATACTAATGGCTAATATGATTCTAGAAGCTTCTAACCTAAATATCCTAGATATTTCATAATATAATTTTTACTAATCTCTAGATAATTCTTCTTAACTATCTCCTTTTCTAGAGTCTTCCAAAATACCCTTTAGACCAAAAATACTAAACTACCCTTAGGAGGTGAAGTCACAATATCTAACAATCTCCACCTTGAGTTCAACTCCTAAGTAACACCATATCTAATTCCAAGTTCCAAAGGCTAGAGATACTAGCCAATTTCAAATCAAACGATCGATTCCCAAAAGCTATCCGAAACAAAATCGATCCAAAACAAATGCCGATAACTTCAAAAACGAACAATCAAATGTTAGCCGACAAATTCAAAACGGCCAACCGAACAAACCAATCGGCTCAAACGATCTTCACCAGCTACAATCAAATTCAGGCAACAAACTTCAAAAAAGCCCGACAAACGAAGATCCAAAATTTCCAAACTGACAAATTCCAAACGATCGAACAAAATTCAAACGACCTGATTATAACCAAGTCTTCAAACACCAAATTGATCTTCAAATGCAAATACCAAATTCAAATTCTAATGACCCACTTATTGATAAGTTTTACGGTCCAACTTCAAACTTATTATCCGTATCAAACAAATTCAAGTTAATAAATAACTTGACGAACGGCATCTGATAATTCAAACGCCCCAAATATGATACAGATAATAATACCAACGTAACTTATCCAATAAGAATTACAGTCTAAATATGAACAAATTCCATAGCAAATACCAAAGCAAAACAAATACTGACCGAGCCTTCAAACCTACGATATCTAGTTTCCAAAACAATTCCTACCAATTCCATTAAGGCGACATCAAAAAACCTTAAATTCAAAATTCAAATGCAAGCCCACTCTCCACCAAAACAGATTACCAAAAGGCCCAAAACTAATTATGTCAGACGCAAACCATAGAGGCATAGACTTCGAGAAGAATATATCCCATTAAACTTCTCAACGACACTAACAGATGATGATGTTTGAGAAGATATAGCTATTCAAACGGGTTTTCTAATAGGGGTTTTCTAATATTCTGAAACCAAACCTCCCACAACAATAACTAACAACAACTGATTATCCTAAATCTCAATCCACAATCACTTCAATCTATCAAACAAGAAGCAAGAATTGATTGAAGAATAACAAAAAAACAGCAAACCTGATGTTTCCAACAAATCGAATCAGCAAGCCACCGAACAAAAGACAAATTTAAACAATATCAAGAAATTGATTCTTGAAATCAACCAGAAGGGGATTGAATCCAACCAATTCAATGACCCACAAAATTGTAGCTTGCTTCAAATCGATCGAGTTAGCTCTGATACCAATTTGTTAGGATCAGGGGAGAATAATCGAGAATAATCAGTAGCAAAACAAAAGGAGATCAGACAAAAGTTTCTTGTATTACAAATCAAAGGATACAAGATGAGTAGTAGTGTACAAATGAAAAGAATTAGCCCTTATTTATACTAATGGCTAATATGATTCTAGAAGCTTCTAACCTAAATATCCTAGATATTTCATAATATAATTTCTACTAATCTCTAGATAATTCTTCTTAAGTATCTCCTTTTCTAGATTCTTCCAAAATACCCTTTAGACCAAAAATACTAAACTACCCTTAGGAGGTGAAGTCACAATATCTAACAACATTGTATGTCAAGTGTTCTTGTACTTAATACAATGCATGAGGATGCACATTGGGGAGTGATAAGTTAAATGTCTTTCACAAATCAAATACATTGAAATGCCTTTCACAAGTATAATACATTAAACAACAACAATGACACAACAAGAATAACACAACAACAACACATTAAATAAGAACAACACTACTACATATGATGAGTGTGTAAATACTCATCATTTTTGTACAAAATAAACTGCAAAATCATCTGAAAACACTCAAAAACACATCAAAATGATCAAAATATCACAAATCAGTGTTTTATGTGTTTTAAATGCAAAAATATCAAAATCAGATGAAAAACATATCAAATTTGCAAAAATTGCAGTTTTAGTCCCCCAAGTTTCAAAAGTTGTCAAAAATAGTCCCTGAGTCAAAATTTTCAAAAGAAAAATCACCAAAGGTCCTTTTAAAATCATAAGTTGTCAAATTTAGTCCTTTGGTGAAAATTATAAAAAGTTTGAGAAAATTACAAGTTTGGTCCTCCAACTTTGAAAATTGGCAAAAATAGTCCTTGGAATTTTCAAAAATGGCAAATATGGTCCTTATATTATTTGAGATTGGCAAGACCAACCCTTTGACTACATCTTCATAATTTACATGTTTGGTCCCTTGATTTCCAAATATTACATAATTGGTCCTTGGTGTTACTAATATCCTAAACAAACCAAACGGATCCTAGTATAATCCCAAGCCCAAAACACCACTTTGGCCCAATCCTTTTACCCGTCCAGTATACCCTTGACCCGAATCCAACCCAAACCCACATTTCAAAAACAAAACAAACCCGCCCCCTATTCCCTGTCTTCCCCGACAAACCTGTCTGCTACCCCCCTCCTCTTTCCATCCCCTTTGCCACCCTACTTCACACCCTTTGTCTCCCCCCACCTCACCTACCCATCTCAATGCAATTAATGTGCCCTTCCCTGTCTCTAATATCAGAACCAAGTTTTCCGCCTAAAAAATAGATCAATGGCCAAAATTGACCTTAAATCATCCAAGGCCGGAATGAAGGTGGGATTTGCTCGAAAATGAAAGAGAAGACTTAGGGAGCTATAAAAAGGAAGAGTGATGAAGTGAAAAGGGCAGCTAGTTTCATTTATTTGCTTTAATGTCGTTTTTAATTAAATGTTCTTAGTTTTAGTTAAAATATTGTAATTTCAGTTTCTTGGTAACACATTTATGTTAAAACATCTTTGTAATCCATTTTAATGATCAATTTCAGAGTTTTGTTGAAATTCATGTCTTATGCTTACTGTTGAGGATTTCAATTTCAAATTCATTCATTTAAGCTTCAAGCAGCTCTTGGTTCAGTCCCAACAAGCTTATTTCAGCTCACTTTAGATTTTGATAAGCTTGTAAGTCAGTTTCAAGTAACTTTGGTCATTGGTCAACGAAAGTCAAAGTTGCGGAGTGGTTTGATTAGCTGAATTAGTAATGGATCAGGTGAAAATGAGTTGAGATTTGGGTTAAATTACTGTTCTAATGATCTCATGAGCAAGCCATAGTGGCCGGATTTATGTAAGCTTCATCTTATTTGCAAATTTGTTTCAATACTGTTGAATCTGCTTATGTAGAGTTAATCACTGTTTGATTGTTATTGTGTTTGAACCTGCTGCATTTAGGTGTTTTAGTGTTATTGTGATTTGATTTGATAGTTAGTGTGGTTCAGTTTTGAGGTTTGCTAGTAATTGATTGCTTAACTGCCCTTAAACCAGTGTTTGGATTAGATCAGTTTGTTAAGCTAATGATTGATTCAGTAGGTTAGTTGTATTGATATAAGTTTACTTAGGTCTAGTGAATACAAATCAGTCTTGTTTTTGCACTCAAATTCTCAAATAGTCAATTCTCATTCTTAACTGTTCTTGCGTCCTCAATTGTTAAAATCAGTAGCTCAAAACTTGTATCTAGGCTCAAAACAAGTAGATCTAGCTTTCCTTAATCATCATTAACCTTTAAAAATCAAATTCAGTTAATTACTTTGGATTAAAACTCAAGAAAGTCAAACATAGAATCTGTTTTCATAAGTCAAAATTATGCATAAACCAGTGTTAAGTAGATCTTGCAGTTTGAATATTGAGTTCATTTCAAGGAGTTAGAGGCTCATATTTGGTCTAAATGTAGCTGGCCAGGTGTTCTTTAGGACTGCACCACTGGTTTTTAGATTAGCTTATTAAATAAGCTTGTAAACAAGCTTAAACAGCAAGGGTCTTTTACTGATTTGCTTATTCTAGCAGTTTTCTCTAATCATCAATCTGAGCTTTAGGCTTGTTAGGATTAGGTTTAGTTAGTTGCTTCTAGCTTATTTTGATAGACATTAGCTTAAGTTGCTGTTTGGTTGCCTAATTAGCTTGTTAGCTTATTTTCCTAGCTTATTTTCACAACAGTTTCACTATAGCTTGCATTTCTTACACATAAGCTTCTAGTTTCTTATTTTTCATAGATTTAAATTATCATTTTAGAATTTTCCTGAGAATTTCATAATTTTTGGTCAACTTTTGCTATTTTTCTCATTTTAAAGTAGTTTTGATCACTTTTTAATAGCTTTAATTTGCAATTAATTGAGAAAAAGTTCCAAAAAATAATTTTTCAATTTTAATAGTTTAAGATAAATATAAAAAGTATAAAAAACATTTTTCCCTATTTTTCCCCTTTTATTTGGTATTTTTCATAATTTAATTAGTTTTTAATAGTTTTAAATTAGTAGAAAATAGAAAAATAATCAGAAAAATACAAAAATAGTTTTGAAAATTCTAGTTTGTTATTTTAGACTTTTATAAGTCTTAATTTTATTTTTCTAGCTTTATTTCTTATTTTCTTGTATTTTAGGTTATTATTTAATAGTTAAAAATAGTTTTCAATTAATAATAATTAGAATAATAGTTGTAAAATTAATTTTCTTTTTCTAAATATTTTCTTATATCATTAGGTTTGTAAAAATGTATTTTTCATATTTTTAGGACTTTTATTTCTTAGATTTCACTTTTTATTTTGTACGTTTACGTAATTTTTATTTAAACGTAAGTTTTAGGTTTTAAACGTTCATCAATTTTAAAAATAGTGATAGCGTTTATTTAATATTTTTTATCTTTTTAATTTCCTTTAATTTGCATTTAAGCCATTGTAATTTGTTGGCTTTTTCTGTAGTTATAATAATTCGCAACCCTCTTTTCCGTTCAAATCTCCCGATCACTATACGTTTGATAATCCATTGCATAGCTCGCTGGGACATAACGACCCGGGGAGACCCTATACTCCTCAGATCTTCATTGCATTTGTGTCTGAACTGTTTTAAGTCTGTTACGGCTGGTCATTCACAAGTGACCAGTTTGTGTGATTAGACTTGACGGTTTTGCGCAGATCAAATTTTTGGCGCCGCTGCCGGGGAGCTGTGTGTGCTGATTATCTTCCGTCTAGCAGATTAGTGATTTGGATATTCGCTCCTTGTTTATACCATCTGTATGTGTTTATATTTTCTTTTAAAAATCAAAAATCCAAAAAGATTTTCATTCTTTGTTTTTACATCATGTTTTTCAAAAATACCAAAAATATTCCTCTTTACCCTCTTACCCTTTTTGATTCTTTATCCCTTTACCCTCTATCCATTTGATTCTAACTTCTTCTATTCTGATGGAATCATCGATTCCTTGTGTCGGTTGTGGAGAACCGCTTTTCGGTTTACCGTGTCGTTGGTGTGCGTGCGAACGATGCGGTAATGACATTCATAACGGAAGTTGTTTGTTTTGCGGTTCGAGGAATTCATGTTCTTATGATCAAAATTTTTTCAATGAGCCGAAAAATTTCTCCGACTACCCACCCCAACCCCAAAATTTTTCGTTCAATCAGCAGTATTGCTATGGTTGTTGGGATCCGTTAGTTGATTTTCGATGTCAACGATGTTCTTGCGAGAGGTGTGGAAATGATCTTACGGATGGATTTTGTTCGCTTTGGTGCTTCGGGCTGAAAACTCATGCACTTATCCAACTTTTCCAATTATCCTCAAACGATTTTAGCCACCCTCCTCAGTATTCATTTGAGCAAGAACCGTGCTATCAAAGTTTTAATGACACATCGTTTCAGAATGTACCGAATTGTTCTTGCACAAATTGTGGAGGTCCTCTTCAATGTCAACCGTGGAATCAAAATTACTATACTTCCGGTTTTGACAATTTCCAACCTCCACAGCACCATATGGTTCAAACTCCACCTGAGCCGTTGTCTCAAGAAATCTCCCATGATTTTGAAACCGCAATGAAAACACTTGAGGATATGATGATTAACTTTAAGAATCAAGTGAGTGGTGAAAAAACCATTGGAGAATTGCTAGCCGAAGAGCGAGAGGCCCGCCAATCAAGGGAAGAATTATTAGCCCTAGAGCATGCAGCTCTAAGGCGTTCCCAATTTCTTAAGGCAGCTCTATATGATGATGACGAGGAGGGTTTTTATCCTTTTAGAAATAATATTTCTCAACCTCCTCAGTCGGTTGATATCCCAGCAGTTGAGATTGCATCTCAAACAACTGCTATCACACCTGATATTCCCACTCACTCTCTGAACATGGGGACGAGCATCTTGACACTGTTCCTGAAAAGGAATCGGACGACTTCATAAAGTCTAGTGGTGAGAACCTTGTCCCAATCCCCGAGAGAGTCACAGGAACTTCTGGCATATGTGTGATTCTTCTTCCCCTCTTGAGTGTTCAAATGATCATTTGGAAACTTTCTCCGATTTTAGCGATGATTGTGCTTCCCATGGAGACATTGAGTACGTTGAGGCATCACTTCCACATCTGATGTCTGATCCCCTTCTTGAGGAGTTCTCCGGTGAACTCACTCACATCAATCCACTCTTTGATTTCGAAGCCGATCTGGGAGAGACCGAAAGTCTCATTGATAATGATCGTTCACTCACTTCTTATCCCAACAGTCCAATAGAGAATGTTGATCACTTTGTTCCCGAAACATTTAAAGCTACTTTCACTAATCCTCTATTTGAATTCAACTCTGAATTCACTTCAATTTCTGAGAATCCACTCTTTGATACTCAGACTAAGGATAGTGATGAGCCCACAATGGAACAAGAGTTCACAAATTCACATTATGTGATTGATTCTCTTCATGAGGAGTTCTCCGGTGAACTTTCTCATATCATATCTCCGCTGGAGTATGATTGCTTGGATGGCAAAAATCATGATCGGGGGGAAAAATTCTCAATCATGAGAGTTTGTATTTCTATGACAAATTTTCCAACCCTCCCTCCCGAGATGCTTTCCAAACCAAAGAGCTCAACCGTTAAAATCCAAACGAGTGCAACTGCACTTGATCCTGAGGAAGAAGATCTTATCATGATCGTCATCATGATTCTCCTTCTTTTCTTCACCTACCTGGTGACTTCCTCTCTTCTTCACTCGTTCGGGAGTGAGGACACTATCTTTGACCCCGGCATTTTCATTTATCATTTGTGAGCCGGGTCTGTCTATGTATATCTCATCGGTGTGGAACTTTCACGTGCTTCAATGTTTATCCAAACATCTTGAATGAAAGTCCGATGGAGATTGTTTCTTCCACCTTACTTCCCCATGAACAAATTAATGCGGGGTCGAGTCAAGCTAGCGACTCGGGAATCAAAAACAGTAGCACGCGATATGGGTTTTCACCCATATTTCTGACTTCTTTCTATTTTCTACCACCCTAGTGTGGGGGGGTTGCCCCACATGTTGTATATAAGTGTTTCAAAAAAAAAAAAAAAAAAAAACTTTCTAAATAATGGCCGTAGTATTTCCCTTTTACGTTCTTTGTTTTGCATACAGCCGGTACTTTGAATATTGAGGGCAATATTCATTTCTAAGTGTGGGGGGGAATTCTCACGAATTTTATCATATAATTACACCAATTTCCCCGTTTTTGGCCAAAAAATTTTTTTTTTTGGAGTAAGTGTTTTACACTTTCTCATTAGGTTATCAGTCCGCCTTGTCTAATAAACAAAAGGATTGGCTAATCCAGGAGCAAACGGCTCTTGGTAAAGATTTCTCAAATCCGTTTATATGGCTTGCAGTTTGCCCAAAATTGTATGGTATTCAACTCACCATATCCTAAAAGTGAAGAGTTGGCTAGCCCGCAAGGTTATGGCTTGTGGTAAAGGCAATGGAAAAACCATAATTGGTAATCAGCTCACCAAAGATAATATTGATAATTTATCTAAGAGTTGGCTAGTCCAGAAGGGTACGGCTTCTGGTAAAGACAAATTTTATTTATATTTAATTCATTGTATTATGCAGGTTTTAGCTACGTGGTATGGTGTTTCTGGCAAGGACAATTGGCGAGGACATGTCCTCACCGATGTTTCTGCACATTTTTTACAGCATGTTGCTATATTATGCAGGTTTTCCAGATTTTTTAGATTTTTTCTGGATATTTTTCGAAAAAACTCTACCTGTATACTACAGCAACCGTTGTCCAAAATGTGCAACATAACAAAACAAGTCGCAACAACATTTAACCAAAGTTCATACGCATTAATACATCCGTTAAAAGTTACAAATTCGCCTACTACCAAAGTTCATACATACTAATACATATCCGCCTACTACCAAAGTTCATACATCCTAATTAATGCATATCCGCTTAAACATTCAACAAAATGGACCAATATCCGCATACCAAAAATCCATACAAAACCATAAGTATCTGAAGCTTAAACATAACTAAAAACATAAAGTACCAAAGTTCATGAAACAAACACTACTACTGCCATGCCCAGATATCCCCATTCCCATCATTATCATCATCCCCGTCATCCCCGTTTCCACTTCTGGGATTCCCGCTCAAAGAAGGATCATCGCTCGAGGGGGCGGTCCCACTCGTGGAACCAACTTCTCTTGTGGAACTGGGAAACATTTTCTCTAACTCAGACATACCTTCTTTTTTAGATAGGAAGGTGACCATTCGAGCGAGATTTCTTGCTGCGACTCATTTGCCAATATTTGTGCATCAAGATCCTCTTCATACTTTTTCCTCATCTCGTTCATCTCGTGTTGCGAGTAGAATGGTGTACCTTCATTTCTGAACAACCAATTTTGAATATATATATATATATATATATATATATATATATATATATATATATTTATATATATATATATAATGTTAATATGATTTTTGGTAGTAAAGAAAAACATGATAAATATGTAGCATACGAGATCTCATACTAATTAAACAATTAGACAGCTTAATCATCATCTAAAAACAGAAAAGAAAATAGGATCTGAACAACATCGCATATCAAACCAAAACTATTCACAATGTTATAATGGAATAACTATGACTACAAGACCTTAATTGATATATAAACAACACTCAACCTAATAAGCTTAAAAGCGTTAAATTAGTGTATTAAATAAATACTAGTTAATTACAATTACTAGAGCTGAATCTACATCTAAACAACACGATCTTAACAACATTCAACTAAGTAACAAGCTTAAAATTTAGAATTAACAACTAAGAAAGCTTTACGTATAAACAATACGATCTAAAAAGTGTATTAACACATAATCAATTTCAGAGCTCATAACTCAAAGTATTTACTAAATATATACGTCTGAAGGAACTCTCGAAACCGAATCGAACATTTACACTATCTAACTAAATATACATCTAAACAACAAGAACTTAACATCATTTAAAACCTAATCAAGTTAAATGCAGATTATACAGAATAGTAATCAACTAATTATAGTTTTAATTACACAAATTTCATCTAAACAACAACAGATTCTAAACAACATTCATAACCTAGTCTCAAAATACATAATCAACATTAAGCAACAGGATCTGAACAAAGGCTAATCAACTTAAGAGTATTAGCTTATTCTACATCTAGACAACAACAGGATCTGAAAAATATCCCGACCACAAGGAAGGGTGACGTCCTCTCTAATGTATATAAATTTTTTATTTTATTTTTTTAAAATTATTTGAATAAAAATATTCACTAAACTAAGAACTCTTGTTAAACTATAATTTTTTCGCTAAACTTGAAATCCACCACTATCTTTTCAATAGTCCGCGAACAATACTAAATGACAAAAAAAATCACTTGACCAAGACCAACGAGCTAGCATTGAACTTTTTGATAAATAATATCCCGACGACAAGGAAGGGTGACGACACGTTCAAGGAGAGTTATATTAATTGCTAATTTTAACTTCCTTAGATACAAAGAAAGAGTCACCAAGTGAAGGAAATGCCATAAGAATAAATAAACATCAGTTATAAAAAGTCAAATGAGTCATAGTCGATGTAATCTTTGTTGATGGACATCTTAGTTGTGCTTGATCCATTTTTAAATAAAACTCAATAATGATGCTTTTATTTTATCAAGAGACTGATTCTGCTTCTTAACCAACAATAGGTTGTGTTGCAAGTAGGCATGACGATTCCGGTTCTCTTTTGCATATAACAAACAGAGATATATAGTGAACAGAATCCATATATGTAAGGGAGTAATTCGGTAAATTAGTAAGTTCTTGGTTAACCTATAAGTTCATTTGAGATTCTATTGTATTATACCAAACTAGTTTGTAACCCATGTTCAACACGGACTATATAAAGTAAATCAAGAAAGTTAAGTACAAAATATATAATGAGAACACAATTTGCTAAAATTATAGCCAGGAAAAGTTATACAAACTAAAATAAATTCCAACATTATTAAAACGTTGTGATAAAACTTCTAGTCAAATAATTAATTACAAATTTGATTTACGATGCATCACACATTATTACTTTGAATGATGCATTACAAAACATTGACTTAAACACACCTTACTATAGTAAGACCTTCATTGTTCATATATTCAATAGTTAATTACATATTTCGTCCTTATGGTTCAGTATATACACATTCACAACATTTATCCTTTTCTCTAGGTTGCAAATCTTGCAGCATTCTTCCTTTTCACCAACAGTCGTTACGTACTTTATTATAAATACACAAACAAACTATCATGGAATGACAACCTCTAGTAATATATCATGTAACTAATAGTATAGCTTCTCTAATAACGAAATAAACGATTGATCAGATCATCCAGTAAACTTACACTACATCATACTAATGTAATAATGTAACCTAGTTAACTCGTAACCAGGTTGTTAACTCGTAACCTGGTTAACTCGTAATTGACCTGGTTAACTCAAAACCTGGTTAACTCGTAATGGACCTGGTTAACTCAAAACCTTGTTATACAACTAATTTGGCGCCAAAAGTTCTCGCCCCTTTATGGACACCAAGCTATGTAAACGGATGACTCGATATGACATTTGTTAGGATCAGGGGAGAATAATCGAGAATAATCAGTAGCAAAACAAAAGGAGATCAGACAAAAGTTTCTTGTATTACAAATCAAAGGATACAAGATGAGTAGTAGTGTACAAATGAAAAGAATTAGCCCTTATTTATACTAATGGCTAATATGATTCTAGAAGCTTCTAACCTAAATATCCTAGATATTTCATAATATAATTTTTACTAATCTCTAGATAATTCTTCTTAAGTATCTCCTTTTCTAGATTCTTCCAAAATACCCTTTAGACCAAAAATACTAAACTACCCTTAGGAGGTGAAGTCACAATATCTAACAATCTCCACCTTGAGTTCAACTCCTAAGTAACATCATATCTAATTCCAAGTTCCAAAGGCTAGAGATACTAGCCAATTTCAAATCAAACGATCGATTCCCAAAAGCTATCCGAAACAAAATCGATCCAAAACAAATGCCGATAACTTCAAAAAACGAACAATCAAATGTTAGCCGAAAAATTCAAAACGGCTAACCGAACAAACCAATCGGCTCAAACGATCTTCACCAGCTACAATCAAATTCAGGCAACAAACTTCAAAAAAGCCCGACAAACGAAGATCCAAAATTTCCAAACTGACAAATTCCAAACGATCGAACAAAATTCAAACGACCTGATTATAACCAAGTCTTCAAACACCAAATTGATCTTCAAATGCAAATACCAAATTCAAATTCTAATGACCCACTTATTGATAAGTTTTACGGTCCAACTTCAAACTTATTATCCGTATCAAACAAATTCAAGTTAATAAATAACTTGACGAACGGCATCTGATAATTCAAACGCCCCAAATATGATACGGATAATAATACCAACGACCCACTTATCCAATAAGAATTACAGTCTAAATACGAACAAATTCCATAGCAAATACCAAAGCAAAACAAATACTGACCGAGCCTTCAAACCTACGATATCTAGTTTCCAAAACAATTCCTACCAATTCCATTAAGGCGACATCAAAAAACCTTAAATTCAAAATTCAAATGCAAGCCCACTCTCCACCAAAACAGATTACCAAAAGGCCCAAAACTAATTATGTCGACGAAACCATAGAGGCATAGACTTCGAGAAGAATATATCCCATTAAACTTCTCAACGACACTAACAGATGATGATGTTTGAGAAGATATAGCTATTCAAACGGGTTTTCTAATAGGGGTTTTCTAATATTCTGAAACCAAACCTCCCACAACAATAACTAACAACAACTGATTATCCTAAATCTCAATCCACAATCACTTCAATCTATCAAACAAGAAGCAAGAATTGATTGAAGAATAACAAAAAAACAGCAAACCTGATGTTTCCAACAAATCGAATCAGCAAGCCACCGAACAAAAGACAAATTTAAACAATATCAAGAAATTGATTCTTGAAATCAACCAGAAGGGGATTGAATCCAACCAATTCAATGACCCACAAAATTGTAGCTTGCTTCAAATCGATCGAGTTAGCTCTGATACCAATTTGTTAGGATCAGGGGAGAATAATCGAGAATAATCAGTAGCAAAACAAAAGGAGATCAGACAAAAGTTTCTTGTATTACAAATCAAAGGATACAAGATGAGTAGTAGTGTACAAATGAAAAGAATTAGCCCTTATTTATACTAATGGCTAATATGATTCTAGAAGCTTCTAACCTAAATATCCTATATATTTCATAATATAATTTCTACTAATCTCTAGATAATTCTTCTTAAGTATCTCCTTTTCTAGATTCTTCCAAAATACCCTTTAGACCAAAAATACTAAACTACCCTTAGGAGGTGAAGTCACAATATCTAACAACATTGTATGTCAAGTGTTCTTGTACTTAATACAATGCATGAGGATGCACATTGGGGAGTGATAAGTTAAATGTCTTTCACAAATCAAATACATTGAAATGCCTTTCACAAGTATAATACATTAAACAACAACAATGACACAACAAGAATAACACAACAACAACACATTAAATAAGAACAACACTACTACATATGATGAGTGTGTAAATACTCATCATTTTTGTACAAAATAAACTGCAAAATCATCTGAAAACACTCAAGAACACATCAAAATGATCAAAATATCACAAATCAGTGTTTTATGTGTTTTAAATGCAAAATATCAAAATCAGATGAAAAACATATCAAATTTGCAAAAATTGCAGTTTTAGTCCCCCAAGTTTCAAAAGTTGTCAAAAATAGTCCCTGAGTCAAAATTTTCAAAAGAAAAATCACCAAAGGTCCTTTTTAAATCATAACTTGTCAAATTTAGTCCTTTGGTGAAAAATATAAAAAGTTTGAGAAAATTACAAGTTTGGTCCTCCAACTTTGAAAATTGGCAAAAATAGTCCTTGGAATTTTCAAAAATGGCAAATATGGTCCTTATATTATTTGAGATTGGCAAGACCAACCCTTTGACTACATCTTCATAATTTACATGTTTGGTCCCTTGATTTTCAAGTTTTACATAATTGGTCCTTGGTATTACTAATATCCTAAACAAACCAAACGGATCCTAGTATAATCCCAAGCCCAAAACACCACTTTGGCCCAATCTTTTACCCGTCCCGTATACCCTTGACCCGAATCCAACCCAAACCCACATTTCAAAAACAAAACAAACCCCTATTCCTGTCTTCCCCACAAACCTGTCTGCTACCCCCCTCCTCTTTCCATCCCCTGCCTTCCACCCTACTCACACCTTGTCTCCCCCACCTCACCTACCCATCTCAATGCAATTAATGTGCCCTTCCCTGTCTCTAATATCAGAACCAAGTTTTCCCGCCAAAATAGATCAATGGCCAAAATTGACCTTAAATCATCCAAGGGCCAGGAATGAAGGTGGGATTTGCTCAGAAATGAAAGAGAAGACTTAGGGAGCTATAAAAAGGAAGAGTGATGAAGTGAAAAGGGCAGCTAGTTTCATTTATTTGCTTTAATGTCGTTTTTAATTAAATGTTCTTAGTTTTAGTTAAAATATTGTAATTTCAGTTTCTTGGTAACACATTTATGTTAAAACATCTTTGTAATCCATTTTAATGATCAATTTCAGAGTTTTGTTGAAATTCATGTCTTATGCTTACTGTTGAGGATTTCAATTTCAAATTCATTCATTTAAGCTTCAAGCAGCTCTTGGTTCAGTCCCAACAAGCTTATTTCACTTTAGATTTTGATAAGCTTGTAAGTCGGTTCAAGTAACTTTGGTCATTGGTCAACGAAAGTCAAAGTTGCAGAGTGGGTTTGATTAAATTTGAATTAGTAATGGATCTGGGTGAAAATGAGTTGAGATTTGGGTTAAATTACTGTTCTAATGATCTCATGAGCAAGCCATAGTGGCCGGATTTATGTAAGCTTCATCTTATTTGCAAATTTGTTTCAATATCTTGTTGAATCTGCTTATGTAGAGTTAATCACTGTTTGATTGTTATTGTGTTTGAACCTGCTGCATTTAGGTGTTTTAGTGTTATTGTGATTTGATTTGATAGTTAGTGTGGTTCAGTTTTGAGGTTTGCTAGTAATTGATTGCTTAACTGCCCTTAAACCAGTGTTTGGATTAGATCGGTTGTTAAGCTAATGATTGATTCAAGAGGTTAGTTGTATTGATATAAGTTTACTTAGGTCTAGTGAATACAAATCAGTCTTGTTTTTGCACTCAAATTCTCAAATAGTCAATTCTCATTCTTAAGCTTCTTCGCGTCCTCAATTGTTAAAATCAGTAGCTCAAAACTTGTATCTAGGCTCAAAACAAGTAGATCTAGCTTTCCTTAATCATCATTAACCTTTAAAAATCAAATTCAGTTAATTACTTTGGATTAAAACTCAAGAAAGTCAAACATAGAATCTGTTTTCATAAGTCAAAATTATGCATAAACCAGTGTTAAGTAGATCTTGCAGTTTGAATATTGAGTTCATTTCAAGGAGTTAGAGGCTCATATTTGGTCTAAATGTAGCTGGCCGGTGTTCTTTAGGGGACTGCACCACGGTTTTTAGATTAGCTTATTAAATAAGCTTGTAAACAAGCTTAAGCTGCAAGGGTCTTTTACTGATTTGCTTATTCTAGCAGTTTTCTCTAATCATCAATCTGAGCTTTAGGCTTGTTAGGATTAGGTTTAGTTAGTTTCTTCTAGCTTATTTTGATAGACATTAGCTTAAGTTTGTTGTTTGGTTGCCTAATTAGCTTGTTAGCTTATTTTCCTAGCTTATTTTCACAACAGTTTCACTATAGCTTGCATTTCTTACACATAAGCTTCTAGTTTCTTATTTTTCATAGATTTAAATTATCATTTTAGAATTTTCCTGAGAATTTCATAATTTTTGGTCAACTTTTGCTATTTTTCTCATTTTAAAGTAGTTTTGATCACTTTTTAATAGCTTTAATTTGCAATTAATTGAGAAAAAGTTCCAAAAAATAATTTTTCAATTTTAATAGTTTAATATAAATATAAAAAGCATAAAAAACATTTTTCCCTATTTTTCCCCTTTTATTTGGTATTTTTCATAATTTAATTAGTTTTTAATAGTTTTAAATTAGTAGAAAATAGAAAAATAATCAGAAAAATACAAAAATAGTTTTGAAAATTCTAGTTTGTTATTTTAGACTTTTCTAAGTCTTAATTTTATTTTTCTAGCTTTATTTCTTATTTTCTTGTATTTTAGGTTATTATTTAATAGTTAAAAATAGTTTTCAATTAATAATAATTAGAATAATAGTTTTAAAATTAATTTTCTTTTTCTAAATATTTTCTTATATCATTAGGTTTGTAAAAATGTATTTTTCATATTTTTAGGACTTTTATTTCTTAGATTTCACTTTTTATTTTGTACGTTTACGTAATTTTTATTTAAACGTAAGTTTTAGGTTTTAAACGTTCATCAATTTTAAAAATAGTGATAGCGTTTATTTAATATTTTTTATCTTTTTAATTTCCTTTAATTTGCATTTAAGCCATTGTAATTTGTTGGCTTTTTCCGTAGTTATAATAATTACTTAACCCTCTTTTCCGTTCAAATCTCCCGATCACTATACGTTTGATAATCCATTGCATAGCTCGCTGGGACATAACGACCCGGGGAGACCCTATACTCCTCTGATCTTCATTGCATTTGTGTATCGAGCTGTTTTAAGTCTGTTACGGCTGGTCATTCACAAGTGACCAGTTTGTGTGATTAGACTTGACGGTTTTGCGCAGATCAAATTTTTGGGACATACAAAGATTTTCCATTTCATCTAACAGCTCACGGAGTATTGCACCCGACTGACATGCGTGGTCGTCGTGATTTCTTTCCAATTCAAGTGTTTCCTCCAGCATTCTTACTCTTGTCTCCAGCACTTGTATTTTTAATTCCAAAGACGTTTATCTTAAGATCTTTGACATTACAATTTGAGCACTCTGTAAGTGCATATCCGGAACCTTGAGATGTTGTAGAAGAGCTTACATATAACCGGTTATCAAATTCACTCTTTCACATAAAATATCTACATCCATAATCGTCTGTTCCTGGCTATTACATATATAGTAAGGAAATTATAAGAAATTTCTTTTTAACAAGCTAATTATTTGTATATATTTACGTAAATAAGAAATGTATGTTCACCTTAGAGAGAGGACATGCATAATAACGCATTCCAAAGGAATCCTTTTTATGTGATTTTCTTAGCTTTATATCTCCTTCTCCGCAAGAACACCTAAAAGGATTATTTCACTACATCTTAGGTTGTGAGATTGCTGTGAAGATAAGAGGTTGTGAGGTTAAGGATAGGAGTTTGTTAGTTTTATATAAATTTCGAGGTTGTTATTATAGTAAAAAATAAGAGCGGGAAATTTTGGAGCAAAAGTATTAGCGGGAAATTTTAGAGCCAAAAATGTTAAACCAAAAAGTAAAAGTTTGACATTTTTTTTACTTTTGTATTTGGCGAGGACATGTCCTCGCCAATGTCTTAAACCTTAATTTAACAAGCATAATCAAGGGCAGATTTTTATGATTAAATAACTAGCGAGGACTTGTCCTGGCCAATCCATTGACCTGGAAATTTTCCCACCTAGTGAAAACATATTTAGACAACGTGGCATGGTCAAAGTATAAGGAAGGTCTTTGGCGAGGACATGTCCTTGCTAAAGAGTATGAACAATAAACGCAACATTACAGCTAGCCACGTTCAACTTTTTTGGTAGAGATTTTTGTCGTTTTGTAAGAGTAATGGCGAGGACATGCGTGTCCTCGCTAAAATTCGTAGCCAATTCTCTTTTTCCTTGTAGTGTTCCAGATTCATTTAAATCATTTACCTCAGCTAACTGTTTCATTTCAGTCCATAGATCAGATGTGTTCGTAACCACACTTAACGAACAAACGCTCATGGGAGTCATTGATTTGGTTGCATAATGAGTATTTCATAACTTTCCTTGTAGGATACCACTTTATAATCTGGTCTTGAGTCATTAGCTTCTCTTTGATTGCAAAAGCTCTTGGGATGACTAAATGCATGTTTAATTTTATGCTAAAATTTGGGTGTCGTTATTTCATTGGTCACAACAAAATGACTCACTTTAGCACAAACCAATTAATGAGCTAATACAGATAGTTGTAGGCAAAAACTAGGAATTAATATATGCACAACATTTTTTCTTTCTTTTTATTATAGTTCAGTTGCAATATGTTAGGAAGCAAACTTATATATGTCTCACCCCAAAAATGGCGCAGCGGAATGACATTTACAGGGTATGACTTTATAATCAAGAACACAAGGTGTCAAATATAGAGTAATACTAAATCCAATACATAAGAAAGATAATAGTCACAAAACTCTGACAACCAGGATAAATACAAAATCTAAAATCCAAACATAAGTCTCAAAACCAAACTACATCATAAGGAAAATGTCAAAATGCAACTCCACGGGATATAACCTGGGAGGGTCTTATCTTAAGTCTTGCTAAGACAGACCAATACTCAACCTTCTAAACAAATTCATTAACACCTAAAAATGGTTAATCGAAAATGTCAACATAAAGTTGGTGAGCTCGTAGGTTTAAGAGTTAAACCACGAAGTTGTGAATAATATAATGTAGGACAATAGCGAGCAATATATACAAATATAAGCACTTAATGAAACCACAATACTTGCGACAACTGAACCTACCAAGGTTGCTAACATTGGGGATTCTACCCTGAAAGATCTATCATATAGTGTTTCGGCTCTCAACATGAGTTAACAGTTGCGCATAAATGATGAAACCACACAACAAGGCACATATTGAAATCAAACGCACATATTATCCAAAATATGAAAGCAGACAACATAAAAATATTTGGAAAGCATTTGAGTACCATTTTCACCCTAAAGAAAAACATGTAAAAAGTGGGGCTACGAGGTCTCACCTCAGTAGATGATGAGTAAGGTATCACAAGATATCAAGTAGCAGGGCACAACGGTACCAGCTCGACACATCCTAAATATATAGTCTATCTTTGAAAATTTCTCGTAAACATAGTATAATACATATGAGGTTTTCTAAAAATAAAATGTTTTTAGTTTTTCGTGGAAGACTTGCATCATTGTTTTGTAAAAAGTTTAGTATTTTCGTCCGTGTGGCGGTATAAAAGTCTAGACTTGAAACAAAACTCACGCCAAAAAAGATTAAATGAAATAATAACCAAGAAACATGGCTAAGGAAATTAAATAAAGGAAAAATAATAAAGGAATGAGTCAATGGTAAGTTTCGGTGTTTACCCAGTAATCCCAAATAGTTTAGAAAAGTCAATTTAGTTTAGAAAAGTTACTTAAAAAGCTATTAGGAAAAATCTAGTTAGTAATTCAAATAATAAAGGTTTTACAATGTAAATAAACTATTTGTTTCGATTCATTGTCAGATTTTATAATAATAGAAAATATTTGAATTCAAAGTATAAGTTTAGAGATTTTTAGGAAATTTCGGCATGACTTGCTCGTTTATACAACGTTTCCAAGTCATTTTGACTTTAGTAAAAACTTAATATCCTCGAAAATAATATTTCTCGACAATTATAATTTAACACCTTTTCGTGTTTATTAATTTAAACACGTTACAACAATAATTTATTTGAATAGTTTTAGTAAATAAATCGAACCTTAGATTATTTATTTATTATCTGATTTTAATTACTCGTTATTAATTTATTAAGCATTAGTTTAGTATTTTGGTCCGTTACGAGTCTAATATATCAATTCGTCACGAGTCTAATATATTACATCCGTCTCGAGTCCAAAATTCCAATATAAGTCAAAGTGTCCAAATGATATAATCCGAGAAATGTCCAAGTAAGTCAAGTCATGGTCCGTATTTTATAGTTCGTTGAGTATTTATAGTATCCCATATCAAGTATCAACTCCCAAATGTGTATCCGAAACGTACCAATGATTTCAAAATCAAAACAAATAAAACACGTTAGTCAAAAATTCAATAATCGGGATTATTAATACTAGTACACACCAAATAATATAACTAGACATAAAAAAAAACACACTCTTAATCTATCAATGGGTTCATTAGCCTATCATTAACCAAACACACCCTTATCTAAATGGGCTTTGGCCCATTACCTTAAACAAACAAACACACCGACGTTTTCTTTTTGTAGTATACCCAATCAAACAAACAATTAACATAACCAATACACAAACATAAACCATGCGACACACAAGCACAACGTAACGCATAAACACGCCCTTAGTGTTTTCTTGTTAAATCGACCCACAACACGCCCTATGTGGGTGGTTTTTGAGCTAAAAGTAAAACTAGAGACATATACGCAAATCAAATACAAACACCCCTTGATGTTTTGATGTTAAGCTGATAGCGAAATTTTGCAAAGCCTCAAAATTTTTATAAATCCTCCTAGGGAGTGGGTAATCGTTATGGTGTAGTATAGGCAAGACACAAGATTAATCGTTCTCTAGGATAATAGTGTTGTGAAGGTCAAAGTGTACGATGAATTAGGTCTAAAGATGATGGATGATTATTTTTTTATTTTTATACTTTTTAAAAAGCAATTAAAATATCTCTGTGTTTGAAGAGTTTGGTTTTAAACTATTAATTAAACTAATTAAACTAAATTAAACTAATTATGCGAAAAATAAAGTGGAACTGTAGTCACCTGAAAAAATTTCACTATTTTAAATCTTCATATTTATGAACTAGACTGTTTATCAAATTTATTTGATCTGAATTGAGCATTTTAGCACGTACATTTCATCTTTTATTGCATAAAATTTATGCCTATCCGAGTAGTCTTATTTAATTATGCCTGATCTTTACTGATTCTAAATCAGTCTCACAAGAAATATTTTCTTGTCTTATGAGACGCATAGCGTACCAAACTAAAATAGAAGAAAACGCGAGAAATAAAAGCGAACCAATAAAAGTCTAAAATTTTATTATCGCGTCAGTTTAATTAAAACGTGTCCGAAAATATAGACAGTATATTTTCACCGTTACGAATTATATCATTACGAATTGACAACGAAGTGCCAAAATACATCTAACACCTAAAATAATACACACTTACAATATCTATTAACTGATTTCATTTACAAAAAAAAAATAAAACAAACACACCCATGTGATCCCTACCCACTTTCCCCAAAACTTGCGCCTCTCTCTTCCCCACCTCGTCTCCCTCATCTGGCAAAAAATACCAACAACCATCCTTCATCCCAAAAACCTCATTACCCTTTTCGAATAAGGTTTGACTGACACCCCCAGAAGAACGAGCAACGGAAGCGCTTCACCACCCTGACCACCCCACGCTCCCTTATGAATTGGAAAGGCATCGATAAGAATCAAAAGGTCCCCTCCACCCCCTTGTCGCTATGTCACGGCTGAAGACAACCGTAACCACGTGAAGACTCGATCATCAAGTTGCCCAAAGAAGACCAACACCTCATCCCCACTTCGAGAGTACCAAGACCAAACTACTCACTTTGCTCCTTTAAATACCCTCGTCGACCCACAGGTTGATACCACAACTTTCAAATCAAATCAAAAACTAAAAAGAGTGCTTGAGGTGTTAAGCGGTTTCGTAGATTCGGCTTGGTGGATTCATTCAAGTTGTTGTTTTTCTCTTCCGATCGACTCATTGTTTATAAGGTTTCCATGTTCTCCTTATCCTAGTTTTGATGATTTATCCTTTTGTATTATTGAATTTGATTATTGTGTATTATTATTAGTTTTGATTTAAACTTGTCTTGGGTGAAAAATGATGAAACCGAAGTCGACCCATAACGCCTAGGCAAAGTGATTTCTGTTTTGTGTTACTCGAATTGTAAGACTGGAAAACCATTTTGTTTCTTTTCTGCTTTTGATTCATGTGTGGGCGAATGGTATGAATAAGTGTAAAAATTATGGGTTATTGTCATATGAAATGGTAAAAGAAATAAGTACTCATGTTGTGGCAAAAATCTTAAGTTGAATGTATTGAAATGTTTTGGCTCAGTCTTGACTCATCCAATAGGTCTCGGATTTGAATCTTTGTGTGACCACGAGTAGAGCTTTGTTATTGTGTCTTCTTTTTCGTTGTGTTGATATCCTCATGTGCCGTGTTCCGTGTCCCATTTCCTTTGGTAAACCCGACCCGAGTAGATAAATACTAAATCTTTCCCCTGGTTACGTCGTTATTTTTAAGTACTATAAAGACACCCATCGAAACCTTGAACCTGCTGATAGTGTGGCCTCATATCAGCATAGAATGCACGAATTAGCCACTACTTTTGAGCCTATTTCCGCCCCACTTTTCCCTCAATACCATTAACAATCTTCAGCCCTTCCGGCTTGATTCTCATATCGAGTGCATTGCCAAGTCGTAATGAGCCTCGTGAACTAGAAAAAATCATCCAAGGTTGGTATACTCACTTCGAACCAAGTACCGTGCGTACTAAATCTTAGTCACAAACAACAGGCTTCCTATCTTTTGTCACAAAAATTTTTAGAGCATATTACTTCTGATCTTTTCCAAAGGGGTGCGTTGGTTTTGGCTTTGATCTGGGCCACGAGGCCCACAAACTGGTTGGGTTCTTTTTTTTCTTGGGCCTAGTCAATGTCGAGGGCCTATCGGGCTGAAGCCCACTTAGTGTGTGTCCATGTACTGATTTTACAAAAACAGTTACACCTTCAATTCAAATTGTGTTAAGACATGGAAATTACTAGTTGAGACAAACATATACATTTCATAACGTTGAGTATAACCAAATCGTTATTTTAAACGTATTACAACCACTTGTCTTTTTGATCATTCTCGCCTACTCGCCTTGACACACTTACTTTAAATATTACTTCACAATATCTCATTTTCTAAAACATATGATATAAACAACTAACGAAATACCATTAAACTCATGGTTCATATTAAGCGAAATATAGTTTGAAACAATAATAATTTTTCTACACCGTCGTAAAATATATTTTAGATATATAAATAAATCCTACCAAATTTTTCTAAAAGACCATTATAACATATAAAACGGAATTTATTTTATTTTCACCATTATAATAAAACTATCACTTTTCTTATATATATACCTATATTTTAAACAACGTCTTTATAATATAAATACGTTACTATTTATTTATGATATTTTCCGTACGTCATCTTCCGACTACGACAAGCCCACGACTCACTCATTTTAATACTTTTTGTGTGAGTCTAAGTACTTCCATGAGCCAAAGTTAATCATGTTCAATAACAAACGATACACTAAATAACTTAAACTTTTGGTGTGTATAAATATTATCGAGTCAAAATACAAAAGTATTAATTAAAGTATTGGTATACAATTATAGGTCGCGCGACGTACGATTTTCGGTGCACCACTTACTTGATTTCCTTACTACTCGATATCTTGCTCTACTAAGGTGAGTTCATAGCCTCGCCTTTACTCTTATTTCTTTTTAAACCCAGCGAGGAGATGCATGCTATAAACTAGAACACAAGTCTTTTCTTAAAGTATCTTTGCCTGATCATTATTATTATAGCCTAAGTTGCCTGCCATAAGTCCCTTACATCATGAACCATTAATCACTTGCGAGTGAACGCGAATATTGTGGATAGTACTATGGGAATTAACGAACCCGACTCGGTTATCGGAAATAACCGGGGCGCACTATATTTGGTTAACTATGGAATTGGCAATTCCATTTGAGGGCAATATTATTACTTACACCAATAATTAGGTGTATGCAGTTAGTTTGGTGTCATGAGCTTAGTGCATAATAATAATCTATGTTTTCTATGGTGATTGTATTCGAAGCAATTATCATCTTTTACTTGTGTTCAACCCCTTTATTTAAACCTATGAATATCACTCAACATTTTTGTTGACCTTTTTAAGCATGCTCATCTCAGGTACAAATTAGAATATCATGAAGGCGTGGAGTGGACGTCATGGGACACTTGAAGTGGTGTTATATTTCAATTAAAGTTATCATTTCGTAAAAACTATCTTTTATGTAATTTCAAACATGTGGTATTCTACTTGTGTTCCCAAAACACTGAATTTTATGAAATGGTAACAACTTCTTATTTAAAAACGTCTCTTTAGAGTCGTTTGTTTATGACTATGATCCTCTACGTAATACCCCAAATAGTCTTCCGCTGTCACATTGTGATTTTGGGGGTGTTACAGATTGGTATCAAGAGCCTAGGTTATAGAGAACCAACTTGTGTTTTCAAAACAAATTGGACTATAACCACGTTTTCAAACGGACCGTTTTACACCACCACTTCATGTCCTCCGCGCCTACTTCGTTCCGATTGCACGTATGAGACTCGCTTAGCGGATATTACGTAACTACAAAAACTTGCATGATTAAAACTTATAAATGCTAGCTTTCATTTAGTTAGGCATTTAGATTTGCGTGGCAGATTATGCGCGACTAACTAAAACTTATTTACTGCATGACTTTATTTACTTATAAGTGCACATTTTCTTTTGGGTTGTTACAGTACCATGTCGACCGCTACTCACCCTATCGACTTGACCTCCGGACACGAGATGGAGGATACTATGTCCTCTGCCCCTACCCCCTTGGCACCGGCTCTCATCACCTGTCTTCGAGACTGAGCCCTTCGAGGAGGGTGAAGTCGTTGTCACACCACCTGCTTAACCACACGAGTTTCTGCCTGTCTTTGGTCCCCCACTTATGACCGTTACACGGAGTCACGCAGTGGCTATCACCTCTGACGTTATGTCTCGAGACACACTCATCCACCGATTCCGTGTCTTCGTTTCTTGCCCATCACCACTGCCTCGTTCGCGGCGAAGGCGAGCTAGGGTTCTCAAACCCTACGAGCCCGCGCCATTTGACGACCATTCGATTCCGTGAGGATGGTGCTACTTTCATGCATACCGCTCGGAAACGAGCAAGGGCACCCATCACTTTCATTCCACCATCTGACATACCATCATCCTCTGCTTTTCCACCATCAGCTACACCTGCACCACCACTCCTACTGTTTCACCATTACCACCACCTACCACATTCATTTATCGGACCACCAGCACTGTCGGTTTCATCCCCACTCCGTGCATCATCACCCCTGGTGATGCATACTGATCCGGTGACATCTCTTGGGAAGAGAGCCCGTCTCTCACCCGCACATCGATCGACCCATATTACCAGGCTATGTTTGGTACCTCTGAGCCGAGAACCCGTAGGAGGGTCGATGCTAGACGCTGGTCTTACATGATGCCGCTCATTAGTTGATGGAGGTCGGAGGAGGGTGCACCTAGCACTATGGAGCTTGGAGAGCATCGGTTTGCTTCTGCTGAGACTCTCCCTGTCACGGGAGAACCCCTTCATCATACCATTCCATTGTTGGCTGAGTCTGCGAGCGTGAGGATCAGCTTGAGGATGTTGTGGCATTTGTTGATGAGGTTCCGTTAGTTCGTATCGAGAACATTGAGGATGAGGTTGGAGAGCTCCTTAACGGGAGGACCACGATGGAGGGAGTGCTTGACGGGATTGGTGCCCAGCGAGAGAGCTAGTGGAGCGATTCTGATGTTGGAGAGGAGGATGGAGTCAGATAGATTAGGATTGTTGGACAGAGCTGAGATGTTGGAGGGAGTTGTGCGACGACATGGGAGAGGATGATTATCATGGAGACTCGTGCTCTGCTTTGGAGCGAGATTGGAGGCACGAGATAGAGAGGTGGATGATCGGCGAGCTAGTCCATGACCTCTTGCCGATTGAGGGCACACCCGACCTCTAGATTAGTGATTCATCTATTTAGTTTTTCGGTACCTTAGCACCCGCATGTGGCACTAATGTAGGCTTTGTATTCGCATGTTTTGTAAACTATCGAACAAGCTAATTATGTGACATTGTACGGTATTGTATCACCATGTATGGATGGTGAACCTATGGCATTATGGTTGTTGTCTCCTGATATTCTTATGTATGATGATCTTCCTGTTGATCGGTTTATGTGAATCGAAGTGATCATTTTTATATATTCTCTTATGTGGTTCTAACATGTTGTGATTCTTTCTTATGATGATTATACTCTATTGATATAATGTGAAGATCTTGACTATTATGAAACCATTTTTATAATAATTCACAATTATGTTGAATGATTCTGAAATCTGAGTGTATGTTTTTAGAAAAATGGCAAGAACAAGAACTACCTCTACCCCTACTCAAACTCCCGAGATGACCCCGGAAGCAATTCGGAGGCTGGTTACCAATGAAATTGGTGCTGCATTTGCTGCAAGACCTGCTGAGGCAGCTCGAACAAATGAAGCCCCAAATCAAGCCAACCGAAATGAAGCTGTGGTAAATCGCAAGTGTGGATTCAAAGAATTCATGAATTGCAAACCTACTTTCTTCAAAGGAACTGAAGGCGCTGTTGGCCTTATCCATTGGTTTGAAAGATCTAAAACTGTGTTTCTTCTAAGTGATTGCTCAGAAGATTGCAAGGTGAAGTTCGCTACTGGTACTCTGCTGGAAGATGCGTTGTCTTGGTGGAAGGCTCATGCCCAACCTATTGGCATGGAGGAAGCCTACAAAACCACTTGGACTGAACTAAAACAATTGATGATGAAGCAATCTGTCCAGGACCGAGATCAAGAAACTTGAAGATGAATTCTACCATCTGACTACTAAGGGCAATGATCTCAAGACCTACTTCAAGCGCTTCCAAGAACTGAAAGCTCTATGCCCTTCCATGGTTTCTGATGAGGTTAAGTTGTTGGAAAATCTCATTGGGGATTACCCAAGCATTGAGGGCAATGTTACTGCATCAAAGCCCAAGACCGTGGAAGAAGTGATCACAATTTCCTATCAACTCATGGATCAAGTATTGAAACATGGATCCGTGCAAGGCAACAATGACAACAAGAGGAAATTTGATGACCGCCGAGGCAACACTTCAAACAACTTCCATCACAACAACTCTTTCCATCACAACAATAACCGTAACAACAACAACAACCAAGTCCCATAACAATCACAATCAACACCGCAACAACAATCCCAACTCATACCACCAAAACCGAAACAATCACCACAACCAACAAAACCGTAGGCAAGAAGTTGCGAGGGCTTATGCCTTTGCTACCCGCCACTGGAAGAGGCTATCTTTGGACCACACCCTTTGTGCACTCGATGCAACCTGCATCATGTGGGACATTGCACCATTAAGTGTGGAAAGTGTAACAAGGTGGGCCATACCCACAAGGATTGCCAAGCCCTGCTATGGAGGTAACCTTCAACCTATTGGGATAACTTGCTTTGGATGTGGAGAAGCTGGACATGTCAAGGGTAGATGCCCAAAGCTGTATGGGAACAACAACAACAATAACAACAACAACCCTGCTAGAGCAAGAGCTTATGTGCTAGGAGATGGAGATGCACGAGAGAACCCAGGATGTCGTTCGGGTGCGTTTTCACTCAACCATCATTTAGCTAAAGTGTTATTTGATTCTGGAGCCGACAAAAGCTTTGTGTCTTCTAAGTTTGCACCTTTGTTAAGAGTCACCCCAACTACCCTAGATACCACTTATGAAGTAGAGCTAGCCGATGGAAAAATAGTAGGAACTAACACTATCCTTCGAGGTTGCAACCTATCCTTATCAAATCACCCGTTCGATATAGACCTTATGCCTATTCAACTCGGTAGCTTCGATGCTGTCATTGGCATGGATTGGCTATCCAAGAATCGTGCCAGAATCATCTGTGACGAGAAAGTCGTTCACATTCCTCTCGATGGCGAAACTCTAATCATTCGGGGAAATCGTAGTAAGACCCGATTGAACATCATCTCGTGCGTTAAAACGGCGAAGTACATAGGAAAAGGATGCCACATTTTTCTAGCACAAGTAACGGAGAAGAGAAAGCGGACGAGAAGCGAAAGACGTCCCGTGGCTAGGGACTTTCCCGGTATTTCCGAAGACTTGCCGGCCTTCCTCCAAGTCGGCAAGTAGAATTCCAAATCGAGCTAGTGCCGGGAGCGGTACCCGTGGCACGAGCACCTATAGACGGCACCTTCCGAACTACAAGAACTGTCTGACCAACTTCAAGAACTGTCCGAAAAAGGATTTATTCGACCGAGTTCTTCGCCTTGGGGAGCTCCGGTCTTATTTGTCAAGAAGAAGGACGGATCTTTCCGTGTGTGTATTGATTACCGAGAGTTGAACAAACTAACGGTGAAAAATCGCTATCCATTGCCTAGGATTGATGATTTGTTTGACCAACTGCAAGGGTCAAGCGTCAACTCAAAGATTGATCAGAGGTCGGTTATCATCAACTAAGAGTTAGGGAGGAGGATATTCCGAAAACGCTTCGAGAACACGATCACGGCCACTATGAGTTCCAAGTGATGCCATTTGGTTTGACAAATGCACCGGCTGTATTTATGGACCTGATGAACCGTGTGTGTAAACCCTACTTGGACAAATTCGTGATTGTGTTCATTGACGACATTCTCATCTATTCCCGCAACAAGGAAGAGCATGCGGAACACTTGAAAGCCATCCTAGAGCTGCTCAAGAAAGAAGAACTGTATGCTAAATTTTCCAAGTGCGACTTCTGGATTCAAAAAGTTCAATTCCTTGGTCACGTGATAGATAGTAATGGTCTTCATGTTGATCCTTCAAAAATCGAAGCTGTCAAAGATTGGTCATCCCCTACTACCCCTACCGAGATACGCCAATTTTTAGGTCTTGCGGGTTATTATCGAAGATTTATCGAAGGATTTTCAAAAATAGCTAAACCCCTAACGAGCTAACCTAAGAAGAAGAACTTTGACTTGGGAGAGAAACAAGAGTTAGCCTTTCAACTCTTGAAACAAAAGCTTTGTGAAGCTCCCATCTTAGCCTTAGATGGAGTGGAAGATTTTGTGGTCTACTGTGATGCATCACACCTAGGGTTAGGTGCGGTATTGATGCAAAGAAACAAGGTGATCGCTTATGCTTCGCGACAACTCAAAACTCATGAGAAGAACTACACTACCCATGACTTGGAATTGGGAGCCGTGGTTTTCGCTCTCAAGATATGGAGAAACTACCTATATGGAACCAAGTGTACGGTGTTTACCGACCATAAAAGTCTCCAACACATTCTCGATCAAAAGGAGTTAAACATGCGACAACGCCGATGGCTAGAATTACTTAGTGATTACGACTGTGAAATCCGTTATCACCCGGGAAAAGCAAATGTCGTAGCTGATGCTCTTAGTCGAAAGGATCGACCTAAACCTCTTCGAGTAAGATCCTTGGGAATGACAATTAAGTCACCCCTTCCATCAAAATCCTTGAAGCTCAAGCTGAAGCTCTCAAACCTGAAAACCGTCCCAACGAAAGAATCTTTGGAATGCCGGAAAACGGGAACGGCTTTGTGCAAAGATCGGATGGAACCTTATGTTTTGGCAATAGAAGTTGGATACCACTTTATGGAGGAATACGAGAACTCATTATGCATGAGTCTCACAAGTCTAAATATTCCATTCACCCGGGATCCGACAAAATGTACCAAGATCTCAAGAAGCTTTATTGGTGGCCAAACATGAAAGCTGAAATTGCAACGTACGTTGGAAAATGTCTCACCTGTTCTCGAGTCAAAGCCGAATGTCAAAAACCTTCCGGATTGTTAACTCAACCTGAACTCCCAGTTTGGAAATGGGAGAGAATCACTATGGACTTTATAACTAAACTACCAAAGACTGCTAGAGGTTACGACACTATTTGGGTTATCATTGATCGTCTTACCAAATCCGCTCATTTCCTACCCATCAAGGAAAATGATGAAATGGAAACCCTTGCTCAACTATACCTGAAGGAAATTGTATCTCGTCATGGAGTACCAATTTCCATCATTTCTGATCGTGACAGTCGTTTTACTTCACACTTCTGGAAATCTCTTCAAAAGGCCTTAGGTACTCGTTTGGATATGAGTACCGCCTATCATCCTCAAACCGATGGCCAAAGTGAAAGGACTATCCAAACCTTGGAAGACATGCTTCGAGCTTGCGTGATCGACTTTGGAAAAGGTTGGGATAAACACTTACCGTTGGCAGAATTCTCCTACAATAATAGTTACCACGCGAGCATCAAGGCAGCCCCATTCGAGGCACTTTATGGTCGAAAGTGTCGATCACCCGTTTGTTGGGCTGAAGTTGGAGATGCTCAACTCACTGGACCTGAACTTGTCCAAGAAACAACCGAGAAGATTGTACAAATTCGTCAACGACTCCAAGCTGCTAGAGATCGACAAAAGAGTTACGCCGATGTTAGAAGGAAACCCATGGAATTTCAAATTGGTGATCGAGTTATGTTGAAAGTATCACCTTGGAAAGGAAAGGTTCGATTCGGAAAACGAGGAAAGCTACATCCTCGATACATTGGCCCTTTCAAGATTCTCGAAAGAATCGGCCCGGTTGCTTACAAACTTGATCTCCCGGAAGAACTTAGTAGAGTTCATCCTACCTTTCACGTCTCAAATCTGAAGAAATGCTTGTCGGATGAATCTCTTGTCGTTTCACTAAAAGAGATTAAGCTCGATGACAAGCTCAACTTTGTCGAGGAACCAATCGAAATCATGGATAGGGAAGTCAAGCGACTTAAGCAAAGTCGCATCCCCATTGTCAAGGTTAGATGGAACTCCAAGAGAGGACCGGAGTACACGTGGGAGCGCGAAGACACCATGCGTGTTAAGTACCTACATCTGTTTGCTAATCCAACTCCGACAACCACCGTAAACTAAAATTCCGGGACGGAATTCTCTTAAGGGGTTGGTACTGTAGTCACCTGGAAAAATTTCACTATTTTAAATCTTCATATTTATGAACTAGACTGTTTATCAAATTTATTTGATCTGAATTGAGCATTTTAGCACGTACATTTCATCTTTTATTGCATAAAATTTATGCCTATCCGAGTAGTCTTATTTAATTATGCCTGATCTTTACTGATTCTAAATCAGTCTTACAAGAAATATTTTCTTGTCTTATGAGTCCGCACGCGTACCAAACTAAAATAGAAGAAAACGCGAGAAATAAAAGCGAACCAATAAAAGTCTAAAATTTTATTATCGCGTCAGTTTAATTAAAACGTGTCCGAAAATATAGACAGTATATTTTCACCGTTACGAATTATATCATTACGAATTGACAACGAAGTGCCAAAATACATCTAACACCTAAAATAATACACACTTACAATATCTATTAACTGATTTCATTTACAAAAAAAATAAAAATAAAACAAACACACCCATGTGATCCCTACCCACTTTCCCCAAAACTTGCGCCTCTCTCTTCCCCACCTCGTCTCCCTCATCTGGCAAAAAAATACCAACAACCATCCTTCATCCCAAAAACCTCATTACCCTTTTCGAATAAGGTTTGACTGACACCCCCAGAAGAACGAGCAACGGAAGCGCTTCACCACCCTGACCACCCCACGCTCCCTTATGAATTGGAAAGGCATCGATAAGAATCAAAAGGTCCCCTCCACCCCCTTGTCGCTATGTCACGGCTGAAGACAACCAGAACCACGTGAAGACCTGATACTGTTGCCCAAAGAAGACCAACACCTCATCCCCACTTCGAGAGTACCAAGACCAAACTACTCACTTTGCTCCTTTAAATACCCTCGTCGACCCACAGGTTGATACCACAACTTTCAAATCAAATCAAAAACTAAAAAGAGTGCTTGAGGTGTTAAGCGGTTTCGTAGATTCGGCTTGGTGGATTCATTCAAGTTGTTGTTTTTCTCTTCCGATCGACTCATTGTTTATAAGGTTTCCATGTTCTCCTTATCCTAGTTTTGATGATTTATCCTTTTGTATTATTGAATTTGATTATTGTGTATTATTATTAGTTTTGATTTAAACTTGTCTTGGGTGAAAAATGATGAAACCGAAGTCGACCCATAACGCCTAGGCAAAGTGATTTCTGTTTTGTGTTACTCGAATTGTAAGACTGGAAAACCATTTTGTTTCTTTTCTGCTTTTGATTCATGTGTGGGCGAATGGTATGAATAAGTGTAAAAATTATGGGTTATTGTCATATGAAATGGTAAAAGAAATAAGTACTCATGTTGTGGCAAAAATCTTAAGTTGAATGTATTGAAATGTTTTGGCTCAGTCTTGACTCATCCAATAGGTCTCGGATTTGAATCTTTGTGTGACCACGAGTAGAGCTTTGTTATTGTGTCTTCTTTTTCGTTGTGTTGATATCCTCATGTGCCGTGTTCCGTGTCCCATTTCCTTTGGTAAACCCGACCCGAGTAGATAAATACTAAATCTTTCCCCTGGTTACGTCGTTATTTTTAAGTACTATAAAGACACCCATCGAAACCTTGAACCTGCTGATAGTGTGGCCTCATATCAGCATAGAATGCACGAATTAGCCACTACTTTTGAGCCTATTTCCGCCCCACTTTTCCCTCAATACCATTAACAATCTTCAGCCCTTCCGGCTTGATTCTCATATCGAGTGCATTGCCAAGTCGTAATGAGCCTCGTGAACTAGAAAAAATCATCCAAGGTTGGTATACTCACTTCGAACCAAGTACTGTGCGTACTAAATCTTAGTCACAAACAACAGGCTTCCTATCTTTTGTCACAAAAATTTTTAGAGCATATTACTTCTGATCTTTTCCAAAGGGGTGCGTTGGTTTTGGCTTTGATCTGGGCCACGAGGCCCACAAACTGGTTGGGTTCTTTTTTTTTCTTGGGCCTAGTCAATGTCGAGGGCCTATCGGGCTGAAGCCCACTTAGTGTGTGTCCATGTACTGATTTTACAAAAACAGTTACACCTTCAATTCAAATTGTGTTAAGACATGGAAATTACTAGTTGAGACAAACATATACATTTCATAACGTTGAGTATAACCAAATCGTTATTTTAAACGTATTACAACCACTTGTCTTTTTGATCATTCTCGCCTACTCGCCTTGACACTCCTACTTTAAATATTACTTCACAATATCTCATTTCGCAAACATATGATATAAACGACTAACGAGATGCAAGTAACTCATGGTTCATATTAAACGAAATATAGTTTGAAACAATAATAATTTTTCTACACTTCGTCACCAAATATATTTTAGATATATAAATAAATCCTACCAAATTTTTCTAAAAGACCATTATAACATATAAAACGGAATTTATTTTATTTTCACCATTATAATAAAACTATCACTTTTCTTATATATATACCTATATTTTAAACAACGTCTTTATAATATAAATACGTTACTATTTATTTATGATATTTTCCGTACGTCATCTTCCGGCTACGACAAGCCCACGACTCACTCATTTTAATACTTTTTGTGTGAGTCTAAGTACTTCCATGAGCCAAAGTTAATCATGTTCAATAACAAACGATACACTAAATAACTTAAACTTTTGGTGTGTATAAATATTATCGAGTCAAAATACAAAGGTATTAATTAAAGTATTGGTATACAAATTATAGGTCGCGTGACGGTACTCGGTGCACCACTTATTTGACTTCTTTACTACTCGGATACTGCTCTACTAAGGTGAGTTCATAGCCTCGCCTTTATTATTTCTTTTAAACCCGCGAGGGAGATGCATGCTATAAACTAGAACACAAGTCTTTTCTTAAACTGTATGCTGCTTGATCATTATTATTATAGCCTAAGTTGCCTGCCATAAGTCCCTTACATCATGAACCATTAATCACTTGCGAGTGAACGCGAATATTGTGGATAGTACTGTGGGAATTAACGACCCGACTTCGGTTATCGGAAATAACCAAGCACTATATTGGTTAACTATGGAATTGGCAATTCCATCTCTGAGGGCAATATTATTACTTACACCAGTAATTAGGTGTATGCAGTTAGTTTGGTGTCATGAGCTTAGCGCATAATAATAATCTATGTTTTCTATGGTGATTGTATTCGAAGCAATTATCATCTTTTACTTGTGTTCAACCCCTTTATTTAAACCTATGAATATCACTCAACATTTTTGTTGACCTTTTTAAGCATGCTCATCTCAGGTACAAATTAGAATATCATGAAGGCGTGGAGTGGACGTCATGGGACACTTGAAGTGGTGTTATATTTCAATTAAAGTTATCATTTCGTAAAAACTATCTTTTATGTAATTTCAAACATGTGGTATTCTACTTGTGTTCCCAAAACACTGAATTTTATGAAATGGTAACAACTTCTTATTTAAAAACGTCTCTTTAGAGTCGTTTTCTGTAACTTATGACTATGATCCTCTACGTAATACCCCAAATAGTCTTCCGCTGTCACATTGTGATTTTGGGGGTGTTACAGGAACTTCTTATGACAGATAAATATGTTTACTTAATATATCCTTATTTTCTAGTTATCTCTTATTAATTAGTCGAATTGCACGTCCTTATTTTAATAGGCGCGTTGTATTCTTTAATATTAGTTGTAGGGTGGTGCCGAAATCCCTAACTCTATGAATGTATAGGTCTCCTTTAAGCACTCTTAATGTCACCAATCAACAATATGTCGTCTAACTAAGACTTCTTAATATCAACGAACCACAATTCACGAAATAAATACAACGAATAAAAACAACTAGTGCATTGTAGTGAAGAAAGCGCTTAGTCGGATGTACAAGCTAATATACTAAAGATAAAGCCAGTTTTCTAAACCCTAACGTGAGTCAACTAATTAAACAAGAGACGGCAATTTATAACTAACAACTAGGTTTAATTCAATACTAAGTAAACACTAGATAATTTAGCCGATCATGTTAAAGTGAAGAAAAGAAACACATATAATTAAACAACACATAGATATATTGAATGATTAAAGAGAAATTACTTAACTTCAATAAAACATGGAGTTTGAGGGCTGAAAAACCCTTACAAGATCTCTGAAATTCGTGCCCTAGGTTATCTCTCCAAGATCTTACATTTTAAATGGAAAACATACGAAAAATATATATAGGTATACAATTGTGACAACATCACTTTACGGTTATGATGTCGTCAGCTCACCGTCATTAGGGTTTTGTCCTTAGTTGTGTCACTGTTGTGACGCCGTCGCCTTGTAATCTGTGACGTTGTCGTGCACTGTTCCTCTATTAGTGATGCCGTCAGCTCTAGGCCGTCACAATAGTCTGAATTGTCACTTGGAAATTTTACATTATCTGAAAACTTGATTTTGCAAGTGATGGAGTCACGTTGGGATTGTGACGCCGTCAGGCCTCCTTTTCCAGACGTGTTCGCGACTTGGTTGTTTTCTTCGCTTTCTTGTTCAAATAAGCCCGGAACTTGCTCCTTTATGACATGCACTCCCAAAGTACCTAAAATACAAAAAGAAACGATTTAGGGTAATAATTGATCAAATATATACGATTTTAGAGACTAAATGACCCCTTAAAAACCCACTTTTTAAATCCTTATAAAAAATTTCCTACACTTGAAATTTTTATGCTAATCAATTTACAAGTTATGGGGCATTTAGCATTAGTTTAAAAGTAATTACAACACACATTCATTCCACAATAGTCATAACAAGCACATAAATTATATGCTAGCACCTCACATAAATTGTTTAGATTCTCACATCTCTCGGGTGTATAAGTTGTATAACATGTATGGAAACGGGAAAATAAAACACTTTCTACCTGTCATAGCACAAAAATTCCCATAGGCTTGATAACGGATCAAACCTCCACCGCTTTGACGTAAATACCTAGGATAAACTATCAAATAGGACTTTTAAAGGATTGTAACGTTAGGTGTAAGGGTATGAAAAACACGGTTTTGTGGATATAGAGATTTTTACTAGTGGCAAGTCAATCATCTAAGTTAATCACATGTATAAGATGGTGTTGCTATGCCAAGACTCGACTTACTAACTATAACTTCATTTTTTTTTCTTTTTTTTTTCTTAACTCTTTCTTGACTTAAACAAAAGCAAAAAAAGCGGGATAGTAATCCGTATATTTTTCTCTCTCTATTTTTTTTTTCTTTTTCATACACTTTTGCCCATGATCCACAAAATATACATCCATACATAAGGAATTTATAGTTGCATCAAACTTGAATTTTTAAATAAATAAAACTAACTAACAACTCGAATTAAGATGATCAAAACATATGGAGTACTTTAAACATTAACACACACATGGGGGTAATAACATTGACTTTCTTCCCCGTTACTCCATATCAAATAGTACTAAACCCATAAGTCTCAATCGTCCCAAAACTGTATTTACAAGATATGACTCGACTTAGCAACCATTTAATCAACTAGACAATTAACAAAGGGTTTATATATATGTTGTATTAATAATGCACTAAAGATGAGTGCATACAAGGTAGGCTAAGACAATTTGGGTGTAACATTTGATGGTGGATTGTAAACAATGCAGTTCATTAATATTTCAGAATCCACTGAAATATCACGAGAACCGCGAAAAGGATAGGCTTAGAGGGGTTAACTAGGGGTATCTTGACTAAAAATTAGTACATAGCAAAGGTGTGGAGGAATTACTTGACCAATGTAGCCAACGTAATTATAATAACATGTTTAAAATAAGGATTATCCTAATGCCTCTTATCATTTAGTCAATCCTAATAACACGAATGCGATCTTACTAGCGATCTCGGAATGCATCACAAAAGCAAGTTGTAGAATCTATATACTACTGGTACACTCATAAGCATTAAAGGTGAATGCTTTTATACTATATATCTAAAGGCGAACCACACATTTTATTGGTGGAATTTGAGTGGTACCCTTTTTGTGCTAGCTATATAACTCTTATCAATGAGACACTTTATTAAGACTAAAGTTTCATTTGTAAATGTCATACATTTTTTTTAATTTGGTGCTAAAATTACCTTTACAAGTACTTTTTCGGTTTATTAAACAATTACTCAAAACTGATTTTGCAAGTGATGATGTCACGTTAGGATTGTGACACCGTCAGGCCTCTTTTTCCTGACGTTTTCGCGACTTGGTCGTTTTCTTCACTTTCTTGTCCAAATAAGCCCAAAACTTGCTCATTTCCGACATTCGCTCCCAAAGTACCTAAAATATAAAAAGAAACGATTTATGGTAATAATTGATCAAATATATATGAGTTTAGAGACTAAATGACCCCTTAAAAACGCACAGTTTAAATATTTAACATAAGTCGAGGCAACAAAACCAAATGTGCACACCCTATACGGGTTTCACATTACTGAAACAGAAACATAACCACATGTAATGAATTTAAATTCCAGATGAGCAAAAAAATAATAATGAACTCCAAATCTTAACCGAGACCAAACAAATAGATAAGCAAAAATCAAAACCAAACAGTGACACATACGGGTCACGACCCGGACCTCAGTCGGGTTTTTGACCCGACCCGAATACCAAAATAACAATTCAAACACCCTTAATCGGTCTTTTAACCACACAAATTAATTTCAAACGTTTTAAATCTGACCCATTTGCAAAACCCAGCAAACAAACAGCATTTTAACATATGTTTTTACCACGAATCACATCAAAACATTTTAAATCCGAGTTTTATGTCCACGAAAACTTAAAGTTCGATTTGTATGCGTTTTTATATGACGAAAATAACAAGAAAAAGATAATACATCTCGACATACCCTTGAATTCGAAAAGGAAAGAAATGAGAAAGTGAGGAGGATGATGTGAACACGAACCAAAAGAAAACCCTAGGTGTAACCTTTCACTCAAGACCCCATTCTATAACACAACTCTTGTCTTCTTGTTGTGTTGATGGCGGCGGCATGGTGGCGGGCGGTGGCAGAGGTGGCCGGCGATGGTGGAGGGGCCGGTTGTGAGGAGAGAGAGGGAGGTGAGAGATAGATTTTAGGGTTTGTGAAAAAATGAGAAACCCTAGTTATTATAAATATATATACGAAAAGTTTAAAAAAAAGTGACAAGTGATGGAAAGTTGAGGGGGCGCGAGGATATTTATCGACTATTCTTGTAACTTTTGTGATATTAAGACTCGGGACTCGTTTAGGCTCGATAACGAACGATCAAGGACTCAAAATTTACACCATTACGTTTACAATAATTTTTCCACTAAAAAACGAGTATTTATATGACTAATATCTCATAATTATTAAAATAATCACATTAAAATGCTTATTAGGTGTGTTGTTGTGCCGATACGCGTTGTACGCTATTTTTACGTTTTGTAGTTTAGCTTAAAGTTAAGTATAAAAACAAATACGTAAACTTTGAAAAATAAATTATTTTGAGTGAGGGCCTTGGAAAAATTGTGGGTTGTTATAATATAGAACTTCAAAAGCTCAACAATTCTTCTAATTAAGGTTGTAAATGATGGATCGTAAACTTGATTTAGTCCAATAAAGATTGGACTATCAATGAAAGTCCGAGCTCATGATGAAGAAGTTTCTAGAAACTTGTAGAATCCTCATAGATAATATCCACATGAAATATCTAGAATGTTGTATGATAAATACCTAAATAAACTTACTATCTAGTAGGAGTTATCTAGAATTAAATATTTAAATAAGGATGATGATGTAATAAGAATTATCTAGATTATATAAGAAGATCCATAGAAGTATATAGGTTCTTGAATCTTCCATTGACTAATATATATAGGTGGTAGTGTAAGTATTATAAGCAAGAAGCAAAGCTTAAGCAATTCAATAATATTGTAAACTTTTTTATAAGTGTTCCTCTCTTAATAAGCCTAAAAGGCTATTGTGTTTTCCGATAGTAAATGAGTATCAACTCGTGAGCGCCTCGATATCAGATAGACAATAATCAAACAGAAGTGGATATAAGAACACTTGAGCTCAAGCTACTCGAAACTTTCACAACGAGGTGAATTTCGGAATACAGCGCTCAAAACTCACTGAGTGTCATTGAGCCTGTGAGTTGTGACATGTAGGGCTAGGCCCAATTGACTCTGGTCCGTATGCAAATCTAAATGTAATTACTTCCCCTGCAGTTTTATGTTCAATGATGATAAGGAATCGTCCTTAATTTCTAATTAAATATTACAGTATTAATGATTGTTAAATGGTTTGAAAAGAGCTAGAAGATAGTACATTGGTCAGAAATCAATGATTCTCGATCTATTCCATGATGAGTATGGAATATTTACTAGGAAAAGTAATGACTTGAATCAGTTTTGCTTATCGGCGGTTGGGAATGCTTATGCTACTCCTTATGTTTTTTGTGTGTATTAAAGTTACAAATGATGAAATCTCAACCAACACAACAAGGAGAATACGAGTCACTCCATCGAGACTTGAATGTTGGATTCGGAAAGTGGGACTTTGATCCAATGGATCTCGAAAATCCATTTCCAAACAACGAAGGATCTGTCCATTTATGGATGGGTGCTGAAGATTTGACTGTGCCTGTGACACTCCAACATCATATTGTCCAACAACTCAGATGGGTGAAGTACCATGAGGTCGCTGGCGCTGGACACCTTATGTTCAATGTTGATGGATTCATTGATGCAATTCTTAAAACACTACTTAATGTAAACAAATAGATTTACATTGCGAATTAAAAGTCTTGGAAAAAGGCATGCATTGTTTTACATCTAGTTGCTGAACTTGATATGAACATTGTATCCATGTGTAATAAAATTACGATGATTATGTATTAGTTCATCTTGTTTGAAGTGATCAACGAGACGACCTCATCAGTTAACCTTCTTAAATGATAATACACCATTAATTAATCAAATGTATGATAAAATGATGTATATGTTTCAACTGAATTGGAATTTATTTTGAACGGCAAATTGTATTAAAGAACTATCAAAACGCTAGGAAAAAAATTATACGACAGTTGATAGAGCATTACAATGGCTGTGGAGTGGAACCCCTCTACCCAATTTAATGAGGCTTTCTTAGATCTAGAAGAAATCCAATTGTAGGAGAGTAGTTTGATGTTGTTGAAGATTAGGTCCTTTAACTGAATTGGATTTATCGCAAGATGAAGAACATTGTGACTGTAACAGTAATATACATAATCAGTTATATAACTCGTTCAACTATTCTACCAACTAGCTAGTTCAATGTATCTTGGCAACATTGGGGGCGTTATCCAAGTATGCAACTAAAACTTGCAGCTCCACACTGTAACACAACATAATTAGCTTCAAAATACATATCCCCACGTTGTTCAAAAAATTATTAATATTGAAAAACAAATAAGCCACCCTGATATTATTGGATTAATTAGTGGACTCATGGCCATTTGTCATGGCCCTTGCCTAATTAAGTAATTGATTCACCAATAGTTCAATTAATAATATACTGATCTTCTTTCTTTTTGGAGTATATAGTCTATACCAGTGACACTTATTTTGGTATACTCTCTTTACATTCTTGTTCATATCTTCTACATCAACAACAATGTCTCAAGGTACAAACCCAAAGATTATTTCAGCAGCATCAGCAAGGTCTCACACCCGGGAATCCAAGCCCAGTTCATCGCTAGCAAGTTTCGATTAATTTGTTAATTCCTTCTCTTTTTACCATGTTTCGATCTTGCTTTTAGATCGAAATGACGTTTTTAAACATTTTATCTTTTGTTAATCTAGGAATCTTAAAGAAATTACTACTAGTCTCAGTGGCGGGTTTTGTGCATGGGCTTATCAAGCAT
>OU343222.1:157970531-158071553 GCA_910596185.1 Chrysanthemum makinoi | reverse complement strand
AAAAGTGCAATGTACTTTTACCAAACCGTAGTAAGATACAAAAATGGCATAACCATAGGAAGAGGAATTAGGAAACATGGAGTCTATGTCATTAAAATTGGTAATGAACCTAAAGACAAACTATGTCTTACCTCTATGGATGATACTACGACCTTATGGCATCAAGATTGGGTCACGCCAACATGCTAACTTCTTCAATCGCTATCATCCAAAGATCTAGTAAGAGATCTACCTAAGTTAAAATATGAACATCACTTTTGTGATGCTTGTAATGTAGGAAAACAAGCTCATTCTAGTCATAAAGATAAAAACATGGTGTCTATAACTAGGTGTCTAGAATTACTACATATGGATTTATTTGGTCCATCCGCTATCCAAAGTTATGGAGGCAACTACTACACTTTGGTCATAGTGGATGATTACTCTAGGTATACATGGACAAAATTTTTAAAGAACAAAACGAAACCTTTAATTATTTTGAAATATTAAGCAAAAAGATCCAAAGACAACTAGGAAGTCCTATAGTGTCTATTAGGACGGATCATGGTAGGGAATTCGATAATGAAGTGCAATTTGGAGCTTTTGTGACGCTAATGGTATTACTCACAACTTCTCGGCTCCTCGCACTCCATAATCGAATGGGGTGGTAGAAAGAAAGAATAGAACCCTACAAGAAATGAGTCGAACCATGCTTAATGAACAATCCATACCTCAAAAGTTTTGGTGTAATGCCGTTGATACTTCAACGTGCATACTCAATCGAAGTCTTAATTAGACCAATCTTAGGTAAAACTCCATATGAGTTACTCCGAGGCAAAAAGCCTACGCTAAATCACTTTAGAGTCTTTGGTAGTAAATGTTTTATTCTTAACACTAAAGATTACCTTACAAAATTTGATCCTAAATCAACCGAAGGTATCTTTTAGGTTACTTCAAATAGCAAAGCTTATGCCATATTAAACAAAGAAACAATGAAGGTAGAAGAGTCATTAAATATAAAATTTGATGAAAGTCCACCCAAACCTCTCCACCTCTTGTCGATGACGAGTTTATAGAAAGTGAAGCTATAGTAATAAAGAAAAAGATAAGTGAAGAAGAAGAACCTTAAATGATGAAATATAAACATTAAAGAGTCCAAAGATCACCCCGTAGATAAAGTCATAGGAAAGCTAAACGAAAGAACATTAAGGTCTCAAGTTCAAAACCAAAGTAGCTTGTTTTGTTTTGTTTCAACCATAGAACCTAAGAATACACAAAAAGCCATAAAAGATGAGAGTTGGGTAATGGCTATGCAAGAAGAACTAAATCAATTTGTTTCTAATGATGTTTGGACACTTGTCCCTCCACCTAGTAATCAAACCATAATAGGAACCAAATGGGTTTATAAAAACAAATTAGATGCAAACGTAGTAGTGTCAAGGAACAAGGCTAGACTCGCTGTCAAGGGTATAACCAACAAAGGAATAGACTTTGATGAGACCTGCCCTGCTAGATTAGAGTCTATAAGAATACTTTATGCGTATGCTTGTGCTAATGATCTAAAGCTTTATCAAATGGATGTCAAAAAGCGCTTTTCTAAAATGGTTTCATTAGAAGTATATGTAGCTCAACCGCTTCATCGATTTTGAAAACCCAAACATGTGTATAAATTAAAGAAAGCCCTTTACGGTCTTAAACAAGCTCCAAAAGCTTGGTATGATAGACTCAAGTCATTTTAATTAAACACAACTATACCATGGGGTTAGTTGACAACACACTTTTACTAAGAAAAGAGAGTCACATATAATCATAGTACAAATATATGTAGATGATATTATATTCTGATCCACTTGTCAAGACATGTGTGATGATTTTTCTAAAATCATGCATGACGAGTTCGAGATGAGTATGATGGGAGAACTTAGTTTCTTTCTTGGTCTACAAATCAAACAAGTAGAAGATGGTATCTTCTTTAATCAATCTAAATACATAAAGGAGATGTTAAAGAAATTCGGTCTAGAAGAGTCAAAACCAATTAGGACACCAATGTCATCCGACACCAAACTCACAAAAGATGAAGACGGAGAAACCAGATAATACTAAATATCGTGGCATGATAGGTAGTCTTCTCTCACCACGCAAGTAGGCCGGATATCATGTTTAGTGTTTGCTTATGTGCTAGGTTTCAAGAAGACCCTAAAACATCACACCTAGAAGCCGTAAAAAGGATATTTAGATACATTAAGGGTACAACACAATTAGGATTATGGTATCCTAAGGGCACGGTAGCAGAAACAATTGTATATGCATTCTCGACCATGCTGTGATTACGTTGATAGAAAAAGTACAAGTGGGTATGTACTTTCATGGGATGTTGTTTAACATCTTGGTTTTCTAAGAAACAAACGGTACTTTCAATATCAACAACCGCCAGTACGCTCACGCAAAGCATGCCAACAAGCACTATGGATGAAACAAGCTTTAGTCGACTACGACATTCATCTAAGCGACATAGCCATCCTATGTGACAACAAAGGTGATCGACTTAAGCAAGAATCCGTATTGCATTCTCGCAAAAAGCATATAGAGATTCGTCCATCACTTTAAGAGACAATGTTCAAAAGGGGAACATCTCTATTGAGAAGGTAGCGCCCGAAGACAACATAGCCGACGCCCTCACCAAACCGCTAGAGGGAACAATTCAACCTACTTCGTCTTGGTCTTGGTCTCATGGAACAAACGTCAGAACTTATTTGACTCTACAAGGTATGTAAACACTAGCCTTCTTCTTTCTGAGTCTAGGATTCTATTTCATGCACAACTCACAAACAATACAAGAATTTTCAAAACCCAAGATAAGTTTTCCACTTATAGCTTTCTTATTTTTTTCAAGTTAAACACATAACTACACATTTTCAAATAAACCTCTTTTCAAAATGTTTTCTAAAAGGATGATACCTTCCCCAGATCAATTTCACAAAAGCAATTTCACGCCTAGGACAAATCGCTTTTCATTATTAATACAAAGTAAAACCCGCTTTCATGCATCTCATGAATGCTAAAGGAGACACATAACTAATATGTGTTTTCGGGTACATTCATTTAAGCAACAATGAATTAAGAGCATTGATAACACAAAATTACGTACTCATGTACTAAATATGTGTTTTCTGGTTATCTCAATAGGATGCTTTTCTACTTCTAGTTTATTTTTTCTTTTTCTTAGGTCGAGATAACCCAACTCCAAATAGTTTGCATATAGACACACACTAGGCAAAAATGTTTCCAAAAAGGAAAATTTTGTGTCGCTCGAATCGCACCCACGGATCCCAGCCTTTCTGCCGGATGGATCCTCAAGGAAGGATCCGTATCCGTGAGACGTAAGTCGCTTTTACTTCTATTTTTTTCACTTTGGATGAAAAATCCACATTTGTTTCATTTTGGGAGTATGCTCTTTAATGCTTGTGTTCTCATGATCACATGCCTTAAATTCATATCTAATCATTAGATTTTAATCCACATTTTGGGTCAAGCATTCATTACAATGCTTTGTTTTTCTATATATAGAACTCCCAAAATGCTTGCATAATCCATCTCATCCTCACAAACACAATACACCATGTCATCCAAAAACCCTTTAGATGAATCACCTAGTACAAACAATCATCTCCATGAAACCCAAACCTTTGTACTTCCACCTTCCAAAATACCAAAATCAAAGTCTAGGATATCCGCATCGATTAACATCCCATCTTGTTGTTTAGGAAACCATCATCATATGGCTCATCATCATCAAATAACTCACCACAAGATGCTTCCATTATAGCACCTCCTCATCACCAACAAGTACACCAACTTCATCACCAAATCATTCACCACCTAAAATCACTCTTTGGAACTCTTAAGACTCCAACAAGATCTCAACAACCAAAGAAAAAAGAATTAGCCTTTTTGACACCTCCAACTTCTCCAAACACAATATTCAATGATCTTGAAACATCACCACCATTAGCTCCCATTAAACTTCAAGAACATCTAGGTTCTTTTCCACCACCACTTCAATCCGGACTTTGATCCATATTTTCCTATTTTTCCACCACAACTTCCGCAACTCACAAATCAAAACAACCCGGAAAATTTCCGCACTCATTACCCACATCACTTACATTGTGAACATTGCCAATCCACTAGGGAAATTGCAATAGAAGTTAGGGAAGAAATGCGATTCATACTCAACCTCATCCTTGATCGCATCAATACCATTACTCATCCAAATCTCCATCCATAACCTTATGCAAGCATGGAAGGAATCATTACTACTATTTTCTATTTTTAGTACTTTTATTTTGAAGTCATTTTCAAGAACAAGTCTTGTTCTTATTTTTACATGCTTGTAGGTGGCATAAATACCACTACAATTTGTTGTTTTATTACAAGGCCTTGTTTACATACCTTGGCTCCCAATCTTGATTCTCAGCAATCACAAGATTATTTAAGCATGTTACTAACCTTTCTTTTTGTAGGATTTTTTTATTTGTTCTTCACTTGACGCTTCCAAACTGGGGAGCTACCGCCAAGGGGAGTTAGTGTTACGTGGACTAATTCCACACTTTTATTTCTTCCAGGGTTAACTTTTGTTTGGACAAAAGGGGAGAAGTAAAACTTAGGGGCTTTCAAAACTTACATCTATTCTTAAGTTTTATTCATCATAACATTATGTTTTGTCATCAACAAAAAGGGGAGATTGTTAATACAAATAAACCGTAAAAACGTTTATTAATATTTTGCCATCTCTTTGTGTTTTGTTGATAACAAATATAATGTTATCTTAAGTACAATTATAAGGATACATGTTATTTTTGTAAAGCAATTACATATAGCCATTTAAATACAAAAATATAGTAATTAAGCATTTGTTGTAATAGTTTATTAGGATAAGTAAAAACCACAACCCATGGACCATAACCCATGGATCATAAAGCATTCCCAAGTTGGCTAGATACAATGTATACTTAGATACATTGAATCAAAAGAAAACCCATGGACCAACCCATAACCCATGACCCATAACCAAAAAACCCATGGGCAAAAAGGAGCGTCCCACGGATCCCTAGGATTACACTAGACGGATCCCAAGTGGGAGGGATCCGTGGGATCCGGGAACAGTGGAAGATTTTGCCTATAAATAGAGAGCCATTTCTTCATTCTAACTCACCCTCTTCTTACTAAATCTCTCAAACACTCTCATTCTCTTCTAACATATAGATCACTTGATCTAGAGAGTTGTTCTTCTTCTTTCTATTTGTGATCCTCATATAGGTCCTTCTAACAGATCATGAGCATTCTACAAGTCATCCAAGCAAGGGGTCCTTGATTGATTTGTCACCCGCAAGATTTTGTAGCGAAGATCTTGTATTTGATATTTCACATATTTGTTGTGTAATAGTCGTGTTGGTTTGGTCCACCGTGTTACGGACTCGGTATCTAGCTTTGTACCGGAAAAAGTGTAAGCAACGCTGTGAAGGCTTCTCCGCCAAGTGAAGGAGTTTGTTGACATAGTGCTTGACCTCTCGAGTAGGTGACTCTGGGAGTGGAGTAGGGCAAGGAAGGTGTCCTTGTAGCCGAACCACTATACATCGGTTGTGTCTTTTCTTTCCTTTTGCTTTACTTTATTTACTTGCTTTATCATTAGATCTATACTTTCTCTACATCCATAAGATCTCACATATTAACGAATCTAAAGTTTTTGAAACTAACTTAAAATCGGCAAAACTATTCAACCCCCCATCTAGTTTTCCACAACTACTACTACCATGCCCTGCTCCCACCATTCCATCATTATCATCATCCTCGCATCCCCAAGTTTGCCTCCGGGATTCCCCGCCAAGAAGGATCATCGCCGAGGGGCGGTCCCACTCATGGAACCAACTTCTCTCGTGGAAACTGGAAACACGTTTTCCTAGCTCGTATATACCTTCTTTAGAGTTGTACACCACAAGTTTCTTGTTTCACTGCTTTTGCCAATCTTTTGCAAGAAAATCTTCATACTTCGTTTCATTCCTGGCCGCTAGTAGAATGTATGCACCTTCGTTTCCTGAACAACCAATTTTGAAGATATATTATATATGATGTTAGTATGATTGCTTGGTAGTAAAAGAAAAACATGATAAATTTGTAACATACGAGATCTCATACAAATATAAAGAATTAGACAGCTTAATCATCATCTAAAAAACAGAAAATAAAATAGGATCTGAACAGCATCACATATCAAACCATAACTATTCACAATTTTATAATGGAATAACTACGACTACAAGAGCTTAATCCATATATAAACAACACTCAACCTAATAAGCTTAAAATAGTTAAATTAGTGTATTAAATAAATACTAGTTAATTACAATTACTAGAGCTGAATCTACATCTAAACAACATGATCTTAACAACATTCAACGCATAATCAACTAAGTAACAAGCTTAAAATTTAGAATGAACAATTACGAAAGCTTTACATATAAACACACGATCCGAAGAATGTATTAACACATAATCAATTTCAGAGCTCATAACTCAAAGCATTTACTAAATATATACATCTGCAGGAACTCTCGAAACCGAATTGAACATTTACACTATCTAACTAAATATACATCTAAACAACAAGATCTAAAAATCATTTAAAACCTAATCAAGTTAAATGCATATTATACACAATAGTAATCAACTAATTATAGTTTTAATTACACAAATTTCATATAAACAACAACAACAGAATCTAAACAGCATTCATAGCCTAATCTCAAAATACAGAATCAACATTAAGCAACAGGATATGAACAAAGGCTAATCAACTTAAGAGTAAGAGCTTATTCTACATCTAGACAACAACATGATCTGAATAATATCCCGACAACAAGGAAGGGTGACGTCCTCACTAATATATATATAAAAAAAATTATTTTTATTTTTTTGAAACAATTTGAATAAAAATATTCACTAAACTAAAAACTCTCGTTAAACTATAATTTTTTCGCTAAACTTGAAATCCACCACTATCTTTTCAATAGTCAGCGAACAATACTAATCGACAAAAAAATCACTTGACCAAGACCAACGAGCTAGCATTGAATTTTTTGCTAAATAATATCCCGACGACAAGGAAGGGCGACGACACGTTCAAGGAGAGTTATGTTAAATGCTAACTTTAACTTCGTTAGGTACAAAGAAAGAGTCACCAAGTGAAAGAAATTCCATAAGAGTAAATAAACATCACTTATATAAAAAAATCCAATGAGTCATAGTCAATGTAATCTTTGCTGATGGACATCTTAGCTGTGCCTGATCCATTTTTAGATAAAACTCAATAATGATGCTTTTTTTTTTTATCAAAAGACTGATTCTGCTTCTTAACCAACATTAGGTTGTGTTGCAAGTAGGCATGACAGGTCCGGTTCACTTTTGCATATAACAAACAGAGATATATAGTGAACAGAATCCATATATGTAAGGGACGTAATTCGGTAAATTAGTAAGTTCTTGGTTAACCTATTAGTTCATTTGATATTCTATTGTATTATACCAAACTAGTTCGTAACCCGTGTTCAACATGGGCTATATAAAGTAAATCAGTAAAGTTAAGTACAAAATATATAATGAGAATACAATTTGCTAAAATTATAGCCAGCAAAAGTTATACAAACTAAAATAAATTCCAACGTTATTAAAGTGTTGTGATAAAACTTCTAGTCAAATAATTAATTACAAATTTGATATATGATGCATCACACATTATTACTTTGAATGATGCATTACAAAACACGAACTTAAACACACCTTATTATAGTAAGACCTTGATTGTTCATATATTCAAGAGTTAATTACATATTTTGTCCAAATGGTTCAATATATACACATTCACAACATTTGTCCTTTTCTCAGGGTTGCAAATCTTGCAGCATTCTTTCTTTTCACCAACGGTCGTTACGTACTTTATCATAAATACACAAACAAACTATCATGGAATGACAACCTCCAGTAATATATCATGTAAATAATAGTATAGCTTCTCTAATAACGAAATAAACGGTTGATCAGCTCGTCAAGTAAAGGTACACTACATCATACTAACAGAATAACGTAGCCTAGTTAACTCGTAACCAGGTTAACTAGTAACCTGGTTAACCCGTAAGTGACCTGGTTAACTCAAAACCTGGTTAACTCGTAATGGACCTGGTTAACTCAAAACCTAGTTATACAACTAATTTGGCGCCAAAAGTTCCCGCCACTTTATGGACACCAAGCTATGTAAACGGATGAGTCGATATGATATTGTATGTCAAGTGTTCTTATACTTAATATAATGCATGAGGATGCACATTGGGGAGTGGTAAGTTAAATGTCTTTCACAAATCAAATACATTGAAATGCCTTTCCCAAATATAATACACTAAACAACAACAATGACATAACAACAATAACACAACAACACATTAAATAAGAACAACATTACTGCATACAAAGATTTTCCATTTCATCTAACAGCTCACGGAGTATTGCACCCGACTGACATGCGTGGTCGTCGTGATTCCTTTCCAATTCAAGTGTTGCCTCTAGCATCCTTACTCTTGTCTCCAACACTTGTATTTTTGATTCCAACACGTTTATCTTAAGATCTTTGACATTACAATTTGAGCACTCTGTTGGTGCAGATCTGGAACCTTGAGATGTTTTAGAAGAGCTTACACATAACCGGTTATCAAATTCACTCTTCCACATAAAATATCCACATCCATAATCTTCTGTCCCTGCCTATTACATATATAGTAAGCACATTATAAGAAATTTCTTTTTAACAAACTAATTATTTGTATATATTTACGTAAATAAGAAATGTATGTTCACCTTAGAAAGAGGACATGCATAATAACGCATTCCAAAGGTATCTTTTTATGTGATTTTCTTAGCTTTATATCTCCTTCTCCACAAGAACACCTAAAAGGATTATTTTGCTGCATCTCAGTTTGTGAAATTGTTGTGAAGATAAGAGGTTGTGAGGTTAAGGATAGGAGATTGTGAGTTTTATATAAATTGTGAGGTCGTTATTATAGTAAAAAATAAGAACGGGAAATTTTTGAGCCAAAATATTAGCGGGAAATTTTAGAGCCAAAAATGTTAAACCAAAAAGTAAAAGTTTGACTTTTTTTTTACTTTTGTATTTAGCGAGGACATGTCCTCGCCAATGTCTTAAAGCTTAATTTAACAAGCAAGCGATTATAGAACTAATCAAGGGCAGAGTTTTATGATTAAATAACTGGCGAGGACTTGTCCTCGCCAATCCATTTACCAGGAAATTTTCCCGCCTAGTGAAAACGCATTTAGACAACGTGGCATGGTCAAGCGATAAGGAAGGTCTTTGGCGAGAACATGTCCTCGCTAAAGAGTATGAACAGTAAATGCAACATTACAGCGAGCCAATGCTTCAACTTTTTTGGTAGAGATTTTTGTCGTTTTGCAAGAGTAATGGTGAGGACATGCATGTCCTCGCTAAAATTCGTAGCCAGTTCTATTTTTCCTTGTAGTGTTCCAATTTCATTTAAATCATTTACCTCAGATAACTGTTTCATTTCAGTCCATAGATCAGATGTGTTTGTAACCACACTTAATGAACAAATGCTCATGGGAGTCACTGATTTGGTTGCATAATAAGTATTTCATAACTTTCCCTGCAGGATACCCTTTTATAATCTTGTCTTGAGTCGTTAGCTTTTCTTTGACTGCAAAAGCTCTTGGGATGACTAAATGCATGTTTAATTTTATGCTTAAATTTGGGTGTCGTTGTTTCATTGGTCACAACAAAATGACTCACTTTAGCACAAACCAATTAATGAGCTAATCCATATAGTTGTAAGCACAAAACTAGGAATGAATCTACGCACAACATTTTTCCTTTCTTTTTATTATAGTTCAGTTGCAATATGTTAGGAAGCAAACTTATATATGTCACACCCCAAAAATGGTGCAGCGAAATGGAATTTACAGGGTATGACTTTATAATCAAGAACACAAGGTGTCAAATATAGAGAAATACTAAATGCAATACATAAGAAAGATAATAGTCGCAAAACTCCCACAACCAGGATAAATACAAAATCTAAATCCAAACATAAGTCTCAAAGCCAAACTAAATCATAAGGAAAATGTCAAAATGCAACTCCACGGGATATAACCAGGGAGGGCCTTATCTTAAGTCTTGCTAAGCTAGACCAATACTCAACCTTCTAAGCAACTTCATTTACACCTAAAAATGGATACTCGAAAACGTCAACATAAAGTTGGTGAGCTCGTAGCTTTAAGAGTTAAACCACGAAGTTGTGAATAATATAATGTTGGACAATAGTGAGCAATATATACAAATATAAGCACTTAATGAAACCACAATGCTCGCGACAACTGAACCTACCAAGGTTGTTAACATTGGGGATTCTACTTTGAAAGATCTATCATGTATTGTTTCGGCTCTCCACATGAGTTAACAATTGCGCATAAATGATGAAACCACACAACAAGGCACATATTGAAATCAAACGCACATATTGTCCAAAATATGAAAGCAGACAACATAAAAATATTTGGAAAGCATTTGAGTACCATTTTCACCCTAAGGAAAAACATGTAAAAAGTGGGACTACGAGGTCTCACCTCAGTAGATGATGAGAAAGGTATCACAAACAGTATCAAGTAGCAGGGCATAACGGTACCGGCTCGACACATCCTATATAGTCTATCTCAGAAAATGTCTCATAAACATAGTATAGTATATATGAGGTTTTCAAAAGATAAAGTGTTTTTAGTTTTTCGTGGAAGACTCGCATCATTGTTTTGTAAAAATTTTAGTATTTTTGTCGGTTTGGTGGTATAAAAGTCTAGACTTGAAACACAACTCATGCCAAAAAAGATTAAACAAAATAATAACCAAGAAACATGGCTAAGGAAATTGAATAAAGGAAAAATAAGAAAGGAATGAGTCAATGGTAAGTTTCGGTGTTTACCCAGTAATCCTAAATAGTTTGAAAAAGTCAATTTAGTTTAGAAAAGTTACTTAAAAAGCTATTAGGAAAATTCTAGTTAGTATTACAAATAATAACGGTTTTACAATTTAAATAAACTGTTTTTTTCGTTTCATTGTCGGATTTTATAATAATAGAAAATATTTGAATTAAAAGTATAAGTTTAGAGATTTTTAGGAAATTTTGGCATGACTTACTTGTTCATACAATGTTTCCAAGTCATTTTGACTATAGTAAGAACTCAATATCCTCAAAAATAATATTTCCCGACAATTACAATTTAACACATTTTCGTGTTTATTAATTTAAACACGTTACAACAATAATTTATTTAAATAGTTTTAGTAAATAATTTGAACCTTGGATTATTTATTTATTATCGGATTTTAATTACTTGTTATTAATTTATTAAGCATTAGCTTAGTATTTTGGTCCGTTACGAGTCTAATATATCAATTCGTCACGAGTGTAGTATATTACATCCGTCTCGAGTCCAAAATTCCAATATAAGTCAAATTGTCCAAATGATATAATCCGAGAAATGTCCAAGTAAGTCAAGTCATGGTCCGTATTTTATAGTCCGTTGAGTATTTATAGTATCCCATATCAAGTATCAACTCCCAAATGTGTATCCAAAACGTACCAATGATTTCAAAATCAAAACAAATAAAACACGTTAGTCAAAAATTCAATAACTGGGATTATTAATACTAGTACACACAAAATAATATAACTAGACATAACAAACACACTCTTAATCTATCAGTGGGTTCATTAGCCTATCACTAACCAAACACACCCTTATGTAAATGGGCTTTGGCCCATTAGCTTAAACAAACAAACACACACTAACATTTTCTTTTTGTAGTATACCTAGAATCAAACAAACAATTAACACAATCAATGCACAAACATAAACCACGTGACACACAAGCACAACGTAATTCACAAACACGCCCTTAGTGTTTTCTTGTTAAATCGACCCACGATACACCCTATATGGGTGGTTTTCGAGCTAAAAGTAAAACTAAACACATATCCGCAAATCAAATACAAACACCCCTTGATGTTTTGATGTTAAGCTGATAGCAAAATTTTGCAAAGCCTTAAAAGTTTTACAAATCCTGTGTAGGTATTAGCTAGCAAGACACGAGAGATTAATCGTTCTATAGGGGAATAGTGTTGTGAAAGCCGAAGTGTATGACGAATTAGTTCTAAAGGTGATGGATGATTATTTTTGTATTTTTATATTTTTTAGAAAGCAATTAAAACATCTCGGGGTTTGAAGAGTTTGGTTTTAAACTATTAATTAAACTAATTAAACTAATTATGCGAAAAATAAAGTGGTAACTTCTTATGATAGATAAATGTGTTTAATTAATATATCCTTACTTCCTAGTTATCTCTTATTGATTAGTCGAATTGCCACGTCCTTATTTTAATTAGCGCGTTGTATTCTTTAATATTAGTTGTAGGGTGGTGCCGAAATCCCTAACCCTATGAATGTATAGGTCTCCTTTAAGCAGTCTTAATGTCACCAATAAGCAATATTTCATCTAAGTAAGACTTCTTAATATCAACGAACCACAATTCACGCAATAAATACAACGAATAAAAACAACTAGTGCAATGTAGTGAAGAAATGATGTACAAGCTAATATACTAAACATAAAGCCAGTTTTCCAAACCCTAACGCGAGTCAACTAATTAAACAAGAGACGACAATTAATAACTAACAATTAGGTTTCATTCAATACTAAGTAAACACTAGATAATTTAGTTGAGCATGTTAAAGTGAAAAAAAGAAACACATATAATCATACAACACATACACATATTGAATTATTAAAGAGGAATTACTTAACTTCAATAAAACATAGAGTTTGGGGGTTGAAAAACTCTTACAAGATCTCTGAAATTCGTGCCCTAAGTTATCTCTCCAATATCTTACATTTTCAATGGAAAACATACAAAAAATATACATAGTTATACAATTGTGACAACATCACTTTACGGTTATGATGCCGTCAGGTCACTGTCATTAGGGTTTCGTCCTTAGTTGTGTCGGCCAGACGCTTGCTGCCTTGTAATTTGTGGACGTTGTTCGTGACTGCTCTGTAGTGACGTTCTAGGGGCCGTCACAATAGTTTGAATTGTCACTTTGAAATTTTACATTATCTGGAAACTTGATTTTGCAAGTGATGGCGTCACGTTGGGATTGTGACGCCGTCAGGCCTCCTTTTCCAGAAGTTTTCGCTACTTGGTCATTTTCTTCGCTTTCTTGTACAAATAAGCCCAAACTTGCTCCTTTCCGACATGCTCTCCCAAAGTACCTAAAATATGAAAAGAAACAATTAAGGGTAATAATTGATCAAATATATACGAGTTTAGAGACTAAATGACCCCTTAAAAACACACGTTTTAAATCCTTATAAAAGAATTCCTACACTTGGAATTTGCTTTTCCTCAAGAAAATGTGCTTTTATCCTAATCAATTTACAAGTTAGGGGGCATTTAGCATTAGTTTAAAAGTAATTACAACACACATTCATTCCACAATAGTCATAAAAAGCAAGGAAATTATATGCTAGTACCTCACATAAAGTGCTTGGATTCTCACATCTCTCGGGTGTATAAGTTGTATAACATGTATGGAAACGGGAAAATAAAACACTTTTACCCACATAGCACAAAATTCCCATAGGCTTGATAACAGATCAAACCTCCACCGCTTTGGCGTAAGCACCACGGATAAACTATCAAAGAGGACTTTTAAAGGGTTGTAACGTTAGGTGTAAGGGTATGAAAAACACAGTTTTGTGGATATAGAGATTTTTACTGGTGGCAAGTCAATCATCTAAGTTAATCACATGTACAAGATGGCGGGATGGTAATCCGTATGTTTCTCTCCCTTTTTTTTTCTTTTTTTTTTCTTTTCATACACTTTTGCCCTACCATCCACAAAATATACATCCATATATGAGGAATTTATAGTTGCATCCCTAAACTTGAATTTTTAAATAAATAAAACTAACTAATGACCCGAATTAAGAGGATTAAAACATGTGGAGTACTTTAAACATTCACGCACACATAGGGGTAATAACATTGACTTTCTTCCCCATTACTCCATATCAAATAGTACTAAACCCATGAGTCCCAATCGTCCCAAAACTGTATTTATAAGATATGACTCGATTTAGCAACCATGTAATTAACTAGACAATCAACTAAGGGTTTACATATATGTTGTAACAATAATACACTAAAGATGAGTGCATACAAGGTAGGCTAAGGCGATTTGGTTGTAACATTTGAGGGTGGATTGTAAATAATGCATTTCATTAATATTTCAGAATTTTCATTAATATTTCAGAATCCACTGAAATATCACGAGAACCGCGAAAGGGATAGGCTTAGAGGGGTTAACTAGGGGTATCTTGACTAAAAATTAGTACCTAGCAACGGTGTGGAGGAATTACTTGACCAATGTAGCCAACGTAATTATAATAACAGGTTTAAAACAAGGATTATCCTAATGCCTCTTATCATTTAGTCAATCCTAATAACATGAATGCGATCTCACTAGCGATCTCGGAATGCATCACAAAAGCAAGTTGTAGAATCTATATACTACCGGTACACTCATAAGCATTACAGGTGAATGCTTTTATCCTATATATCTAAAGGCGAACCTCACACTTTTTGGATGGAATTTGAGTGGTAGGGTTTTTGTACTAGCTATATAACTCCTATCCATGAGACGCTTTATTAAGACTGAAGTTTCATTTGTAAATGTCATAATTTTTTTTTAAAATTTGGTGCTAAAATTACATTTACAAGTATTTCTTTCGGTTTATTAAACAATTACTCGAAACTTGATTTTGCAAGTGACGGCATCACTTTGGGATTGTCACGCCGTCAGGCCTCCTTTTTCTGACGTTCTCGCGACTTGGTCGTTTTCTTCACTTTCTTGTCCAAATAAGCCTAAAACTTGCTAATTTCCGACATTCGCTCCCAAAGTACCTTAAATATGAAAAGAAACGAGCTATGGTAATAATTGATCAAATATATATGAGTTTAGAGACTAAATGACCACTTAAAAATGCACATTTTAAATGTTTATCATAAGCCGAGGCAACAAAACCAAATGTGCACACCCTATACGGGTTTCACATTACTGAAACATAAACATAACCACATGTAATGAATTTAAACTCCAGATGAGCAAAACAAATAATAAGGAGCTCGAAATCCTAACCAAGACCAAACAAATAGATAATCAAAAATCAAAACCAATAAGTGACCCATACCGGTCACGACCCGGACCTCAGTCTGGTTTTTGACCCGACCCGAATACCAAAATAACAATTCAAACACCCTTAATCGGTCTTTTAACCACACAAATTAATTTCAAACGTTTTAAATCTCACCCGTTTGCAAAACCCAACAAATAAACACCATTTTAACATATATTTTTTACCACGAATCACATCAAAACATTTTAAATCCGGATTTTGTATCCACGAAAACTTAAAGTTCGATTTGTAAGCGTTTTTATATAACAAAAATAACAAGAAAAATATATACATCTCGACATACCCTTGAATTCGAAAAGGAAAAAGATGAGAAAGTGAGGAGGAGGATGTGAACATGAACCAAAAGAAAACCCTAGGTGTAACCTTTCACTCAAGAACCGATTCTATAACACAACTCTTGTCTTCTTGTTGCGTTGATGGCGGCGGCATGGTGGCGTGCGGTGGCAGACGTGTCAAGTATGGTGGAGTGGCCGGTTGTGAGGAGAGAGGGAGGAGGGATATAGATTTTAGGGTTTGTGAAAAAATGAGAAACCCTAGTTATTATAAATATATATACGAAAAGTTTAAAAAAAGTGATAAGTGATGGAAAGTTGAGGGGGCACGAGGATATTTATCACCACAGGGACTATTCTTGTAATCTTTGTGATATTAAGACTCGGACTCGTTTAGGCTCGATTACGAATGATCAAGGACTCAAAATTTACACCATTACGTTTACAATAAGTTTTCCACTAAAAAACGAGTATTTATATGACTAATATCTTATAATTATTAAAATAATCACATTAAAATGCTTATTAGGTGTGTTGTTGTGCTGGTACGCGTTGTGCGCTATTTTTACATTTTGCAGTTTAGCTTAAAGTTAAGTATAAAAACATATACGTAAACTTTTTTTTTCCAAAAAAAAAAAAAAAAAAAAAAAAAAAAACGTAAACTTTGAAAAATAAATTATTTTAGTGAGGGCCTTGGAAAAATTGTGGGTTGTTATAATATAGAACTTCAAAAGCTCAATAATTCTTCTTATTAAGGTTGTAAATGTTGGATCAGAACTTGATTTAGTCCAATAAAGATTGGACTATCAATGAAATCCCGAGCCCATGATGAAGAAGTTTCTTGAAACTTGTAGAATCCTCATAGATAAAATCCACATGAAATATCTAGAATGTTGTATGATAAATACCTAAATAAACTTATCTAGTAGGAGTTATCTAGAATTAAATATTTTGATAAGGATGATGATCTAATAAGAATTATTTAGATTATATAAGAAGATCCATGGAAATATATAGGTTCTTGAATCTTCCATTGAGTGATATAAATAGGTGGTAGTGTAAGTATTATAAGCAAGAAGCAAAGCTTAAACGATTCAATAATATTGTAAACTTTCTTATAAGTGTTCCTCTTTTAATAAGCTTAAAAGGCTATTGTGTTTTCCAATAGTAAACGAGTATCAACTCGTGAGCGCCTCGATATTAGATAGACAATAATCAAACAGAAGTGGATATAAGAACACTTGAGCTCAAGCTACTCGAAACTTTCACAAAGAGGTGAATTTAGGAATACAGCGCTCAAAACTCACTGAGTGTAATTGAGCCTATGAGTTGTGACATGTAGGGCTAGGCCTATTGGGATATCCCGCTCATTACCTCATAGATTCTAAGTTAAATAAGGTCGAAGGACCACTTACGCAATACATAGAAACTGCAGTCTAGGGACTAGATTGTAATTGAGACAAACCTGAAAGGTTGTGTCTATTCGGTTTGGTGTAACCATCACCATCACCACCGATTTCCAACCATCACTACCAAAGGGTTGCACTCGGTTGGAATTACTAAAGCAAAACCGAACCATCACAATGGTTCATAGTATCGGTTGGATTAGTATAAATATGAACAAATGTAACCGATTGTAACATATCAATTTTACAGTTTTCTCATAATAACAAATTTAGTATTTGTGTTTGATCTCAAAGATTCTTATTATACCTGTTTATAACCTTCAATTGGCATCAGAGCTTTGATAAAATCGGAGTTTATCATCATTTTCCGGTTGAAACCAACGGAGAAAAGACGACAGTGTCACCAGAAATCAACGGGATTAGCCATCGTCACCGAAGTTCGACAAGGGGCTAATCGGAATTCACCGGATACACAGGGTGGCCAAACCTAGGTGGTTTTACCTCCACTGGTATCCTATCTATAAGTCACGAGGACGTACCTGTCATCAAAGAGAGGAGAAATTCACACCGAAAACCTCGATTAGGTTTCGGAAATAAGTAATCAACCTCAGATTTAACCGGAGAAGACAAAGCTTCACCAGAACCACCATCATCGGCGCTCAATTAGGATTAGGGGAAGAACCCTAATTGGAGCTCTCAACCTAGAAGAAGAACCAAAAAGGGGAGAAGCAAAAAAACCCACACCCGTAAGTTTTATAACAAAACCTTTTTTTACCCTTTTATATATATATAAGCTTTTTATTTATAAGTAATTAAATTTTATTTACTTTCAATTAAATTTTATTTATTTAATTACTTTTAAAATATAACTTATATTTAAAAAGGGGAGTAGTGTATTTTGTTTTTTTTTTCTTTAAAAAAACATATTGGTAAAAACAATTAAAAGTTGTTTTTAATTAAACCTTTTTAAAATGTCTGGGAAAAAGAATAAGAAAATCGGTTCAGCGACCAGTTTCCAATGTCCTATGTTGAACAACTCAAACTTCAACATTTGGGCAATTCGGATGCAAGTAATCTTAGAAGCAAATGATTTGTAGAAAGTGGCATAACCACAACCAAACACAGAAATAGACAACAAAATAAATAAAACCGCGATAACTTTTATTTTTCAAGCATTACCGGAAGATCAAATCCTCCAAGTTGCAAAACATAAATCTGCAAGAACAGTTTGGGATGCTTTGAAGACAAGACACGTTGGAGAAAATCGTGTGCAACAAGCAAAGCAACAAACATTAAAGGCAAAATTTGAGGCATTACAAATGAAATAAAATGAATCAGTAGATTCATTTGTTTCAAAAATTTCAAGTATCACAAGCAGGGCAACAAATTTCGGTTTAACCTTCGAAGACTCTACTCTAGTACGAAAATTGCTAACCGTAATACCAGACAGATTCTTACACATAGTTGCATCAATTGAACAATACTCGAATTTTGATAAGATGTCTATAAACGAAGCAATTGGAAGATTGAAGACGTTTGAGGAGAGACTAAAATGCAAAAGGGAAAGACAACCATATAGTCAAGAAAGACTTATGTTTTCCCAGCATGATAGTCAAGGGCAATCTTTTAGAGCATAAGGAAATTACAAGGGCAAAAGCAACCAGGGAAACAATTACATGTTAGATAAGAAGAACTGGGAATCTTCTCAGAATAACTTCAAGAAAGACAAAAAGAAATTTGTACGCAACCTAAGCAAGACAAGATGCTACAAATGCAAGAAACCTGGTCACTACGCCAGAAATTGTACTCAAAAGGATCCAAAAGAAGATCAGTCAAAATCTCATTTAAGAAGACTTGGAGCCAACACTAGTGATGGCTACAATTGAAGAGCATCATGAAGTATTCTTAAATGAAAGAAACTTCGAACCACCAAAGACATCACTGGGTGAAGAAAGTCTATGGTACCTAGATAATGGTGCAAGTAATCACATGACAGGTGTGAAGGAACATTTCAAGGAGATTGACGAAAAGATCACAGGAAACGTACGATTTGAAGACGGATCGTACGTAGAGATTAAAGGGAAAGGTTCTATCCTATTGGAATGCAAGAACAAGGAACAATGTGCTACATCACAGGTTTATTACATTCCGAATTTAAGAAGTAATATATTGAGTTTGGGTCAGTTAACAGAGAACGGTTGCAAAGTAGTAATGGAAAAGAATATACTACTCTTGTACGATTCAAACAAAGAACATACTACTTAGAGTTACGCGGTCGAAGAATAGGCTATACAAAGCGAACTTGAGAATAGGGGAACCAACATGCTTAATATCAAATCTACGTGACGAAGCATGGCTATGGCACGCAGGATTGAGTCATTTAAACTTTAGATCCCTAAAGTCTATGACTACAAAGAACTTGGTTCAAGGAATACCTTCTATCAAACACTCAACAGATATCTGCAGCATTTGTTTGATAGGAAAACATGCTAGAGCTCCATTTCCACAACAAGCAAACTACATATCCAAAACAGCATTAGAGTTGATTTATGGACACCTATGCGGACCAATTTCGCCACCAACACCTTCGGATAAAAGGTACATATTTTTGTTGGTAGATGACTACTCTAGATATATGTGGGAATATTTTCTGAATTCAAAGCATCAAGCATTTGGTGTCTTCAAAGAATTCAAGACAAGGGTTGAGAAATAACATGGAACCAAGATAAAGACGTTTAGAACATATAGAGGATGGAATTCACATCAAATGAATTTCACAAGTACTGTAGGGAGAACGGGATAGTCAGACAGTTAACTGCACCATATTCACCTCAACAAAATGGCGTCGTCGAAAGGAAAAACGGGACAATACTTTCTACTACAAGATGTATGATGAAAGCAACAGGGATGCCACAAAACTTTTGGGCTGAAGTAGTTAGACATGCAATTTTACTATTAAATTGCACACAGACAAAATCGTTAGAAGATGTTACTCCTTACGAAGCATTGAAGGGCAGAAAACCAAATCTTCAACACTTCAGAATATTTGGATGCATAGCATATGCAAAGGTACCTTCACAACATCTTACAAAATTAGATGATAGAAGTATACAAATGGTATATTTGGGTAGTGAACCTGGATCAAAAGCATATCGTTTATTTGATCCAATGTTAAAGAAAGTCTGCGTCAGTCGTGACGTAAAATTTAAAGAAGACGAGACATGGAATTGGGAGGAATACGTCAAAGATTTCGATCCAAAAGAACCAGAATGGAGTGATTTCATTATACAAAATAATGAAACACAAGAAACATAGGAGGTTCAACAAGATCAAGCAAGTGAAACTGAAGACGATATCCTTGCTGACAACGAAAATGAAGAAACACCTTCACCTACCAATTCACCACCTTCAAACACTACTGAATACAGTCTGATACAATCCATAAACTTCTTACCAAATTCCTAAACTTTCACACCTTCAACTACTGACACAAATGTTGATCACGTACCCGCTAGAGGATACAGAACCCTAAATGAGGTATATGATAACACAGAAAGACTTCTACTAGTTGAAGATGAACCGAGGAATTCAAAGAAGCATCAAAGGATGAAAAATGGATTGAAGCAATGCGAGTAGAGATCGACTCCATCAACAAAAACAACACTTGGAAATTAACTACTTTACCAAAGGATCATAAAGCCATTGGTTTAAAGTAGGTATTCAAGACAAAGAGAGATGTTAACGGAGAGATATTAAAGCATAAAGCAAGGCTAGTAGCGAAAGGATATATTCAGGAACATGGAATAGACTTTGATGAAGTCTTTGCCCTAGTTGTAAGAATTGAAACTATAAGGTTGATTCTAGCACTGGCTGCTTACAACAAATGGAAGGTACATCACTTGGATGTAAAATCAGTATTTCTACATGGTGATTTAAATAAAGAAGTATATGTCTCACAGCTTGATGGATTTATAAATACAGAAGATAAAGGAAAAGTATACATATTGAGGAAAGCACTATATGGACTCAAACAAGCTCCACGTGCTTGGAATACTAAACTAGATAAACCTTAAAGTTACTCAACTTTAAGAAATGTGCATTAGAGCAGGCGGTCTACACAAGAACAGACAAGACATCAACTCTATTAATCGGAGTCTACGTTGATGACTTGATAGTTACTGGAACATCGAAGAAGGAAATTGAATCCTTCAAGTATCAAATGCAAGAACAGTTTGAAATGAGTGATCTTGGACTACTTGCCTACTACTTAGGCATAGAGGTTACATAAAAGTGGGGTGAAATCTCAATAAAGCAAATAGGCTACGCGACTAAGATACTCAAAGACACAGGGATGTTGGACTGCAATGATGCAAAGATACCTATGAAACCAGGACTGAAACTGACAAAGTTAAGCGAAGAAAAATTTATAGATCCTACGGAATATCAAAGCATAATAGGATGTTTACGATATCTGTTACATACAAGACCAGACTTAAGTTTTCCAGTTGGATTACTTAGTCGATTCATGCAGGAACCTCAAGAACAACAGTGGTATCAGAGTAAGTTGCAAGATTACAAGTTTTGATTCAAGTTTTTAATCAAGAAGATCAAAAGACTTAGAAGGGAAGAGACACCAAGGATTGTTGGTGCAACAATTCTGAAGAAAAGAAGTGTGTTTGTTGTATGTTGTTTGTTGGAAATCAGAAAGAAAGCAAAGGAATAAGTGGAAAGAAGTTGTTGTGATACATAGATTAACCGAAGCATATAAAGAAGATTTGAAGAATTGTTATAAAACGAACCTTTGACATGGCCGAGTGTTACTATAATACAACTTTGAGGCCTGGGTTCAATGAAGAACCTGTGAAGTATGTGAAAACCAAGACGGTTGAAGATGGTTGTGATGAAGCCGAGAAAGAAACCCCACAAGAGTGTGATGGGTCGAGTAATGATAGTGGGCTAGGAATTGTAAGAGAAAACACATGTGAAGGTTGTGACAGTTTTAAAGGAAATGAAACTCGCTTTGGTGTAATCTTAGAAGGAAACAATAATGATACGACTATTGATCAAGGGGCTGCTTACAAGAAAAATGGGATGAAGTGTCTTTAGGCTTTGGATTCTCGAGATTGTATGGACTCGGGTTTAAAGAAATCTATGTCCACTATCTGCTGATCCCAGAAACTTACTTTGAGGTAGCGAAAGTAGGGCTAAGAAGTACAGATGATTATATCATGGAAAATTGCCTAGTGACAGGAAACAATGAGGTTTCAATGACGTCTAAGCAGGTCAATAAAGTTGATATAGAGGGTACAAGTCGCGATTGGGAACTAAAACGAGCATCAAGCATGAAAGGAAAGACTGGAACTTCATCTCATGAAGACAAGTGAAGAAGACTCGATTGTCGTCTATAACATCAGGGGGTGAATGTTGGACCAATAATGTTATAGAAGCAAACTTAGGGATAATTTAGTATATATTTATATTATGTATTTGTGTAATTTCAGTATAAACCGAAATTGTATTGGGCTGGGTCATAAAGATAAACAGTATAAACCGTTATTTAGAAGGGTTATGACATTTACTTTCAACGAATCGGTGTGTCTCTTTGGCTTGAAGGGAGCGATTCATCTAGTATATATAAGTCGAATTCTCAGAATCAAAATACAATCAATCAATAGATGTTCAATTAGTAATAAGTGTGTGTCTCATATTACAATGTAATCGTTATTATGTTGTGATATTAACAGAATCAATTCTTGTTAATCTTGTGTGTTCATAATTCGATCTTGGAAATCAATAAACCTGTGCAACAGTGGTATCATAATTCGATCTTGTGTGTTCATTGAGCCTGTGAGTTGTGACATGTAGGGCTAGGCCCAATTGACTCTGGTCCGTATGCAAATCTAAATGTTATTACTTCCCCTGCAGTTTTATGTTCAATGATGATAAGGAATCGTCCTTAATTTCTAATTAAATATTACAGTATTAATGATTATTAAATGGTTTGAAAAGAGCTAGAAGATAGTACATTGGTCAGAAATCAATGATTCTCGATCTACTCCATGATGAGTATGGAATATTTACTAGGAAAAGTAATGACTTGAATCAATTTTGCTTATCGGCGGTTGGGAATGCTTATGCTACTCCTTATGTTTTTTGTGTGCGTTAAAGCTACAAATGATGAAATCTCACCCAACACAACAAGGAGAATATGAGTCACTCCATCGAGACTTGAATGTTGGATTCGGAAAGTGGGACTTTGATCCAATGGATCTCGAAAATCCATTTCCAAACAACGAAGGTTCTGTCCATTTATGGATGGGTTCTGAAGATTTGATTGTGCCTGTGACACTCCAACGTCATATTGTCCAACAACTCAGATGGGTGAAGTACCATGAGGTCGCTGGAGCTGGACACCTTATGTTCAATGTTGATGGATTCATTGATGCAATTCTTAAAACACTACTTAATGTAAGCAAATAGATTTACATTGCGAATTGATAGTCTTGGAAAAGGCATGCATTGTTTTACATCTAGTTGCTGAACTTGATATGAACATTGTATCCATGTGTAATAAAATTGCGATGATTATGTAATAGTTCAACTTGTTTGAAGTGATCAACGAGACGACCACATCAGTTAACCTTCTTAAATGATAATACACCATTAATTAATCAAATGTTTGATAAAATGATGTATATGTTTCAACTGAATTGGAATTTATTTTGAACGGCAAATTGTATCAAAGAACTATCAAAATGCTAGGAAAAAAATTATACGACAGTTGATAGAGCATTACAATGGCTGTGGAGTGGAACCCCTCTACCCAATTTAATGAGGATTTCTTAGATCTAGAAGAAATCCAATTGTAGGAGAGTAGTTTGATGTTGTTGAAGATTAGGTCCTTTAACTGAATTGGATTTATCGCAAGATGAAGAACATTGTGACTGTAACAGTAATATACATAATCAGTTATATAACTCGTTCAACTATTCTACCAACTAGCTAGTTCAATGTATCTTGGCAACATTGGGGGTGTTATCCAAGTATGCAAATAAAACTTGCAGCTCCACAGTGTAACACAACTTAATTAGCTTCAAAATACATATCCCCACGTTGCTCAAAAAAATTATTAATATTGAAAAACAAATAAGCCACCCTAATATTATTGGATTAATTAGTGGACTCATGGCCATTTGTCATGGCCCTTGCCTATTTAAGTAATTGATTAACCAATAGTTCAATTAATAATATACTGATCTCTTTCTCTTTTAGGAGTATAAAGTCTATACCAGTGACACTTATTTTGGTATACTCTCTTTACATTCTTGTTCATCTTCTAGCATCAACAACAATGTCTCAAGGTGCAAACCCAAAGATTATTTCAGCAGCATCAGCAAGGTCTCACACCCGGGAATCCAAGCCCAGTTCATCGTTAGGCAAGTTCGATTAATTTGTTAATTCCTTCTCTTTTTACCATGTTTCGATCTTGCTTTTAGATCGAAATGACGTTTTTAAACATTTTATCTTTTGTTAATCTAGGAATCTTAAAGAAATTACTACTAGTCTCATTGGCGTGGTTTTGTGCATATCAAGCATGTACTCCACCACCTCCAAGAATATGTGGATCGCCAGATGGACCGGTTATTTATTCCCCACGCATTAAGCTACGTGATGGAAGATATTTAGCGTATGAAGAATCAGGTGTCCCAAAAGAAATAGCCAAATCGAAAATAATATTTGTTCACGGCTTTAGTAATAGCAAGTATTTTCATCCTTTTCATGCCGCCTTAGTTTCATGGGTATGGGTTTTTCCTTCAACTAATTCATGCATCACCGTTATCCTTTGGAAGTTAAGTTGTAGCTTTCTTTCAAATAGTTACTTCAACAAAATAGACCGACTCTATAACCTTTGAATTATAACTTATAACCGGAGTTTATGGCAATCTTCTTTTTAGAAAAGGGTATAGCAACTTTATATATGACAGAAATTGGTATAAACTCCTGTATATATTTACACACTTCGTCATACACGCTCTTTTATCTGCGTGACGTTCAATTAAATTTAGCAACTTGTTCTTTTATTTTCAATATGTAATACTCTAAGCAGCTCGCTACCTTTGTAATAGTTAACATCTTTGTCAAGACTCTATTATTAACGTTGATTGTTTAGGCTCTTGTTGAAGAACTAGGAGTCTACGTTGTTGCGTTAGACCGGCCGGGTTATGGAGAGAGTGACCCGGATCCTAAACGAATGGTAAAGAGCTTGGCATTTGATATCGAGGTGCTCGCTGATCAATTGAATCTAGGACCAAAGTTCTATATAACAGGATTCTCTATGGGTGGCATGGTCACCTGGTCTTGTCTCAAGTATATCCCTCACAGGTCTGTTTATTTGTTTCAAAGCATCATTACATTATTTTTCTAGGATAAAGTATAAGTATTGGACTAATATATGCTGGTATATCCATATATACATATGCAATTGACAGGCTTGCAGGAGCAGCTCTAATTTCTCCTGGAATCAATTACTGGTGGCCTAATCTGCCTTCAAACTTAAGCAATGAAGCATTTTCGCGACAACTAAAACAAGATCAATGGGCTTATCGAGTTGCTCACTACGTCCCATGGCTGAGCTACTGGTGGAACACTCAGAGATGGTTTCTGTCTTTTGCTATTATCGAAAGAAACCTTGCTATTCTTGCTCCCCCGGATCTTCAAGTTTTATCAAAGTTCGTTGCTAATTTCGATCCATCTATGGTATGATCTTGATCACATCACTCTAAAATTTAAAAGGGTCCTACTAATGTCAAAGACCCCTGTAAAAATATTAATAAGGTTCAAGCTTCCTCTCTCCCTCTCAAATGATTGGAATATTGATTTCCGTGCCTTGTCACTTTCACCATTTGTTTTTTTACAAGTTTTATTTTTTTTGTTTACAAGTTTCAGTCTTTTTTTTTTAGTTATACACTTTTTTTCTTTACAAGTTTTTACTTTTACACTTTTTACAAGTTATATCTGAATCAGTTATAACTTTTTTACAAGTTTTTTTTAATCAGTTTTGAAACTTAAAAAAACGTAGTCGAAATTTTTGGAGCGGCAGTTCGAGGTTGCAAAGTGAGATTTTATCTCACTTTGCCGCCCATTCGTTTTCATCATCGCCCAAAATTTTAGGCTCAAAAATCATCATCGCCCGAAAATTTTAGACTCAAACCCGGCGTGGTTTGCAAAGTTGATAAAATCTCACTTTACCGTCCATTCGTTTCGATCATCATCAATTTTTAAACCGATCTTAAAAAAAATCAAACCAAGAATACCAACAACATCAACCCAACATCGTGAATACCAACAACCACATCAACCTAAACATCAAGAATACCAACAACAACATCAACCCAACATCAGGAATACCGACAACCACATCAACCTAAACATCAAGAATACCAACAACAACATCAACACAACATCAGGAATACCAACAACAACATTTAAAAAAAAAAAAAAAATTAATCAACCTTTATCAAGTTCATAAACCCACGGCCCAAAAATTTGTGTCCAAAAGCTCTTTGTTTTCAAATTCAAACAAAATTTGACACAAAATTTATGAACTGCATTCACACAAGATGACTTTAAAAATAATAACAAACAAGCGCCTTGATCAATCAAGATGACTTTTCTCGCTTCTACTTTTAATAATTCAAACTCAAGAATACCAACAACATCATCAACCCAACATCAAGAATACCAACATCAAGAATACCTGCTTCTACCGTAAGATATTATTTCACTTTACTCCACAATCTTTGAACAATATTTCATCATTTGACTTTCCAAATATACAAAATTTACACCTTGTCTTATATTATAGACATCGTAAAACATCAACCCGTGTTTTCTTTCCCATGCATCTCATTAGACCAACAATAACATCAACCCATATACCATCAGAAAACCTAATATAAAACTTAGATCTAGGGCGTCGGTGAGAAATACCAAGGCTGCCCTATGTTAAAATGATCACCTTTTCCCGATCTATCGTTTGGTATATGGGGTGAAAATATCCGGTGGTGCGTGGCCGGAAATATTTTTAGTTCGCCGAAAGTATTTTTTGAGTGAGAGAGAGAATATTTTACAAGAAAATAGTGTGAGTGAGAGAGGACAAAAGAGTATAGTAGAAAATAGTGTGTGGGTTGGGTAATAATCACTATAAAGACCAAGCCAAAACCTGTTTTTTTTCAAAGTAAAAGTTATTTGTAAACAAAAAAAGTAAAGTTTGTAAAAAAATAAAAAATAAGGTTTGTTAAAAAAGTTATTTGTAAAGTAGTTAGAAAAAAGTTACTTCAAAAGTAAACGTAAATTTGCGTAAGGTTTGTAAATTTATGTAAGGTTTGTTAAAAAAATTTGTTAAAAAAAATAAAAGTAACAATAAAAATAAAACTAATATAAAAAATGTAACAATAAATAAAGTTGTATTTTTTATAAAAGTTTGTTAAAAATAAAAGTTCTTGTGTTTTTTATTTTTTAGGTGTTCCGGTGGTGCGTGGCCAGAATATCACGGAAAGTTTTAAGGTCGCCGGTTTGTATTATTGAGTGAGATGAGAGTATCATTTGGTGAGAGAGAGAAAAGTGACTATTATTGAGTGAGAGAGGACAAGAGTGCATTATGAGTGAGAGAAGAAAAGTGCGGGTTTGGTGGGTAAAAACGCTACATTACACGCTTTTGCAACCTGGTATTATTATTTTTTTTCAAAAGTAAAGGTTTGTAAAAAAAAAAAAAAAAAGTTTGTAAAAAAAAATAAATAAATAAGGTTTGTTAAAAAAAAAGTTTGTAACATATCAACCCATCCGTTGAACGTCTAATGTCTAACCCTAACATATCGACTCATCCGTTGAACGTCTAATGTCTAACCCTAACATATCGACTCATCCTTGAACGTCTAATGTCTAACCCTAACATATCGACTCATCCGTTGAACGTCTAATGTCTAACCCTAACATATCGACCCATCCGTTGAACGCCTAATGTCTAACCCTAACATATCGACTCATCCGTTGAACGCCTAATGTCTAACCCTAACATATCAACTCATCCGTTGAACGCCTAATGTCTAACCCTAACATATCGACTCATCCGTTGAACGTCTAATGTCTAACCCTAACATATCGACTCATCCGTTGAACGTCTAATGTCTAACCCTAACATATCGACTCATCCATTGAACGTCTAATGTCTAACCCTAACATATCGACTCATCCGTTTGAACGTCTAATGTCTAACCCTAACATATCGACTCATCCGTTGAACGCCTAATGTCTAACCCTAACATATCGACTCATCCGTTGAACGTCTAATGTCTAACCCTAACATATCGACCCATATGTTGAACGTCTAATGTCTAACCCTAACATATCGACCCATCCGTTGAACGTCTAATGTCTAACCCTAACACATCGACCCATCCGTTGAACGTCTAATGTCTAACCCTAACATATCGACCCATCCGTTGAACGTCTAATGTCTAACCCTAACATATCGACTCATCAGTTGAACGTCTAATGTCTAACCCTAACCTATCGACTCATCCGTTGAACGCCTAATGTCTAACCCTAACATATCGACTCATCCGTTATGTGTCCAAACACTCAAAATATGAGTGTCCCAATCATTTTAAAGTTGTGCAAATCACCTCCTTTAAAACTAGATACAAATTTTTAAATCGGAATTTTTTTTAAAAAAAAAAACTGTAATTTTTTTAACGTTTTTTTTTTAAATCTGATTTTTAAAAATGTTTTTTCCGATTAAAAAAATTATATTTTTTTTAATCTGATTTTAAAAAAAGCTTTTCTCGATTTAAAAAAATTACTTTTTTTAAATCCAAATTAAAAAAAAAAAAAAGTTTTTTCCGATTTTTAAAACGATCAACATGCTATTGGCTCAAAACAATTTGTTGAAGGTAAGAATAAAGACGTTAAAACATTAGACATTAAAATATTAAACAAGTACATCAACAAATGTTACTAATATTACAACGAAATCTACTCCACTAGTATTCCACTCGACCCATGCGCTGATGTATTGTTTAATATTTTAATGTCTAATGTTTTAACTTAAAAACACTACACAAATAAATATACTCTACATATAAAAACACTACACAAATAAATATACTCTACATATAAAACACTACACAAATAAATACACGCTATATATATACACTACACAAATAAAACAATAAAAAAAAAAAAAAAAAAAAACAATCATTGGGCCAATGATTGGCCTACATGAGGTGCAAAGGAAGGAAAAATGGGGGTGCAAGATTAGATCACCCCATTTAAAATTATCTATGCTACAATTTATGACATTTAGAACTAAACATCTAATCACGTATAAAGTATTCATTAACCCAATATCCATTATTTATATCGGTTAAATATTAACACGATGCAATTATTAGCTTATTTATTCAAGAACAACCATGTCATTGTTTAATACTTTGCTTCCTTGTGTGTTTTTATTTTATGTTAATTATGATCTCGCTTTCATTAGCATACATTTAAATTATATTTCCTGGTATTTGCATTCTAGGTGATTATCTCTTAAACAAGGGTCTGATGGGCCGTACCGTCATTAATTTACTTTGAATAAACCAAAACTGTATACCTAATACATAGAGACAATATAAACATGGATAGTTTGTTTTATTTTACTACAATTCAATCGAATTAAAGATATTCTTGGATCAATGTACATCCAAAATGTGTTCCATTTTAAATTTGATCACATAGTAGGCAATTGAGATCATGAAGCTTTTGTATTTGTATGTTTTAATATGTAGTTGTTTTAAATAATTGTTACATATCAAATTAAGTCTATAAATATCATTATAATAAATAGTTACATATTATTTGTAAATATTTCATATAGTTTTACAAAACCAAATCACACCCCTAAACTCTCATAAATACATTTGTAATATCTATTCTTATTGTTGTCCTCTTTTTGTGTGCGACAAAGATACAAATGATGATATCACACCCAAAACAACAAGGAGAATACGAGTCACTCCATGTAGACTTGAATATTGGATTTGGAAAGTGGGACTTTGATCCTATGGATATTGAAAACCCATTTCCAAACAACGAAGGATCGGTACATTCATGGATGGGTGATGAAGATTTAGTAGTGAATGTGGACCTGCAATGTTATATTGCACAAAAAGTTGGATGGGTGAAATATCATGAGGTTGCTGGCGTTGGACACTTGTTGCCTTTTGCTGATGGAATGATCGATGCTATTCTGAAAACACTTCTTAACAACAAGGATTAGCTTTCAGAGTTGGAAAGTATTTAACAAGAAAAACATTTGCGTTTATTTGCATCACGTTGTTGAACTTGATGATCTTAGTTTGCTTCCTCCTAGTTGGTATGAACATTCTATCCATATCTCGTAAAATGTTTGGCCTTTATCATCTAATTATTTACCTAATAAATTTATGGATTAGAAAAAGCATTGTTAAATTTGAAGGACATGGTGCTTTCTGTCTACTACTCATCACGTTTAACAAAAAGCTTACTTGACTCGAAGAAAAACTTGTAGAAATTAAGATCAAGTTTTCACAGGCAAAAACTATATATAAACCCTATATACATTATGATGCAAACACTAATATCTTCTCAAATCAAGTCTAAAGAACGAAACCGGCTCACATGTAGTTTTGATAAATTAAAACATGGTCCCAATTAAAGCCCAAGTTACGAGTGAGAAATATCTGTAAAAGGTTATATAGAAAAACGTTGTAGAATGTTTATACAATTATGTCCAGAAGGTTGATAAAAATATTCACTAAAACATCCATAGAATTTTTTAGAATCTCAAATGTCACGAGCCAAATTTTAAAGGGTTGGGTTATGCTTGAAAGCGTGTTGAATGTGATAGTTTTTAGTTTATCATGTTTGTCTTGTTGGAGTACTTTAATGGTAAAAGTGTAGTACGTGCTACGAATAAATGATTCGGCATGGCACCACAATGGTAGGGGAATGGGGCTGCTCCCTTGATTGTTGAATGATGTAAATCCTGTCGATTACACTTTATTACTGATCACTGCAAATAGATTATAAGGCAACATTTGAAACCCTAACGAGATCTTATGGACCCTAAGCCCACAAGCGAGTTTGGACCAACTTGTCTAACTATCATCTAATATGTTGAATGATGTTAACCATGTTGGTTGCACTTTATTATCAATCACTATAAATAGAGTAAAAAGTAGGGTTGTACTATTCATATGCCTACCCCTTAAATTTTTAGACTGCCAGCATGGGTCCAGCTTCCAGGTATCACTTTCGCCCTTTTTTTTTTTTTTTTTTTATTTATTTGATTTGATTGTGTATAATATATTTTGTGTGTTATATTTAATTTGTGTAGTGTTTTTATATGTATAATGTATTTATTTGTATGGTATATTTAATTTGTGTAGTGTTTTTATATGTATAATTTGTGTATTGTTTCCATTTAATTAAACAATAACAATAAAATATTTTATAAACTTTTTTTATAAACTTTTTTTTATAAACTTTTTTTATAAATTTTTTATAAAAAATTTATAAAAAAAGTTTATAAAATATTTATAAAAAAAGTTTATAAAAAATTTATAAAAAAAGTTTATAAAAAGTAACGTATAAAATAAATACCATATAAAAACACTACACAATTGGAGATGGAGTTAAAGATAATGAGATCGCTCGTGAGACAAGAATAATAGACGCTGGAGATGGAGTTAGAATGCAAGTATTGGAATATGTATGGGAATCACGCTTGTGATCACGGCCAAGCGCCCATGATCTTTAAACGAGATGAATAATCTTCATATGTAGTAGATGTTGTATTTAAATAATATGTTAACGTTGACGTTTAATTTAATAATAATTGTTGTTGTTGCAGTGTTTTAATGTGATAATATTTAACGTGCTATTATTCAAACAAAATAATTATACATATACAAAACATTATTAAACAAAAGTATACAAAACATTATGCATGTACAATACATTATTATACACACACTTATTATACACACTTATTTCTATTTAAAAAAAAAAAAAAAAAAGGACAAAAAGTACCCCCTAAAAACTAGGGAGGGTTAATATAAAAAACTAGGTACCGTCGAAATAACCCAACCCAAAAAGTAATATTGAAAATCCTAACTAGATATTATGGACCTAAGCCTACAAGCGGGCTTTGGCCAACTAGTTTAACTATCATCTAATACCCCATGTATCTAACTGGTTATTAACTATCAGTTAAAAGACGTCGAAAAGTGAATAAACACGCATTTAGTTCCCGCAACAAAAACAAGTTCATTAAACCAAAATCTACGTTATGCACATATGTTTTATTTGTACTAACTTTGTGTTTCCAATTGCGTATAATCTACGTGTTTCTTTGTAACGGCTGATTACGTAGTAAGTCATTATTTATTTTTGTGGCCTCCTTTGAAATCTCTTTAAAATAACCGTGAATTTCACGGGTCTTTAGCTAGTACGTAGTAATACAATACTACACTGTAGCCTAAAAATGTTTATATGTTGACTCCTAAGGTCAAAAACAAAATCAGGAGCAACAAGGCGACCAATTTGGATCAAATCAAACACGAGGATATCATTCGAACCAAACAAGCACGGTTTGAGTACTCGTGAGAAAGTCAACTGTTAATTAGGTGCTATCAAACTAAATGTATTCAAAATCTGATTAAACAGCTACTTGAATATTACTAATAACCTCTTAACCATAGTTTGACACTTTGACTTGTATGTAGTCAAACAGCAACCAATTCTGTCAATTTCCATCCAATTAAAATCATATCAATACCTATTTATCCTTGATAAAAAAAGTTGTGGATATGAATGTATACCTTAGTAGACAATAATATTATATCTTTGAAGAATGTGAGTTGTTTAAAGCTTAATCCTCTTTTACTTCCTCCCCGTATAGTTCTTTCTTGAACTTATTGCTCAACTGTTAAGCTTCCGTTTTTCCACAGTTTTGCTCTTTTCTTGCCATCCTGGAGTCGGTAAAGAGTGTATGGTAGGCTAAGTCAATTATAACGTGGCTAAGAGCCTAAGACTGTCTCCAATGTATGTCAAAGTTGGTGTCATATTTGTTGCAATATTATGAGCAAATGATTGTATTAGTAGTATATTGGAAAAAGTAATGTGCATAATTGTGTCCATTAAGCATATAAAAAGTTCATAATTTTTAAGTTTCAAATGAGTCTTGATGTTAAGATTTTGTTTCGGGTGGTATGAAAGTTTTTTCTCTGCAGCGGTTTGTGTTTTTATAGTAGTTCTGTTTGGTGATTGCTGGAAGAACGTGCTTTGGGATTCATCAGCTTTTTGCATCTGCTTATATTGTTAACAGGTACAATGGGTAACATTTCTGGACTTGGCATTCAAGAATGGGTCATTTCTGAAGCTGTTATACTTTCTGCTCTGTTGGTTTTTTTTTTCCTGGAATTTGCAGCGTGTTGCAATAAACAATATGCGTATAACTAAATTTGGTTTAGCTATAATACATCCACGTCTAGAAAGTACTCATCGTCATCGACATCCTAGATCCATGTTCTTTAAAAGTATTGCGTTCGAAAGTTGGAGCCATTTTGTACTAAAGTACTGCTAGCTGTGATTTTAGATGCAAAATATTATCAGTATGAAGCATAACACGTAATCTCGTTTATATTGTTGAATAGTATCAGTTTACCTTTACTGTTCTATTATCTCAAGCATTGAAACCGACATTATTGTGGCAGATGGTTTTACTTTTGCTGTACTAAACCATTCATAAGTAATGCTGCAATACATCTAACACACACAGAGCTACTAACTTTATGTTTTAACTAACCTTAAAACTTGTAAAAAACAGCATAACATGATCAAACACAAGTCAGTAACATTCACATAAAACCGCAAACACATCATACAACACCTAAAAAACACTAAAAACTAATTAATATCATCCCAAACTCCAAAATCCGAACTAGACTTATCATAACTAATCACACTATCTTGACAACCAATAATAAACGTACTCTGCGTCTCATCCACATTAATCAAAGCATGAGCAGTCCCAGCAGGACTAACCGCCACCGCCACATCCTCCACACCAACCAAAACCTGCGCAAAACCCTTCTCAAGTCCCTTATTCTCCAACCGAAACATCGTCCTACCACCCCATATCAAAAAAGTCTCATTACAACCATGATGCCTATGATTTCCCCTATATCGGCCCGGTTTTATCTCACCGACATGTATCGAACCACAAACCAATGCACCACCTTTAATTCCAGAAGCTAAAGCTATAGAAACTGGATCAAGTAACCATCCCCTGTTATCTTTAGCTATTTTTGATGGGAAATTTGATTTGAATCTAATGACATTAGCTTCTTGGTCTTGATCTTGGTGATCATTCGCTAAAAGGGTGTTTGTTTTTATGGGTTTTGGTTGGATTTGTGAGTTTTGTTGGATTCTAAGGAAAACCCATGTTAGGACTAAGAGAAGAGATAGTAAGAATGGAAAAGATTGTGGTTTTTTTAAGAAAAGTTTGAGTCTTGAAAACCTTGATTGAATTTGAGGGTTTGTGAAAATTGGGAGTTCTTGGGTGTTTGGGAACGAGTTTCTTCTAGGATTTGCCATTTTTTTTTTTGGATGGGTGAATGGGTAATGGTATGAAACTTTATACCTTTTTATGTGGATCTTAATCTCCCGCTATTTAGGATGTAAGTTTGGGTAAATGACCAATTTGGTCGTTGAAGTAGGGGTGTTAACGATCCGAGCCAAGTCGAGTTTTGACCTAAATGAGCCAGGCTCGTTTATTAACAACTCGGTTCGAGCTCAGCTCGAGCTCGAATAAACTTTTTAAATTTTCTGAGCTCGAATCTAATATTTTTTGTTGTTCGAGCTCGAAAGCTCGAAGCTCGTTAAGATTTATAACTATTTTTTACTCTTATAATAAACTAACTTTCAAGCTTAATATGTTCAGATAAAATGATCGAATCTCGATAGGCTCTTATTAGCTTGAGCTCGAAAGCTCGTTTACAATTATAAAAATTGTTCTAATGCTCTAACTAAAGTTTACGTAACTTACAAGCTCAAAAAAACTTGTTTAGGAGCACACAATTAACATTTTATAACATCTAAAGCTTAATTAAGTTTCATAATATGGTGGGGGCTTTGCTTATATAGAGTTTTTTCTCTTCAAAGTTTCCTCTTCAAGTTTATGTGAGATAAGTTTACTAGTCATGTCACTCTTATATTCTGATTTCTCTTGTTCTTTTGATATTCTCAAAGTTTATTTATTTATTTATTTTTGTCTAAGTTTTTCTAGTTAGAAAAGAAAAAGTATCATTATATTTTTATATTTTTCTAATTTTAAAACTAAAGTAAGATAAAGTTATACACATACAAGTATTTAATAGCTAATGATTACATTAAAAAGTTTTTTAATTTTATAATAAAATATCAAAAACTATTCATTAGATTATTATCACTTATTAATTAAATTAATAAATAAACACCAAACTATAAAATACAAAATAAAAAAATTTGTAATTGTAAGTAAATATTGAATTTTAGTTTCAAGCATTAAATAAGCACATGGTGTAAAAGTAACGGTTTTTAAGACTAGTTCAATCGATTGGACTGGCTTCTAAGACTATGAGCTGATGTTACTATTCTTGTTTATCACATTTAGTATATACTTTTGTAGTATTTTTGTATATGAGCAATAACTATGAAATACTTAATTAATGTAATTATAAAAGTAATAACACAATCATCGGAGCATTGCTTTAATGGTATCACTTCTCTATCGCATACGTCTATTTCCGGTCAAGGATGACTTCTAATTAAATAGGTTATGAGTTCAATCTCATCTTTTGGCTAAAAGGTCACTATAAATGTTTAACTTGTATAGTCGAATGATTACTTTCAGCTATTCATTCTAATGATCTAACTCGATCAACGACGCATGCGAAAAAAGGACAAGTTTTGACGCGTCGGGTTGCAACACACTAAGTTTTACAATTATCCTATGCAGTGTACTTAACAATTGTAGTGTAGTATTGGTAAGTCGAGGAGATTGATCGTTCTCTGAAGGAATAATGAGGTAGATTCGAATTGCATGTCGTCTAAATCTAAGTATTGAAAGGATAGTCTAAAGAAATAAGTCATGTGTGGTATGTAGGTGTGAATAAACGCATATTATCATGTGTGTCATTTGTTTGTGTGTATTTATGTGTGTGACATGGTAATTGCGACTGAAATCACATATTTCAACACATGACTCATCTCTTACTAAACTCGTAAGAGACAAATATGAGAAAAGTCGTAATACATAAATGTAATGTTTAATTTCATCGAATATCAAATAAATTTACATTTCACATATTGTACCTTAAAGTAAGGCTGGACGTATTTTACCTCGAGTTGCCTATATAAAAGACTATTGTAAAGGAGTAATGTTATCTCGTACACTTGTGTTAGCATTTACGAAAGCATTTACTTCTCTTATAACTAAGTCCTTAAACATTTTTAGACGTTCGCATAGTTCTTACTTAAACACATAATTTTGGTTTGTGTATAAGAAAGTGAGGAGAACACTAAACTTTGTCTTTCAACTTTGATAGTCGACAAAAAATCATAGTAAATTATTTAATTCATTTCTAATAAGAATTTAAACTCGAATTTTTGTGTTCAAAAATTAACTGTCGCCTCAAAAGGGAACAATAAAGATAGTTTGATTTATCTACCCAATAAATTAACAAAAGTTGTGTTAAAAATTAAAAAAGTTGTTTAAGTTTTAGATTGCACTATTGTATTTCAAACGCTAATAGTTTACTTATATATTAAGACTAGACGAGACTTTGCAATGCATAGTATTCGAGATTTTATAAGGTAAATAGTTGTAGAGATAAAAAAAATATTATGAGTTATAAACAAAAAATAATAAAAGTTTAAGAATTTAAGGATTGAACACGATTTAAACTGAATGAAAACTATATGGCTCATGAGTTATAAACGAAAATAATAATAATAGTAGTTTATGGTTTCTATATATAGTTTTCTTAAGCTTTCACTCTCGAAAGTATAGATTAGTATTTAGTTAATGGGTAAATTTAGTTAACATTAAATTGATTATATGATTTATTTAGTTGACACACATATATTTAATATATTGGATTTGATTTAGTAATAGCTTATAATCTTTTGCGTACATAATTATATATACGAGATTATCATTGTAGAATTTTTATGCATCATTATAAATGCAAAAGTGAAGTGTCTTTAATCCCACATCGACGGAGGAAACAAAAGAAAGGAAATAAGGGAGTTATAAAAAAGAAAAGGGTAACACACATGGGATGAGAGAGTTAAAATTCGCATGCTTTGCTATTTTAATTCTACCAATCAAGTTTATTACATGGGTTTGAGTTCAAACTAATAGTATTAAAGGTAAGAGAACTTAAAAAGTATATGTTTAAAACTTTTAATGTTTTGCTTGATAGGCTCGTTTGGCTCGTTAAACACAAATAGCTCGTTTTGCTCGTTCGACTCGAGAAAGTAAACGAGTTATCGAATGAGCCGAGTCGAATATTAGTTATCTAAAGCTCGGCTCGTTTAACTAATCGAGCAATATCTTTTGTTCGAGCTCGAATTGAGTTCGATTATTTGAAAGCTCGAATCGAGTTAAACGAGCTCGAACTCGAGTAGCTCGATAAAAGCTCGACTCGTTAACACCCCTAGGTTGAAGTATGGATGTATTGTGTTTTTTTTCAGATTTACAGAAATGCATAACATACTTTATTAATTGTTAATATCGCTAAAATATTTTTTAAATACTTATTAATATTGCTAACTTTTCATATGATTTTACTAAAATACCTTTCAAAACAATTTTAAATAGGAAAAAAAATGTATTTTAGTCAAAATTAACCGCCAATCATATTAGCAATATTGACAAGTATTTGAAAATATTTTAGCGATACTAAAAATTAATAAAACATGTTACGTGTTTCAGTAAATCGAAAAAAGTAAATTACATGAATTTAGCATTAGCATACAAGTTTTGTTGACGAAAATTTTAAATTTTCTAGTTAAAAATATGTGTTTTACTATAATTACTTGTAAGAAAATAGGAGTAATTCATTGAATCTCAATCAATTGTAAATTGTGTATCCATTTTATTGTCATCCAATCAGGATTATTCACAAGTGCTATTTTAATAAAATCATTTGATTAACCACGACTCTTATGATTGTCGTTAGAAAAACCTATTTGCATATTCTAAGGTTTGTTCACCGATGGTTTTCTTTAAACGAGTGAACTTTACCCAAGCTACATTTGGTGACTAAACCACGCAAGTCTCGGGAGATGCATACCACTTGAGTTGTGATCATTATGATTTTGAGTAGATCAAGCATATGGCCGATAAAAATATGCATTGTTGGTTTGCAACACAATATTTGGCTTATACATGAAGTGTAAAATTCAAGCAACATCTCACATGGTAAGATGTTTCACATGAAGTGCAACTCAAAGTAATAATGACTAGAATGATATAGGCTTTTATAACTCTCAATATTACGTTATGATCGACTTCCATTTTATACCAAGTCCACATCAACTAATTCTTTTGAAACTTCCATCCGAACCAAAAAGTAATAAAGCTTGGTTCAGTTGCTCTCAATAGAGTGGTTGAGGGTTTAAGTCCGGTCAAAGACAGGTGTAGAATAACTGAGTGTGCGATTTTGTGGTTAAAAAAATTGATAAAGCTTGATTTAGCACCTTAAGAACATTCTGAATTACTAAACATGACATTAACTTGTTGCAATTCTTTGTGACTATTGGGTTAATCATCAATCGACCCATCTCAACCCACCCGGTCAACAAAAGTCAACCAAATAAAAGTCAGACCTCAAAGTCAACTTAGGGCCTGCTTGTTTAGTTTTTTTATTAAGTCCTGTTAAATTAAAATGTCTGTCTACATATATGATGTTTGTTTGTAAATTAATAAATGGTTGTTTGTTTTGTGTGCTGAATAAAGTGTCTGAATTAGTAAAAATTACTGTTATACCCTTTTATTTGAAATAAAGTTAAGAAGTGGGAGGGTAAACATGTAAAATTATGATAAAAGAAATGACTTAATTTGTAGACCCTCATCTCCCTGGCTTTTTCTATAAGGTCACGTGCTAGTTTTAAGCACTAAACAAACATCCATTTGGTGACTTAATTAACTTACCTATTTTTTCAATTAAGACACATTAATTTGTTATCAAACACTATCTTAGACAGTTATAGAAAACGACTATATGACAATTATAACATAACTGCCATATCTTGAACCATCACAACGGTTCACTTTGTACCATTTGATTTAGTATAAATATTGTAAACATGTTATGTAAGAATGATGATGACAGATTAATACAAACTATATTTTCGTTTCTTTAATCCCTGTTTTACTTGGTATATCTTGACCAAAGTTAAGACCATAGATCCAGTTTAAGGCCAACAATTGGTATCAGAGCAGGTTTGGATTTTTTAACCAAATCATCATATACCAAAGGCTTTTTCTCAAAATTCTGTTCTTGAATCAACACCAGATCAAAGACTCAAATTTTTTTTTGCAAAAACAGTCGAACCAAAAATTAACAACAAGATCATTTTCGGTGTGATATTTCATCGAAGGAAAACAACAACAATTGTCACCAAGGTATCAATCACAAGAGTGAATTGTTATCGGCATCAAAAGGGTTCCTTCTCATTCATTTTTGCAAACCAGTCGAGTCAAATTCAAGAACAAAAGAAGAAAGAAAAACAAATATACCAAGGTCATCAAAGGGCAGAATTAACGATTCACAAATTAGAACAAACTATAAAGAGATACGAAACAAAATATAAAAGGGAGAGGCGCGTACAATAATAGGGCCACACAAAAGGATCAGATTTTATTTTATTAGGGCATCGGGTTAGACCATCAACCCCTCCAGGTTCCAAATTTTACAAATACCACCTTCAATTTTTTTACTTTATATATTACTTTTGATATATGTTGGATTATTTTGATAAGTAACTTTTGCTTTAAAACTAGTATCTTATCATTTTTGGATAGTATATTAACCTAGTGATTACACTGCTTAGTATACTGATTAGGAATAATTTTTAAGGAGTAATTAACCTTAGGTTATTCATTTTTGAATTTATAATCTTCAAGGATAGTTTCAAATTTTAAAAACTATACCTAGAAAGTTTTACACCCGTTTGAGGAAGATAAAACATTAGAGCTCATTTTAGAAATAAGAATTTTTTTTTGAAACACATTTCGTGTTTAAATTCTTTTTGGAGATTTATTGTCAATATCATTAAGATATGACGAAAGAAGATGGTAATAAGGAACCTAGTACTAATACTTCAAATAGTGCACCCCAATTTTCAATGCCCAATCCTAAAGCCCGTGAATTACTCATTATGCGCAATTCGAATGCAAATCATTCTCGAAGCGAATGGTTTATGAGAAACAATAGAGCCGACTGATACGACTCAACCCGATAAGAAAAAAGATAAAACTGCTATTGTTTTCCTTTATCAAGCCTTAACCGAAGAACAATTACTTCAAATAACAAAGCACAAAACCGCGAAGAACATTTGGAATGCTTTGAAAACTAGACACGTTGGCGAAAACAGAGTTCAACAAGCAAGATTACAAACACTCAAATCCGACTTTGAGATGTTATATATGAAGGAAGACGAGACAATCGACACCTTCACTACAAAACTTACAACTCTCGTAAACAAAGCCGCTGGTCTAGGACACACAATAGAAGATGAAACCTTAGTATGGAAACTACTAAATGATGTACCCGAAAGGTATCTGCAAATAGTCGCTTCAATAGAACAATATTCCGATCTAAGTAGAATGACAATGGAAGAAGCAATTAGAAGACTTAAGACCTACGAAGAAAGGATTAAGTTCAAGAAAGGAAAACAAGTGGACAATCAAGAAAAACTGATGTTTACAAGATACGACAATAGAGGGAAACATTTTAGAGGACGTGGACGTGGAAAATACAAATTCTCACAAGGAAGGAACCACGATAAATATAACCACGAGAAGAAGGATGGAGAAAATTCTCACAATCACTTCAACAAACCAAATATTGATCTTAGCAAAGTAAAATGTTACAAATGCAATAAGATGGGTCATTATGCATCTAAGTGTTATGCTAAACCAAACACTAATATGCAATCTAATCTTGTCGAGGAGGACTTAGAACCTACCTTATTAATGGCAATATTAGAAGACCCACATGTAACAAAACTTGGAGATCAAAACGTCTTGCTACACGAAGAAGATGTAGGATATAAAGAGACAAGTGTCGATAGTCAATGGTATTTAGACAACGGAGATAGCAACCATATGACTGGGATAAGAGAACACTTCAAAGAGCTAGATGAGAATGTTAGTGGAAAAGTAAGATTCGGAGATGGATCTCACATAGAGATTAAAGGAAAAGGTTCAATTCTATTAGAATGTGATGATGAGAAACAAAGAATCATATCTCACGTCTATTACATTCCCAGCTTAAAAAGCAACTTATTGAGCCTTAGACAATTTACCAAAATCGGTTGTAAAGTAGTAATGGACGATGATGAATTACGACTTTATGACATGGACAACAAAATCTTCATGAAACTCACAAGACAAAGAAACCGTCTATACAAAGCAAGTCTGAAGATAGGCACACATGTTTGCTTATTAGCAAACTTGAAGGACAATACCTGGTTATGGCACACAAGACTAGGACACCTCAACTTTGAATCACTAAAATCTATGACTCAAAGAGAGTTAGTTCATGGAATACCTGCCATTAAACATACAACACAAATCTGTGATGTTTTTTTACTTGGTAAACACAGCAGAGCGCCATTTCCCAAGAAAGCAAAAACTATATCAACATCACCTTTAGATTTAGTTTATGGAGATTTATGTGGACCAATCACACCACCAACACCATCTGGAAAGAAATACATATTCTTGTTAGTAGATGATTACTCAAGATATATGTGGGTGTATTTCCTAAACACGAAAGATCAAGCATTCAATACTTTCAAGGAATACAAAGAAACAATAGAAAAGGAGCTAAGGACAACATTGAAAATGTTAAGAACTGATCGTAGAGGAGAATTCACATCTAACGAATTCACTCAATACTGCAAAGAAAATGGCATAGCACGACAACTAACTGCACCTTACTCACCACCACAAAATGGAGTAGTTGAACGAAGGAATAGGACAATTATGTCTACAACGGGATGCATGATGAAAGCAACTAACATGCCTCAAAATTTTTGAGCTGAAGCTGTTAGACACGCTATATACATTCTAAATAGCGTTTCTACAAGAGCCTTAGAAGACATCACTTCATATGAAGCAATCAAGAAAAGAAAACCAAACTTAGAAACTTTAATACTTTTTGGCTGCATAGCATATGCAAAGGTACCATCACAACATCTAACAAAGTTAGATGATAGAAGCAGCATAATGGTATACTTAGGAAACGAACAAGGATCAAAAGCTTACAGACTGTTTGATCCAACAACACAAAGGATATGTGTTAGTAGAGATGTGAAATTTAAAGAGGATGAAGCATGGGACTGGAAGGATTACCTGAATGAACATACCAATGATGAACCAAAATGGTTTGACTTCAAAATTGAAAATCTTGAAGCAACAAATGAACATCAGGAACAAGAAATCCAACCAAATAAAGAAGACAACGATATCCCTACAAATGATGATGATGAATATGCAACATCAACAACAGACTCACCCTCACAATCACAAACACTTCACACACCATCTACAATTTCATCGCGAATAAATACTCAATTTACACCAACTACCTCAGGACATTCAACCAATCAAAGCAACTCAACTACAACCCGGAATTTACATCCAAACTTTGATCATACACCTCTAAAAGGTTTTAGAACGTTGAATGATATATATGATAACACCGAGGAAGTATTACCCAAGCATTTATTACTGGCTGAAGATGAACCTAAGAATTACAAGGAAGCATCGAACGATCTAAAATGGATTGAAGCAATGAAGGTCGAATTAGATTCCATTAATAGGAACAATACATGGGAACTAACCACTCTACCAAAAGGACATAAAGCCATTGGATTAAAGTGGGTATTAAAGACCAAGAAAGATGCTAATGAAAATATAGTCAAGCATAAAGCAAGACTAGTAGCAAAAGGCTACATACAAGAGCATGCCATAGACTTTAAAGACGTCTTTGCACCTGTAGCAAGGATGGAAACAGTCCGATTACTATTAGCTATAGCTGCTAATAACAAGTGGGAAGTACATCACCTAAACGTCAAATCTGCATTTCTGCATGGAGACTTAAAAGAAGAAGTGTATGTTACACAACCCGAAGAATTTATAAAAGATAATGGAAAAGTATACAGACTCATAAAAGCTCTATACGGTTTAAGACAAGCACCACGTGCATGGAACATAAAAGTAGACAATACCTTGAAGTCTTTAGATTTCAAGAAATGCGCTTTGGAACAAGCTGTCTACACGAAGAAATCGAAAGACTCAATACTTCTAGTAGGAGTCTAAGTGGATGATTTAATCATCACTGGCACACCAAAGAAAGAAATAGACAAGTTCAAAGCTCAAATGGAAGACAAATTCAAGATGAGTGACCTAGGATTACTATCTTACTACTTAGGAATTGAAGTCACACAAACTGGAGGTGACATATCAATAAAGCAATCCGCCTACGCAAGCAAGATCCTAAAGGAAGTTGGAATGCTAGACTGCAACGAAACTTTAATACCTGTGGATCCAGGAACAAGACTAACAAAGAACATTGAAGCAACAATGGTCAACTCAACTGAATATAGAAGCTTAATTGGATGCTTACGATATCTGCTACATACAAGACCCGACTTAAGTTATTATGTTGGATTACTTAGTCGTTTTATGCAAGAACCAAAAGAACAACACATGAAAGCTATAAGGCAAGTACTACTCTATGTTAAAGGAACAAAAGACTATGGAATCACCTACAAACACAATGGAGGAAACCAGATACAAGGTTATAGTGACAGTAGCTACAGAGTCAACACTCAAGAAGGCAAAGGCACTACTGGAATTATCTTCTACTATGGTGAATCACCAATCAGCTGGAGTACACAAAAGCAAGCCACGGTAGCTCTATCATCATGTGAATCCGAATTCATTGCAGCAACAGCAGCAGCAACACAAGCATTATGGTTAAAGAGATTACTTAGCAAGCTTACACACACGCAAGAAGAAAAGGTTACAATACTGGTCGACAACAAGTCTACCATCGAACTAATGAAGAATCCCGTATTTCAAGGAAAAAGTAAGCAAATCGATATAAAATGCCACTTTATAAGAGAATGCGTCGAAAGAGAAGATCTACAAGTCGAATTCATAAGTGGAGAATTTCATAAGGCTGACATACTCACAAAAGCACTACCGAAGATCAGATTCGTCACAATGAGACAACTAATTGGACTAAAAGATCTACAACAAGACGATTGTGATTAAGGGGCAGAATATTGGGTTAATCATCAATCGACCCATCTCAACCCACAACGACCCGGTCAACAAAAGTCAACCAAATAAAAGTCAGATTTCAAAGTCAACTTAGACAGTTATAGAAAACGGTTATATGACGGTTATAACATAATTGCCATATCTTGAACCATCACAACGGTTCACTTTGTACCATTTGATTTAGTATAAATATTGTAAACATGTTATGTAAGAATGATGATGACAAATTAATACAAACTATATTTACGGTTCTTTAATCCTTGTTTTACTTGGTATATCTTGACCAAAGTTAAGACCATAGATCCAGTTTAAGGCCAACAGTGACATGGATACAATTTTCACACCATCTTGTAAACAACCTATATGAATTTCAACAAGCAATTGGCACCAAAAAAGAAAAACACAAACTCATTAGTCCCGCGAGAAGAAGTGCCTGTGTACCTTAGTAAAGTTAATTTTGTTTGCTAAGAAGCTCTTTAATAATAGCATCACTCACACCATTCCCAAAAGCAAACAAGTGTCCGCCACCGGTGACCTCATGATACTTGATCCATCCGAGCTGTTGCGCTATGTACCTTTGCAGTGTTACGGGGCACAACGAGATCTTCGTCACCCATCCATATATGAACTGACCCTTCTTTATTTGGAAACGGGATTTCGATATCCATTGGATCAAAGTTCCACTTCCCGAATCCAATATTCAAGTCTCGGTGGACGGACTCAAATTCTCCTTGAAGTCTTGGTTGTGATTTCAGCGCATGTGCCTTTAACACGCACAACAAAACAGGCTTAGCAGACGCATACAATAGTAACCAAAAAACCATTTGTAACATTTGGATAATTATTACTTTTATTTGTATTTAAGGGTCAAAATGAAGACCAATTTTATATATTTTCATTGAAGGTAACGTTTCAATAAGACAACGTGAAAACTGAAAAATGACTTACCAAAGAGATAAACATGATTACATGAATAAAATAGAACGATAGAAAGTAGGGGTGGCAATTTTCGACACGACACGACAAACGAAACAAACCCGACACGAAGATAAACATGTTTGGGTTGAAGATAAATAGGTTTGGGTCGAAAACAGGTTAACCCGTATAACCCGTTTAATAAATGGGTCGTGTATGGGTTTAGTAATTTTTAAACGGGTCAACCCGTGAACCCGTTTAAATATATAAACTTTTGATAAATAAAAAATATAAGTTTTGTAAACAAAAACTAATAACCTTTCGAAATTAAAGTCAAATTTGAAAAATATTTGAATGGGCTTTTGAAAGCCCAAAATAACAAAAACAGTGGCGGGAATTTAGTGGCATAATTTTGAGCGGGATTTTAGTGTCCATGGCAGATGGGGTACTATTTTTAGGGTACTATCTTAAATCTCTGGGCTCTAGTTTTGAGCGGGAATATAGAGTATTGTGTTTGGCGGGGATTTACATCTTATATCTTGCCCCTCTCCAGCTCTCCCTATAAAGTTTCACTTAACCCTAAATTACTCATTAACAAATAACAATAATCAATCACCACCTTCCTCTCTCGATTCCAGTAAGATCCACCCTCCTATTTTCGGACTTATTAGTCTAAGTTATTTAGCGTCTGGTAAGTCTCAAGATGAATCACACAGTAAGCTTTTGATCTTTTTCTAGGCATGTTGGAAAATAAATGAAGAATGGCACCATTTTGTACATTGAAGTGCACTGATGATCTTTTTGAAGGCACGTTAGAGAAGATTTAGAAATCTTCCTGTGCACTTATGATATTTTGTGAAGGCATGTCGGATAAGAAATGAAGATCGCAGCGATAAGATCTTTTGTCTTGGATTAGTGTAATGGTTAAGAACTAATAGGATAAATGTATTTATTTAGGATGTGGATCTAAGTATGTTCTCTTAAGTACTCAATTATGTAATATTTTCTTAATCTTAATATATAAGAACTTCTCTTTTAAGCTTTTAACAAGCCACTGGTTTAATCTCTTGTTGTCATTATCCAATGGTTTGTTTCTTTACCTTTGTTTTAAGTTGAGTTGTTTTATAAGTCATGCACTTTCTATTTAGAAAGCTTAAAAGTTTGCAAATTGCAAATTCATGTCATGGGTTGTGCGTATTTCCAAGCAAGGAAACTATTGCAAATTCATTCATAGGTTGTACGTATTTATAAATATATCAGTATCTATATGCTATGATTTGACACTTGCACTCGACTCACAAACTAATTAACCCTTTTTAACTAGTATATTTAAACGGGTTACGCGGGTCAAAAACGGGTTACACATGTTATATGTGTGCAGGTTAGGGTTATGTTTTTTGACACGATTAATGTATAGGTCATGTTTGAGTTGAGGCTTTACCAACCCGCCAACCCCGAGTAGGTCGACACGGACACGACTCGACTGCCACCCCTAATAGAAAGTAAGTGGGTGTTTTTTTTTATATAACACAACTTGCAGTTATAAGTTTATAACGAATATGTTCTACCCTTTGTATGCAAAACAACAAGAAAAAACAAATCTAGTCAACTCTTTAGTTTCATTATAATGTACTAGCTAGCTAAGTAGCTAACTAAGCTAGGATTAAATTTATACTAGTATTTATTTCCAAACGTGAAACGTACATAACATGCTATGATCGATCAGCTTATTTTTAAAATTGTCAAAGTTTGCCCTCTCGGCCATAACATGCTAGTCACGCACCTGATTTGGATCCATGGCACCAACAGCCTTTGTTAAAATTTCAATGTCTGGTGGACCATAAGCAGGTGTTCCATCGATGACGGAAAATGAAGGAAACCATTTTTGAGTGTTCCACCAATAGGTCAGCCGTGGTAGGTAGTGAGCGACACGCATAGCCCATTGATCTTGTTTAGATTGCCGTGAAAATGCTTCGTTGGTTAAGTTTAAAGGTAGGTTAGGCCACCAGTAATTAACTGCTGGTGCGATAAGAACTGCTCCCTCAAGCCTGTTTATCACATAAATATGTAAGTACTTAAGTGCTAACGTGACTATGTTTTAGAATTAACTATATAATAAGACTGGCAAGATTTCAAAACCGACCTATGAGGGATATACTTGAGGAATGACCAAACAGTTTGTCAGTTTGACCACCCATAGAGAATCCAGCCACATAGAATTTTTGTCCGAGATTCATTTGATCAGCTAGCTCCTCGACATCTAACGCCAAGCTTTTCACGGTTCGCTTTGGATCAGGGTCACTTTCTCCATAACTAGGACGATCTATTGAAATAACGTACACTCCTAGTTCTTCAACAATAGCCTGTAAAATAATATCAACATTTTTCATAAGCTAGCTAGAACCGAAGTAAGATATTGGAAGGAAGCTAGGTAATGACTAAATGAAAATTTTAATCATTCGTACCGGTGAGGCTAAGGCGAAAGGATTGTGGTACTTGCAACAATCGAAGCAATGGACATATACTATTTTGGATTTTGCTTCATCTTTTGGAACACCAGATTCGGTATATGAGATATGTCTTCCATCGCGAAGCTTAATCCTTGGAGAAGTAATAGGAGGTCCATTTGGTGATCCGCATGTTTTCGGAGGTGGTGGAATAGCTGTTTGATAAGCCCATGCACAAAACCCCGCGAATAAGGCAAGTAGTAATAGCTTCTTGATCCCTAAAGACAATAAAACATTAAACAACTTATAATTGCAACTATAACACTTAATAGCATATATAGTAAGTTCAGTGACATAAGTGAACAGAAAATAGCATATACGCAAAAAAGATGGAATGAACACATATATCCAACTCACGAAAGGATGAATCGGGCTTCGATTTCCTGGTATGAGATCGTGCTGCTGCTGCTAAAATCTTTTTGTTTGCTCCTAATTGTGACATTGTTTGCTAGAGGATGATAGAAAATAAAGTCTCTCTTTTGGACTGCTGAAATGCAATTATTGATTTAATTATCGTGGTCGTTGATATATGATTGTGATGCGTATTTCATAAAAACGTGGGGGTAGGTTTAATTGGTCTAAAATGACAGCTAGGGGGATGTTGCATACAGGATTAATTGAGAAAGAAATTAACGCAAGGAAAAGTGACCATTGTGGCCTTCGCACCTTTGAGATATAAAGTAAAATAGTAAAATACTACTAGTAAATCCTTCAAATTGATATTCTTTGTTACACGTTATATTTTATTAAACATGTTCAGCACATGTTTAGTTGTTTTTAGAATAATATTATTATATATACTAAAGATCAGGGAGGCGTTTTGCATGAAGTATGTTTGCATAACTTTGTACACACAAAAGAAAATGTTGGACAGGTGGGTGAGCATGAGTGGTACATCATTAAATGCGTGGGATATTTGTTTATACACGATTGGGTTGTCTATTACACGTTTGCATGAGCATTAAATGGTGTTTACACTATTTTGGTTAAATACACTTGCATTTCTCTCATTCCTACATATCTAACCTATCAAAAACTGAAGCTAGAAACTTCCAGTGCAAGATCCTTCACCTACTATATTAACCATATTTAAGAGCAATATAAATATCCAACCAAAATAAATTACACAACGATTTTTCCAAACAAATATTAGTCAACAATTACAAAAAAAAAAACCTATTTTACACACTTAAAACATAAAAAGTTATACTACGTACTTTCTTAAAGCTAATAAACCGTAAACCTCATTATTCATATAAAAATGACTACATCAAATATACTTACCAATTAACATAAACAAACACTCTAAATATTTGAAACCAAGAGGGGGAAAAAATTAATAAATACGAAAAAAAAAAAAAAAACTCCAAAGCAAGCCCGCTGCATCGTGCGGGTTACTACACTCGTTAAGATGATTATATATTTAATTTGATAATTAATTAAATGCAAGCAAAATCATTATTCTAACATTATATCAGAGCCAAAGATTTTTATCTCCTTGTTCCGGTTAAATTAGACTTAGACAAACTAAGCTACTCGTCGTCACTACTACACAAAAATCACATTAGATACGGTTTATAATGTACCAGATAACAGCGTACCGAAAAATAATGTATTTTCTAGCACGGTTTAAGACCGTAGCAAAAACTGACTATTTGGTACGGTTTTCTTCGTAACCGTAGCAGATTGCTCCTACTTTTTTCAGCTATTTATTTGGTACGGTTTTCTTTGTAACCGTAGCAAATTGGTCCTACTTTTTTTCTGGTACGGTTTTGTAATAACCGTAGCAAAATCTATTTTTTCATAAAAAAATATATTTCAATTCACTGTTCCAAAACCTTTAACCAAACACTACCACAATATCTTTCGCACAAGACCTAAACATTGTCGCATACACACAATATTCAACAAACTGAACATTCTATATAAACATCAACAACGTAACAATCTGAGTTAGACAAAAGTGTTAACCATTTCAATTGTTTACAAGTCATCATCACGAAATTTTAAAACCTTGACTATGGAGGAGCCGTCGCATCTAAAGGATCAACTACAACTCTATAAAACTCGTTCAACGTCATAAGAGCCACTTGGTCGATCTCTGACGGTTTTAAACGGCGTGTATCATCCCAAAGCTATAAAAACAAATATAGATATATATTAGTCATATTTTTCTCGCAAAATCAACAAAATTTAATAGAATAAAGAGTAACAAAGTATAAAAAAAACTCTTATTAACAAAGTATATATATCATATGGCATATATCATACGGTAAAACATAATATGAGCTGCAACAGCAGCCTACCCGCTGAAACATTGCCAAACCGTTGTAACAAAGAACGACGCAAAGAAAAATCTAATGTGTTCGACCGAACAAAGCACAGCCAAACCGCAATTGATGCTAAGACCTCACAAGTACGTATGCTAACAAACGCAACTGATGATAAAACATATCCGTTTAAAAACTTTAATGTATTAAGCATTAAAGTTAAATCTCTGAATTAAAAAATATAGCAGATTGCATTATGAAAACTAGACTTTGGGAGGAATTTAAAGTGGTTTACCCGTACCTTCTTTTTACTACAATTTGGGCTTTATAATATAAAAGATGACCCGATTGACGCATATAGAATAATAAGAAGCGACGCGCAACAGCGACGCCGCGAATAAGCCTAACCCTGCAAAGAAGTTTACCCAATGCAACAAGAAAGCTCGCTACAATCCCAGCCAAAACGCTATAATCTCAAGCATAAAAGGCAATACTTACACTTTTTGGAAAGTCGGCTTGTTTGTGTAGAGCAAGGTCATACATGGACTTCATCATATAGTAGCCGCATTCCCATTGACCCTCTAGTTGGAAACACTACAATAAACAAACATAGTTACACAAATGCAACAACCAAATCAATCATATATATATACAACTGTAGATTACTTACCTTAGTCATCGTCCAATCAAACTTGATCTCGAAAGCCCTATATTGAAAAGCAAAACTTCAACTATCTTTTCAAAAAATACATGTCTAACTTAAAGTCAATATTTGAAAATGGGTTAATATACAAAAAAGTTACTAAACTTTCAAAAAAATTTGTCCTAAGTCACTAATGTTTATCTTCTGTCATCTAGGTTACTATACTTCATGGGTTTTTCACATATGTTACTAAACTTTTTTATATGTGCCACCCTAGTCACTACATGGAAGGGCAACCGGTTGTGGCACACTTTTTCAATATATGTGTCACCCAAGTCACTAAACTTTGCTAAAAATTTGTCTTAAGTCACTAATGTTTCATTCCTGTCATCTAAGGTACTAAACTTTGCGAAAAATTTGTCCTAAGTCACTGATGAAAAATTTGTCCTAAGTCACTGATGAAAAATTTGTCCTAAGTCACGAGTTGTGGCACATGTTATCAACCCTTTAAAATTATACGCTTTATATGCATTTTATACACCTTTTAAACGCTTTTATTCATTTTCATTCGTTTTTATATCGCTTTTTGTTTGTCTTACGTTTTTGTCCGTTTTATACATTTTTATTTTTCATCCGTTTTAATACGTTGTCCGCTTTTATATCGGTTTTGTACATTTTTTATACATTTTATTCGCTTTCATCCGTTTTTATATGTTTTCATCCGCTTTTATATCGTATAAAAATAGAAAACGGGCAAAAACATAAGAAAAATGGACGAAAACGTAAAAAACGAAAAAAAACGTATAAAAATTGTACAAAACCATATAAAACGAATAAAAACGTATAAAAACGGATGAAAACATAAAAACGTATAAAAATTGTACAAAACCATATAAAACCGGACAAAAACGTATAAAAACGGATGAAAACATAAAAACGTATAAAAATGGACGTAAAAAATGGGACAAAAACGGACGAAAACGGACAAAAACGTAAGAAAACAAACAAAAACGTATAAAAACGAATGAAAATGAATAAAAACGTTTAAAAGGTGTATAAAATCGTATAAAACGTATAATTTTAAAGGTTCAGTAACATGTGCCACAACTCGTTACTTAGGACAAATTTTTCATTAGTGACTTAGGACAAATTTTTCGCAAAGTTTAGTACCTTAGATGACAGGAATGAAACATTAGTGACTTAAGACAAATTTTTCGCAAAGTTTAGTGACCTAGATAACATGTGCCACAACTTGGTGTGTATACACGTCAGCCAAAATACCGGTAAAAAAAGGTTAGTGACTTAGATAACCGGTTACGTAAAGTATAGTAACCTAGATGACAGAAGATAAACATTAGTGACTTAGGACAAATTTTTTTGAAAGTTTAGTAACTTTTTTGTATATTAACCCTTTGAAAATTTACCTCTCTACTATCCATGGGAAGTAATAATTTTTCTTAGTATTATCACGTTTCAACGAATCCACTATATAACCCCTCCTCAAATTTGGGCAAACCACAAAAAGAAGCCAATAACTCTCACTACACAAAAGTTTCATCATTTTAGTAGATACAAAGCACATATAAGACTTATCAATTACACCTAAAGATCTGGAAAGAGGATAGCAGAAAAGAACTAACAAAATAAGACTTATCATAATAAACAGGTGGACATGTTATCTTTAGGGATGTAATAAGATTGTCAAAATAAAATGAACGATATACATGATAGAAATGTCTACTGCCAATATATAACCAAATAGACCTCATGATAGAAATGGCTACTGCCGATAGTTACATAGAATCTCTCACAACAAAATATTGCATTTGTTGCAGCAGGTAAGCAACCCAAAACAGAAAATCGCTGCATTCTTTTGGTGACAGAAAAGGAGTATCACATGTTTACAGTATAAGGTGTTGAATATATTCATATCATATTGTTGTACCAACTTGTGCCACAAGATCACAACACCAAAATATATAATCATCACAACACCACAATATCCGTATAACAAGTAAAGACATTACCCTTGCAAATACGGTGCCACGTATATGTCTTTTCCTGGATTTTGTCCCTTAGTACTACTAATGTGATCCACGACTTGTTCGCCGTTTCTTAAACATTCACTTGATGCAATGAGATGTGGATTGAGGAAAATGCATCTGTTGTGATGAAGACCTTTCACAATCGAATGTAAATGCCTGTCATAACGAAAATAAAATATGAGTTAGTGGGTGTTTGGATGCTGCTGCCAGAAGGGTGTTTTGATGCTTTTGGGGTCTGTTCTTGGGGGGTGTTTGGTTGCTGCTATAAGAGGGTGTTTAGTTGCTGCAAATAGGGTGTCAATCGGGTTATCGGGTAGGGTTAGGGGTCTTATCGGGTCGGGTCTATTGGGTTTTCAGAAAATAAAAACTAACCCGCAACCCAACCTCATAAGAAATCGGGTCTATCGGGTTTCGGGTTGTTCGGGTCGGGCTTATCGGGTAATCAGGTTACTTGTTAAGGAATAAAAATAATAAGACCAACAAACAAAAACTCTTTTTGTTATCAAATGGAAATGTTGGACTCGAGAGAAAGTGCTTTATAACATTATATTTTGTATCATAGACGAATATATGATGTAATTGAACTAAATTTATTTGTTATCAAATGGAAATGTTGGACTTGGGTCGACCCATTTGACACCCCTAGCTGCAATATAATTTGTTTCAGAAAAATAAAAAGTAAATAGAACATAAGTTACTTACATCGCCCACCAATGTATAAAAGTAATATCAACCTTCGCCTCGATGTGCAAATCCAAAATTGCCTCATATTCGATCCACTCTTCCCAATGTTTGACATACATGTTATGAGGTGCAACAATTGAAATACTTCGATTCTTGCATTTCGTGAATCGTATCACAGATTCTCTAAAACGTTTTGGCCGATCTTCTAACTTATCAAGCCGCTCTTTATCTCTTTCCTCTTGGGTTTGCTTGGGCTTCTCAGGTTCAACAAGCCATGAGGATGCAATGCCACTTGACTTTCCAACTAAATCAAAAATCAATTTGGATATGTCAGCTCATTATACACACACGCACACACATAATTATCAAGTATAATGAGTGAAGGACTACCAAGCTCATATAACCACCGATTGGAATTTGGTGTTGGAATGTCATTAGATCTTCTTCCTGCATTAATATAGCTTATTATATCAGCCTATGTATGTTTGTCGTTACTTCCTATATAAACATATATGTTAAGTAAAATGATTTTCTGACTACCATTTGAGGGCGATAACATGAACTTAAACTTAAATCGCTAATAGGGGTTTGGCATGGCATAGATGGACTATGGGGAGAGAGACTCACAAAGTGACGTGGTGAGATTGTTTGGTATATCTGCATATAACAGAAAATATTTTATTAGACAACACCACTTATAACACAATGTCATATCTTATTAATGCATAATGATACATTGATTTTTTTTCGAGGCCACTCAATAAATTCCAAGATTGTAGGTTCTAAAAAAGAAACATTCTCGGTCGTATTTGGCACAGGTATTGCTTTAAAAGCATCTTCGACCGTGTCTACTTGAACCTTAATGTAACCCTCAGAAATACAAGATCCATGTAGTATCGCGTCCCTTGTCGGATAAACCTTCCCTCTGGCTACTTAAGGTGTATTTGATTTTATCTTCATTATTTGATTTAATAGCTGCTACTATTTCGCTTATATGAAGAAAAAAAATATACAATCAAATATAATGAAGATAAAGAGCTACCCACGAAGATGAACAAAGAAACTTAAGGAGATTAAACCAAATACACCTTCAAACTCAAACCCTTTTTTGCCCTATTAAATCTGAAATTTGGGGGTGTTTTTTTTGGATGATTTTGTGATTTAAGAGGTTTCAATGAGTTTATGGTAGTGAAAATTGAAAGATTCAGTGGACAAATTGTAAGATTTAGAAGATTTTCAATGTATTTTGTTCATGGCAGGAGCAGAGGGAAGGGGGAAATTGGGGGCGAGTATTTTTGAAAAGTGTGAAGTGGGGTTGTGGTGGCTAGGGTTAAGCCGCGTGTCAGAAAAAAGATAATTGATACGGTTGACCTTAGAAGTAACCGTAGCAGATAAGTTATTTTGGCGGTCCAACTAAAAAAAGTGAGAGGGAAAATTATAGCAGCGAAAATTTTTAGAAACAACATAAAATTCAAAGTTAAAAATAACGTGTACTAAATATTTTCTTGATCTTTCACTTTTTCCTGCAAACAAAAGTATAATTAACAAACTGAATATATTTATTAATTTACATTTAACGAAGGGAATTTATAATATATACAAACTGTTAGGTCACTAGTTTTACAACACAAGCTTCAATGAAAGAGATAGAGAGGAGAAGAGACGCGGTTGAACAAGATAAACACCCACACACACGTTAGCAATAGGCCGGTTAAGAATAGAGTGAAAGAGAGTGAATAAAATGAACAACCAACCTTCAAATGAAGGTTTACATAAGGTATTTATAGGAGGAAAGCTAGGGCAACACTCCTAGTTTCCATCCTTTCCTTAATGGACTAAGGCCTAGGCTTATGGGCCTTCTACATAAGCCTAAGGCTAATTGCAAACATAAAGGCCATAATAAAGCTAACTATTACATATAAATTACTAACACTTGATAATGGTTTAGGAGTGATTCCAACAATCTCCCCCTAAGTGTTAGTGATGAAAAACGGTGAAGGCGTTGATGTAATAGAAGCTTTGACGTCTTCTGACATTCTTCTTTCTTGTGAGAAGAATTGTCTTGATTCGAACAATCTCCCCAGTGTAGAGAGATAGTTTACTTTGAACGTTATGCTTTGACGTCATCTTTAACTTTGTTCTTTGATCATTGTTCTTTGTGATGAAAGTGATAGTATGTTGTTGTTGTCTGCATCAAGTCCGCCTCAGTTCTTCGCCTAAAGGTTCCAAGTCATTCTTCAACATGCTCACACGCCTTTTGACGCTTTGAATTCAGATCGATGAAGTTCTTTAAGTCTTTAACTTTGTAGATTCTTTGATTTGACGAAGAATCATATTGACTGTTGTGTTGCTTTTGGATAGAACTTCCATTAGTGATGATGTTGGCGTGAGCATGAGAAGAATTTGCACGATCATTCCACTCCAGAGCTTCCATAAGAAGTAAACATAAAACGGTTAGTAATAAGCGGATTCCGACACTTACAAGTTTGAACTTCGAGAGTGTTAACAGGATAGTGTGAAAACACAACTCATTCTTACAAAGGCCGCTCCTCGATCGGAGTCCCACAAGTGAGATAACACGATGTACCGGTACACCTACGATTCGATGAGTCACGAGGTACACCAAGCATCACCTCACGCATCGAGACCGCTTGAGACCACTAAGCGCAATCCACGGGAGTTGCCGCCGTGGTCGTTTGATGTTGACCCTGGCAGGAGTTTCCATTCAATCACTGTGGATCACTAATGTGAACCTCTCATAAATGTTCTCGACAGATTGCTAAGATCTGTGAAGGACTCGATAATGTACCACTGAAATTCTTATTGTTGAACTTCAAGTGATGAAATGTCAAGTGTACCTAAGAGATCTTTTGATGAATCTCGTGGCTCTAGACTCAATAGTGCGTTTTGGTTTTCCTGAGCGGAGACTAGGGAGAGGGTCTCCTTCTTCAATACTAGCAATCTCTAAGAGAAAGCCAATAGTTTACGTAGGGTTCCCTGTGAGAATGAAACAAGCTTCTGTTGAGAGAAACTTGAGTGGTTAAGAAGGTTTAGTGCATGCGTCACTGGGTCCATGACGACTTTTAATCTTCAATACCAGTGTCACTAGTGACAACCAAGAGCATATGAATTGAACCCGGTGTCCGCCCTAAGTTGAATAATCTGGAGGGCTATTTCTTTTCACCCTTTTCTTTGCATTTCTTTTAATTCTTCAACTCCTTCTTTCTCCGATTCTCATTTTCTCCTTTTATAATCATACCTAAGGACTTCTAAATACTAACTATTTGTGGTGTCCTTGGGTAGATCCCCTCCGCTGGCGGATCATAGGAAGGTTATTCCTAACCTTAGTCACCTTATAACTTCATGACTAACCTATGTTGCCATTAAAACCACTGTTGTGAAAAATCTCTCAAAGTGTTTATGAATGAAAACATTTTAGTACCACTGTTGAGATGAGATTTTGCATAAATACTCCCCATGTGCTTAAGAGTTTTAACGGTTAAGATGCACAAAGTGAGGAAAGAGCGGCACATTTTGAATTGATTCACTCAAGATAGACAATCCCCACGAGACACGGTTACGTTGTGTAGTTAAAGAGATACATTGTCAGCTTTTAGGTGACAACTAGCTCTAATAACTACTTTGAAGGTGTAGACAATCCTCGAAAGGTTGTCAAACCCGCCAAAGTTCATGTCTACCAAGAGTTTCTCGAATGGTACATTCTACTCGGACAAGTCCTTTGCGAGACACGCTTACATCACTAGCGAACTAGCTTGAAATTATTACCCGCCCCGACAAGTCTTTTCGAAGTTACTAACAGCTAAGATCTCGTCAATTCATGGGTTAAGTCTATAGCACAAAGATTCATTTGCATTGACACAACATATTTCTTATCACTTATTTTCTCCCCTCAAAAATGGCATATATGATGTTATTTTTGAAAAGTTGAGAATAAATATGACCATTTCGAGTGTTGCGGAAGAATGACCACTGTGAACAATTTTTGAACAAAGTTTTAATTCAAGTACTCCCCTCAACGAGTGATATAAACGGTTGAGGTTTTGAAAATCATAAGGGAAGTACTTGTTCTTTTGAGCAAAACCTTGAAAAATGAAAGGTTTGATAGGTTTTACTCAAAAGTAAGAAGCTTTCGCTCCTGATATAAGGATTGTGGCAATGCGTACTACGTGGTCCTTTATTTACAAGTACGGGTTGTACACTGAAATGTGTGCACAAGCCATTTACATAATCAATCAAACATCCAAAATTATATGAAGGAAGAAATTCAAGGGGTACCGTGAAGTGCGTGATGTTCCTGTGGAGTGCACAGGCGTTGAAAGCCGTTATGTTAATCCGGGTCGACCACCGACATAACTCTCCAATCGTCGAATCGATCCCTTCAAACAACCGCTCATCAATCATTGTGATGATCCGTCTCACATCCCTCCTTTCCCGAGAATTCCAGCGCTTAGGAGACCCAATTTTCTGGCGTATATCCTTCAACTCAGTATGCCATTCCATCCCTAACCAGCTTCAAAGTATGATCCCCTAACTTGTGGAGTTCGCTACACGCCATTAAGCAGTTTCTTTGAAGTTCACTACGGTAAACAACGCCGAAAGGTTTGCTGATGAGTGTATATTGAGATAGCCGGTTGATATCGGGAAGATCAAGCTTTGGAGGAGTGAAGTTGACACGCGCTCGATAAGATTCAACCACCATTTGGAGATCTTCTACACGTGCCTTGATGACAATGCGTCTTATGAAGATGAGAAGTGACTTGATAAATTCGCGTTGTACTGCTGTTGAGAATTGTCTCATGCGACTCAGACTTTGGCAAGGTACATGTCTTCGATGTCATTGAGAGACAAATTCTCAAAGTCACCTTCAGAGAAAGCATAGTCCCATTCATCTTTTCGTTTGACTACGATCTTCTTTAGGAATGTGTAGTCCCACTTAGACGAAAGGTCAACGTGTATGATGGCAACGATATCCTTAGAACTATACATAGCATGTTGAGACTTCGAACATGCTTCGTAGTAGATTCGCCGGCGCTCGCCGATGATGAATCCCATACAATGCATCTCGGTCGTATGCTTCCACCGTGTTGGAGAACAAGTGATTGGCACGTTCCTCAATGGCTATGTAGTTTGAGTAGACAACTGCCGGGAATGGAAGTGTCAACGATGTAGCGTATTTTCTTGAATCATCGCCACCGCGTAGAAGAAAATCCAAGTCTTTGTTGAAGAAATATCTGAAAGGAATCCTTGGTTCATCTGGTTGGCCAATTGTTGGTAGAGGTTTGGTCCAATCGGTGTAGTATGGAGGGTTGTCCCTTTGTGTGAAGTCAATGTTTGTTTCCGGGTTGAGCCAATCCATGTTGTTAGACATAGCTCGAGCAATGTTTTCAAGGTGATATTCGATCTCGAGGGCACTTTCGAGTCGCCTTTTAGAAGTTGAAACGCTTCATTCTTGATTCGCTTCAACTCAGATTTCGCCATTTTCTTCACATGGAACTTTTCTTGCAGAATTTTAGCATGCTCCAATGTAAAACCGTCTACCAAATTCGACCTTCTTCGTGGTAGGGAGTGTTGTTAACAAGAGTAGCAAACCATTCAAATTCCTCTGTTTTATCGTCATTTAGCCATGATACGACGCCGGCCTCGAGGCGCTTCTTCTTCTTCTTTTTCAAGGCCTAGATGATGATTTTGGTTTTCAACTTGTTTGGGAGAGGTGGGTTGTTGTAGGGGCTCAAGGACCTCTTCATCGCCACCACCCGTATACTCAAAGTGATCATCGGTTTTCTGAGTCGGGGGTGGTAACTCGAATCGCCCCGAGGTTTTTAGAAGAACGAGGAGGAGATTTTGTTGAGCAGAGGCCGTTGGGGAAGAGGTTGCATCAAAGAAGATTCACCGCATCGCTTCGACGCTTAGGTGTAGAGTCTTTATCCTTATCCTTGTCTTCATCGTCTCTAGGACGCTTAGACTTTTCAGCTTCGAATCTACAAGCTTCTTGAAGTTGGTAGTCCAAAGAATGCTTGAAACAATTTTGCTTCTTCGAATTGAACATTGCCGATCGTAACGACATTTGTGTTACAAGCTTGTCCACCAATTCATTATTTGAGAAAACTACCGGATCGGTTGGATTGATTGTGACGGTTAAGGGCATTGATCGAATAGTTTGCTTGGCGATCTGCATGAGATTTGGATAAAGTTGTTTGGTGAACAACTCCTTTGTGACTTTAGGAACGTACTCTAGAAGGTACTTTTTTGTGTATCCTTCGATCATTTCGTTCAGTTCCTCTTGACGGTGATTTTTCATGAATTTCTGAACAAACTTCCTTTCTCCTTGCATCTTTTCATTCTCGTCATACAGATGATGTATGTGATCAAGAAAGAAATTCAACTTCTTGTTGAGCACGCCTTTCTTCTCGACTTGTTTGACGCCTTTACAATTCTTTTATGAGTTGAGAAATCCAAGATTGAGGTGGCTTCTTCACGATGGATGATGATTTTGTTGATCTTTTTGATGGTGGTGGTGAAGAGTGAGAAGACGAATCCGATGATGAAGAGATATGAGGAGACTCTGGATCCTTCGGAGGTTCAGAGGTTTCTTCCTTTGATCGCGCGGGACTATCTAGAAGAAACGTATCATAATCAACATCTTTATCTTTTTCGACTTCTCAGCTTCGTTCCTCAAACTCATATTCGATAGTATCTTCTACAAGCTGTTGTTGTTGCACAAGAGTGGTGGTACCAGCTCCCTTATCGGGTCGATTAACCGCATCAGGAGATGGTTCGGAGGGGGCAGCACCACTTGATCCTCCTGGACCACCCATTTGGTCTTTAGCAAATTCTTCAGCTTTGTTTTGGTGTCTAAGGAATTTGATCGTCTTCTTGTATACATTTGCCGGTGGCTCTTCATCACTCTCCGAGCTTTCATCATAAGGTACAAGTGCAGGAGTCTTTCCTTTCTTTTAATGCTTGAGGACTTGGAGGTTTTGCATCGAAGGATTGTCATCTTTAGCGCCAGAGTAGGTAATCTCTTCATCCGGTCAAGACCTCGTGAGCTTTCGCCCAAAGCTTTCTTTGCGGTTCGGCGAGGGAATAGGTTCACTTCCTTAATGGAACAATCCTTTTGCGAGGAGGATTCCTTTTGGGAAACTTCCTTTGAGTTTCTGTACTTGTGACACTTCCAAGATCAGCTTTCTTCGGTCCTCCGAGTAGGTGTACCGTAAGATTTTTCATCAAGATGACCAACTTTGCCTTCTTTTACGACTAACCGATACCTTTTGTATGTTTCAAGCTTTTTGATTTCGGTAGTCGAAGGTGATCGTAATACCGCACCTGTTTCTTTGTTGACGATTCTTTGATTCTGACAGATAGTATGGGTTCAATCAATATGTCGTGATTATCTGGGTCATTGAGCCTCATGGGGATATCAGGATGAAGTCCAAGAGCTCTCTGGATCATCAGTTTGGTGTATCTTACATAGGGAATCTTGGAGCCAAGCTTCTTGTGAAATAGCATCATGTCCTCCCATATCCGTGCTTCGATTTCAATGTCCTTCTTGTTGATCAACGACCAGAAAATTTGCTGTTCCATGAGCTTGGGATGCTCATAGCCACCGCCAACGACCAGAGACCGATTTGGTGATGATCATGTAGAGTGTTCTCCATGGTTGAGGAATATTCTTCAGCTCCACGTGAGAGTGCTTAGTAATGATTCCCGAAGCTTCATCATAACCAATATCTATCAAGAATTTCAGGACTGTCTCTTAAGTAGGGGTAGCAAAGAAGTCGGTTGGAGCGATGTCAGGAATGATGAGAACAGCCCGTAAGTCAGCAGGAGTTATAGTGACTTGTTTGTGATTAAGTGTCACATTTTGCACTTTGACCATGATCCTCTCGCATAGAATCCTGAATTGTTGAATGTAGACCTCGAACGTGGCAGAGTGTGAGAGCATGTTCGGTAGGGATGATTCCGAGAATATCCACGCAATGAGACAAGAAGATTCCGAGCATGTGAGGGTGTCAAAGTCAACCCTAAGGTTGTTCTTTCCAATCTTTCTCGGATAGCCATTTGGGAAGATATCATCAATAGTGAGAACCTCAGGTGCATCCACATTCATTTGTTCACCATGTCGTGATCTCGAAATAACATTAGCCAAAAGAACCAACATATCGAGAGACATAATGTTAGTCAACAGAAGGTCTTATTGTCTAGTTATTGAATGTACAGGGTCAATGATTGTTACGAGTCCTAAGTCACTTGTTTGTCCAATAGTCCAATGATGTCGTGAAATGTTTCGTGAGTTAGTTAACTTTAAGTTTTAAAGTTTATGTTATCACTTATTGTTCACAACATATCAAACATTTAAGTTTATTAGTGACATTATTGGATTCGTGACGTTATGATAAGTTTATTAACAAGTTTGTACACGTAACAATTCATAATGAAGGTCAATCAAGGCATAGGCGTAGAATTGGCAAAGTTAAGCGTAAACATCAATGACATATGCGTAGACGAAAGCTTATGCGTAGAATCTTAACTACGCGTAAGAAATGTTACGCGTAGGAAAAGGGGACCTTATGCGTAGAGCTTACGCGTAGGCGTATTTATACCTTACGCGTAAGGCTTACTCGTAAGAGTAGACCTTATGCGTAGAGGTCACTGTTTACGCATATCCTTCACCGGATACGCGTAGTCCCATTGTAGAACCTTACGCGTAATAGTTATGCGTAGGATTTATTCTTACGCATAACATGACTACGCGTAGGGTAATCCTTATGCGTAGAGATTCAAATGACCTTGATTCTGAATATTAAGCGTAGCAAAGCCTGAAATAAATTCATCAACTCATCAATATTAACACAAAAATTCATTTTAACAACAAATCATGGCATGAACATTCGTTAAACGGTTATGCGTAGAAAGTCATATGCGTAGGTCAAAACCCTAGGGGTTAAGATTTACGCATATGATTTCTAACCATGGGATTTACACCAAACAAATTCTGGTAGTTCTAAGATGTTGTATGAGCTTATGGACCAAGTCTTAACATCTAATTCGTTGAGAATCAACAATACCCAAACTTATGACCTTTAAACCCTAATTCCAAAATTTTAATCATTTAGAGTTTCTGGGTGGTTAACGACCTTGAATATCATCAATTCATCAACATATGAACATAACCCAACAATCTTTTTGACCAAAACACTTCACTTTTGAAAATACCCAATTCGACTCAAGAACCCTAGTTTTCAAAAAATCATCAATTCGTGTTTCTGGGTGGGTTTTGATGGTTAAAATGTTATCATTCATGTATTAGGAACGTTTTGACATTATCCATTTAACCACAAACACACACACAATGATTGTGTGTTCATACGCTTATGCGTAGAACACATAATCACGCGTAACAAAAGTTTTAGCCGTAGGATTTACTAGAAATTCAAAACCTTAGCTTGTATTACTATTAAGATCGTGAAAACACTTACAAAACGATGATCTAAAGCACGGATTTCTTGAATGAATCTTAGGCGTAGGATGTTTAAGGTTGAGAGTAATAAATGTGAAGTTAGAAGTAGGTGGGAGGTGTTTTTATTAAAATGACTTTAACATTTTGACAGATTTGGTCCCTCCACCTTTTCCATTTCCATACAAAGCCATTTAACTTCCATTTTGGTTACCACACAAAGATTTTAAGAAAGAAACTTTGACGACACTCCCCCTCGACTTAAGAAAAATAATGAAAGGTTATAATTTTTAGTCCGAGGAGTGTCATTGAACCAGAAACATTTACCACCATTGATAAAAGAAACAACCGGGATATGATAACATGCAAGTACACAGATGTTTTGAAACAGTTAAGTGATAATTGTCTCCCCCTCAACACTTGATCGAAAAAATACTGAATTTTGAAAGATTAGAGTGTTGACGGAAGAAACGTACTTGCCATGTTGAAAGAAAATTAGATTAGAAGAATATTTTTGTTTTTATCAGGTTTTATATTTTTGTATTTTGTTTTTGAAAAATTTATTTACAAAAGAGATTTTGGTGTTTGACAGGTTTTTCAGACTGTTTTAGGAGATCATCCAATTCCTCTTGAGTCAAACACCTCATACCAATCTGGTGGACCAACTCATTAAACCTAGCGGGAGGCAAGGCTTTGGTGAGAAGATCGCCAATTGGTATTCTGTACCCACAAAATATAATTCAACAAGCACTGCTCCACGTGATCCTTGATGAAATGATATCGAAGATCGATGTGCTTTGATTTCGAAAGTCTGAACCGAGTTGCACGAGATCGCTATGGCACTCCGATTGTCGCAATACATCGATTCTCAAATACGTAACCATAGTCTTTGAGTTGTGTTCTCATCCAGATGACTTGAGCACAACACGTCGACATGGCTACATATTCTGCTTCGGTTGAGGACATCGATGTACAATCCTCGCTTCTTCGATTGCCATGACACCGTTTATCACCAAGAAATTGTAAAGCTCCCAAGTACTTTTCCGTGAGTCTAAGCATCCGCGTGGTCGCTCAAAAGCGATTAGTTCAAAACCAGAATCCTTCGGATACCGGATCCCCAAGTTAATGGTTCCCTTTATGTATCGGAGGATTCTTTTAGCCTCAGAGAGGTGGGTTTCAGTTGGTCGCGACCGATAACGAGAGCAAAGATATACGGAAAGACAATATCGTCTGCTAGTCTGTTAGATACATGAGAGACCCAATAATACTACGGTATTTTGTAGGGTCCACCAATTTCCCATGTAAATCAGCCTCTAGCTTCTTGGTATGAGCCATTGGTGTGGCATAGGTGTCACAGGTTTTCATTCCAAATTTGTTTAAGAATTCAAGGGCATATTTGGATTGACTCAAGAAAATACCACGGGTGATTGATGAACTTGCAGTCCAAGAAAGAACGTGAGTTCACCCATCATGGACATTTCAAAATTTTTCTTCATTAGTTTTGCAAAAGCGATTGAAAACTTTTATGTGTAGACCCAAAAATGATGTCATCCACGTAAATTTGAACAATTAAGATATGTTCCCGTGATATTGTATAAAAAGAGTTGGGTCAACCGAACCTTTGGTGAAATTATTAGCAATGAGGAAAGATGATAGCTTATCGCACCATGCCCGAGGAGCTTGTTTGAGACCATACGAGCTTTGTTCGCTTTGTAGACGTGATTCGAAACTCGTGATCAACGAATCCATCCGGTTGGTCGACATAAACCGCTTTAAGTTGTCCATTGAGAAACGCAGTTTTGACATCCATCCGATAGACCGTCATATTCATATGAGCCGCGAACGCTAGAAATATCCGAACAACCTCAAGACGAGCAACCGGAGCAAAAGATTCTTCAAAGTCAATACCCTCTTCCCGACGATAACCCTTAGCCACCAGACGTGACTTATTTCGATAACATTTCCTTCAAAGATCCAATTTGTTTTTCCAAATCCATTTGAGACCAATGACGTAGACTCCTGTTGGTCTTTCAACCAGCTCCCATACTTCAAGACGTTTGAATTGGTTGAGTTCTTCTTGCATGGATTCAATCCACTTGTCTTTTGTCATTGCGTCTTTGATGTTTTTAGGTTCAGATTGGCAGACTGTGAGTGCATAAATGCAATGTTCACCATCTGAGTGAAGACGTTGTCTTGTAACGACCGGTTGATTCGGGTTGCCAATAATATTTTCCAGAGGATGGTCTTTTGTCCATCTATGTGTGGAGGGTTGATGTTGGTATACATTGTGCGATTCTGAGGATTCAAATGGTTTGTTGAAGATTCCGCGACATCCGTGCAGCTCTCATTAGCAAACGGGTTGAAGAACGCATTTGGATCATAATCTGCAGGTGGGGGGTACTACATTCGAATATCATCGCCAGCTTCATCATTGTTGGAAGCGGTTTGTTCAACTGTTGTGGTGGAGTCAACTGGTGTAGGTGCATCTGCAAAAGTAGTTGTTGTAGTAGGTGTATCGTATAAGAGTATTATCGTTGAGCGTGAAACATGGATACACCCGAGCACGTTCATCAATATCGCCACCGAACAATGGAGCAAATAACCTTTCCATTTGTTGACGAGTAAGTCGGGGCTTTGTTCACCGATGATGGGGTTTGGGGAAGTTTAAGCGGTTGTGTCCGGTTCCAAGTCGTTATACTCGAAGCCATTTCCGTAAGTTCATCAAAATGAGCATGAATCGTTTCCATCACCTGTTTTGTACGACGATTCCGGATTCGAAACCTTTTGAATTATCACAAGATCCGATAAAGACTCCAATGTCCGCTTTGGCTTTGAGCTTTCCAAAGTCATCACGATCATTATTCGGATAGCAAAGAGATCCAAATACATGAAAGTGTTTTAGATTCGGTTTTCTGTTATGGACAAGCTCGAAAGGTGTTTTGTTGTGCCGTTTTGTAATCATAGAATGGTTTTGAGTATAGCATGCAAGAGATACAACTTCCATAAGTAATCTGGAAGTTTAGCATTGATTAACATTGTTCTTGCAGCTTCCACTAACGCTCGGTTTCGTCTTTCAACAACTCCGCTTTGTTCTCGTGTATGCGTGCAATAGATGTCCGATGTCAATTCCCACTTTCTCATAAAATTCACGAAGAGTTTGGTTAACAAATTCTGCCTCTATCGTTCGATTAGTCGAACGGTGTTTCGAGTGAACTTGTATTTTCGTGAGAAAGGTGATGATCATCTGTGGAGCTTGATCTTTGCTTACAAGAAAGTAGACCCAAGTCCAGCGTGAATAGTCATCAACAATTACTAAGATGTAGCGTTTGCCATTGATCGCTTGCACGCGCATCGGGCCACACAAATCCATGTGAAGAAGATGAAGCACATGCCGAGAGCGTGTTCCACCTTTGAAGGAAAATGAGCACGAGTGCTTTTGCCTTGTTCACAAGCTGATCAAAGGTGATCTTTAGAATACTGAAACCGTGGGAGTCCTTCAACTAGTTTGTGTCGAGCAAGGTTGGTGATGGTTTGAAAGTTTAGATGTGAGAGACGACGGTGCCATAGCCAGGATTTTGTTGATGTTGCCTTTGAAAGTAAGCAGATGGGAGAAGAAGCAACCATGTCTTGCATAGAGATAGTGTAATGACTTGAATTACGCAAGCCGCACATAAGGTCGTTTCCTTGTAGATCATTAATGAAACAAGTTTTCTCCCTGAAAGCAACCTCCAAATCTCCATCACAAAACTGACCTCCTGAAAACAGATTGTGACCGAGGCCTTCCACATAATAAACCCCGCTTATTTCGATGTTCCCATTAATGTAGTCTCCGTAGCCCATGATAGCTGCGAAGTGATCATTCCCGAACCCGACAGTGCCAATGAACTTTGCAATAAAGTTTGATAACAGTTTAAGATTGCCTGTCATGTGTCAGGAACATCCGCTATCAACAATCAATAGAATGATCTGTATCACCGCATTACAATGCACAGATGGAATAGAAGTAGATGTGGAACCCGAAATGTTAGAGGGTTCCGTGGTATAGTAGATATACACACATCAATAGCTTTAGGTATCCACTTAAATCCTAGTGTGTTATATATCCATTTCCGCCATCTATAACTACTCTTTGCTTTAGTCTTAGTGAATGCACTAGGTGGTACTACATTCCTAGGAGGTGAAACCGGAGCTACAGGGACAACAATGCGTTTCTTAGAATCTAAAGAGGGCGGTCTACCAAGCAAAGACTTAGAAAGATTAGTGGGCCTAGAGGTATTCGGTTCTTAGGATTCCTTAAACGAGAGATGATAGCTTTAGCAACACATTTATCATGACAATCAGAATTCATACTTTTATGACAAAGAACACAAGGTGCATCGATGAATATCAAAAGTACTTAACGGTTTAGCATTCGTTACATCACTATTTCTATTACATTTGCCCGACGCAATATCTATAGTGGAAGCAACGTGAGTCTTATTCATAGTCCTAGGGTGTTCTTCTACTTTAGCATTCTTGATTGATCTTTTCTTAGGTCGCAACTTCCTATTCTTCGATGTAGTGCTCCTAGGTTGTGAAGTGCAGACATTTGGAAAAGACGAACTATTCCCTGCTTCAAGAGAAGGAGGCACGTTAGCAACTTGTGTTTTGGCAGTAGAGATTCTAGGTTCATGAGTACTAAGTGTTACTCGGGCTAATCTCTTAATGATGGTTGGCGGAAGTTGTTCATACTTTCCTAACATTTCTCTTAACTTGAGGATAGTGTGAATCGATCTTGATTTTCAGACCGAACATTTCCAAAGAAAATGCATAACTTCTTTAGTGTGTGCAAGATAATGATCAAGTTCATTTGATGCTTCATCACGAGTCTTTTGAGTAAATCAAATATGACACCATATTCCTTTTTAACTTTTAAAAGTTCTTGTTCATATTTTGAGATTTGACACTTAAAAGACACGTTTTGATCATCCAGTTGCTCAATTTTAGAAACAGAAGGTTTTGCACGCGAATCGGGCGATTTTGTGTTGAAAAGCAAGTTGTTGATCGTGAATATCTTTTGACACCAATTAAGACGACGTATTGCATTTGAAAGTTCGTTTGACAATCGTTTGTTTTCAACTTTAAGGACTCTATCTGAAGCACATTATCGTGTTCTCAACATTTACCACGTAATCAACAAGATCGCAGAGATATAATCAAATGCATATGACAAAGAATTCAATAGCACAACATTATGGACATTAGCACGATGACATCTTCCAAGAGTCGATCAACATCTTTTCTCAACAGTTTCTTTTTACGCTTAGTATTAGAAATAGATGTTTTCGCTTTTCTAAAACGACCTTCATTAATCCAAGTTCCTTATGAAAGTCCTTTTCCCAAGACAATGCACAACTTTTCAAATTTTTAACATTTGGTAAAAGATTTTTCTAAAAATGTCTCTTTGTTCTCGCGCCAGAGGCGATTGAAAATGTTGAACTTTGATTTTCGAATGATATTCTATCTCATGTTGTAAAGTTTTGAGGTCAGCCATGAAAATGTCAAAATATTTGAGAATTTTGCGATTTTCGTGTTTTGAGTTTACTTCACCGATGGAAGGTAAAGGACCATAAGTTTGTGCATAATCTGGTTGGGGATTAACATTAGAAGACTCGTGTGTTTTATGATTATCCTTGGTGTGTTAGAAGAATCCGCTGGTGTGACGAAAGTGACCGCTTTTGAATAGTTAAAAGGTTTGTTGTAAACAACTTTTTCTAATTTTGATCGACTCTCGCCTTCTGCATCTAATTCCTCTTGACGATGATATTCAACAACACTCATAATGTAATTATCAACTTTATATTCTGACCGAAACTTCGTGATTTGGTTTGAATGCTTTGGTTGAAAGCTTAGGTTTGTAATCAACAAGATTCGGTCCATATCCATTTGGATTGGGTTTTAAAGTAAACTTTTCAATGGCTGTGACCGACTCGCCATGTTTGTAAACAACACTTTTAAACTCTTTAAGTTTGTTTTGCAAGCCGATGATTTCTTCAAGATGATCATCTATTCGCTTCGTTGAATGCTTTTTGTATGCAGAGAACTGTTTTTGACAATTTAACAACTCCGCCTTTAGCTTTTTGATTTTCCAAGGTGAGAGCGTTAATTTGCTTTTTATGTTCATGTTTCAGCTTGTTCTATTTCGACAACAAAGCATTCTTCGGCGCTAGATCACGATCTGTCTTTCTAAATATTTTTCGCTTTGATAAGATTTGGCAAAGGTCGCTTCAAAACCGTTTTCACGTTTTTCTTGAGTTTTGAAAAGTTGAGTTGCTTTTGTAAACATTCAAAATCCTTGGTTAACAGTGCATTTTTGCATTTCAAGTCCTGATTAATGGCATGACATTTTTCCACTATGGTGTTGGTCTTGTATTAAACGAGCAATATCGGATGAGGCAAAAGTTCGGCGTGTTCAACGTGAGTCTCAACATGATCATTACTGAGATCCTCAAGTATAACCACCGAGTCAATTTGATTATCAAGGGAAACCGGTTGGTCATCTTGATCGTCAAATATAACTACGGGTTCTAGTTGAAAATCGTTGGAATGAGATGTGGATGGCGATTTTGAACATTCGAGCCTTGCCGGATTCGGATGTTGGCGAGATATGAGATCGAGATAAATATGGTTTGTTCGGTACCGAGACAAGCCATCGCTGTCATACACGGGCCTGTGTCACTCATGTGTAACTCATGCATATTAGCCATCAACATAATTGCATTGGCCCGCAAGTCCTCCATATCATCATCCGAAGTCAAGCATTTGCCATAAAACTCGTTTTTGTCCGTGAGAGATCCACCAGCTTCATCCTTAAGAGCCAAAAGAAGAGCCTCTTTGAAATAAGCACCGCCCCTAGTCCTTGGCTTTGGGCATGCATTAGCCAGTGTCCCTTCTCATTGCAGTTGTAGCATCGAAGACCATTCAACCCATTCGAGCATTTCCTGCTCCACCACTTGAGCTCGATTGTTATTCCTACCCACAGCATTAAACCCTTGACCACCGCCCATCCGACGACCATAACCACGATTCTGAACTTCAACTCGTCCATTGTTCACAACAGCTTGATTCCTTGTATTAGATGAGGAACGAATACGGTTGTTGGATTTGTTGGTATAACGGCTAAAGGCATTAGCAATCATAGCAAATCCTTGTTGCAATGCTTCGAACGGATCAGATTCCTCATTAGCTTCAGCTTGAGCATTGTTGTTGTTGTATGGAACCAATTGAGTTTGTTGAGATGGAGGTTGTGAAGGATCATGTGGTGTGATTGTAGCAGTTGGTTGAGGAGAATAACCGTTTTGAGCATATAAGGCAAGTTGTTGATTTTTCGGATGTGTTGGTGGAGCAATTTGAGCACGGAGAATCCTTTCCCTATCAACTTCCTTTTCATGAGGCTTCAAGTAATCGTACAATAATCCATATGTAGATTGATGCATGTTTTTTGCTTGACGGAGGAAAATGACATACTTCTCCCATTCAGGACCAAGACTACTCAGGAACTTAGTATTCACTGCAATTCTTGGCATGATGATGTTGTGTTTATCCAAATCATTGATGATGTCTGAAAATCGTTGATGATAGGACTCGAGTGTCTCTCCGTGTTCAATCATGAAGTGTTCATAAGCCAAGTAAATTTTGGATTCCAAATCTTCCTGATTGAGTACTGATCCTTCCATAAGAAGATGAATATGATCCCACATTTTCTTTGCAGTCTTTTGAGCATCAACACTACGAAGAATTAGGTTTGGTAATCCTAGGAGGATATATTCCATTGCAAGCTCATCTGCTTCATAGTGTAGAATTTTTTGAGGATTCAAGTCTCAACAAAGAGCAATGTTCGTTTGTTCATCTCTTGGTGGAATGGCATTTGGATCTCCTGTACAATGACAGAGGCATCTCAAATGGACCTTCCAAGATAACCCTCTTTAAGAACTTTCCATGTGGCTTCTTTAGATCACAAAACCTAAAGAACCTTATCACCCATTGATCGTAGTTTCCTGGAGTGAGCATTGGAGGTCTATCAAGTGATCCGACCTCATGAATTGATTGTTGGTTGCTTAAAGTTTCAAACATCTTTGCAAACCAAGTGGGTTCCTTCATAGTGATCCTTGATGGATGTTGATTGAAGTCATTTGTGTACGGTTGAACTTGAAGACTTGGTGGTGGTTGAACCATTTGAGGTTGTGGATTTGCAGCAAGTTGTGGAGTATGTTGTTGGTTAAATTGTTGTTGATAAATTGCTTGTTGTTGATTCCATTGTTGATGTTGTGGAGTTAGTTGTTGTTGACGCTGAGGATGAGGATAAGTGTAAGGGAAATAGTTAGAGTATGGTGGTTGTGACATGTTGATAAACTTGTGTTGGTAAAAATGGATCTTTGTAGTCGAATGAACCTTTGTTGATGAAGTATCCTTAGGCGTAGAAATCACAATAGACAAGTAGCCCTTATGCGTAAAAACACCAAAGTTACGCGTAACAATAAGAAGTTACGCGTAGATTTAGCTTACGCGTAAGTAGAGAAAATACGCTAAAGTTATGCGTAGACAAAAGTTAGGCGTAGGATTATCTTATGCGTAAGACTATGCTTAGGCGTAAGAAAAATCTTATGCGTAGGATTTCTACGCGTAAGCTTATGCTTATGCGTAATTTTAGGGTTTTATCCCAAGTGGTCTTTTACACTTCACAAAGGCAAAAGATATCCAAAGTCGACGTATTTTCTGACTTATCCAAGTAAGAAAACACGGAATAAACCATGAAAATGAAGATCAAACTAAGGAAATACTTACGCGTAGTTTTAGGGTTTTACTACGCGTAGGTTTACTCGTAAATTTGATTTTGCTCAAAGTTGTTTCTAAACCAGTTTTTGTGTGATGAAATAGCTTCAATAATACCAAAAGACACAAAAGTGTGAAACTTGATGATCCAAAGCTCTTAAAACAGTTAAGCGTAGAACAATACCCACGAACAAAAACAAGCGTAAAATCTTAGATCCACACGTAAAGTTTGAAACTTTTTGCCAAAAACACGTATTTTAACACCTTAAAACGTTGAAAGTACAAGAATCTTTGATTCAAAAGTGTAAAAAAGACGTTTTTAAGCGAACCAAAGTATCACCCACTTTTACGCGTAAGATCAAGAACAAAAATCTTCAAAAACAAAACGTTTCACCCAACTATTTGGCGATTGATACCACTGTTAGGTCACTAGTTTTACAACACAAGCTTCAATGAAAGAGATAGAGAGGAGAAGAGAGGCGGTTGAACAAAATAAACACCCACACACATGTTAGCAATAGGCCGGTTAAGAATAGAGTGAAAGAGAGTGAATAAAATGAACAACCAACCTTCAAATGAAGGTTTACAAAAGGTATTTATAGGAGGAAAGCTAGGGCAACACTCCTAGTTTCCATCCTTTCCTTAATGGACTAAGGCCTAGGCTTATGGGCCTTCTACATAAGCCTAAGGCTAATTGCAAACATAAAGGCCATAATAAAGCTAACTATTACATATAAATTACTAACACTTGATAATGGTTTAGGAGTGATTCCAACACAAACCTTCGTTTTGCACCGGGTGTATCAACCCATAATCCTTCATCATGGTCAGATCGTAAGTATGTGCTGTCACCATCTATCGGTGGAATACCCGCTGAAAATGGTGGTAGCTTGTCAAATTGGTCGTATTATTCTTCGTCAACAACATTATCAACACCAAGTATATGTCGTTTACCAGGCATAACGACATGCCATCTTGGATTGCTAGGGTTTTGAACGAAAAACACTTGTGTGGCTTGCTTTGCGAGAATGAAGGGTTCAGAAGCATAACCGTCAGTTCCAAGGTCAACAAGTGTGAAACCATACTCGTCAACTTTAACACCCGAGCTATTATTTACCCTTTTACACTTGAACAATGGTATTTTGAAAGAATAATAATCTAGATCCCAATTTTTTTGTATCACCCCGTAATACGACTTTTTGGTAATCTATGTGGAGGCTATCATTGTAACTCTGCTATTTTGCACCGTACTCTTTTCATCTCGCATTTTAGTGTAACATGTATAGCCGTTAATTTCGTATCCTTCATATGTTTTGACTAGCAATCTCGGCCAGCCCCTCTCCCAACTTTTCCATTATTTTATCGACGTTTGGTTTACTGATAAAGATTTAAAGGTACACTTTTGAGGGGTCATTTAAGCCCTTAATTGATCACTTTTGTATCCGTTACTACTTAATTTCGTTCCTTTTCACTTTTTAGGTCTCTTGAAGGCAAATTGCTGGAATGACACTTATTCGGATGAAAAGGCGCGAATACACGAAGAAAATGGCCAAGTCAAGAATTGAGACACTCAAGCTGCTGGAAAATGAAGGGGACGGCGTCACGACTTATTTGCGACGTCGTCGCGACACATCTTGAGACGACTCAGAGAGCAAATTGCTAATTTACAAGTGACGGCATCAGGTTTAAAAGAGTAGGGCATCACAACTCAGACGGCCTAAATTTGGATCCAGGCGGCGTCAGAGATTGAAGCCGACGACGTCACGAGCATAAGGTGACGCCGTCACAAAGTTGATGTAGCCAAGACGAAACCTTAATGGCGGCAACCCGACGACGTCACAATTAAAGAGTGCCGCCGCCGCATATTGTAACACTATATATAGAATCCGAATTTTTCAGTTTTTAGAGAGGTATTTTTGTGGAGTAAAAACCTAAACCGAACCAAGGCTGTCTTGGGCAGTATCTTAGGGTTCCATACCCTATTTTACAACAAGATAAGTGTTTTACTTCATTAAATCAATCATGTCTTCAATTGTTTGTGTGTATGCTTGCATGTTCTCCATGTTCGGCTAATTTACTTGTGTGTTTGCTTAGATCTATGAAACCTAGGTATTGAATATTGATTGGTTGTCTCTTATCTTAATTGTGATTGACCTAGTATTGCGATAGGTCATTCGTTGTGTTATTAATGCTTGATTAATCTTTGTTGAACCTTAGCTTATAGTTACTAGTGGAGTTGTAGGCTAAATATACAAAGATAACCTTAGTGTTAAGTTTATGAATCCTAGAGATTTCGTAGTCATTAACCTTAGGTAGCTTCAAAGAGTTAGGGATAAACGCATACCCTACGACCTTTGAAAACACAACGCGTTAAGAATAAGGACGTGACAATTCAACCATCAATAGGAGATAACTAGGGAGTAATAAAATCTAAGTAAACACATTTTTAATCATCATAAGAGCACACAACAATAGACATAGACTACACTCACCTTAGCTTAGTTAATTAGAATAGATAATAGTAGAGTAATCGGTAGAAGTACCACCCCAAATCAAATACCTCGAGATTCGTACCTTTCAATTTTCTAAAAAAATATAAAAAGATAAAAAATAATCTTCCTCAACCCCAACCTTAGCATAGTAATTTATCACTAGCATTCCTATTCCCCTAGAGAATGATATCAATTCCCGAGGCTTACCCTAATACTACACTACAACGATTAGGTTCACTGCCTAGGGTGTTGAAAAACTTTCTTGCCGAAAAGGAAGTTTCTTGGACCCCGAACGCGCGTTGTAAATTTGTAAAAATGCTTTATTTTGTCTTTAACCTCGTCTTAATTACATATAAAGGTATTTTACATAAAAGATAAGTGTAGGGAGGATTACACACGTTTTCAAAAAGAATGTGAACATGAGAATTACGATTATTTAAAAGATATACATGTGTGTTTGTTCGAGTCAAATGATTGTATCGAGTCATAATGGATGTTTTGCAGGAAATTTTTCCAGATTTTAAAGATAAAAATTTTCAATTTTTCCAAAAAATCGCAGACCAGTTTCTGTCAGATAACCTCGACGGCTTCAGTTCTAACTGGACGGCGTCAAGAGGAGTAGAAACAGCTTACTACTTTTTCTCGTTTTCTGAGCTACTTATAAATTTTTTGGAATTTTCCGTGTCTTAAATTTCCAGAAATCTGTAAACATCTATTCCACAAGCACTATATCCTAGTTTAGTAGAGTCATATATATATTGTTACCGATTTTACGCGAAGGTTTCGTTTGTTTTCTTCAAGTGTGCAAGTTTAATTTATTAAGAAGAAGATACATAAGATTGGAAGGAGCTTTTCACGCAAACACTCTTCTTGAAGAAAAATTTAACCACTACTTCACACGGATCCTACCGAGCTAATCAGGGGAGTACTAGTTTCTTTCGTTTTTAATTACCTTCCATTATCATAACTTTGATACTTTCGGGGAACATTGGAGACAATGTTCAGGTTAAGTGTAGGGAGGGAAAATAAAACGAGAACTTTAAAACTATGCTTATCCTTGACTATTTGCCTTGTCCAATTTCATTTGTGTAATAAACCATGAGAAATATCGGTTAGGGTAATTTTGGCACCAAATTTAAATTTTTTCATGACATGTAGGAGTGGGCCATTAGTCTTAATAAAGCGTCTCATGGATAGGAAGTTATATGACTAGCACAAAAACCCTTTACCACTTAAATTCCACCCAAAATGTAAGGATCGCCCTTAGATTTGTAGGAATTAAAGCATTCCACTTTAATGCTTAGAGAGTGTACCGGTAGTATAATAGATTCTAGAACTTGTTTTGTGATGCATTCCGAGATCGCTAGTGAGACTACACTTGTGTAGTTAGGAATAACTAAATGATAAGAGGCATTAGGATAACCCTTGTTTGATACCCGTAATATAATTACTTCTTCCAAATCGATTGAGTAATTCCCCCACACCCTAGCGTTGTACTCATCTTTAGTACACGATACCCCTAGTTAACCCCTCAAAGCCTATCCTTTTTGCGGTTCTCGTGATGTTTCGGTTTTCCGGAATATCAATGAAGAGCATTGTTTACAATCCACCCCCAAATGTACACCCAAATCGCCTTAGCCTACCTTGTATGTACTCACTTTTAGTGCATTATTGTTATCATGCTAAACCCTTAGTTCAATTATCTAGTTGCTTGCATAAGTTGCTAAGTCGAGTCATATCCTTTGTACATAGTTTTGGGACAATTGGGACTCATGGGAAAAGTTAAATTTTATGAAATGACGGGGAAGGGAACGTTAAATTCAAATTCCCTTTATTTGCGTTATAATGTACTCTAGGTGTTTTGATCTTTTCAATTCGGGTCAAATTAGTGTTAGAGTAATAAAAACCCAAGTGTAGGGATGTGCCTATAAATCCCTATTATTTTGATGTTATCGTAAAGGATGGTAGAGTAAAAGTGTACGAAAAAAATAGAAAAAAGAGAAAAAGAAAAAAATAGAGTGTTTATCTAGAGTTTAGAAAAAAAAAAAAAAAAAAAAAACTGGCTACCATCCTACATCTATCTTTAAATTTATGTTCGTTTGTTTCAAGTTATCTAGAGTTTAGAGTGTCTAGTCTTGGCTTAGCAACGCCATTCTTCTCATGCTTGTAACATAAATATTTTTGACTTGCCACCACTAAATCGCCTATCCCACCAAACCCTTTGTTTCCCCACCGTAAGACTAATGTTACAACCTTTTAAAAGACCTCTTGGATACTTTTTCCTAGGTGCTTACGCCAAAGCCATGGAGGTTTGATCTAGTCTCAAGCCTATGGTAATCTATGTACTAGGACCGTTAATGAGTGTTTATCTTCCATTTCCAACTTGATATATTTCATATACACCTGAGAGATGAGAGTACCCAAACACCACTTGTGAGGTGCTAGTATGTAATTTCTGTGCTTATTATGACTTTTGCGGGGCTTATATGTGTTGTGAATCGTTCTAAACTAATGCTTCATGACCCCTAACTTATAAATTAATTGGCTAAAAGCACATTTGCTTGAGGACAAGCAAATACCAAGTGTAGGGATATTTGATAAGGATTTAAAAGGTACACTTTTGAGGGGTCATTTAAGCCCTTAATTGATCACTTTTGTATCCGTTACTACTTAATTTCGTTACTTTTCACTTTTTAGGTCTCTTGAAGGCAAATTCATGGAATGACACTTATTCGGATGAAAAGGCGCGAATACACGAAGAAAATGGCCAAGTCAAGAATCGAGACACTCAAGCTGCTGGAAAATGAAGAGGACGGCGTCACGGCTTATTTGCGACGCCGTCGCGACACATCTTGAGACGACTCAGAGAGAAAATTGCTAATTTATAAGTGACGGCATCAGGTTTAAAAGAATAGGGCGTCACATATTAGACGGCCTAGATTTGGATCCAGAAGGCGTCAGAGATTGAAGCAGACGGCGTCACGAGCATAAGGTGACGCCGTCACAAAGTTGACGTGGCCAAGACGAAACCCTAATGGCGGCGACCTAATGGCGTCACAATTAAAGAGTGACGCCGTCGCATATTGTAACACTATATATAGAATCCGAATTTTTTAGTTTTTAGAGAGGTAGTTTTGTGGAGTAAAAACCTAAACCGAACCAAGGCTGTCTTGGGCAGTATCTTAGGGTTCCATACCCTATTTTACAACAAGATAAGTGTTTTACTTCATTAATTCAATCATGTCCTCAATTGTTTGTATGTATGCTTGCATGTTCTCCATGTCCGGCTAATTTAGTTTTGTGTTTGCTTAGATCTATGAAACGTAGGTATTGAATATTGATTGGTTGTCTCTTATCTTAATTGTGATTGACCTAGTATTGCGATAGGTCATTCGTTGTGTTATTAATGTTTGATTAATCTTTGTTGAACCTTAGCTTATAGTTACTAGTGGAATTGTAGGCTAAATATCCAAAGATAACCTTAGTGTTAAGTTTATGAATCCTAGTGATTTCGTAGTCATTAACCTTAGGTAGCTTCAAAAAGTTAGGGATAAACGCATACCCTACGACCTTAGAAAACACAACGCATTAAGAATAAGGACGTGACAATTCAACCATCAATAGGACATAACTAGGGAGTAATAAAATCTAAGTAAACACATTTTTAATCATCATAAGAGCACACAACAATAGACAAAGACTACACTCACCTTAGCTTAGTTAATTAGAATAGATAATAGTAGAGTAATCGGTAGAAGTACCACCCCCCAAATCCAATACCCCGAGATTCGTACCTTTCAATTTTCTAAAAAAATATAAAAAGATAAAAAATAATCTTCCTCAACCCCGACCTTAGCGTAGTAATTTATCACTAGCATTCCTATTCCCCTAGAGAACGATATCAATACTCGAGGCTTACCCTAATACTACACTACAACGATTAGGTTCACTGCCTAGGGTGTTGAAAAACTTGCTCGATGAAAAGGAAGTTCCTTTGACCCCGAACGCACGTTGTATGCGTATCATTTACCCACGTTTGCAGCCACTTTGTCTTTTAGCCAAGTAGCAAACTGCTCATTATGCCTCTTCGTATACCATGTCTCCGTTCTACCAATGTTTTCTCCGCGTAACATTTCCATATCCTCCTTAATGTAAGGAGCAACACATGTCATATGTTCAAGGACTACAAAAAAAGCTTATAATTCAGGCTTGATTGTTTCGTTCCAATTGTACCGACCCCATGAAGTCTGCCCACATGACGACTTTGAGGAACGCCAATACCTTTGACACCTTCCAAATAGTTTGTATAAAAGTCGATGACCTCCTTGGAAGTATATCCTTCAACAATACTACCCTCGGGTCGGGACCGATTCCTTACATAACCCATCACGACGCCCATATATCTCTCAAAAGGGTACATATAATGTAAAAATACAGGACCGCAAGCCTTAATTTCACTGACGATGTGAGATACCAGGTGAACCATGACATAAAAAAAGGACAGCGGGAAGTACATCTCTAATTGACATAAAGTAATGATAATATCTTTTTGCCATGAATCCAAAATTTTGGGGTTAATCACTTTTGAGTGAATCTTGTTAAAAAACAAACAAAGTTTTGTGATTGTTTGTCGGACATGCTTTAGTAGCAAACCACGAATTGCGATGGGAATCATATGTGCCATTAAAATATGACAATCATGCAACTTCACTCCTTGTAGTTTACAGTCTTTCATGGATTCCAAGCTCTTAATGTTCGCTGAATAGCTAGATGGAACCTTAATATCATGTAAGCATTTACAAAATTGGGTTTTTTCTGCTTTAGACATGGTATAACACGCTGGTGGCAAATAGGTGCGTTTTTTGTCATTCTCAACAGGCGCGAGCTCTAACCGAATTCCCCATGAGACCATATCTTTTCGAGTATTAATACCATCTTTAGTTTTCCCGAGAATATTCAACAACAACCCAATCAAGCTGTCACATACGTTCTTTTCAATGTGCATAACGTCGATACAATGTCGTACTTCCAAATCCTTCCAATATTCTAATTGCCTAAAAATTTACTTTTTTTTCCACGTTCCTTGTTCAATTTGACGTCCTTTTCCTTTTCCAAACACTGTGTTTAGATTAGAAACTCGAGAAAGTGCAATATCTCCACTAAATCGTGTCCTGACTCATCCATACTCCGTGTATCCGTCAAACTCCGAACTCATGTGACGATACGAGTGATTATTTGGAAGCGATCTTCGATGGCCCATGAACACGGGTTTTTTGCAATTGTCTAACCACCTTGCGGATGTCTCATCTTCACAAAGCGAGCAAGCCTGCTTACCCTTCGTGCTGTATCCTGACAAATTACCGTATGCCGGATAATAATTTATGGTGCAAAAAATCATGGCACGCAACTTAAATTTTTCTTTCTTATACGCATCATACATTTTTACACCCGGTTTCCATAATTCTTTCATATCGTCAATGAGAGGAGACAAATACACGTCAATGTCATTACCATGTTGTTTTGGACCGGAAATTAACAATGACATCATAATGTATTTACGTTTCATGCGTAACCAAGGTGGAAGATTGTACATACATAAAAGAACCGGCCAAGTACTATAACGACTGCTCATGTTTCCGAATGGGTTGATTCCGTCTGAGCTTAGTCCAAATCGAATATTTCTAATCTCTTTACCGAATTCTGAAAATTTGTTATTAATTTTTCTCCATTGAGGGGAATCCGCCACATGCCTTAACTTCCCGTCATCTTTACGCTGATCGGAATGCCAACGCAACAATTTGGCCTCTTTCTTGTTTTCAAATAGCCGCTTCAGTCTTGGTATGATGGGAAAATACCACAATAGCTTAGCCGGGGGTCCATTTTTTGTCACATCATCATCAATTTCATCCGGTTCTTTCTTATACCTTGATGTTCCGCAAGTAACACAAGCATGCAAGTTTTCGTACTTATCACCCCTATACAACATACAGTCATTCGGACATGCATGTATTCTTTCAATTTCTAGTCCCATTGGACACATTATTTTTTTAGCATGGTATGTAGAAATGGGCAACCCATTATTAACGGGAATCAGTCTGTGTAAGAACTCTAATAGCTTTGTGAAGCTACTATTACTCCAACTACTATTTGCTTTTAACTTTAACAACTCCAAATCAGCAGAAAGTACGGAAAAGTTCTTGCAACCATCGTACACTGGTTTCTCTGCATCTTCAAACAATTGTTGCAAATATTCTTGATCAATATCACCATCATTAGCCTCTAAATTATGCAACATCTCTTTTAAATTTTCATGTTTACCATTAATGAAAGAATCATTGTTTTCATTACTATTTGATACATGACTTGATGTGCTATTATCAAATAGTGATTCACCATGCTCTGACCAACAAGTATATTTACGGACAAAACCATATTTGTGCAAATGAAACTCAATCGCTTTGATATCAGTATAGGGTACAAAATTTTTACATTTCGAACAAGGACAAAAAATCTCAATATCTCCCTTAGCCACTCGGTTAGACTCAACAGCTATAAGAAAAATTTGCACTCCTTTCACAAATTCTGGGTCATTAACGTTCATCCCGTACATCCATTGTCGTTCCATCTGAAAGTTTAAAACAACACAATAAATCATATGCACGTACGAATGAAACATAGGTGGTCCGTGGTCACATGTGGAAAATCCTAACCCACCTTTTGAATATTTTATTTCATATGTGTATACGTTCTAGCGGGTTGACTATTTAAGAAAAAAATCGGCAGCATTTTCCCTCAACTCCCCAAGTATGCGTATAAAACGAAAACTCGTAGGAGTAAGGAGAAATGTATACCGATTTTTTCTTAAAATTTCAACCCGCTAAAATGTGTACGCATCCTAAATGAGACAAAATATTCAAAAGGCAGTCCCCGTTAATATCTATTAGATTAGTTTCGGATGGGTACTAACTAATTTCATATCATGGTCTACTAATAATTTCTAGATGCATATGCTATATACACAAATAAGCATATCAACAATATAAGTGTATACAAGTATTTAATAGAATTAATAATAAGAATATAAATAATGTTACAAATAACAAATTAAAAGTTTATAAACTCACCTTATGAAGAGTGGAAAAGCTCTAATATAGATACATGATGAATACCTATACAAATACCAAAAATATATTAGTTAAGTATAAAGAGTTATAATGAGTAAAAACAAATAAAAATATCCACAAAATATAACTATTACCTTGATGTAGTTTTGTAAGGTTTAAGGTAAATTTATTATGGTTGTTGATTGGAGTGTTTAATGTTATGATTTTGAAAGATGTGAGTTGAGAAGGAGTAAATGTGGTATATGGAATCAGAAGAATGGTGTGGGGGATAAGGAAACAGCAGGTTTCCGTTGGGGGAGCAAGTTTTGTGATTTGAATTTTTTTGCTGTGGTTCTGAGAAAACCGTAGCAGAAAATAACACAATTAGAACGGTTATTACAAAATCGTAGCAAAAAACACTTATTTGGAACGGTTTACAAATAAACCGTATCAGATTACAAAGAAAACAACCAAACCGTGCTAAATGGGTTTCATTTACCATGTTTTTTTTAAAAACGTACAAAAAGACCCTTTTTTGTATTTTGATACGGTTTTTTAGGTAACCGTATCTAATTACCGTGTCAAATAACACTTTGTGTAGTAGCGCGTGGGTTTATTTTTTCAAAAATCTTTGTAACTGTTTTGAAGTAATCAAACACATACCAGGAGACTCCACTGATGCATCATCTAGTATTCTTACCCTCCAATTTCCGAATGGTTGAAAATCGACTCAATTATCAAATCGTGATTTTTTTTACGTTATTTGATACACTCCAAGAAAGCCTAGTTGAGGCGGATCCCCAAACAGCTAAGGCGTGGGATCATATCGAGAAGATTTTTCACGACAACAAAAGTACTAGGACAATTTCTTTGAAGGGTGAATTACGGATGTTGAAGCTTGGTGATCTAACCGTGGATGAATATTTTCGTAAGATTGAATCTATCTCCACTATCTTAACTAGTCTTGGTTCTCCCATGAGCAATGATGATATTGTCACTTGTGTTCTTAACGGGTTGAGTGAAAATATGATCACGTTGCGGGTATCATTGCTCATAGGGATCCCTTTCCCGATCTTAACTCGGTTCATCCAATGATTACTACGGAAGATATGCGATTGAAGTCCAAGGCTCAATATTTACCCCGTTGATTCCTCTTCCTCTTCTCCTATGATTTTATTGGCGGAATCGGGTAACACCACTCGACGAACCACTGTTGGACATGATAACAACAGGTCATCGAAACCGTGTTTCAACTTTGCTAAGGGTTTTTATAAGTTTGAGAATAATTCTAAGTTTGTTCATGATCAATCCACACATGCAAAATCCTCTTATTCTTTGTGGTTGTCTAATATTTCACGCCACTATCCATTGGTTAGGTATCCCTCACAAGCTAACTCAAAATTTGACTCAAGCTCAAATGTTGGCCCTTATTCAAGCCTGACTAGAGATGTTGGCTCAATGTGGATACAAAGCTAACTTGGGATAATAGCTTAATGACAAATGCTCAAAGTGTGCCTCAACCGAATATGTTCATGTTGGAATCACTCCTAAACCTTTATTCAAGTGTTAGTTTCTCATATGTAATAGGTAGCTTATTATGGCCTTAATGTTTGTTTAAGGTCTAGCTTATGTAGAAGGCCCATAAGCTTAGGCCCATGTCCAATAAGGATAAGGATGGGAACTAGGAGTGTTGCCCTAGCTTCCCTCCTATAAATATCCCTTGTAAACCTTCATTTGAAGGTTGGTTGTTCAAGTTATTCTCTTCATTACACTCTACGCATAACCATATCATTCTTACGTGTGTGTGTGTTTGGTTTACTTGTTCAATCGCCTTTATCTCTTTCTATTAAGCTTGTGTTGTAAATCTAGTGACCTAACAGTGGTATCAATCGCCAAATAGTTGGGTTAACACTTTCGTTTTTGAAGTTTTTTTTGTTACGGTCTTACGCGTAAACGTGGTTAACACTTTGGTTCGCTTAAAAACTCGTTTTTTACACTTTTTAATCCAAGATTCTTGTACATTCAACGTTTTAAGGTGTTAAAATACTCGTTTTTGGCAAAAAGTTTCAACCTTTGATCTAAGTTTTAATCTTGTTTTTGTTCGAGGGTGTCGTATCACGCGTAACCCGTTTAGTCGTTTTGGTTCATCAAGTTTCACACTTGTGTGTTATTTTGGTGATATTGAAGCTATTCCATAACAAAAATCTGGTTTAGAAACAAATTTGGGCACAATCATTTTTACGAGTAATCTTACGAGTATCAAAACCCTAATATTACGCGTAAGTTATTCCTTGGTTTGATCTTCGTTTTCGTGGTTTACTCCGTGTTTTCTTGCTTGGATAAGCCTGAAAATACGTCGACTTTGGATATCTTTTGCACTGTGATAGCGTAAAATATCACTTGGGATAAAACCCTAAACTTACGCATAAGCATAAAGCTTACGCGTAGAAATCCTATGCATAAGATTAATCTTACGCCTAAGCCTTGTCTTACGCATAAGGTAATCCTACGCATAAGTTTCTACGCCTAACTTTGTGTCTACGCATAACTTTAGTATCTTTTTCCCTACTTACGCAGAAGCTAAATCTACGCGAACTAGTATTGTTACGCTGTAACTTTGGTGTTTTTACGCATAAGTCTCACTTGGTTTATTGTGCTTTCTACACCTAAGGACACTTCATCAACAAAGGTTCATTCGACTACAAAGATCCATTTTACCAACACAAGTTTTTCAACATGTCACAACCACCATACTCTAACTATTTCCCTTACACTTATTCTCAACGCCAACAACAACTAACTCCACAACATCAACAATGGAATCAACAACAAGCAATTTATCAACAACAATTTAATCAACAACATACTCCACAACTTGCCGCAATCCCACAACCTCAAATGGTTCAACCACCACCAAGTCTTCAAGTTCAACCCTACACAAATGAATTCAATCAACATCCATCAAGGAACACTATGAAGGAACCCACTTGGTTTGCAAATATATGTGAAGCTTTAAGCGTACCAACAATCAATTCATGAGGCTGGATCACTTGATAGACCTCCCATGCTCACTCCAGGAAACTACGATCAATGGGTGATTAGGTTCTTTAGGTTTTGTGATCTCAAGAAGCCACATGGAAAGTTCTTAAAGAAGGTTATCTTGGAAGGTCCATTTCGGATGCCTACTCTCATTCTACATCCAAATGCCAATCCACCAAGAGATGAACAAACAAACATTGCTACTATTGCAGATTTAAATCCAGCAGAACTTCTACACTACGGTGATGAGCTTGCAATGCAATATATCCTTTTAGGATTACCTAACCCAATTCTTCGAAGTGTTGATGCTCAAAAGACTATAAAGGAAATGTGGGATCATATTCATCTTCTTATGGAAGGATCAGACTCAATCGAGGATTTGGAATCCAAAATTTACTTGGCTTATGAACACTTCATAATTGAACACGGAGACACTAGATTCTTATCATCATCGATTTTCAGACATCATCAATGATTTGGATAAACACAACATCATCATGCCAAGAATTGCAGTGAATACTAAGTTCCCGAGTAGTCTTGGTCCTGAATGGGAGAAGTATGTCATTTTTCTCCGCAAGCGTTTAAGAATATGCATCATTCTACATATGGATTGTTGTACGATTACTTGAAGCCTCATGAAAAGGAAGTTGATAGGAAAGGATTCTCCGTGCTCAAATTGCTCCACCGACACATCCGGAAAATCAACAACCTGCCTTATATGCTCACAAAGCTTATTCTCCTCAACCAAAGAACTCAACCAACCGCTACAATCACACAATATGATCCTTCACAACCTCAATCTCAACAAACTCAATTGGTTCCATACAACAACAACAATGCTCAAGCACTTGTTAGCGAAGCTAATGAGGAATCGATCCGTTCAAGCATTACAACAAGGATTTGCTATGATAGCTAATGCCTTTAGCCGTTATACCAACAAATCCAACAACCGTATTCGTTCCTCATCTAACACAAGGAATCAAGAACAATGGACGAGTTGAAGTTCAATCGTGGTTATGGGTCGGATGGGCGGTGGTCAAGGGTTTAATGCTGTGGGTAGAAATAACCATAGAGCTCAAGTAGTGGAACAGGGAAATGCTCAAACTCGGTTAAATGGTCTTCGATGCTACAACTGCAATGAGAAGGGACATCCGCTAATGCATGCCCAAAGCCGAGGACAAGGGGCGGTGCTTATCACAAAGAGGCTCTTCTTTTGGCTCTTAAGGATGAAGCTGGTGGAACTCTCACGCATAAAGAACAGAGCTTTATGGCAAATGCGACTCGGATGATGATATGGAGGATTTGCAGGCCAATGCAACTGTTATGTTAATGGCTAATATGCATGAGTTACACATGAGTGACACATGCCCGCTGTATGACACTGATGCTTGTCTCAGGTACCGAACAAACCATATTCATCTCCGATCTACTATCTCCGCCAACATCTGAATCCGGCAAGGCTCAGAATGTTCAAAATGAGTCGCCCACATCTCATTCCGACGATTTTCAACTAGACCCCGTAGTTATATTTGACGATCAAAATGACCAAACGGTCTCCCTTGATAATCAACATGACTCCGTGGTTATACTTGAAGATCTCAGTAATGATCATGTTGAGACTCACGCTGAACACGCCGAACTTTTGCCTCATCCAGATTTTGCTCGCTTAATACAAGATCAACAAACCATAGTGGAAGAATGTCGTGCAATTAATCGTGACTTGAAAAGTAAAATGCACTGTTAACCAAGGATTTTGAATGTTTACAAAAGCAACTCAACTTTTTCAAAACTCAAGAAAAACGTGAAAAGGTTTTGAAGCAGCCTTTGCTAAATCTCATCAAAATGAAAAATATTTAGAGAGACAGATGCATGATCTAGCCGCTCAAGAATGCTTTGTTGTCCGAAATAGAACAATGAAACATGAACATAAAAAGAAAATTAACGCTCTCACCTTGGAAAATCAAAAAGCTAAGGCTGAGTTGTTAACTTGTCAAAAACAGTTCTCTGCATACAAAAAGCATTCAACGAAACGAATAGATGATTATCTTGAAGAAATCATCGGCTTGCAAAACAAACTTAAAGAGTTTAAAACTGTTGTTTACAAACATGGTGAATCGGTCACAGCTATTGAAAAGTTTACTTTAAAACCAAATCCAAATGGCTATGGACCAAATCTTGTTGATTACAAACCTAAGCTTTCAACCAAAGCATTCAAACCAAATCTCGAAGTTTCAAAGCAGTAATATAAAATTGATAATTCATTATGAGTGTTGTTGAATATCATCGCCAAGAGGAATTAGATGCGAAGGACGAGAGTCGATCAAAATTAGAAAAAGTTGTTTACAACAAACCTTTTAACTATTCAAAAGCGGTCACTTCGTCACACCAACGGATTCTTCTAACACACCAAGGATTATCATAAAACGTCTGAGTCTTCTAATGTTAATCCCAAACCAGAGTATGCACAAACTTATGGTCCTTTACCTTCCATTAGTGAAGTAAACTCAAAACCTGAAAATCGCAAAATTCTTTGATATTTTGACCTTTTCATGGCTGACCTCAAAACTTTACAACATGAGATAGAATATCATTCCGAAATCAAAGTTCAACACTTTCAATCGCCTCTAGCGCGAGAACAAAGAGACATTTTTAGAAAAATCTTTTACCAAATGTTAAAAATTTGAAAAGTTGTGCATTGTCTTGGGAAAGGGACTTTTATAAGGAACTTGGAATGATGAAGGTCGTATCGAGAAAAAAACATCTATTTCTAATACTAAACGTAAAAAGAAACTCTTGAGAAAAGATGTTGATCGACTCTTGGAAGATGTGTCTGATGTCCATAATGTTGTGTTATTGAATTCTTTGTCATATGCATTTGATTATATCTCTGCCGACATCGTTGATTCTGTGGTAAATGTTGAGAACACCGATAATGTGCTTCGGTCGAGTCCTTAAAAGTTGAAAACAAACGATTGTCAAACGAACTTTCAAATGCAATACGCCGTCTTAATTGGTGTCAAAAAGATATTCACGATCAACAACTTATTTTTCAACACAAAATCGCCCGATGACAAAACTTCGATCCAAAAATTGAGCAATCAATGATCAAAAGCGTGTCTTTTAAGTGTCAAATCTCAAAATATGAACAAGAACTTGTAAAAGTTAAAAAGGAATATGGTGTCATATTTGATTTACTCAAAAAGACTCGTGATGAAGCATCAAATGAACTTGATCATTATCTTGCACACACTAAATAAGTTATGCATTTTGCTGGAAATATTTTGTCTGAAAATCAAGATCCGATTCACACTATCTTCAAGTTAAGAGAAATGTTAGGAAAGTATGAACAACTTCCGTCTACCGTGATTAAGAGAATAGCCCCAGTAACACTTAGTAATCATGAACCTAGAATCACTACTGCCAAATCACAAATTGCTAACGTGCTTCCTTCTTGAAACAGAATAGTTCGTCTTTTCCAAGCGTCCGCACTTCACGCCTAAGAGCACTACATCGAAGAATAGGAAGTTGCGACCTAAGAAAAGATCAATAAATAATGCTAAAGTAGAAGAACACCCTAGGACTATGAATAAGACTCATGTTGCTTCCACTATAGATATAAGGCCCGCAAATGTAATAGAAATAGTGATGTAACGAATGCTAAACCATTAAGCACCTTTGATATTCCCCGATGCACCTTGTGGTATTTGTCGTAAAAGTATGAATTCTGATTGTCATGATAAATGTGTTGCTAAAGTTATCATCTCTCGTTTAAGGAATCCTAAGAACCGCATACCTCTAGGCCCACTAATCTTTCTAAGTCAGTGCTTGGTAGACCGCCCTCTTTAGATTCTAAGAAACGCATTGTTGTCCCTGTACCACCTAGTGCATTCACTAAGACTAAAGCAAATACTAGTTGGAGATGGCAGAAATGGATATATAACACACTAGGATTTAAATGGATACCTAAAGCTATTGATGTGAGTATGTCTACTATAATCCGCTCGGAACCCTCTAACATTTCGGGTTCCACATCTACTTCTATTCCATCGTGGTGCCTGTGTAATGCGGTGATACTGATCATTCTCGATTGTTGATAGCGGATGTTCCCCACATGACAGAAACCTTAAACTGTTATCAAACTTTATTGCAAAGTTCATTGGCACTCAGGTTCGAATGATCACTTCGCAGCCTATCATGGGCTACGGAGACAATGTCAATGGGAACATCGAAATAAGCAGGGTTTATTATGTGGAAGGCCTCGGTCACAATCTGCTTTCAGAGGTCAGCCTGTGATGGAGATTTGGAGGTTGCTTTCAGTGAGAAAACTTGTTTCATTCGTGATCTACAAGGAAACGACCTTATGTCCGCTCGCTAATTCCAGTCTTTACACTATCTCTATGCAAGACATGGTTGCTTCTTCTCCCATCTGCTTACTTTCAAAGGCAACATCAACAATATCCTGGCTATGGCACACCGTCTGCCTCACATCTAAACTTTCAAACCATCACCAACCTTGCTCGACACAAACTAGTTGAAGGACTCCCCTGATTTCGGTATTCTAAAGATCACCTTTGCTCACTTTGAACAAGGGAAAGCACTCGTGCTCATTTTCCTCAAAGGTGGAACACGCCTCTCAAAGATATGCTTCATCTTCTTCACATGGATTTGTGTGGCCCGAGCGCGTAAACGATCAATGGCAAATGCTACATCTTAGTAATTGTTGATGACTATTCACGCTGGACTTGGGTCTACTTTCTTCGAAGCAAAGACCAAGCTCCACAGATGATTATCACCTTTGTAGGATATTGGATTTCACATACACATCAAACAATAACTCAAAGTGGGCGTATAAAGGTGAGTCCTAGAGAGAGAAAGTTAGAGGTTTAGGGAACTTAGTGAGAGAAAGAAAATTCTTATTATGAGCTCCAACTCTGTACCTTGGAAGGTAGAGAGTATTTATAGTCTTACAATATAACGCCACACAACGGGCCGGATCGCATACAAAGGGTAAAGACCCGTCCTCCACGGTGTTACTAAACTAAATACTACTTAACATAAAAGTACTATGACTACGAGCTTTCTAACGATTACATATACTTGAGGTGACCGACTCTTTAATACCTGGAATTTCTAATTCCTAACAATCTCCCCCTAAGGAAGGTCACCTCAAACATATACTAAAATGACATTGAATACAATCAGATATTACATTAACAATTGATCTTGCATTCTTGATGTAGTACTTTGCTCCCAAGCTCGTAGTCATTGATTCCACTCATTGCATGTTTGGTTAATCCAAGTGGAGGTCTTTTAATGATCCACGTGATAATAATGTTGAGCCAGCTTTTGAGATCATCAGCTAATGGAAAATCTCTGATACATCCATTGTGGTGTTGTGACTTTCGGACCGACATGCTCACATTCTGGATCATGATATCTTCACATCAGAGTAGCGAAGCTTTTGTTGATTCATGATATTGGCGCTAGCCAGCAGAAGCATGGAGTTAGAATATCCGAGTCATTGATGCACCAATCATGATTTCTTTCGATATGAATGTGTTGTGTGAGCATGTGTCTATGGATTGACCGCCCATTCCGATCACCAAACGTCGGGTGTACCTGCATAAGACAGCTTAGCATAAAGCGCATCAAAGTGTCTTTGATCACTTCGATGAATTGAGGTACACGCCCATGGTTCCCCGTTGATCAAGCATAAGTCTGTGATCGGTATAATTCGAAGAATTTCCTTGATGGGTTTTGCTTCTACCGTTCTCAAACCGAACGCCTCAAAGAAGACAACACGGAGTGAGTGAACCAAATAATTTAAGTCCAGCGATTGATGAAAAGAGATTTGAAAAACAATCGTGTATTTCTCAATAGAAATTGTTTTTGCAATATAACGAAGGTTTTAATGAAAATCAATTATAAATCATAAAACACCTTTTGATTTGAAAAATTAGTACACGGTCGACGTGCTAATGAAAAGAGTTTTAAAGCACAAAGACTGGTTTTTCAAAGGTATCCGCCAATCCATAACTGAACGTGGATTGATTCAAAGATTGAAGCCCCATTGTTTCGTTCATTAGTTGTCACATGGTTGATCTATTGGATAGATCTCACATGCCACCCACCAGGAGCTTTTTTGATGACGGCTCCGAAGGCTTTCCATCTTCATTGTGAATATGTTTGCATATCACTCAGATGTTCCGGCAATACCACAAGGATAATGCGTAGGACTCAAGATATTATCTCTCTTTCCACATTGTGTGAAACAGAGAGTCTTCATTGATAGTGTCCAAAGGAGATTTATTGATGATCTCGTGGCTCTAGACTCAATTTGTGCATTTTTGGATCCTATATCGGAGACTAGGGAGAGGGTCTCCTTCTTCAATATCAACAATCTCTAAGAGAAAGTCGATAGATAATGTAGGTTCCCCGTGAGAATGAAACAAGCCCTTTTAAGAGGAACTTGAGTAGCATGGGAAGTTTAGTGCAAGGTCACCTGGGTCCATGACGTCTTGTCTTCAATACCGAGTTACTGAGTAACCACCAGTAGCATATGTATTGAACCCGGTTTCTGCCCTAAGGTTGAATTATTGAGGGCTATTTCTTTTCACCCTTTTCACATTCAATTCTTTTTCATTCTTCAACCCCTTCCGAGACTTCATAACTAGAACCTTGTTGGGCTTATTCCAAGTACTAGCTCGTCCTCAAGTCCGCACTCTTCCCATATCTCACTTTTCTCCTTTTTTTTCAATATACCTAAGGACTCTACACTATCTAGTGGATTGTCCCTGGGTAGATCCCTCCGGCTCTGGCGGATCATGGGAACCAATACCTAACCTTATCATCCTTATATCACCATACATAAAGTAGAGTTGGTCGGTCTATTTGGTATTGTTCATCTGCCATAGGAACCAATTGAAAACCATTTGAAAATCAATCCGGATACTTGTGATATATTATCAAAACATTTTGTACTCAATTTTTTGATATTTTTAGAAGAAGAACTCCCCTCAACATGTGAATCAAGTATTTGAAATAGTTTTCCACACGGAGGCAAGAGAAAGAATTAACTTCTTTGATTACCATTTTCTAAAAAATATCAACATCACTTTCCTAATCGAATCAAGTAGATAAAGCATTTTGGGGAAGGATGAGGTTTTCATGATTTTGCTCCCCTCAATATGTGCCTCGAGATTTGAAAAGAGTTTTGCACATACTAGAGGGAACCTGGACATTGAGATAAGTGATCACGTTTCAAATCATAGGTTTAAGATAGATGCTCCCCTCAACATGTGCATGGAAAATTTGAAATCGTTTGTCACATGTGGGAAGGAGAGCTTGTACATCCTTATAAAACCATTTACCAAATTATCGGTTTAAATCCAATTTAAATCACACATTCTCCCCTATCACAATTATCAACTCATTTGAGATTTGTGATCTCTTATAGATTTAAATTGATTTTGAAAGCTTTTGAGGAGAATTGTGACTTGATTATGAAAGCGTTTTAACTGATAAGGATCAGATTTTGAGATTTTAAACTCCATTTGTTAAACATGCATGATTATCTTTTGAAAACAATTGAATGCCAAATAACTTTTAATTTAATTGAAATCATTCTCCCCTCAATCAATGACATAGGTTGTTGATTGAGAGATAGAGATTTTGACAAATAAATCCGATGATTATAAAAATAGAGTCCGAAGTTATTTTTATAGCTTAGTTTTCAGAGATAAATGTTTTAGAATCGAGCATGGAATTTTGAAAATATGATACGTAATGGCTCGTTTCTTTCTATGACAAGCGGGTTATCACGACATGACAATAAACCATTTTTTTTCTCTTTCTCACAAAATTATATATATATATATATATATATATATATATATATATATATATATATATATATTTTTTAAGAATTGAGCAACATCTAAAGTCCCGTGTCATTCTTTGAATGATAGCACATGGAGACCGTAGATATTATCGAATCGAGAAAAACATGACAAATTGACAATATTTTTTAATGATTTTTCAAATTTTTCAGATTTTTTATGGATTTTGAAAGTTTTATAATTTTGTATTTTGTTTTTCCAATAAATATTTACAAGAGATAGATGAGCATAGACCTTTACTCCTCGTCTTATTCCCTCAAGACGCTTGAGTGTTTATGGTTGAAGGCTTTTCAAGCCTAGTCGTAGAAGTATGAACTCAAAACGTTCTCTTGGAAGAGCTTTGGTGAAGATGTCCGCTAACCGATATTCGACCTCACAAAATAGAGTTCCACCACACCCTTTTCCACTTGTTCCCTGATGAAATGATGATGAATATCGATATGCTTGCTCTTGAGTGTTGAACGTTATTGCATGAAAGAGCAATAGCACTTTTATTATCACAGAACAGAGGGATTTTGTTAAATACAAAGCCATAGTCAGCTAATTGAGATCTCATCCAAAGGATTTGAGCACAACAAGATGACATGGCTATGTATTCTGCCTCTGTAGAGGAAATAGAAGTACTCATTTGCTTCTTTGACGACCAGCGCACAAGCTTATCACCCAAAAACCGAGCACCTCCGACGCATTTCGACGAGTATCTTGACATCCCGCATGATCGATCGCATAGGCTGTTAGTGACATACCGGTGTCCTTCGGGTACCAAAGTCCCATATTGATGGTTCCTTGGAGATACCGAAAGACCCGCTTAACCGCTTCAAGGTGCTTTTTAGTAGGCTTAGCCTGGTATCTGGCACACATGCAAACAAATGAACAAGATGTCCCGGTCTACTAGCAAGGAGGTACATCGTGGATCCAATCATACTACGATATTTCGTTTGGTCAATCATGATCCCCGAGTGGTCCTCATCTAGTTTGGTTCGATCAATCATGGGAGTGTCAACAGGTCACTTGAATCAAATCCAAATTTCTTTAAGATCTCAGTAGCATATTTAGATTGATTTATAAAAATGCCTCCCGGACTTTGTGAAATTTGTAATCCCAAGAAAATGACATTTGTCCCATCATTGACATTTGAAATTTTGAACTCATTTCATTATAAAAACGGTCACACTCCATTGGGGTCACGAGGCAAAAATGATATCATCAACATAAATTTGAACATGAATTAAATGTTTTCGACTTTCTCGGTGAACAATGTTGGATCAATCGCTCCTTTGTCAATCCGTAGATAGAAGAAACTTTGATAGCGTATCATACCATGCCCTTGGAGCTTGCTTTAAACCATACAGAGCCTTCTTCAAGCGATAAACGTGGGTAGGATGCTCGATTCACAAAGCCTTCGGGTTGGCGACATAGACGACTTCTTAAAGATCTCCGTTCAGAATGCCGTCTTCACATCCATTTGATAGACTACCATGTTCTTACTTGCAGCATTAGCCCAAAAGATTCTAATTGCCTCGATTCGAGCAACAGGAGCAAAAGATTCTTCAAAGTCTATACCCTCCTCTCGACGGTATCCTTTAGCAACTAATCGAGCCTTGTTCTTCAACACATCACCATGCTCATCAAGTTTCACTTTGAAGATCCATTTTAGAGCATTGATCATAGCACAATCAAGCGGTACTAACTCCCATACATCAAGTCGATCAAACTCATGAATTTCTTCTTGCATGGCATTGAACCATCTATCTTCATTCATGGCGGTTTTAACATCTTTTGGTTCGATCTTAGAGTAGGAGTTGAAGAAGCACCACAAGGCATCGGTTGCAAGTTGTTTCCGTGTTGATACTGGACGAGAAGGATTTCCAATGATGTTGTCTAATGGATGATCGTGAGTCCATTTTTGAGGTGTTCATGTGGTAGTTGTTGAGGGACTCAAGTAGCGAGTCGATGTCTCGAAGAAGATGGTTATGATGAAGATTCGAGGAGCAAATATGTTTTCAAATGGAGCATCTTCGGGGAGTAGCAAAGGGATTGACTTCATCCGTGAATCGAGAAGCATTTCCATGATGTACACTTGATGATTGAAGATTTGTTGATGAACAGTGATCGGTCACAGGCAGCTTCTTGGCTTAATGACATAGAAGTTGAAGGGTTAACTTCATTCACGTGATAAGCGTTCTTTGTTGATTGGATTGACATATCATTGTTACTTGCCTCATATTGTTCATCAAACATGGATCAAACATTTTTTAAATCATCTTCCGATGGGGTACATATGGAGTTTCTGAGGAGTTTGGTACAAGAAATGAACCAATGGACTGTTTTGAAGTGCTGGTCCGAACTAGAATTGTCCAGAGCCATTTGACCGTCACTCATCAAACGTAACGTGAATTGTTTCCATGATATTTCGGGTTCTCTTGTTGTAGATTCGGTACCTTTTTGGCGTTTGGTGCATAGCCTACAAAACTCCAATGTCCGCTGGCTTTAAGTTTCACGCCTAAGTCTTGACCATCATTAGTTGGATAACATAAGGCACCAACACACGAAGGAATGAAGATCAGTTTTCTGTCATATGGACAAGTTCATATGGAGTTTTTCCATGAGCAAGTGTGAATCGTGGATCGATTTTGGGTGTAGCATGCAAAGGCAATGGCTTCACCCCGAGAAACATTGGAACTTTGAGTAAATCAAGATAGTCCTCGCGGCTTCACAAGAGTTCGATTTGCCTTCAACTACACCGCTTCTTTGAGGAGTTCGTGGAACACTTCTTTGATGACTATTCCAATACTTTCATAAACTCACTCACCAAGTTGTTTATTAACAAACTCAGCCCATTGTCTGCTCGATGATTCTCGACCGTTTTGTTAAGAACCCTCAGTTGTTTGATGAGTTTGATGATGATATCTGGAGTTTCATCCTTTGACCTTAAGAACTTTACCCAAGTGAATCTAGAGTAATCATTAACCACAACTAACACATATTTCTTCCCAAAGATATTTTGCATTCTCATTGGTCCACATAAATCCATATGAATTGTATGAAGAACTTCTCGTGAGAGTTAGTAGGTTTGGGTTTATGGGCATATTTCGCTTTTTCCCAATTGACATGCTGAACAAAGATGATCCTTTTCATACTTTAGTCGAGGTAAACCTACAACTAAGTCCTTTATGGAGAGATCATTGATGGTGCCGAAGTTCAAGTGATTGAGACGACGATGCCATAACCATGACTTTGTTTTGAAGCCTTTGACAACAAGCAAATTGGAGAAGACTTCATCATATCTTCGATAGAGATAGTGTATAGGTTTGAACCACGGTTCCTTTAAGAGTTCCTTACCATCAAGTTCTCTAACGAAACATGTATGTTTTCTCAAAGGCTACTTCTAGATCGTAATCACAGAATTGACCAACAGAGAAAGGTTATGACCAAGACCTTCCACATAATACACCCTCTGGAGATAACACTTTTCACCAATAACATAATCTCATAACTTTAATTGCACCAAATGATCATTCCCGAATCTAAGCTGCCCCGATGAATTTGCTCACGGTTCATGAGTCGTGACCGGTCTCTAGTCATATGCTTGGAACACCGCTGAGTCCGTGTACCACGTAATCGATTTGAATGATCTCAGTTGAACACTGACAAGAATGGATCATCGGATAATTGGGATCCCCATGCAAGAATGGGTTCCATTTGGTTAGTAACAGTGATTGAAACACCCACATCGAAATAGAAACATCCATATCGAAGTAGAAGCAAGGGAATCATTGGGAATAGATGCAATGTCTTTGGTGTCCGATTTGACCTATTCAATGTATGTTCACTTCTTAAGGAATAGTTCTACCAAGAGGCATCCATTTTCTAGTGGGCATAGTCTTAGCAGCTTGAGAGTAAAACCGATATTCTTATGGCCAAAAGGTATCCAATAATAACCTATCTTTATAAGTGTTCTTCCCGCTGGGTTTCCAATGTTTTCTAACAATCTTCGTTTTTGCCTTTTCGCTTCTTTACGCACGATTATTAGCGTTAACAATTTTAATCGAGCATTTGACAAAGATTAGACAAAGCATTCACACCACATTCATGATTAGCAAATGTAATTCAAGCGACATCATTACAAGGTTTGCAAATAGTATCGAATTCATTAATTCGATACCTAAGGCTAATACTAGAATCAACACGATTCGCTTTATTCAACTCAAGCTTAAAGTTCCTAGATTGGTCTTCTACTCTCTTCCAATGCACATTTTAGCTTGCAAGGTCCTATCATTCCTTGTATTGTCTTGAGACTTTGACCAGCTCGCTTTAATGTCACCGGATTACTCTGTAGAGAGGAATGGGAACATTAGTTGGTTGATCTAATTTTTTGCATTCCTCAACTTGATGTGCAAGGATTCCGAACTACTAGAAGGCACATTCCATGCTTACTTTCTTAAGACTGTGATTTGAGCTATTTGCATGCACACTAAAGTTCACTTTCTTAGCACTAACATATCCGAATCGAACTACTTGAAGGCACATTAGTGTTTACTTTCTCAATCTTAAGAGGCATAGAACGGATTTCCTGCTTGGCACTAGGCATGGAACAAGGCTTCACAGCTTTGCCTTTTTCACCTAAGGATTTTGGACATGTTGCAATTACACATTCAAGCAACTCTTGAGATCGCCAGTTGGCACGAGGCAAGCAAATCTAATTTCTATCAAGAGGTTTATTAATGAAGTCCTCTTCAACAATCTCACGGAGACATTCAAGGCTATCCTTAAGGTGAGCACAATAGTCATGAAAAGCATGTTCATTATTCCTAAGATGAGGAGGAATATATTTAACCGCCACAAGATATTTGCAATCTAAGGGTGACTTTGAAACAACATTCTTATTAAACACAAGTGGCGTTTCCCATTTCCCGACTCTCGATTCTCAATTTCCTTTGTAAAGACGTTATTTTTCGTTGTTTTGGTCACGGGTGACTTTCATTGAATCATATAACTCTTTAAAGTGTCGTTTACTTTTTCATTTTCTTCTAAAATCTCGCTTTCCTTTTGTAAGGCATTAACTAAGTTTTGAAGATGAAAAGTTTGAGAACTCTGAGAATCTAAAGGAGGAGGCATTTGGGATCCTGTCACATTGTTCTTTTCACCCTTTAATTGAGAAATTTGGGCTTTCAACTTTTCGACTCGTGTTGCAATGAGCTTGAATCTGCTTCATCACGCTTGTTAATTTGAAAACCGCGATCAAACTCGAGCATCCGAGGATGTCTTGATATTTGAAGTTTTGACATTTTCTTTAAGATGTTGATATTTTAGTTGTAAATTAAAATGCTCAACTTCTAGTTTAGAAAAATGTTTAACCAAATTGTCGTGATCATCCAGTTCAATTTTCTCAATTAATTTAGAATTAGTTTTTTCAAGCTCAATGACACGATCATGGGAGACTTTCAGTATAAAGATAATTCATGAAATTGAGAAGCATTAATAGAACAAGTTGTAGCAGTTGAAGGAAACACATCTTGAGCAATACATTCATAAATCATATTCTCATTCAGTGTATGCAAGTTCTTCCTTTCAATTTCATTATATTTTAATGCCTCGCTTCATAGTCACTTTTAACCTCAACTATCATAGCATCAAATTCCTTTTCTAATTTTAATGTCTCAATTCATTCCCTTTTAAGACTCTCAAAGTGATCTTTTAGTTGTTTAAAGAAAGGCATGACTTTAGTTAAATAACATTCTTTAAGTTTTGCTCAAAACCTCTTTCTCCTTGGTTATACCGGTGGGTGTGATCCTTTTCTTGCAAGTTTTCTCAAAATCAACAAATAGTTGAAAGATAACATATTGGCTGATTAAGGTCTTGCTTTTAGTGGCAATTGTTCTAGGAACTAGATGCATTGGTGTATTTGGAGGATACACGATCGCTCTAGGCATTTTCCAAAGGGGGTTGGTTTCCAACAATATTTTCGACTTTCTACCTTATCTAAATCCATTTTCCGAACACTTGTTCGGAGTTAAAAATGTCCGAGGCTTAAACTTGTTTAAGGCAATCCAAATCTCCTTTTTGTAATCATGGGGTGTGATGATTACTTTCTTTTCTTTACATTTTGGATCAGCTTGTTTCTTGTTTAACTTTTCCCTAGTTATTTCATCGATTTCTTATCTTCCTGTGCACTCGGTATAACTAGGTTTTGTCTAAGTTTAAGATTTCATTGCCATCATAATAATAACCTTATGGGCAGCTCTAGCCTTTTAACAACTTCTGTTTGGTTTCTCAACAAGGGGAGTACTATGCTTATCACTCAAAACTTCTTAGTGATTAAGTGGCTTGATCTGAATATTATTTCCTTATCTGATAAACTTATTTTCAAGCTTGTTTTCAAGTTTTTAGATTAGAAAAATCATTCAAAGTTTTGATTCCTTATGCATTCTTTACTAAGCATTTTAACATTTTCTTGAAGTTCTTGTTTTTGCTTAGCGGTTTTAGAAAGTTTTCTTGTAAGGAGTTTAACTCTTGTTTTAATACTTCTTCTCTAAACCAACTTTTTCTAATAGTTATGCGCATTTGGTCATCCATTTCACGCTCACGGGTGGTCAACTCAAATTTTACCCGTTGTTCATAATAGCAACACATTCTTTATATTCATTTAGTCACAAGGCATCATCAAAGGCATGCGGTGTATTCATCAAAAACATATTCATTGTTGACTCGAAGATGCATCACTTGATACAATTTCACTTCCACTTTGTTTCACATATTGATCATATGGGACAACATTGATATTACCCATGTTTTCAATAATTGATTCAATAGTTTGAGGTTGATTGTACTTTGTCATGCATCTTTTTGTCCAAGCATCATCCATTATAGTTTAATACCTCCGAGAGATGAGTTTGTCTTTGGATGGGCCAGCTTGTGGTAAAGAAGAGACCTTGGGAGAAACCATTGGAGAAATGCTAGCCATAAAAATTGTGTGTGCAGAAGGTCCATCATCCACATCGAGTGTGTGCATCTGTCACTGACTTGAAAGGGGTTCGATGATTGTGACCTATCTCAATTGGCTTGCTCATCACATTCCCCATCATAGGTCTTGGCATTGCCACCGAAGAAACAATAACTCCTCTTCATCCAGCAACACCATTATCCCCAGCTTGTACCAAGCGTATCTTATCTCTGGAAGTGTCGGCATTCGTAGATGTTTTGGAGATGTGCGGTTCGCTTGTGTGTCCTCACCACCACGGTTAGCATTTGATCGGGCTTAGTTTGACCTTGATTTTATTTCTTCCTCGATTACCGATTACAACCTAACCTCTACCGACTCCTCTCTTCCTTGATCATCTTGTCTTTCTGAGGCCGAGCACAACAATTTTCCATCTCTGAGGTAGCTTGATTGTAATGGGTTAGAAGCTATTAAGGTTGTTGTTGGTTTGTGGGAGAATTCATGTTTGACTAATGGGAGAGCTGTTGATTAATGAGAAACCCAGCGTGTGCATCGAAGCTCGGCTTGTTTGAACTTTGGATCGAATGAGTTTGTGAGTTCCATCACCCATGGGTATAACTTGTGAAGCTTTGGTGGTAATCCCAATGTTTGAGTAGAAGGCAGTTGAATCATTTGATGAGCTTGTCTCTCTGGATTTGTTTTGAATTGTTCAAGAATCCTCTTTTCAAACATGGCATGTCTCTCATTCTGAAGAAGGAAGGCATAGAGTTGCTCATAGTTTGTATTCTTCATTCCTTTAGTGAGCTTCCGAAGTGAAAAACTTTGTGCCATTGGATTCATGTTGTTAACAAACTTTGAGTTCAGCTGAATGTTAGGCATGGTCATTCAGATGTTCCTCATGTCATTCACTAGCTTATGGAATCTCACATAGTACTCATAGGCGGCTCCTACGTTTCATCTTGAAGTGCTCAAATTCATCATAGAGTTGAGATTCTCTCTTCCATAGTTAATTCGAACACAGAGAAGCATCTTAACATTATCCATACGGCCTTTGCTTGGTGTTGTGGTTGATAAGCTTGTATATGTATTTTTGGAAGACCTTGCAATATGATGTTAAGCCTTGCATCAGATCTTTTCTTCCTCCTTATCATTGAGCTCATCATACATCTTTGGTCCTCCATTCACGTAAATCAATGTACCATCTTGTGTATCAATTATGTCTCTAGTAGTCTCAACGAGATATGGTCCTTCATAATTGATTTGAGAATGTTGACCCATTTTCCGCTCTGAGACAATACAATGCGATTCTTTGAGCCCAAAAGTGGTAGTGCGTTACGTCAAGCATGGGTGAATGATATGCGAACAATTGCTTGAACATCTAAGCAACAATGGAGATGATTTATGGGCGTTGAGTAGACATGATGACCCGATTAAGCGGGTTTTATAACTCTATGATTAAACCGAAATAGATTCTTTCACGGGATTTTACTAAATCAAAAA